>OY986435.1:214774379-215466879 GCA_963920525.1 Dichetophora obliterata | reverse complement strand
GCTGGAATTTGAAAAAAATGTCCTCCATCACCGACTGAATCGGCCAGATATCATTGTATCTGCGTTACCTTCGGGAATCACCAATTTGCACGATCTGCCGCTAAAAATTGCATCTTTTTTTGAGGTCGCGGCAGCGTATCACGATGTTCATTATTGTGGCTACGTTCATAGCCAAAAAGCCGTACTCATTAAATTCAACTCTGTGCATGTTCGTGATGAAATCATGAGATGCTACTTTAAAGCACGCTCACTAAAACTTTGTGACGTTATCGGTGGAGACATACAGTCAAGAGTCTACCTCAATGACCACCTCACTTCCACCGGAACTAAGCTAAAGTCCATCTGCAGAAAGCTCCTCAAGGATAAAAAAATTTTAAATTTCAAACTTTTCAATGCCAACTATCCTAAAGTAAAACTAACTACAATGGACAAACAAGATCTTACCTTGGACCTTCCACAATGCATAAGCATGTTCCCTTCGGCCGTACGACCTCCAGCATCGGACACTTAGCTTGAGTAGTGAACCTTTTCAACCCTAATCTGCTGAACTGAATATGGGTGAACCAATTTATTATCATTACTTTGTATCACATATTTTTTTCTTTTTTTTTTTTTAATACTCTTTTTTTCTTTTTGTTTTTAATTCCTTATATTAAATTTATCTTTTTTTCTTTCTTTTTTTCTTCATTTATTCTTTCTTCTTTCTATTGCTAACACTTTTGTACTTATATCACACTGCTTATAATTCAATTGAAGTTCTTACATAATCAATAATGAATCTTCAAAAACATTGTAAATTATTATATACACTATTCTTAATATATAATGCTCTTCATTCTAATTCGTATTCTAGGTTATTAACTACTATTTATATTACGGTGTTCGATCCTGTCACACAACTCCTTACCTCAAAATTTATAGCTTGCTTTGTCACATAATTTAAATTATGTGACCCATAGTTAGTGATAACTCTTACTTACGTTCTACTCTTGAACATCGTGGTTTAAACCTGAACTTAGGACACATAAATTGCCAAAGTCTAAAAACCTTCTTCTAGGTCGACGAAACTTGATGAACTTAAAAGCATCTTGAACGGAAGTTTCCTTGATCTTGTGGGTGTATCTGAAACTTGGCTTAGTCCACATATCAATGACAACGTTGTTAACATACCGGGTTATAGTTTTTGTGGTGTAAATCGCCCTAGCAGCAGAGGAGGTGGTGTGGGTTTTTATATATCCAGGGCCATATCTTACAAGGTGGTATTTGAAAGTTCTTGTTTTGGTGTTTGTGAATCGATATGTATCGAAATAACATACAATAATCTTAAAATCTTAGTTGGGGTAGTTTACCTACCGCATGGTGATATTGATACTATGGAAGATTTATTGGGTGACCTCCTGGTTAGATATCCAAACTCGGTAATCATGGGTGATTTCAACATGAACCTGTTTAACCACAATAAATCTATGAAAGTACGGGACTTGTGTCAACGTCTGAATATTAGTTGCATCCACAACTCGTTACCTACTCATTACGATGTAAGAACAAACTCGACGTCCTTGATTGACTACTTCTTTTTAGGTGACTCCAGTCTCTCATGCTTCTCTGGTCAATCGCTACGTCCTGGCATATCGCACCACGCATTTATTATCATTTCTATTGACATACCCTTCATCTTAAATGAACGTCTTATAGAATTTCGCAATTACAATAGAATAAACTATGACATGTTACTCACTGCTTTGGATAACTGTGATCTTAGTAGTATCTTTTCCACCTGTGATACTAATCTTCAGCTCCACACAATCACCTCTGTTCTTTGTAGACTTCTTGACCTTGTTCCCGTGGTTACGCGCAAAGTCAATGATAGACAGGAAAACTGGTTGAAGGCGCGAGAGATAACTCATGCTAAATCATTACGAGACCTAGCCTATAAAGCTTACATCATGAATGGCAGCGTAGAAAATTGGCGCATCTTCTGTAAGTACAGAAATCGTGCAAAATCTAAAATCAGAATCGCAAAAAAAATAGCACATTCTAGACTCTTTGATGGCACTAGTACCAAGGAAATGTGGAACACACTCCGAAGGAATGGATGCACTATTACTAATTCCCCAATTCAAATCGCGGATTTAAATGCCTTAAACTTAAACTTTATTTCTAATCAATCTGCCTCATCGGTTAATAGCTTGAACCTTGATTCTGACTTAGTCGGTAGCGATAGTTTCTCCTTCCGGAATGTAAGCTCTGATGAACTATTTTTTGCTTTTATGAAGATTAAATCCAACGCTGTAGGCAATGATAATATCCCGCTAAAATTTCTAAAAATTATTTTTCCTTACATTCAGCTATACTTACGTCACTTCGTTAATACTATTTTTACGACTTCTGTCTTCCCCTCTGCATGGAAAACTGCCCGTGTGATCCCGATCATGAAGAAAGGGAAATCAAGCTCCATTGAGAATCTGCGTCCTATAAGCATCCTTCCTGTCCTGTCCAAAGTAGTTGAGAACCTCATGAAGCAGCAAATCATGGACCACACAAATCGTCACCAACTAGTACATAATTGCCAATCAGGTTTTCGTAAGGGACACAATACTTCTTCCTTGCTAGTGGGTCTCACAGATGCTATCAGAAGTTTTCTGAACAAGGGTAAGCCTTCAGTTCTTTTATCACTTGATTTGTCAAAGGCGTTTGACTGCATCAATCATCACACCTTGATTACCAAATTGAGCTCTAAGTTCAATTTCTCTAAACCAGCGTGTGAGCTCGTCTACTCCTACTTCAAGGATCGTAAACAATTTGTCTCTCACAATGGCTCATGCTCGGACGTATGTACAGTATATGGTGGCGTGCCCCAAGGTTCAGTTCTTGGTCCCATTCTTTTTATGTTCTATATAAATGATTTTGTTAACTGCTTAGATGTTAATGCCTGCACCCCGTTCATATTTGCCGACGACATTCAACTCCTTTTCAATGGTGAGATGCAATTTCTGGATGTCTTTGAAGCTGTCATCAACTTCAATATACGTAATGTGTGTGAATGGATGGAAAGTAACTCTTTCAACATTAATCCCAACAAAACTAAAGCCATGATATTCACAAAAAGAAATAGTTTGAACATCAGCCTAAACATCAATATTCACAACAACAACATAAGTTTTGTCAATTCACAACAACAACATAAGTTTTGTCAATGAATTCAATTGTCTAGGTGTTAGATTAGATAATCGCTTATCATTCGACGCTCATATTAACAGACTGAGTTCAAAAATTAACTTTACTTTAAGGCGGTTGTTTAGTCTGAATCTGTACCTACCGTTCCACGTTAAATACAAATTAGTTCACGCAATGCTGTTGTCTAGCTTAACATACTGCATTGAGGTTTTCACCGGTACCCTTGCTTACAACTTAAGAAGAATTAGAATTTTAGTCAATAGATCGGTTAGATTTCTTTACAATCGAGGATCTCGAGATCACATCTCTTCTTTTACAACTCAGTTTCTGGGTTGTTCTTTTTCCAATTTTTTAAAATGGAAATTATTGTCCTCTTTTTTTAAAATTATCAAAAATCAGTGCCCCTCTTTTTTAATTAATAACTTCTCTTTTTCCCGATCTAATAGAAATCCACAAATCTTATTCCCTAGAATCTCTTCAGCATTGTATGAGCGATCGTTCCATATCCGAGTCGCTAGATGCTGGAATTGCTTACCTCCAAGTTTGAAGTCCTTTGCTGGATCTCATGCTGCGTTCAAAATTAAACTATTGGCCTTTCTATGTGATTTGCACTAGTACTAGCCGTGTTATGTTATCACGTGGTGCTATGGGTGTACCAATCTATCTAACTATCTACTTTTCTTGCATAACTTTTTTCATTAAATGAAGGTTAGTGTGGCATGGATCAATCATTTCATCAATCATTTTTTATTTTTCACTTAATAACTTTTTTGTATATTTTTATTTTAATTTTTTTTTTTTTCAGAGCATTTTCAATTTGTTTATTTTTTTTTTTTACATATATGTATTTTTTTATTATATATATAATTTTTTAATAATTATAATCAATTAAAATACTTCATTTTAAGTACTATAATGCATATCCATTCCTTAGTTTTTAAGTTTTTTATTCTTTTTCTTTTTCTCGCTCTACATAATTATATACTTGTAATTTGTTTATTGGCCTTGATGGCTTTTTGAATTACACATGAACAATAAATAAATAAATAAATAAATGAATAAATGAATAAATGAATAAATGAATAAATGAATAAATGAATAAATGAATTAATGAATAAATGAATAAATGAATAAATGAATAAATGAATAAATGAATAAATGAATAAATGAATAAATGAATAAATGAATAAATGAATAAATGAATAAATGAATAAATGAATAAATGAATAAATGAATAAATGAATAAATGAATAAATGAATAAATGAATAAATGAATAAATGAATAAATGAATAAATGAATAAATGAATAAATGAATAAATGAATAAATGAATAAATGAATAAATGAATAAATGAATAAATGAATAAATGAATAAATGAATAAATGAATAAATGAATAAATGAATAAATGAATAAATGAATAAATGAATAAATGAATAAATGAATAAATGAATAAATGAATAAATGAATAAATGAATAAATGAATAAATGAATAAATGAATAAATGAATAAATGAATAAATGAATAAATGAATAAATGAATAAATGAATAAATGAATAAATGAATAAATGAATAAATGAATAAATGAATAAATGAATAAATGAATAAATGAATAAATGAATAAATGAATAAATGAATAAATGAATAAATGAATAAATGAATAAATGAATAAATGAATAAATGAATAAATGAATAAATGAATAAATGAATAAATGAATAAATGAATAAATGAATAAATGAATAAATGAATAAATGAATAAATGAATAAATGAATAAATGAATAAATGAATAAATGAATAAATGAATAAATGAATAAATGAATAAATGAATAAATGAATAAATGAATAAATGAATAAATGAATAAATGAATAAATGAATAAATGAATAAATGAATAAATGAATAAATGAATAAATGAATAAATGAATAAATGAATAAATGAATAAATGAATAAATGAATAAATGAATAAATGAATAAATGAATAAATGAATAAATGAATAAATGAATAAATGAATAAATGAATAAATGAATAAATGAATAAATGAATAAATGAATAAATGAATAAATGAATAAATGAATAAATGAATAAATGAATAAATGAATAAATGAATAAATGAATAAATGAATAAATGAATAAATGAATAAATGAATAAATGAATAAATGAATAAATGAATAAATGAATAAATGAATAAATGAATAAATGAATAAATGAATAAATGAATAAATGAATAAATGAATAAATGAATAAATGAATAAATGAATAAATGAATAAATGAATAAATGAATAAATGAATAAATGAATAAATGAATAAATGAATAAATGAATAAATGAATAAATGAATAAATGAATAAATGAATAAATGAATAAATGAATAAATGAATAAATGAATAAATGAATAAATGAATAAATGAATAAATGAATAAATGAATAAATAAATAAATAAATAAATAAATAAATAAATAAATAAATAAATAAATAAATAAATAAATAAATAAATAAATAAATAATTAAATAGAGCTAGAAATCGAGCTGGTTTTAATTTTTGTTTTTGTTTTGTGAATAAAATAGAGTTGCGCTCTAGATCAACGACCACGGGAATGCAACTATTGAATGTTACTGTTTTTATAAGCTTTTATTTAACTTGCTTCGTTCGTATGTATATGTATGTATGTATGTATGTGTGTACTCAAATCTTGCAAGCCATTTTCCGACAACTTGTTGGTATCTGATTAAGCTGAAGTTTAGCATACATATGTAAGTCCGGTGACAATGCAATGTTATGAAAAAATGTTTGCCACACCCCCCTTTACCGCCCACAAATCAATAAAAATGCTATATCTCTAAAACTACGGAGCCGATTCAGCTGAAATTTTGGCAGTAAATTTCTTTCGAGTAGATGATAATTAAGGAAAAATGTTTGCCACTCCCCCTTTTACCGCCCACAAATCAATAAAAATGCTATATCTCCAAGACTACTGGCTCGATTCAGCCGAAATTTTTGGTAGTAATTAAAATGCGAATTTAATAACTTTTACAAACGGTATCACTCTAGATATTAATCGGTGTTAAGCTTGTGATAACGTACTGATAATATGTAAATAATGTAAATGGTGTAAATAATGGTAATACTTTAAAAAAATTTTTATAAGGTAAGTAGTGTAAATCGTGTAAATATTGTTAATACTGTAATAAGGTTAATGGTCTAAAAATTAAAATGCTGTAGTATTTGCTAAGTTTTGAAAATAAAAGACGTTAATAATAAACCTTTAAGACTAAAAAGTAAAAAATAAATAAAAAGTAAAAAAAAATTTAAAAATAAGCTTTTATTAAACTAGTAAGGAATTATCTTCGACTGGGCCGGAGTTAAAATACTCCCACAGCCGAATTAGAGTATATATAAAGTCTTAAGCAAACTGTTAAATATATTTAAAGAGATTTTCCCGTTTTGGTTAAGTCACTTTGTATCGGAGGTAGGCGTGGTTTTCAGATTCGAACTTGACTTCCATTTTTGTATAAAAAGCTTATATTTTGAATTTCGTTATGATAGCTCAAAAATTACGGCTGCTATCGTGGACACAGACGGACAGACGGACATGGTTAAATCGACTCAGGAGGTGATGCTGATCAGGAATATATATATTTTTCTATACCGGCCACGCCTCCATATTGGCGTTACAAACGGAGTGACAAAATTAATATACCCCCATTACGATTTTTAAACGTGGGGGTATAAAAAAGACGTGAACTTAAAAAAAAAAATAAATTTAAATGACATTTGTCATATATGTATATAGTAGGTATATTCTATATGCAGAAGAACCCCTCTCTTGGTTACTCATCATCATAGTATAAGAGTATAAGTATAAGTATGTATATTATTATGTATTTTAAGTGTATATTAATTATTTCAATAAGTTTAATTTATATTTTTGTTTATGTTTTACTTTGTTTTTTATATTAAAACCCATAATTAAAAATAAAATTAAGTGATAAAAGATGAAAAAAATGTGCATTAATGATGAACCGGATGTACGGATGAACAGAAAATAAACTGCTCTTTGCTTGCTGTTTTCTGGTTTTCTTGTAGCAAGATCTCAAATGCAGGCATTAAAAGAGACTTCAAGACCCATCAAACAAAATATCATATATAAAAAAAAAGTAAATTTATTTTATTTTAGCTACAGCTCTACATACACATTGAAAGAAAAAATTAAATATCCCTTTTGAGGATTATTTTTCATTCAAAAGGGCTCCCTGTATTTTATGTTTATATCAACAATATTCAATTTAAATTTAATAATATAGTTTGGTTTAACTATAAAATAAAAATACTGTCTGAAAAAAAATATTTTGAAAGAAATAATCAAAGATTGAGAGGGTAAAAATATAAAATTTTTTCCGATTAGCATGAAAATTCTTACATAGCAATAAGGCGGTCCGTGGCAGGACAAAGTCTTCCAGGGAATACTAATATTATACATATATGTTTTCGCTTCGGTCGGCAGTCCCCTCACTGCAATACTTTTTTTTTAGATTAAATTAATAATGAATAACAATAAATAATGAATAAAATATGAGTAATAAATAAAAAATGAATAATGAATAAAAAATGAATAATGAATAAAAAATGAATAATGAATAAAAAATGAATAAAAAATTAATAAAAAATTAACAATGGATAAAAAATGAACAATGGATAAAAAATTAACAATGGATAAAAAAATTAATAATGAATAACAAATTAATAATGAATAAAAAACGAATAAGGAATAATGAATAAAAAATATATAATGAAAAAACAATTAATAATAAATAAAAAATGAATAATGAATAGCAAATGATATAAAATCTCAAATTTTTTTCCTTATCGCCTAATGCATTTAAATTAAACTTTTTAGCGCTTACATAAAATGGACTTTGGCTTTTCCTTTCCTTTACTTATAACTATCACTAAGATACTATGGGCTAGTTACTACTTCTACCACTATATTTTTCCGGCTTTAACAATATTTATTGTTGAGAGCTTAGTGAGTGAATCGATTATACAAAAATTTTATTATATATATTCAATTTTCAATTATACGTAATGTTATTAATTTTTTATTACTAATTTTAAGTTTCTTACTCGTTTTATCTGCTTGTAATTTGCTTTATTGGCCTTTGTGGCTTTTGAATTACACATGAATCAATAAAATAAAAAAATAAATAAATAAATGAATAATGAATGAAAAATTAATAAAAAAAGAATAATTGAAAATTCTGAAATTCTTTGTGAATAGCATTCAAATGATAAAAAAATTGATTCATTATTCTTTCTTCTTATCATTATCTTATCTTATCATTATTTAATATATAATAGATAATATATTATATAGATTAGTTAAAAATATTAGAATTAAATAAAAATCTTAATGATCTGATGTTTTTCAATATTTTAGACAATGAATGCAATGTTTACGGCAAATACATGCCGCTGCAAGAGAAGATACTCTTTTGGGATGGTCACAATCTAGGATTTCGCGGTGACTATAACAGTGTACTGCTCTTGGACACTGTACTGCAGCCACCTATTCTACAAAACGATGACTTAATAAAGCTTGAAGTATTACTCTCCGAAGCCATTATTTTCCAAACAAGTCTCAAGGAACTGGAACAGGAGGGGCTGGAATGCCCAAATGATGTTAGCAATGAGCTATTGGAGAAGATAAAAAATGCTCAGGCTAATGCAAAAAAGGGCATTAAAGCACAAAGAGTACGAACTACTGAAATACAATTTTATTCAATGTTGAATTAATTTCCTTTTTTTTTGTATTTTCAGTGGAACACCATTTGTTTGGAAGTATCATATTCCAGCTTAAAACTAGTGGCCAACAATGTTGTAGGAATGCTCAAGCGACTTGAGCGTCACATTCCTGCACTGGCCATAGCTTCTGCAATAAATGAGCGTCTAACGGACTTACTTGCCGGCTCACGCATATTGGACATAAGTTGGCATGGTGGCAACTTCCAGCGTGTGCTCATGTACTCCGAAGCTGTACGTCGGCAGACATTCGAAAAGTGGCCACATATGGACTATAAATGGGCGCTTCCAGATCAAATGGCGCAGGCGGGTTTCTATCATCAGCCATCTTCGTCTGGCGAAGATCGTGCTATGTGCTTCACTTGCAGCGTCTGCTTGGTGTGCTGGGAGAAGACTGATGAACCGTGGAGTGAACATGAACGCCATTCGCCAACTTGTCCGTTCGTCAAGGGCGAGTATACCCAAAATGTGCCACTATCTGTAACGTATGCAACCAATCCTGCTGTTTCAGCCCAGCCGCCCGGTGGTTTCGATGTGATCTCTAATAGTGACTATGCAAATGTGCTATGCACAAGTTGCTCTCAAACTGGTGAGATTGCTATCTGGAGCATTGAGCGGCATCTTAAGCAGATGCATACGTTTAACATTGCCACAATAATGAATGAAATTTGCGATGATTGCTATGAGTCGGTGCGTGTAACCGCTATTTGTGTGTTGCCCAATGCTAGAGCTCAGAGTAAAATAAGCGCTGCTCTGGGTCATAGTACGCCACAATTGGTTTCTGGTGGTGTCACTATGCCACAGTGCACGTCAAGCTCTACCCTTCGCAACGGCGTTGTTGATTCCAAGATTGTGTTAGGACTGAGCATAAGACAAAGCACAGGCGAGTATGAAATACGTATGGTAGTGCTCAATATTGTTGAAAGTGATCGCATGGTGGATGTGATCGGCACTGGCGGCATGACCAATGAACATGCAACTGAGAACACTAGCAGCATAGGTGGCGGTAATGGCGGCGGTTCAGGCGATATTACTAATGACAACCAAAGCGATGACAAGTATGATCAACGCTCATCAGAACCAGAACAGAACAAATCGACGTCTTCATTTTTTGAAAAATATGCAGATAGCTTTGATAGCAACGGCTTCATGTCCGATTTAGTAGCAATCAAGACAAATAGCACTGTTGGTGCTTCTGGCTCTGGTGATACATCTGATGCAGCTGCAACAGCAGCACTAAAAGATTTGTTTGAAGGCGAACTCATTAAGATAGATCCAGTTTGTGATCTTTCAGATTTATCGCAATTTCTTGATAAATCGCAAGATGCTTCAGTCATGGGCAGCTATTTCAAAGAAAAGCTTATAACTGCTTCGCAAGATACCAACAATGCGCTGCAAAATCAAATTAACAATAATGGCAACGATTCGACGACGGCAATAACAAAACCTGTAAGTGAGGAAATAGACTGTGAGGTAGTAAGCTGCACAAGTGTTAAACGCATGAATGCATTGTCTGTGGAGCAGCTGACAGGGCGTGAAGAAGAGGTGATCGAGATTGCAGAAATTTTGCCTACGAATGGCAATTGCAATCAGTTGTTGGTAAAGCTCATTAAGACGCGTATTGCAGCTCAAGACAAAGAATCGCAGATTATTATGGCTACCGTTGAGGATCTCGAAGATGAACAAATGGATGGTGAGTGTTAAGCTTTTTAAGTTAAATTTGTCATCAATTACTAATGCATATTTTTACTTTTTCAGTTAATTTAGAGTTCAATGCTGAAGCAGCAGCTGCTCAAATCCTGCTTTACGACTGCAACAGCTATGTTATTGCCAATGACTACAGCGCTGCGGTAACCTTTAGCCGCTTCAAATGCCCGCGTCAGCTGTGTCTGTTGCCTAGTTACAATTTAAACGAGCGTCGCACAAAAGCTGATGCGGGTGCATTGTGCGTGGTTTGTGCCGATGGCACTTTGGAACTCTACGCACTCGATGATTTGCGCACCATCACTACGGTTTGTGTAGAAAACGAACATTTTGTCTCTGTCGTTTATTGCAAAAGTCTTGACCGTGTCTGCGGGTGTACGCGCAACGGTTCACTAATATTCTATTCTCTCAATGATTCGGACAATGAATCAGGCGACGAAATGATTGAATTCGATGAGGAGTGCAACAACACTATAGTACCACTTGCCACAACAACAACTTCGCTTGGTCATCATCAGAAAAATCTTGAAATTACAGAAACAGATGGTTCGATGGCCAATACGTCAAATACGGCGATAGCTGGTGGTGCTGCTGATGCTACTCTCACACCATCATCGGCTGCTGCTGCTGGATCTATGTCAACAATTAGAGTCGATTTAGGTGTTGCAAGTGGCTCACAATCTTCACCATCGCCATCTTCATCGTCTTCAGTTTCTGCTGCTAATTTGTTGGCCTATAAAACGACAGATTTATCTCTAGATGACTTGCAGACCTTCTATGCTTTGACACAGTTCGATGAGATGCTAACGCCGTACACAGCAGAAGTGCCAAGTTGCTGGAATGAACTGGTCCAGGCACAAAAACAGCGTAAGCAACCACAACATCTGCGTCCTGGCGATGATACACATCTGACTAAAACCTGGCGTCTGCATAATGATGCGTAAGTTCATCTATTTTGAATAATACTGTGGTACTCAGTGGTTGCCTAGAATTGTTGACTTTTTAAGGCAATCAAGTCTATTTTAAAAAATATTTGCTTTTTTCAAAAATTTAGCACAACATGGGACGAGCATATTATTGAATTAAATTTAGCTAAAGCCGTTACTTTGGGACACGTTGACATGAAGTTTACACTGTATCAACAATGCTCAAATCCCGCTGCAATACAAGTGACTCTGCTTAAACAAAATACTAGTGGATTTGGCTATCGCATGAAGGGTCCACACTCAGTTAATATGGCTTTCAAGCAGTCTTCTGTGGACGAGAATATTGATTTTTCTCTTAATAACAGCGATGGTCAGTGTGAAGCGTATTTATTTTTTAGAAATTTTTTCAAAATATTATTCAATCTGTAATATTTATTAAAATTTTAGGAAGCAATGAAAATCCTGTTCTCACTGAGGAATACTTGCAAACGCACAATGCTGAAATACTGGCGGGTCCTATTGAACTGTCTTCTTGTATGGATCTCTGCGATCAGGGTGGTACCATAACACTTACTTCTCCAAAGCTATTTAAAACTCGCACGCGCAATTTTTTGCTGCATATTAAAACAATGTCTGATCCATCAAAAGAAGGTCAAGGAAAAACGCGCGGTAAACTTAAAACAAAAACAATAGTTGGCTTTCAATTTATTAGGTTTTTTTGGTTTACGGATGTATATGCTCTTCTAGATAAGACGTTAAGATAAAAAAATGGTCAGGTTGTTTTTTTTTTAAAAATCATTCATACCGGGCCTTATTGGCCATATAAGATTACAGAGTTATTATTTGAATCGCTATGTATTATACATGCATGTAATGAAATATTTCATTCTGTTTCTACTGTTTTGAGAACAAAAAACAAAAAACTGAAGCACGGGAACAGGTGCTTGTAATCAGTTAAAAAAAAACAGTGATAATTATTATATATTGTGCGTTGGCAGAAAAATAGCAGACAATTTCTTTTCAAAATAACAGAGTAATTGCAAAAAAATTTAAGACTTAGTAAGTTTTGAAACTTATTACAGTGACACTCTTTTGACACTAAACGAGTTGGACTTGGCTATTTTTAAAACTTAACTCGTCAAACTTTGTTTTGAACTAATAAAAATGGACTTGGTCAATTTTAAAATTGAATAGTTTATCATGATCCTATGAATTCTGCTGGATTTATCAAGTTTTAAAGATATAAGGATTTACTATTTTTAAGGAATTACAGCCGTGGACACATAAATAGCACAAATATGCATATAGGTTTTTTAACATAAATTAAAGTAAAATACATTGAGGACAACAAAATTGATTTCATGGTATTTAAGTTTAAATATTAAAAACCTTAATCTTTGTCCAGTGGAATAATTTTATAACTTTAAAATACGATATGAGTACAATTGTACCCTTTTATACTTATAACGATAAGTATGGCTTTTTCTATGAATATATTTAAATTTTTCTATCCTTAATAAACAAACAAAAGTATAACAGTCATTTCAAATATATAATGCGAGATAAAAGTTAAGAGATTCCAGAAAATTTCAGAGAAGTCAGAAAATGTCAGATATCTACTATTAACAAAAAAAGTTATTGCAATTCAAAAACGGAAAGGGTACAATTGAACTTCTTCCGCCGGACACAGGTTAAATCAGTTATTTTGTAAATACAGACAAAACATTAGAAAATGGATCCACAAGTCTGAAATTGCTCTTTATCTGTGGTAGACGCATAAATATCACAATTTTATTTCCGGGAAAAAAATCTCAATTCCACTCCGTAACGCTACTCACCAATCCAAAACCCTTTGATACGCAAAGTGGTACATTCAACATAAAGTTTTAACTGAAGCTATGTTGCAGCAGTTATCGTGAACTCATCACAAAAAACAAAATTACCAAAAAATGTTGCTTCTACTTATTACTTTGTCATCAGCATCGTTAATTATGTGTTTTTTTGTTGATGTGAATGCGTTTGTGTTGTTGCTGGTACAGTTTTTTTTATTTTTGCATAGCGCGAAAGAAAAATCAACACTTGACCACACGTGCGTTAATAAGTGTGTTTTCTAAGTGACAGAAAAAAGTTTACATCAATTAATACGGAATTAATAAACGCAGGCAATGTATCTAAAATGCTTGTTAAATTTGTTTCGTGTGAGTACGTTAATATTTTTTATTTGGTTTACCTCTAGAAAACGAAAAAGTTCTGTCTTTTCGGTGGAATTTACTAATAAAACTGCACAAAAGTTTTATTTAAAAGGTTTGAATAAATTTTTTTTTATAAATAAAACCATTTAATTACTAAATCTATGAAACTGCGAAAAAGCTTGGCTTCTCTCGTGTGCCTAACGACGTACCTTTTTTTATACTTCGGGTTGAAATGTCGGCTTTTGCGGCGCCGAACAAATGTTTTTCCATCTGATCATATTCAATTATAGTTTTTCAGTTCAGAGCATAGTAGAACTACTCAAGGTAGTGTTAGGGCTGAATGTGTTCTCCTTCTTAGTGACCATAACTGTCAAACTCATCCATTTTGGTATTTTTGCCAATTCTTGCTTTCATATTGCATTCTCATTGGTTGCAGATTTTGTATGAAAACCCAACTTCGTTTTGACAGTTTCGTTTACTTGCTCTCCGCTCTTACACTACCTTGTCTAATTTTGCCATGGTTCAGAGTATGTTCTTTCAAAAATGGTCTTCTTTATTCAAATGGGTCTTTGCAATTGCTTAGCGATCCTTAAGATTTGTTGTTGTTAAGAGTGGCTTTCTTTGACTGATGCGTCCATAAAGAAAAGCCTTATGTAGTCTTCTAGATACTTGTTTTCTTGAAACATTAAGGTTGTTTTCTTCATTAACTTCTCTCATAATTTGCTTCGTTGACTTGAAAGAATCAGCATTACTTTTGTGAACTATGGCCCTTATTATGAGCCGCATTCGATCTTCGACTGCAGTCGAAAGGCCTGATCGAACGAATTTGCATTTGGTATTATAACGTGCTTTCGACAAAGAGTAGCGCTATTGTGATTTTCGTTCATTTGGTTTGTTCACGATAGTATATTTTTATTAGCTAATCGTAATACTTACATTTTTAACAATTTTTTCTCAGCACGCATCGCATCGAAAGCAAAATTCTATTCGACTGAAAATTCGATGAACAACGAACATTTCGATAGAGTTTCACTGCTCATAATAAGAATTTAACGTTCGATGCTCGTTTTTCGATAACCAGCGAAGATCGAACGTCGAAAGCAACTCATAATAAGGGCCTATGAGTCTATCAGTAGAAGCGGTGATTTTACGCGGCTTAAGATTGTGTGGCGTATTCTTAAAATTATTTTAAGCATTTGGTTAAACTAACTTGAGTGCATTATAGACCATTTTTTACATAGCATTGAGAATATCCACGGTTTCAGTCGGTTTTTACCTTTTTGACTTAGTGAATAATTGATCGTTTTTCCGGAGTGCAATATTTGCCAAGACCCATTTTAACTCTTAATGCAGGAAAGCAATAAAAATTTCTGTATCATTGTTTAAATATTAATTTTTGTTTTACATATTTGATATGAAATTATGTTATTATGTTATGTTATATTATGTAATAACTTAAACTAAAAGATAATTCCTAATATTTTATATATTCAATAAAAATAAATAATTAAATTCACCTTCATCTATAACTAAGACAATTTTCAATACAGAAAAGTAAAAAAAAGTGAAATATCTCACTAATCTGCACGGATTTTTTTCTAAATTTGAAACTCATTGCAATTTATTAAATACATAAAACATTAATCATAAAATTGTTCAAAGCAATTTCTATCTTGATTAAAACATAGTCTATATTGACATTTTGAGCAGCTAACATGAGTGTATCCATTGCACGTTGGTAATCTATGTTCAATTCTTGTTGTCGCATTGTGGCCAGTGATTAAAATAGTCTAATCGAACTTCTGTTCTAGGCAGTGGGAAACTTATCGAATTTTTCGTCTTTTGTTCAAGGTTTTTTTAAAATTCGGAAGGTCTTTCACGTTTTGTGGATAGTTTTCCTACTTTGTTAAGACTTTCTACCACTTGCAAACGAAAATTGGCTAATATTATGTTTTAATGATTACAGCTTTGTTGTTCCGCATGCTTGTACAATAGCCATGCATTTACTAATTTGGCATCTATCAAAAGGTAGAAAAATTTCATACACAATTTGTTTTGAGCGTGCTTTTATTTTGTAGCGTCCAATAAATGAGTTTAACAAATCCGCTCCCTCCATTCATTTGTTTTATTACAAAACAATATTGCGACTCTCTATGGATATGTGTTTTCGCAATTTCTTGTCAAATCGTTCATCTATGGTCTCAGGACTTTTACCACAATAGTTTGACATCAATTTAACAACTTTATTATCTCTCCATGAAACCAAGAATATTTAAATACTATTCTGGGAGGCTACATAATCCACAGACTCGTCTCTAGATTCTTTCATTAATACTGGAACACTCGGTAGTTTTGAGTTTGGAAGACTATTTCGACAGATTGTAACCAATGAATGTATTCCCCTTTTGGCTCATTCAATAATAAGTGGTAGTGTAGTATAATAACTTATATTTTGTGGAGCATAACAGTTTGTCAACAGAATGGTAATTTTCATAATGAATCAACTTTAATTGTTTTCACAAATGGTTAACTAACGGTCGCATTTTAAAAAGCCGGTCAACATTTGGATCATCCCTTGGAACACCTTGGGCAGGCACAATGTACGAATGAAGACCGAATCGGGCACTCGTCAGTTTATTGTGTCCGAATGTAGTCGCTAGTTTTTGAACACTTTATTGACATAATACAGACTTACTACGATACTATTTCAAGTACCTTGAAAGGTACTTGTTGAGTATGTTTCGGGTACATTATAGTTAAGACTCAGGTCAGTTTCGATACATATCAGCTACTTTATTGACACAATATATAAATTTTTTGTCGCGTCCTGTTCGCTGAAGCTCGTTTGTATTCGGCTTAATATCAATGTGCGATTAATTTTTTTTCATAAACTTCGCAGTTTTTCGTTACTACTCGTAGCTTTTTAAAATAAAATTGAGTCCGAGACTTTTGTGCCTGAGTAGTTTGGTACGGACAAAAATTGTTTCTCGGGAATATAACCTCATATCTGCAATGTAACTTCAAAATGTCTCAAATGCATGATATTGAATATTTGCAACTAAGCCTTTTATTTTATGAAATTCTAGCGAAGCAAAAAAAAAACTAGTTTCACTTCTATGATTTACTTCGGCAAACTCATCGAACCAAAATGAATAGCAACTGCAACAGACACACAATCCCTAGTAGCGTTTTAGGCTTGATCTAAAATACTTACTGCTTTGATCGTCGTATGATAAAAATGGCCAATGAGAGAATGTACTTCGTAGACGTTTATTCAAACAGGTGTCAAACCATATAAGACTTAAACAGTGGGTTGGTCAAAGCTAAATCACTCAAGACTACTGAAGAGGAAATGCAGCGATTTCCAAAACAGGCTGTCTAGTCTGCTGTATGATTGACTCTATACAGAGTTGTTGTTATTGTTGCCTTCTTCAAACTTACTTGATCTAACTAGCTCACAATTAAAACCATGTAAAATTGCAAAGAATATATCACAATTAATAATGAAATTTAAATTTGCACAAAAAACTTATTAGACTTGATGAAAATTAACTTATTATAAGTTCATGTATTCTAGAATATTACTTATATTTGAACGTTTTTCTGACATTTCTTGTATAATTATTAAAAATATTCACTTATTTTGTCTACGTATAAGAAAGACCCTGTTTGACTCAATATTTCGGACAAAGTAAACAACCAATTTGACAAAAGGAGACAACAACTATTATTATTATTCTTTATGTTTTAAACAGATACGTGTTAAATATATATATAAAATGACTAAGTGTTATTAAACGTTAATTCTTAAATTCTAAAAAAAGGTAATTTTCGTTTATTGAATTGTAGAAATTATTCTGAAAATATTTTGTGACTTCATTTGCTTTTGTTTGCTTATTTTCGGTGTGTTCTCTTTCGGTTTTCGTTTTGTTTTTGGCGTAGAGAAAATGTTCGTTAAATTTTTATTTATTCTCTCCAATCTTGTGCATACCTACTCCCATCGTCGCTTACTGTGTAAGGTAGATGTCATCAGTGTTTTAAGCCATGTCCGAACAAATGTCATTGAGAATTATTAACAGGGTTTTGGATGCCTCGCAGCTACATTGGCCCATTATCATAGTCAAAATAAAAGTCGACTCTAAATTTTAGTACAAGCTTTTTGACAACATATTATATTAAAAAACTGTCAAAAATGCTTATACTAAGTTTAGAGTCGACTTTTATTTTGACTATGATAATGGGCCATTGTATTTAAAAAATAATTAGTTACGTCATGTGTTCATTTACCACTGGGCTTAGTTGATGAATGCATTATTAGGTTCAAAAGAAAAGTTAAAAAAAATAAGTTCACATTTGTGCTATTAATGTGTCCATGGCTGTAAAAAAAAACATTTTTTTTTGCCTAAAATTTTGTAGTCAAATAGAAAACGTCGGATAAAAAGTTTTCCCAAAATATCTTAAATTTATTTTTTGGACTGGTCATTTGTGTATCTCGACGTCTTATACGTAAAATATTTTATACTTATTTCAAAGCTAATTCATACTCATTTTATCTTTCTCTCTCTATTTCTCTCTCCATTGTAATATTTTGTTTTAAAATATTAAAATCAAAATAAAACCATTTCAGTTCCTGTACGTAAGCAAGGTGTTATGCGCCTCCTGATTTCGTCATTTGCAAACAGCTCATCACATAAATTCATTAACAACACTTCTTCCTCCACCAGTTCATTTCCTCAGAACTCTACATCAAAACAAGCACGAAATGATTTTTATATAGGTATGCAAAAAAAAAAAAGAAAAAATAAGGAATTAAATCTGCTTGGAAATATGTATTGTCTTTGTATGCATCCCAACAAACATTTAGTGATGTTTAAAGAATAAAAAGTGCTGATTATTTTGAGATTTTTTTTTTAAATATGATATTTTTCTAGACTTGAAACCAGCCATAAAACATCTGTTAACAAGCTTTGCTTTTAGTAAACAATGTGTAAAACAATTATATTGTCGATTTTACTTTGTTTCAATATAGTTAATTTTAAAATTAAGAAATGTTTGTTGGGACTCTTAATTCTTAATATTGTTTTTGTGTTTGTGGTTTTTATGTAGAGTTTTTCCATTTCTCTCAGTTATATAGAACCTATTATATGTAAAATTATAGAGTTAAAACAACGTTTTGTTTTTCTTTCATATAATTAAGTATTAATGCTAACTTGCTTGTTTGCTCAAAATAAATGTAATTTCTTCGGTATTCTGTGTGACGACTTCACATCGAAATTTCATGCTTGTTTTGCTATATTTAAGTACATTAAATAAATTCCGCATACATTCTTAAGCATGTGAAAATAATTTAAAAGCTTTGTGTTTTAAATTCAAATTTGCTTAAACTTTTTGTTCTTGAATTTTTGAAAAATTCAATTAAATTATCAAAATATAGTCTTATGACACTCTTCTTCTTGATTTCGTTATCCTGTTATATCCTTGTTATTCTGTTGTAGTCTTTTTTAAGCTCTTATTAAAATTTAATTCAACCTATTTGTATAATAATGTTCCCAATAACTGCATATTTCTAGGCTGTGACTGGCTGCATGAAATCTCCATCACAGTGCGTGGCGTTAAATCACAGAATCGCATTCCAAATGAACGTTTGCAGCGTATCGCAATGTTAGAGAGCAATATTGTATTGGAAAATTTGTTTAAAATTGCCAGCAGCTCTAGTTCGACAACATTAGCTAAAAACCTCGCATTGGATGTTTTAAATTGGATTTGTACAATACGCCTAAATCGACTGAGGACACCAAAATCAGAGCGGTTTAAACAGCAGCAGCAACATCATAAAAACAATACGGATAAAAATGCAACCAATGCAGCAACAGCACCAACAGATTTAGTTGCGCAACAAGCTGAATGCATCGCAATTGCCGAGAAATATTTGCAAGATACTATTTTGAATTGCATAATTCACAGTGATCGCAGTATGGCGCACAAATGCGTTAAACTTATATTGATTCTAACCGAGTAAGTATTATGTAATATTAAAGCACAATCAAATAGAAGCTACACAATTTTCGTATGTGCAAATTTACACTGTGGACCAATGTCGGGAAAACAAAATATTTCGCAATATATATCGTCATATTAAATAGAAAAAAACCCGTAAGTTACATTTAAAAAAATTTACAAGAAAGACAAAAAACGTTCTAAATTTCTCAAGTGCTGCACTGAGGTCTTTTAGAATTTTTTTTATAAAAACGTCGTTTTTAGTTTTAGGAGTGTAAAATTTTGCAGGAACATGTATTTTGATACGGTGCATCATAATCAATCAAAAAAGTCTATGATTTTGAATTTTTGGTAACTTACGGCTTTTTTGACTTCACATGACAATATATTGATCTTACTTAGGTGGCCATAGCAACCCGTCGTCGGGTTTCGGCCGATCTCATCAGCTCTCGCCAGGCGCCTCTGCTTCGCGCGCGCCTTCTCCAATTGGTTTCACCAAGCGCGGTTAGGGCTTCCTCGACCTGGTCAATCCATCGGAGGCATGGTCTCCCTCTTCGTCGTCGGCCTTCGGCCTTCGCCTCGAACACCTGGATTGCGAGACTCTGAACTACTTCAATGTCGTCGTATAGCTCATACAGCTCGTGGTTCATTCGTATGCGATAGTCGTCGCCAACTCGAATAGGGCCAAAGATTTTGCGAAGAACTTTTCTCTCAAACACCCCAAGAGCGGCTGCGTCTGCTTGCGAGACAACCCATGCCTCAGCGCTATAAAGAAGCACAGGTATAATGAGCGTCTTGTAGAGTGTCAGTTTTGTCGATCGAGAGAGGGCTCTGCAACGTAATTGCTTACTAAGCCCGTAGTAGCACCTATTAGCAATTGTTATTCTTCGCTTTATCTCCAGGCTGACATCATTATTGCTGTTAATGGCGGTGCCAAGGTAGGTAAATTCCTTGACCACTTCAAAGTTATAGTTGCCTGTTGAAACGTGAGAGCCTAGCCGCCCCGCTCCCCTGCCAGCAGGCAGCATATACTTCGTTTTACCCTCGTTTACCGTCAAACCCACCTTGGCTGATTCTTTTTCGATAGCGGTGAAAGCAGCAGTGACATCTCTCTTGGTTCTACCGATGATATCAATATCATCAGCATACGCAAGGAGCTGAACACCTTTGTAAAAAATGGTGCCATTGCGATGCACACCGGCCTTTCGTAGGATCCCCTCCATGATGATGTTGAAGAGATCGCAAGATAGCGGGTCGCCTTGTCTGAAACCTCGTTCAGTATGGAAGGTTTCGGAGAGGTCATTTCCTACCTTGACGGAGCTGCAAGTATTGCTCAACGTCATCCTGCAGAGTCTTATCAACTTTGCAGGTATACCGAACTCAGGCATTGTTGCGTATAGGCAATCCCGCCTCGGGCTATCGAACGCAGCTTTATAATCGACAAAGAGATGATGCGTGTCGATTTGCTTTTCGTTGGTTTTCTCCAGGATTTGGCGCAGTGTAAAAATCTGGTCTATGGTGGATTTACCAGGTCGAAAGCCACACTGATAAGGTCCAATCAGTGTTTTTGTATACGGCTAAAGTCTTTCACATAGTACGCTCGAGAGGACCTTATATGCGATGGAAATAAGACTAATACCTCGGTAGTTGGCGCAAATTGTCGGGTCTCCTTTCTTAAGTAAGGGACAAAGCACGCTGAGATTCCAATCGTCGGGCATGCATTCCGCTAGCCATATTTTGCTGATGAGTTGATGCATGCACCCTATCAATTCATCGCCGCCGGCTTTAAACAGTTCAGCTGGCAGGCCGTCAGCACCCGCTGCTTTGTTGTTTTTGAGCCGCTGGATAGCAACTCGAACCTCGTCATGGCTAGGTGGTAGAACTTCTACTTCGTCATCGTCGATTTGTTGTGGCGAACTGCATTCTCCATGGGCGGAGTTGGTGGGATCATCGCCCGTAAGCAGATTGGAAAAATGCTGTCTCCAATTCTCCACAATCTCAGTGCGCACTGCGTATCTGTAACCAGATTTCCATTCCCATCTCTACAAGTGGATGCTCCGGGCTTGAAACCTTGGGTTAGACGCTTAACCTGTTGGTAAAATTTTCGTGTATCCTTCTTGCCTTTGTACACCTCAATTTCTTCACGCTCACGCTTTTCTTGCTCCCTTTTTTTGCGTCTGAAAAGGCGTCTCTCTTCCTTCCTCTTTTCACGATATTTTTCTCGCACGGTTCGCGTTGCAGCTGACTGCAGCGTCTTTCTGTATGCGGCGTTTTTTGCTGCCGTCGCGTCGCGACACTCCTGGTCATACCATTGGTTCCGAGGTTGCGGGCGCCGGAAACCAATCACTTCTTCAGCGGCAGCGCGCATGGAGTGGGAGATGTGCGCCCAAAGTCCATCGGCATCATCGTGTTGTGAGGTTGGTTGGTTAAGCTTAACCGAGAGTTGAGCGGAGTAGGCCCGATATATTGATCTCTTAATAAAAAAAAAATCAACCATTTGGCTATTTCAGTACTTGAAATGACTGTGATCGAGTTTCTTGCAGCCTAATTTTGAATGATTTTTACCGGGGAATAGGAAAAGGGAGTTTTATTTTTTAAGAAAGCAGATAAAGATATCACATTTTTATTTGTTTACACTCATGTATATTGACGGTTGATGAACAAATTGGCTTTAAAAATTTCCACAATGTTTTTGAACTTTATCTTAAAAATTAAAACTCCCTTTTCCGATTCCCCGAGAAAAAATAATTCAGAATTGGACTGATGATCAACTGTGCTGAGCGTGTTATTAAATATTTGTGCACAAATGATCCAGAACTGGACCTAAGTGTTCTCAAGAAGCTTTACTTGGCGGCGTTCAACTCTCTGAGTTTTAGCATTTTCTGCGGAGAGGTACAGCCGACAGAAATATGAATTTAAATTAAAAAACCCTACTGTGCAAATGTTGATATTGAACCAGAGTTCTCACTCTGCCAGTGTACAAATTACCAGTGTACAGAGTATAAATACAAGTGGAATCTATATATTTATTTATATGGCAGAATAGGCAGGGCTTAGAATGGTAAATGAGGTGTCGAATGAAACTGCTGGATGAGGGAGCCTAGTCAATTTAGTTTGTTTTCGTGTGGTGATCCTTGACCTGAAATATGAACGTTTAAAGAGAATTTCTTAAAAAGCCAAACTATACGAGATGTAATTACATGATGAAGAGGGGATTTTAAACATTGCTGAGATGTTAAAAAAACATATCAGACTAATCTACAAAAAACTTGTTTGAAAAGCGCAATCTGTAAGCGAAATCTATTAACCCTGGCAGGCCCGTAGTCAGTGAATTAAGATTTCTAAATGGCAGTAACTTATACCTCTGCTTTTAATGCTGTTTTTGTGTGCATTGAATTCAAAATAATCCAAAATTTGTTAAAAAAACCATGTAAATACATGGTGTGATTTTGTTTTCGAGTCACACTTGCTTTTCGAATCGCATTACAGAGTTAGGCCCCAGGGGCGTTAAAATTTGACGCCATACAGCAAAATTGCAATACAGCAGTGGCAGCGTCAGTGGCAGTGGCAGTGATCAGCTGCTATTTTAGGAATATTGTTATTTAAGGTCTCACATAACAGCAGCGGCAGTACGCAGTACTGCTGAGGTTAGCTCTATTTCTAAACTTACTGCCACACTGCTGCCCATATAATTAATGAATGAAAAAAACAGACTGGCAACATAAAAAAATAAAACAAACATTAACATTTGGAGCCAAAAAATAAAAAAACAAAAAAGCTAGACGTCAAAATACTGCTACTGCTTACTGCTGAATTGAATGAAAACTGCTCACTACCACTGACACTGCCACTGCCACTGACGCTAGCACTGCTGTATTGTAATTTCGTTAATAGGTTAAAAATGTTCGATTTGATATAAAACTAAAATCTATAAACTTTCGTGCCAATTGATAAATTTTTAGAACTCGCTCAAAAGCCCAATAAATGGAGAAGCGTTTTAAAAGAGTTTTTCCTAATATTTGATCAAAGAAGCAATGAAAACATCTTTTGAAGTGAATTTTAAAAAAACTGATATCCAATTTGTTTTTAATGTAATTGTTCTTTAAAATGAGTTACCAAACATACAAAATTGGATTAAAAGTACCAGAGTTGTGATATTTTACTCTTCAACAAAATTTTTTTTTCTTGTTTCAGTAAAAAAAAATCGTTAAAACCTAAATTTGAAAAAAATGCAATATGTTGTTGAAATATTTTTTGAAACCACACTTAATACAAATACAAAAAATTGTGTGATTCCGTTGCTTACTCAATCCTCATAAAAAAATCCCAAAAAAAAAAACAAAAATGCAAAAATAAAAAAATCAAAATAACGGGGTAATAATAGCATAGTCTTCAGCTATTTTGTGAAAAAAAATTACAAAAACCAAAATTCGGATCAAAAAGTTATAACTGTGAAAACTTGACTTTTTTTTCAAAAATCCTCAAGGTGCTTGTGTCTGACATTTCAAACACAAAAAAAAAAAAAAAAAAATCAAGAAATTTTAAAATTAAATTTTTGGAAAAAAGCAACAATGAATGAAGATTTTATAGACAATCTTGATCACAAATTTATTTAGTTGGAAATTAGTTTTCACAGATTCTCGAGCGAAGGGTGGCTGAAAATATGTCAGCGACCACATAAATAGCAAATTGAAAATCAAAAGGTTTTATTATTTTTAAAAGTTGAAATGAGAGCTTATATTGCAAAATTCGGTTGCGATGTCTAAAGCTTCAATAACAGCATCCTGTAGATCTTGATAAATTTTTATGGATTTATGTGTTGCAACCCATCTAGTTGGAAGAAATTTATTATTTTTTTTTTTATAATACGTTAAGTGTCAGTATAAGCTGTAGTTTGGGAGTAAAGAACAATTTATCAATATTATTTTTAAGGTTTCAAAAATTGTTTCGAATACAGCTTTTATTGCATTATCTTATATGAAGTCCTTATGTTACACCGTACGACAGCACTTTTCACACACGAAGTAAACCATATAGATAGAAAAATCACCATATGGATAGAAAAAAATGCGTTCTCACTTTTTCTCTTTTCTCATAGGTCACAATTCAGTTCAAAATTGAAGAGGTTTGCAACTTTTTACGCTGTTGCGGTGTAGTTGCGTTAGTGCTAATATATTTTTGTTTCTACGGGGCCTGAACCCTGGATTACTAACGTATAAAATCAGCTGTAAATGAAACACAATTATAAGGATTCAAGTTCATAAATCTAAAAATTGTTTAAATTCGGAATTAGTTCAACCTTTTTTTACTAGTTCTAATTAGTTTTTTATTTATTTTATTTACTAATTCTATGCTCAGAATAATTTTGAATTAAGTGCTACTGGGTGTGATTCACCCACGTTAGTAATGGAGCGTTAAAAGAGGGGTGATACAAATTTTATCGCTATGAACATTTATCCCCAAAATATCTCCACGAGTGGGGAAATCGAAGTGAATTGTACGCTAAATGAATAACACTCATCAAAAGAAATTTAAGCAAAACCTGAATTAAACCATGCTGTTGCTTAACAACTTATTCGGTCAGTTACAGTTCTGAAAAACAACTGTGCAATGTGTCAAAGTGCTATCACTGTCAAATTGCAATATTAATACTACTGAAAAGATCCCTAAAGCTTATATCCAACCCAAACGATTATATAATTTAAAAAAACGTTTTCAAAAATCATTAAAATTTAAATAAATTGGTACTAAGCAAATTATTTAATACGAATTCGTTTGGTCTTAATAAAGGATACTAAATAAAAATGTATTTGAATTTCGAAAGTTTTTATTAAACACAAGATTAAATAATAGTTTAGATACTTTTAAAAGAGAGTACCTAAAATAGAAAATTTCTGCTGCTTGTTTCCTTTTTAATCAAATGAACGAGCAGGTGACTGCAATATAGAGCATAATACTCAGTATAACATAATACAAAGAAAACCTGTTGCGAACGTAGGCATCAAGACAAACTAGGTCTTATCGGCCACTCATATTAATAGTATATTACAAATTGATCTAATGTAGTGTTTCAAGAGGTAAAAACCAAGACACCACGGTACCGCCGAAAAATGTAGTCACATTCACCATGAAAATATACAATTGAAGATCCACAGGTTTAGGTCCATTCAGATTATTTAGATGTACGCACACCAGCATGTATCCATTTCAGGCTTAGGTCTATTTAGATTATTCTATTAATGTGCTTACAAACATCACCAGGTGCATCAGATATGTGCTTGAAAGAACGTGATCATAATCAACGACGGTACTGCAGGTAATCTATAATTTTATGTTTGATTGAGCCCATTGATTCACTTAAGGATATGATATTAGATACATTATTAAAATCACCGCAAGCGCTTCTAAGTGATTCATTTTGCAAATAATTAGTTCTACAAAAGTTCATGGGGAGTAACTCAAAAGATTTTCTAGGTCGATATTAAAGTATACAAGTCGCCTGTGGTCGAAGTTCGACCACATCAAAAGCGATTTGTCTTTTGTTTTTTTTTTTAATTTTTGAATCGTTGAAAAACGTTACATTGATAAATACTTTTGGCTTATACATATCCACAACTCATTTTACGTACTCTGTACTCGCTGTTATCAGAATCAGAATGTCTAACAAATTTTCATATATCGATTGCGCTGATTATTGTTTATGTTTGCTTCTCATATTGTTTCGATGTTCATTTTGCAGTTTCTTAAATTTTCACGGGACTCTCGCGTCACAATTATTTTTTTTTTAAAAAATGAGCAGCGGACGTTAGTTGTTTTTTCCATTTACTAAAATACTAATAGCGCAATTTTAGTGAAGTGAACACATTTTAATAAATAAAAAATATATTTTAAAATCTTAATTGATTTGAGGTCACTTGGTGCAAAAAAAATAATTTCAGTACAAACTTTTGGTTCTTGAAAATCCTTGAAGGACTTGAAAATATCAAAGTTTTGGCTTTGAATATATTTTCAGATCATATAAAGTCCATTTACTCCAAAAATAAAAAAAAAATTATCAGTGGCTTAGCGTCAGGTCTGAAAGAGATAAAGGACGAACAAACAAACAAACAATGTTGTCGTTTAACAGCCGTTGAAAGTAGTCATATCAACTTTTTTTAAATAGCACTAACATACCAAATTTATTACATTTTATACATTTTTGGCTAATACGACTAAAACTGTCTGAAATATGGCATTTCTCTTAATTTGTGGATGTCGTGTCATGAGTAAGGGTTTCGTGAAAGTACAGATTTTCCTCTACACAAAATTACTAAACGCGCCTGAAGAAGTTTTCATTTCAAAAACTCAATTATTAACTCTGCAGTCGTTGGAGGTCTCGCAGCTACATTGTAGTTATAAAAAAATAATTGGTTACGTCATGTGTCTATTTACCACTGGGTTCATTGAATGAAATTACTTCATTCTGTTCAGGTTATCAGTTCGAGAGATTAATTAAGAAAAAGCAACAACAACAATGCTACACAGCTCTGTTTAAGTGTTCTGAGTCACTCTCTTCTCTCTCGTGTATGCTACGCAGGTATGATAAATTCAGCACTAAAGTACTGAATTCAGTACTTTTCGCTTTTCAAAAGTACCGCATTACCCCCTCGATAATTTCAGTACTTTTTACAAATATTGTCTAAAACAGTACTATTAAAAATTAATTAAAGAATTTTTGAATGGCAGAGTTTTGGGCTTAAGTTGGTCAATTAAAAAATAAATTATTAACTTATGTGTGGTAATACATAAAAAGTTTCGAATGATTACATACCTTATACATTGGCTAACATTAAACGTATTTTTCATATAAAAATTTAATCAAAACAAAATGTCGAAATAAGCTGCAAGTAAGCACCCTATCACGATTAATAAAAAAAAGACCTTTTAAAATCAAATGGAGCGTCCTGCTTTAACACTGAAACTTCTCAAGAGTTATTATAAAAAAAAAATTAAAACCATTGATGTTAAAGAATTATTAGATTAAAAAACTGCTCTGCCTGAACACAGCTCTGTTGAACATCGTTGCTGCAGGGATGATAATTCCAAATTTTATTTCGGTATTAAGCGGATTTAAAAAATTACTAAAAGTACTGACATAAGAAATAAAATAAAAATTTGCAGTTTTATATATTTTTATTAGTTCAACATAAAAAAAAAATAAAACAAATATATTAAAGTTTTATGTTTCTGAATTAAAAAATTACGAAACATTTAAGAAACAAAGTCATTTTTTAATTATTAATATATTGTATTTTATGCAAGGAAATTTGAATAAGTAACGTAATTATCAAATTTATTATCAACTAATTACGTTACTTATTCAAATTTCCTTGTATACCTGATAATACCTGATACAAACTTACATTTTATTTATTATCAACTAATTACGTTACTTATTCAAATTTCCTTGCATAAAATACAATATATTAATAATTAAAAAATGACTTTGTTTCTTAAATATGTTTCGTAATTTTTTAATTCAGAAACATAAAACTTTAATATATTTGTTTTATTTTTTTTATGTTGAACTAATAAAAATATATAAAACTGCAAATTTTTATTTTATTTCTTATGTCAGTACTTTTAGTAATTTTTTAAATCCGCTTAATACCAAAATAAAATTTGGAATTATCATCCCTGCAGCAACGATGTTCAACAGAGCTGTGTTGCTATTGGTTTGCACTGTCCCATTGGGAAAAAAGGTTTTTACATTTGTTCAGTTTTACCTATCTTAATGACAACTTATTCGAATAAAAATTATATTCTGCAAATGCACTCGAAAATACCTTTCCAACGATGTAAGATTTATGTGAATATGCTGACGTTAACACAGCTAAAATGGTACCACAATTTTTTTGTTTGCGTAATAATAATAGATATTACTCAATAAATATAAACTATTGACATATCCATGTAAAAATTTAATAATCCAAGAAGCATTTATCATAATTCCCCGATTTTTTCAAGAAGGAAGATTTAAGAGTTGTTACCGATATTCATAAGGTGATAAGTGCAAGTACTACAATAAAGATTGCTTAGGCAAAACAAAAAAATTTGTTTTTGTACTGATTCAATGTCATCTATGTAACTACCGTATCGTGGGCATAACACATCTGAAGCGTATTCTAAGATAGGCCGACTAGGGAAGTGAATAAGGTTTTCGTTATGAATGAATGGATCATTAAACTCTTTTGCCCAACATCTAATAGATCCTAAAGTACTATTTGCTCAATTTATTATTTTATTGACATGAATATTAAAGCGTAGTTTAGGATCCATTGTAATTTCAAGATCATTGAAAATATCTAAAGATTCCAATGGATAATCACAAAATTTGAAAGTACATTTAATCGCGCGAGTTTGCGCGAGAAAGTTGTTGAGGTTCATGCAGTTTGTTTTGCACCAGTTATGAAGTTGATCAATGTCGGCTTGCAAAAATACAGCGTCATTATCATTTTTAATAGAAAGGAAGAGTGACGTCGTCAGCAAACATTAAGATGCTAGAATGCATTATGACAGATGGCAAATCGTTTATATAAAGTAAAAACAGAAGCCCAAGATGACTTCCTTGAGATACTCTGGAAGTAACAGGAAATTCTGAGCTTAAAAAGAACATATTGTGTTTTAGTGCTTAAATGAGATTCAATCCATTTTGCCAACGGTTTAGGAAATCCAACAAGATGTAATGTCAAGATCAATAGTTTGTGATTTACAACGTTAAAAGCTTTGCTAAAATCCGTGTAAATAACATCAGTCTGCATACCTTTTCCAAAATTTTCTATAGTTTTTGATGTAAATTCGAGTTGGTTAGTAACAGTGTATTTTCCAGAAAGAAATCCATGTTGGAAAGGAGACATTAAATATTTAACACTATGCGATAGTAGTGATGTAACAGCTGCCTTTATAAGTTTAGGCAAAGCGCTTAATTTTGTGATGCTACGGTAGTTATCAATTAAAGACCTATTTCCGGATTTATGCAACGGAATAATAAATGAATAAATGAAAATTGCAAGATTTGGAGTTACTAATTTTCACAGCAGTTTTTTTAATATACATTATAATAAACATGTGTTTGTATCAATTTTTGGAAATAAATATTCACAGATTAAATATTAAAGGCATAACTTAAATAATCATAGGACGATGATGTATATGTCGTCTTCAAAAGGCAGCGAAAAGATTGCAAATAATATTATCATTATCGGACTTAACAGAATTATATTTCTTAAAAGAAGTATAGTAGAAATCAATCTTACGTTTTGTGTTAACAAAGTTCCAAGAATTTAGCATAAAATTTTATGTTTAATTTTACTTTTGTTAAGTAGATATTATATGATTGTTTGCATAACTGTTGGTAACTGTATTTAATTAAGGTACAACATGCAAAATCACATATGTTATGTGTTTTTTGATATTTTTTATAGTATTTAGATTTGAAGTTTAATTTTTCTCAATTCATTTGTAAACCATACCGGAGCTGGTGTCAAAGAGGCTTTCCTTTGCGGAACAGCTTTTATAAAACAATCATTCTGAGATGATAAACTTTTTGTATTAATATTTATTTATTTATTTCAGTCTACAGATTATGTATCTTACAGACTATTATAAAGATAAATTATGCAATTAATTAAAGAGTATAAACAAATTTAATCTAAAACGGTTTTCATCTACATTAAAATTAAGAATTGGAGAGATCGTATTACATAACCGTAAGCATCTTGCGACTGGTTCATTATATGCATAATTTGTCGTGTGCGTTGTCTCACAAAACCGACGGCTTACTTTCAAATCCCTAGGAGCAACATAACTTTGAAAGGCCAACTAGTTCGGAACAGACTAATTTTCCACTTAGTAATTTATACGCAAACATTATTGACAAAAATTATCATCTATCCTCTAACGACTGTAAACCAAGTAGCTTGCGCCTGGCTACGTAAGAGGGCATAATATCTGACCATTGCATTTTTGAAAATGTGTGTTAGAATAGAATTCCAGTTGATGTTGGTCAAGTTATATTTCAAAATCACGTACCCGAGAAACAATTTCGTATTTTGTGTCAATAAAGTAGCTAATATACGTCCGGTGCCCGTATCGTTAAATATCCGACCTCTGCACCAAAAGAAGTGCTATTTCTGGAACACCTTGGTCAGGCACAATGTACGAACGAAGACCGATTCGGGCACTCGTCAGTTTATTGTGTCCGAATATAGTCGCTCGTTTTTGAACACTTTGACATAATACAGACTTACTACGGTACTATTTTTGGTACCTTTCAAGGTATTTGTTGGGTATTTTTCGGGCACATTATAGTTAAGACTCGGGCCTGTTTCGATACATATAAGCTACTTTATTGACACAATATATGAAGGGCTTATTGCAGAAACATGATATGCCACATAAAAAATATTTTTAAATAATCGGCTCTAAAGTTTTAAAAAATTGTATTGAAGTATAAAGAATTAGAATTGAACACTTAAACTTTTACAAATAGAATAGAAAATTAATAAGAAATAGCCAAAATCTCTTCAGTGGTTGTTGGCAATGAATTGAGTCATGTATTCCGCCTAAAAAAATGATTTTTTAGATCATGTGGCTTATCACGTTATTGCAATAAGCCCTTCATATCATTTTTTTCTCGGGTCCTGTTTGCGGAAGATCGTTTTCATTCGGCTTAAAATCAATGTGCGATTAATTTGTTTGCATAAACTTCGCAGTTTTTCGTTACTACTCCTAACTTTTAAAAATAAAATTGAGTCCGATACTCTGGACTTTTGTGCCTTAGTAGTTTGGTACGGACACAAATTGTTTCTCGGGGTAGTTTGTTTTTTTTTTAATGCCCCTATCACCGTCTGCGAATCGAACAACAATTAAGTCGAATTCGCCAAGTTGGTATCACCGTCGGCGAATGTTTAAATTTAATTCGACTGAAACGTCAAAAACAGGCGAATGAAAAACTTTGTGGTATCACCGTTCGCGAATTTCGCAGATGTCATTCGACTTAAGCGTCAAAAACAGACGAATAAAAATATATGGTGACAAGCCAGCGAATGCGTTTGATTTTTTTTTATTTTGCACATAAAAATGGAAAATAATAGAAAATGGTCAGTAAATTGCATTGTGTGTATTTTTTGTGGTTTGTTTTTAATTTTAAGCAATTTGTTATTTATTTTTAGTATGAAAAAAACCAACAGCCGGCAGTTCCATAAAATGGTCCATAAAATGGCTCTTATCCATACAGGGCAAAGATTACGCTCAATAATCCAGACAACTTCGCTTAAAACTGTGGACACCGTTGATTGCGCAAGACCCAATTTAAAATCGTTTCCAACGCTCTTTTGGTAACTACCCTCAGCAAAAAATCGTAGAGTACTAGCTAGCTTCAAAATAGGAGGAATCGCACAACTTCGAATTGACTGCATGGAGTCTTCAATATCCTGCAACACAAAGACAAAGGCTTCCTTGTTAAGCCTAAAATATGATTGAAACCTTTAAGAGATTTTAAATATTTCAATAAAGATCAACCGGGCATATAAAAATACTTACAGGTCGTCAGGAATCTCTAGCGGATTGGATTTATCCCTAATACTGCGTCGTAATCTGCAAAAAGTTTGTGTTTCCTCAGTTTCTCCAAAGAATAGCTCCGTGCTGCTTAACATTTTGGTATATTTTATTATTTATTTGTATTTATCGCGGCTTTATTGAAATTTGAGGTTCGAGTTTTGACGTTTCTAAGCGAATTTTGATGTTTTCTGCTTTGGCAGCACCGTATCTGAGGCGAATAAGTAGGTTCGCAAACCGTGATACCACAAAAAGAAAAATTCGCCAAATGATTCGATTCGAGTGAAGCATTCGATTCGCAGACGGTGATAGGGGCATAAGTTAAACTCAGTAGGCGGTTGAGAATCTTGGTTCTGCACAGATGATTTTGGAAAATTTTAAATAATTTCTTATGTTGGATTGTGAGAATCTTCGGGTGTAACCAGAGGATCTGATTTAGACACAAGCGATATTGCTTTCATCAAAAACACCAGATCAAGCAAACGGTTATTTTTGTTAAAGATGCAGTTAAGTTGGAACAGCCTTGGATTGAGAACTCGTATTATAAAAATAATTATATATGTCTTACGTCTTTAAATCATATACAATTTTTATTTCTTAAATTGTTAGAAGTTTTCAAAAACAGATTTGAAGTTTAAGTTGATTTGTTCTATTAATTTTGCGATTAAGTTAAAAAATAATTTTGACAAAGCTTCATGTTGTTTTGTATTACTAACTGTGTTACTTAAGTAAGTATTTAATTATGTTGGTTTAATTTTTTCAGTGGTGTCTGCAACTTACCAAATGACATGCACACTAAGTCTACACTTGATATAACGATTAAAAATGCTGTGGCTAATACCCTATCAGAATTGCCAAAAGCAGACCATTCCAGCGTAGTGCGTTGGTTTACAATGTTGGCTTGTTCGACCTCCACACCGGATTCTCACAATGGTATTTCGGAAATATGCATCGAGTTGCTGACGGATATAGCGAAAGAGATAGACAAACGCTGGGATCCATACTGCTCGCTATTAGGCACAAGGTTATTAATAACATATAAGCCACATTGGCTAAAAACTCTTATAAAAATTTCTTACAGATTCGGCTTTTACGGTTTTCCATTTGAACCGGAGATTTTCGATTTCGATTTACCCAATCTCAATAAGAGCCACATGACAACGTCCACAAATACGCTGGCTTATATAATACGCTCACATGCTGGACTATTACAATCGGCTGGCATGGATTTCAAAAAGTTAAGCTCAATAGGTATAGTTTGCTAGAGAGTAAAAAATGCTTAAAATAGCATTAATCATGTTTGGTTACTTCTTCAATTCTCCATAGATGGTGTTGAATTTCGTGCTTTCCCACATCTTATTAAAAGCAAAGGTGTTAGCAATCAGCTGCGTGGTCTTTTAGAGGTCGAACAGTTGCATTTTACATGCGCTGCGACTTCGGAGGCAACGCGTATCGATAATATGGATTCCATATCTTCGAGTAGTGGTTCCATTATTAACATGGAAGAGCTGATTGTGCCGCCAATGCAATCGAATTCGGTGGACGTGCAAAAGGATCAAGAGTGTGATAAGGTTGGTTTTTGCCTTTAAGTCAAGCTTGCAATTAAATAATAAATTCCAATTTTCCCGCAGATCAATGATATTGTAAATAATGTGAAGAATATCATTGTTGATAAGCAAATGAAAATTGGCAACTCAAAGCAAATTGAAAATGATGTAACTAGTGAGCTGACACCGAATGGTTTTGGACGTGAGTAAAAATCGTGTTTTTAATAGAGATGTGCATAAAAAAAAGTTTTGCCATTTCTTTAATTACATTTAAATGTGATTAAATGTGTGAAAAAGTGATGTTCCCGATGTGTGCCATCATTTGCCGCATTTGCAATAATATTTATTCGAATAGCTGTGCTTTTATAAGCAATTCGATAATTCTGCAAAAATGTGCTCCAATTGTGCTAAAATTTATCAAAAGAAAAAAAAAATCGAAAATTGCTGCCTTTAGACCGAACATTTCGAGTTGTGCGTAAATATTCTAATAGCATCTTTATGTAAAATTGAGGGGAGAGTTACGAAAGACCCATTCACAAAATCCTCAAACGCAAAAAAGCCCCAATATTTTAATAAAGCCCCAAAAGCATTTAACTCAATTACAAAACCCCCAAACACAAAAGACCCAAACACAAAAGCCCCACAGTCAAAGGAAATATTTGTGACTATGCTAAACCACTTTTTGTTTTGAAAATAATTAGTATTTCCTTTTTACGAAATCTTTTTACATATTTTTAAGCATGATTCATTGACAAATACAAGGCTGAAAGGGTTTGGGTACGAAATCCCCAAAAAACCTCAAAAAAACCCCAAAAACAAAATCCCAAAAACAAAAACCCCAAAAACAAAATCCTCAAACACAAAGTTTGGGGTTTTTTAACCTAATCCAAACATTTGCTTATGTAACAACACTGTCGTGTATGTATATATATATATATATATTAGGGCGGGTCAAATTCTGGCTCAGCGAAATTCGTAAAATACATGTAATTTCAAGACTTTTTCTCCACTACAGCATATACAAATTCTGAAAAAAAGCTGTGCGGACTTTCGTAAATAGATTCATACACATACATTCATACATTCATATTTTATAATTGAGAACAAAATCTATTTACGAAAGTCCGCACAGCTTTTTTTCAGAATTTGTATATGCTGTAGTGGAGAAAAAGTCTTGAAATTACATGTATCTTACGAATTTCGCTGAGCCAGACCTCCAAAAAATTCGTCCATACAAATTGACCCGCCCTAATATATATATATATATATATATATATATATACTTACATAACTGTGTTTGGTTTCGCAGTTATATATATAAATATATATATGTTAAAGTCCTGTCAAAAAGAATATATGTAAAAAAAACTGCGATCATTTTCACTGTATTTATTTTTTTGTAAATTTCAAAATTAATAATCATAAAAGATAATATAAACACCATACTTTAATTAAATATAAATTAATTTTATTATGATTTTTATATTAATGAACAAATGAGTTTTAAACTGTAAAAAATCAAAATATGTAAAAAAATATAAATTTAATAAAACAAAAGTTAAATTAATAATAATAACAAAATTCAACATGAAAGCGAAATTTTGTATGCTATAGATTTAAGGTATTTAATTTGTTTCATATTTACTCGATTTTTTAAACTATTATTAATACATTAATACACTTAAAACGTTTCCCGAGAAACAATTTCATATTTTGTGTCAATAAAGTATCTGATATATGTCCGGTGCCCGTGTCGGTAAATGTCCGACCTCTGCATCGAAAGAAGTGCTATTTCTGGAACACCTTGGTCAGGCACAATGTACGAACGAAGACCGATTCGGGCACTCGTCAGTTTATTGTGTCCGAATATAGTCGCTCGTTTTTGAACACTTTGACATAATACAGACTTACTACGGTACTATTTTTGGTACCTTTCAAGGTACTTGTTGGGTATCTTTCGGGTACATTGTAGTTAAGACTCAGGCCAGTTCCAATACATTTTAGCTACTTTATTGCCACAATATACACATTTTTTCTCGGGTCCTGTTCGCTGAAGCTCGTTTGCATTCGGCTTAATATCAATGTGCGATAATTTTTTTCATAAAATTTGCAGTTTTTCGTTACTACTCGTAGCTTTTCAAAATAAAATTGAGTCCGATACTCTGGACTTTTGTGCCTGAGTAGTTTGGTACGGACACAAATTGTTTCTCGGGTTTAATGCTGCATTTTTTCCTAGGTATACTTTGATCCGACTGCAACTTCTCCAAGTTAGTTTTTGAAATAAACATCTCTTTTCCTAGCTCTTTAATAATTTGGTAAAGGCCACAACTTTTTGTTCCCACAATAACTTTTAAGTCGACGATGCCACGCCTGGATATAGTTTTGAGTCCGTGGAAAGTTTTCAATAGAATTTATTCTTTTTGTATTTTGTATTATAGCATAAGCTTTTTTGTTCTTTAGGGATTTTTTCTTGAATATTTTGTTTTGGGGATAATGGATTAGTGGATAATATGATTGGGGATACTGTGTTTGGGGATTATGCATTTAATGATTATTCATTTGGTGATTATGCATTTGGGGATTATGTATTTAGGGATTTATATAACATTGGGGATTTTTATTTTGGGGATTTCGTTACTCTCCTGGCTGAAACAATTACTTAGAATAAAAAGTAAAAATAAAAAATGAAAATTCCCAAATTTGAGCATGGGGATTTTGATCTTAAGGCTTTTGTGTTTTGTGGATTTTGTGATTGGGGATTTTGATTTGGAGATTCTGATTTGATGATTCTGATTTGGAGATTTTATGTGTGGGGATATCGTACCCAACCCAAAACGGAGCCTTCGTCTCAAGACTCTTTCGTTTGCCGACGAGATCGGGCAAAATTGGCTTGATGTATTTTTTCTTTACGTCCACCTATTGCCGCCTTTGCTGTTGCTGCTGCTTATTGCGCTTTTATTAAGTATTGACATATATTAATATCATTGAATTCCCCTATTATATGATTATTTATTTTTATTTACTAAAAGAAAATTTGTCTTTTCTACGCAGAAACTTCCATTTTCTTGCTAACAATTTTCACAACGAAGACAATTTAGCTCTCGTCAAATGTTGACGTTTCTTTCGGATTTGTTTTCTTACATAAATCCAATTTTATACTGAATTTATGTCATCTTCGTTATTGTCTGATGTTCTTTTAACATAGAGCCAAAACAGCTGATTATCGGCTTTTAAAAAAGTGTTCGTCAAATACACGCATCGTTCGTTTTACATAAAGATGCTATAAATTTTGCACAGGATATTCGTCTGTATATCATACGAAGCAGGGGCCGAATTACAGCATCCGTGATCGAGCAAAATCATCAAAATTTATCGGCACTTGTCTCGTCGTGCCGTTCGTAATATTGCTCGATCACGGATGCTGTAATTCAGCCTCAGGCTTTGTTCACATTGATATTTTAAAAAAAGTACAAATGGAATCATATTCTATTCATTATATCATCATATCTATTTAAATCTTTTCTAAGGAAAACTTAGCGTACAAGCGAAAATTAAAAAAAAAATCGTGTTTGCTTCTTAAAACTCGCAAGTTATGATCTTTTAATCCCTTTTTGGACACATTAATGCACAATTATCGATATTCTTAAGCAGTTGTTGGAGTTGGAAAGATTTTATTTCGAGTGCGGTACTCGATTATGGCGGAAATTAAAGAGATCGTTTAATATTTTAAATATTTCCTATTAGCTATCGACTCATCGACTCCAAACATACCCAATAGTGACGATAAAGTCGACATGAAATTCAAATACAACAATAAAAAAGTGTTACCCAAATTTAAAGCTATTTGCCAATACATTGAAAACTGCGATGAGAATGGATCAAATGGTTCAAACAATACTACCGATGGCAATCAATCTGATGCCGAATCTAAGCTCTCCACAAAAGTACAACGCTACCTAAACGAGCAGCAACAGCAAAATCAACAGGAAGAACCTGCTAACAATATGACTAGTGGAAATGTTTTTCCATGGCATAAAATACTATCACCACCACCAAAGCAAATGGTTGTTATTGATCGAATGCATTCAGGTGCACGCCGTTTTGTTGTACTCGATTTTGGGTCACCTATACTGCTGACCGATTTAGTAATACCCGCTTGCGATGAGCTGGCATCTCTACATATTGACATCTGGTGTTTCGAAGAAGAGGCAGATAGTGTGCGTTTAATTGTTGCTCAAGACATAGGCACCAAAACGTTGGTGTTGAGTGACATACAGCCACCACCAATATGTCGTTATATGAAAATAACAATTATAGGACGCTATGGCATGTCATCGACTAAGTGCAAAATTCCTATTGGTTCTTTCTATGGTCATACCGTTGTTTTAGAAAGTGATGGCTATGGTGATCCCTTGCTGCGCTACATGAAACATCCTACCAGTAGCATACAAGCCCAAATAATAGCACTCAATTCGCTCTACGAGGATGTGCATTGTCGCTACAGCTTGGCCAGTTGCAAGCTAATGGAAATGTTGGCACCAATATTAAATTGTGATCTCTCGAATGTAGCGCATATGCAGGCGTTTATTAATAAACAACGCGAAGAAGAGATCAATATTGCAGACAACAGCAAAATAGTGACCACTTATGAGGTAAGTGTTTACTTCAAATTATATTTCATATTAAAATATACAATTCATATTATTTTTTTTCAGGAATGTATAATGCTGCAGCATCAGATAAATGTTATACGCAACGTTGTTTGTCGCTTGGAATCATCCTATCCGCAATTGAGTGCAACGCCAACATCTTCCTCTCTAGCCAACGTTCTTCAGGTTGCATCTCGCGACAAGTTACGAGTGCTAAGTCAAAATCTTGTAGAAATACTTTTGCATTTCTCCATTGAGTATGGAATCAAGGTAAAATCAGCAAAAAATAGTATAATGCTTAAACTAAATTGTTTAATTGCATCTCACAGAATATTCTGCCGCTACATTCACACTTCACCATCGATGTTGCCAACATGCTCTTCAACACTTTGGTTGTTTATGGCGACGCTCATATTCAGCTAGCAACCTGTTCGTTGCTTGTGCGCATGTGTTGTTTCCAAAGCTGGTGGGGTGATTTTCTCGCCGATATCTTTTGCAATTTATTCTCTTCACAGAACAGCAAAATTTTTCCTCAAGATCGGTTTGTCTTGATAGTTTTACTTTTTTGGGCAAACTTTAAATTAATCGATTTGTTGTGTGTTATTTTAGAATTTTCTTTCTTCTAACGTATTTGGGCAGACGTAGTATAGCCATGGGCACCTGCCGTTCGATTGTTATTGATGCCGTCCTCAAAACACTAGCCAAACTATTGGCTCCCATTTCGCCAAGATATCAGGAAGCTAGCGGCAATCTTAACAATATGTGTCGCAATGAAACCAGTGGGCTTTGGTCAAAATCTGATTTACAATTAATCACCTGGCTACTGCTCTTCCTCTCGGTGTGTCTTGACGATAATGCAGAGCGCAAAGATAAATGTAAGTACTTACCAAGTGTTTTGCCAAATGATGTCGGCTTTATTAGTGTTTATTAACAAATTGTATCACTTTTACCTTTTAACTGACTATTCAGCATCAAACCGATGGGAATTTATGTCTTGTGAAACTGATTTCACCAAAACACGTTCACAATCCAACAGCAGTTCGGGCAAACAGCTGCGTTGCTTTAAGAAGCGCATCATTCAGCAGAATAAATACAGCGTGCAGCCATACACAGATTGGGGCAAGAAAATTTTCATGATACAAAATGAGGTAAGCTAAACAAACACAATTATATATGTGAGAATAATTGATATCTAAAATATTCGTGTTCATTAGCATCCTGGAATTTTTATGGAATTAACGGGCAAACCTAAATCAAGTAAATCTGGAAAATCGAATGCACATCCCAAAGTTCCAAAGGAAACTGTACAAGAACCAGAGAACAACTTTGACAAAGGGTTAAAAGCTATACGCTTCAACAATATACTGATTGTTATACGTGGACTCATAGCGCTGCTGTTGGAAATGGATTTTACCTGCAATATGGATTTATTTCTATTAACTTGCAAGGTATGCAAGCATAATTTTGTATATTAGAATAAAATTACATTTTAACTAAATGAATTCTTACAGGTAATCGCTCGTTTGGTATCAGCCTGTAGGCCTTCGGTGCAGTTGTCGAAAATTATGACCATCGCACAGTTGGAACAGTTGATTCGGCTTGCTGTTTGGAACGATCAGCAGCAACCATGGGCCGTGCATGCTATAACATGCTTACTACAAGTAACTAACTTACAAGCCTTAAAAGGAAATTTATATAGAAAAAATATTTAATTCAAGGATCTTCTCGATGCCGATAAACATTTTAAGGATAATGACATAATGATTGTCAGCGATGGACTGATCCGACCAATGGAGGGCTTACAAGAAGCAAAAGATTTGTTTGCTGATTATCCTTGTAAGTATAATGTTAAATAAAAATAAAAATTGTGGAAATTAAATTAACAAAAAATTATAGAAATAAAAGTAGAAAATATTATTATTTGCAAAATGTATTTAAATGAATCTGGTTGAAAACTAGTCTATCACATAATTAACCTTGCAGCTCTTTATATGTCACAAAATCTGGGTTCCATCTCCGCACCCAGCAATGATATACATTATAATGATGGTAAGAGAAGTATGTGAATGTAAATGTCTTCCACTTATTCTTATCCTCTTACTTACAGGCGTAAAATATTCCTATTTGACTTCTTTGATCGAATGCGAAGATACAGAGTTTGAGGAGATTCTAAACGATATCGATATAATGGATCGTTCCAAGAATATCGTCAAGAAAGACAGCCTTACACAGAATAAAAACAATTTCAACTTCTTTTGCAAATCCATTTCCAGCGCAATGGATGCACGCTTAGATTTCGGAATTGATACAAATGTTGAAATACATATGCGACGTCTGACCATGATTGCTTCGCTTGATATGTATGCTTCTTTGCCGCAAATTCTTACCAATGAATTTATAACAACGCCAGCTGAGACAACACTTTGGCCGGAATATCTAACGGATATATGGTCTGGACCGGAATACAATTGTAGTCGAAATACATATGAAATGTTTAAAAATGTTTTTGATTGCATCTTTGCAGACTTACACATACAGGTAGACGTTATTAAAATAGTGAAATATGTATGATTTTGAATTTGTTTTGTTTGTTATTAATTTATGTTCAGGATACGTGGGTACATCTGGAACAAGTGCTACAAATGTGGATGACACTTAACAGCGAACTGGCTGATAAGCCATACAACAACGGCTTGAGTCAGAGTGATATACCAAAGATACCATTCGGTGCCAATGCGGTACAAGGACTGCTACTAGCCTTAGCATGGCATAACGATATCAAATTGCGGACTTGGTGTTTAGGTTTTCAGTGTTTGTTTTTATCTTGTAACTCGCAAACCAACTACGACGAAATGAATGCGCATAACGATAACGATGAATTGAGTAGAATTAATGATATCATCATAAACGATGAAAATTTTGAAAAAATGCTGCTACGTTTCTTTTCCGGTTATGGAATGAGCTCGACTATAATTACCAATAGATGCGTAAGTTTTTCAAAGTAACATATTCTGCCGTCATACGGAAGGCTGCGGTATTTACATTTTTGAAAATTTTGTCTACCGATAAAAAGGGCAAACATGATTTTTATCGAAGTGATCGAAATGTTTTATATGAATCAATTCTGTGGCAATATGGAATATCAGCATATCTAAATTTTTGCAACTCTTCAGGAGAGCATTTTTTAGGTTTGAATCAATATTGCGCCAAATCCAAATGATATATTTTCTTACTGATTTCTTAAATGTCTTACAAATTGTTAACTTTATTTTCTGACTTTACAATTGCATCAAATTTTCCATAATTTATGAAGTTATGACAAAAACAAGAAGATCTGAGAAAACTTGAGAAATATAAGTTCTCAAATCTAGTTATGCTGTTATTCAAAAATACATTTTTGGCAAACAAAAAGCATAACTTAACATAAGTTAACATAAGTTAAGTTATGATCTTATTCCAAAATAATAACCAAACCTTGAAAACCTAAGGAATCGTTCATAAACTACGTGACTGATTTTCTGTTTTATAGGTATACCCTCCCCCTACAGTCTGGCTGAGTTCCTTAATTCATTATTACAATGCATCAGTGTTTTTTATTTTGAATTGGTCCTAATTAACAAAAACTGCGCAATTGTACTATTTTTAAGAATATCAACAGAGTTGCGCAGTTTTCGTATTCAAACTTAGCACCAATCCAAAAAAAAACACACTGATGCATTGCACAAATGCATTTAGGAACTCAGCCTTACTTGTCGTAGGGTATTTTATTACAGGTGACGCATTATATTGGAGTTCTTAAAACTAATGTTTATTAAGTTCGATTACCTAAAAACTAATTATCCATGTATAAGATCCTAGAATATACGGTTGCCCTAATAAATCAAAAAGCATTATATACATGAAGGATAATAGTTAATATTGATCCCATGAAAGCAGTGACAAAGACGACATGCTAAATTTCATTAGATTGCACGTATTGAATAAGTTTGCCTTTAAAAGAATTTTTTTGTGATGAAAAAAAAAAGAAAAAAAAAACGTAAATAAATTGGCAATTTAATCCAACAGAGAGTTATTCGTATGAGAAATAACCGAACAAACACGGAGGATGAAATTCTGGGTATTACAATTTGTGGATATCGTGTGGACTTAAATTTCTACAGCACGTAGTTTGGCACCCTAGCTTTTACAAATTTATAAACCAAAATAGTAGATAAATTGTAGTCTTATGAAATAGTAGTCTTATGAAATTACGGAAATTACATTGCAAAAACTTTTAAGAAGTGCTCACGCCATCGAATACCGTGAATAATTATTTCGTGAAAACACGAAACGAATAATTTTATTAAATATGACTTTGACTTTTTTAACATTGTAACCAACAGTACCGAAATAGACTTCAATATTGTAAGATAGACAACATCAAAAAGCAATGAGCTATTTTATATATCGTCGTTTGAGAAAACGAATGTCGTATATGAAAATTTGCACTTTTGAGATTATTGAGGAAGAATGGATATAATTCAAAATCTAGCGGTGCAATATTCTTCAGAATTAAGGCCTACTTATAGACACATTTCAGAATAAACAGAATAAATAACGAAATTTTTGTGCACTTACCGCTATTTTTTTAAAATAGCACTTTCCTCAATAATCTCAAAAGTGCAAATTTCCACATAAGACATTCGTTCTCCCAAGCGACGATTTGATTAAATATACAGCTCATCAAATAGTAAATACTGATTTGTACTATATAGCTTGCGTAACGTTTAACCTACTCTACAACTTAGAACGTTAATATGGTATTCGCAGGTAAACTTTTGGCCAATTATGACCCCAAGACATTTTATTTTGTCAACAAATTTCATTAGGTCATTTTGAAACCGAATGCATATACGCGATGAGTCAGATCTGGTAGGACTTAATTTGATAGTTTTGGTTTCTTAGGATTTAAAATTAATTGATTTGTTGACATTCAATTTGACAGATTACATAGATTATAATAGATTACAGATTTAAGGACATCACTAAATTGACAATTGCATATCATCAGCAAAGACAAATATTTTACACAAATTACGATCAATAGAGTTTACTACATATTAAAATACAGCATAGAAAGAATTGGACGAGGAACAGAACCTTTAGGTACGCCATAAATGTAATTAAGCAAGTTAGATTTCAGACCACAATGGGTGTATTTCTTTATTCATTCCGGATAAAGAAGAGAACGAATAGAATAGATTGTTGTTTATCCAGAACAGATTGAATAAAGAAACAGTATTGGAAAAGAAAGAACATTTTTTTTTGTTAAAACCAGAAACATATTTTTCGTATTTAATTAAAGACAACAAATACACCAGATAAAATTTAAAAAATAAAAATGCAACAAAGCAATCTAAAACATTTAATGTAAAAATTTTTTCCATTTTCATTTAGCGACATTTTACTTCAAACAATCGAATTCGTTTGTCTTTCAAGATTCTTTGAAGATCATGTCGTACGCAAGTCGAGTGATCGAGTCATATTGTGCTAATATAACCTCACACACATAGGAATATTCTTTTTATTCTACCTTAGCTGATAGTATAAAAAGAACGCGTTTGGAATATTCCGTAAGAATAAAGAAATACAAAAAGAATATTCCGGATAATCAAAACTGAATAAAGAAACAAAAAAAGTCATTCCGAACGTCTGGAATGAATAAAGAAATACAGCCAATATGAAACAAATTGTACACGATCACATAAATACATATACATAGCATTAACTTACACATTTTGGCAAATTTAAGTTTTAGTTTATGAATTAGGTTGAAGTAGTTAACAGTATCAAATGCTTTTGTTATGTCTAATGAAACAAGGATACTAATTTTGTTATTATAAGTATTTTCTCTGATAGTATCAGTAAGCCTAAAAAGAAAATATGTTGTGCTATAACCATCTCGAAACCCAGATTGGAAGTCATCAATAAGGGAGTACTGATTAGTGTATTGCAGTATCTGTTTTTTATAATGTTCTCAACTACTTTAGAAAGAGCTGGCAATATACAGTGAATCAAAAAAGTTTAGCCACAGAGCTATTAAAAATGTTAGTTTGTTAGTAAAATTTTTTCCACTTTTTTCCACAGAAAAAAGTAGTATGATCACTTAAAAAATGTACATTTTACTATGTATTTACAACAAAAGATAATTTAATTTCAATTTTATTCCAGAGCAAATGTTAGAAAAACTAAAAAAGACATGATTTTGAAATCAAAAAAGTTTAGGCACAAGTAAAAAGTAATATTGTTTTATCATCAGTGTGAGTATATTTTGAGTCATCTAATACTTAGTTTGGCCTGAATTACCACCTCTAAACGTTAAAGCATGTTTCTCACTAAATTTGTGTCTCTTCAGGTGCTATTATTCACCATTCGGTGCGTATGGCCTCCTTGAGCGTATTTTTGACGTAATGTGATGATTGCGAATTGTTACTTTTTAATTTTTTAAGTAACTTAATTTTTTAAGTTAGTGCTAAATATGCTCAATGGGTTCATATCTGATGACTGCGGATGCGTTTTGAACTGCTTACAATGGTAGACAGTGTGACTATTTTAGCCTTTTTCAGGCTAGATTTAGCCCGGTTTTTAGCGAATTAGCTTGTAAATTTACGATTTAGCTTCATGGCTTTTTTTTTAGCTTTTTTGCCCTTTGATAACAGTTTTTTTTTTGTTTTGGTGAACTTTCAAAAACGTAGCTTCAGCCTGTAGTTCTGTCGACCATTCTACGTGTATGAGAATTCCCATACCCTCAGTGGTAGGGCCATGCCCTTCGCCTCGCATTTTGTACGTCCTTTTAACACATCAATGTCATTGACAGGGGCGAACGGACCCAACAAACATTACCATGTGCTTTACATTGCTTCTGTCCCCAATGGCCATACCGGTAAATGGCATATCTAAAGGGATAAGCTGCAAGCAGCCAAACTACAGAGTACTTATAAAAATATTTTGTAGCCGTATTTTACTACTAAATTGATTTCCGATATTGGAAATATTCTTTGCAGCATAATAACCCTACGGAAAATGCAGAGTAAATTGCCCTTAAATGGCTGGTCCCGTGGCAGCTCCAATGGACAGCTATCACAGGACAGGTCTGATATAACTCGTCACGGAATAGTTTTTTGTGTCTATTACGGGACAGATCTTATTTTCTGTATTACAGGTCTTAAGTGATGCAGCAGGTGGCAATTGACCCCTGTTAGTGACAACGCCATTTAAAAGTGACCGGTCGGTTTCATATGTTGGTGGCAGAATTAGGACGGGTTCTTATCAGTTGGGAACCTATCTCGTGGCAGGTTCTGAACCGGTTCATTTTTCTTCAAAAAATTTCACTAATGTCCTCTTCTGGACCGGTCCTCTTCAGTTTTTTTGTGTCTATTACGGGACAGATCTTATTTTCTGTATTACAGGTCTTAAGTGATGCAACAGGTAGCAATTGACCCCTGTCAATGACAGCGCCATGTAAAAGTGACCCGTCGGTTTCATATGTTGGTGGCAGAATTGGGACAGGTCCTTATCTCTTGGGACGGAACAGTATTCTTAACCGGTGATAGGCTTAGAACCGGTTCTTTTCTCTGTAGGGAATAGACGAGTCTACTGGCATTTCTGAAAAAAACGATACTATAGTAAAAGCCGACAGCATATTATATCAAATTTTTTGATATTGGTACAATTAGAAGATTCTTTTTGAATTTTGAAGACGGAGCGCATTGTAAATATCATTTTAAAAACACTTCATAAATTAACATTAAGTAAAGCTAATTTTGAAGGGCTAGGGACAGCAGGACCTTCAAAATGCTGGTTTAAAAACTTTATTTGATTTACTTTTCTTAAAAAATTCATGTTGTAGAAGTTAAGATCTGTTAGGTGAGTACTAGAACGAGGTACTTGATGTCAATGACCTTTAAAGCAAAAAATTGGTGTCCTCAAAACACAAACATCGATATATGCATCAAACTTTAAGATCAAACTCTAAATACCGAAGCTACAACTAACAATTTAAAAAGGCTTGACTGGGTTCGGCAAAATAAATTTAAAATAATTTTTTAAATAGTTCTACTGCAATAATCGAAATACTTCCTTAAGAAGAAGTTAATTATTTTTGGCGAGCATTAATTTTCTGGCATAAGTGGTACATTAGGATGGTAAAAACTAAGATTTAGTGGATAAGTACTAGAACTGGGTACTTGAAGTCAATGACCTTTGGAGCAAAAATAGTCTTCTCAAGACAAAAACATCGATACATTACATACATTAAGATCGAACTGTAAATGTCGAAGATATGACGTAACGTTTGGTAAAAAAATTTTGCGGAATTACCTTCCAAAAACGCTTCGAATTAGATGGTGTGCGGCGATATTTTTTCTGGTACGATCAAGTACCTTTATTTAAAATATATGTTGTGTTAAAAATTAAATAAAAAACCTTAAAATTGTATAAAAAAGATTTGGTTGGTTTTTTAGCTTGTTTTTTCAAACCATTTAGCTTGTTTTGACTTTCTTTTTTGATCAGTTTAGCTTTCTTTTTTTAAGTTCGTAGCCACACTGGTGGTAGATTAGCCGTTCCAGCACAAGATAAGACGAATGTTTTGGGTCGTTATATTGTTGAAATAAATATTGTTTCCCAGTTAACCCCAACTTTTCCCAGTTAACCCCAACAAAGAAGTTGATTATCAATTTTCTCATTAATAAAAACAAGATTCCCAACCCCCAGATGCCACCTCACACCCCTAAACCATGCAGCTGTTTGTTCCGTTTTTTTCTATATTATTTGAGCGCCATCTGAGCCAAATAAATTGTATTTGAATTTAGCACTAAAAATAACGTAATCGCTAAATACATCTGGCTCATTTACGTAGAGTTTTGCGAACTCCAACCGCTTTTTCTTCTCTGTAACTGAAATAATCGTCTTGCGCCGAGGAACATGTACACGATACCAAAATTTTTGGTAAAGCGTTTCTGCATTTCATGGCATAGTTTAACAGCCGAAATCTATAGTTTTTAGCGACTGCAGCCACTACAATTCGTTACTGTCGTGGCGTAAATGTTTTTGGCCGCCCAGATCGGGTGTTACGCTCTACTTTACAGGTATTTACATAATGGATTTATGATGTTACTCAGACTTGAATATGACCGCTGTACTATTTTATCGATTTCGCGATACGACTTTTTCTGTCAAAGATTTATTATTATTTTACGAACGTCTACCGAAATTTCGGTACCGCTGCCCATTTTGCTCAATATATCACGAAATCAAGATCAACACTAACTTAAATCTATTGACATTTGAATGACTGCGCAATAAATATGTGCAGAGAAATGGAAGAATTCAAAGAAAACTAAAATATTACCGTTATATTTGCAAAAACCTGGTACACACACAGCTTGTGCCTAAACTTTTTTGATTTCAAAATCATGTCGTTTTTTAGTTTTTCTAACATTTAATCTGAAATAAAATTGAAGTTCAATTATCTTTTGTTGTAAATACGTAGTAAAAACATTATTTATTAAATGTTCGTACTATTTTTTTTGTAAGTGAAGTCGAAAAAATTGTATAAAAACTAACATTTTTAATAGCTTTGTGCTTAAGCTTTTTTGATTCACTGTACTTCTCCGTCTCAGGTTATCAATTAAGATGGCTACATTCCAAGACTTTGGAAATTTCCAAAAGATGATTTTGAATACTAGGCAATACCATTTTAATAAATTTTATTGGTATGTTGTCATTACCAATTGCATTTTATTTCACCTTTAAAATTTATTCATTAAGGTCATATAAAACAATGTTGTTGAAAAAAAGCACACATCACTGTAATGGTGATGTATCAAAATCAAATTCCTCAAAGCTGTTCATAGCCTGATGATTTATAAAATGTTGGCTGACAAAATTAGTATTAAATCCTTCCATTTGTGTTGGCAAGTCCAAACACCCATTATGCCTAAGGGCATTCTACATTTGTTTCATGCTTTATGGATACATGACTTCGTTCGATTGCGGTGTTTGCAAAAAACTTTTAAATTGGACATACTTTTGTCATGCAAATAAACTTTAAAAGCAAGGTCACGTAGTGATTTGGTGTATTTAACAGATTCCCGTCAGTTTGTTTTATTAAATACCTCGTGATGGGGAAAAAAACCGGTTCATTTAATAATGAGCTTAAAACAGAGAACTGTTCGTCAACGTCATTCGTGGTGTAAATTGGTTGAAAATCAAAATGAGAAAAAAGAGTTTAAAGCATTTAAGTTAATGTCACTGTATTTTCGAAATTCAATGAATTTATTTTCACGAGAAACTAATTTATAGAAATAGGGAAGTTAACATAAGCCTATATTAAAGCCTGGTGAGAAATTGCTGGAGATAGCATTTGACCTGAATGGATTACGATAGAAGAATGGCTTACTAAAAAGTAGTCAATAAGGGAGTTAGTTTGATTGTGAACATCATAATGTGAAGGTTAAAAAATTATGAACAAGAGACAAATTACAGCAGAGACAGAAGGAACGTTGATTTGTTGATATCAAAAACATTATAATAAAAATCTCGTGCAATAACAATATTCGAATAGCTAACCAACAGGTCGGAAATGGACTCTTCAAAAAACGATAAGTCTCCACGAGGTAAATAAACAACTTCAACCGAGATTTGTTTCCCATTGTAACTTATTTCCACTAACAGAGGCTCACAGATATAGCTATCAGATTTAAAAACGACTTTATATTTGATTAGCTTAGATATGTAAAAACCAACTTCTCCACCTCTTCTATTTGGGCGGTCATTTCTACAAAAAGCACATCCCGTAATATCGACATCTTGATTAGAAACATACGACTTTAGCCAAGTTTTTGAAACACCAACAATATTCAATAAACAACCATTCAAAATACACCTTATTTCGTCAAGTTTGCTTGCTTGGGAGTTTTGAGAGTTAAAATGACCTTTAACGAATTTAATTTTGGAATAACAACATAACTCTTCATGTGTTCTAACAAAATTAATTTTATAATTTGGCAAAAAGCATTTGTCGAGATATGTATTTTTTTTAGACAATATATGTTTTTATGATAAAAAAGTTTAATGTGAGTTATTATCTTAGGATTTCGTTTAATAACCTAGAGGTTTATCAACCGATTATCACCAAAATTTTACAAAATTGAAAAATCAATTTGAGCATATGGACAATTCCCAAAATCTTTTAACATTTGGGTGTAGAGAAAAAATTTCATGGCACATTAAGGGGTCGTCCATAAACTACGTTACTGATTTTCCGGTTTTTTACCCCCCTCCCCCTGCGTTACTTTTCGTAGTGCTTTTCAAAACCCCTCCCCCCATAAAGTAACGTGACATATGAAATTAATTCATTCGAATGATTATATATTTTGACTAGCTCTGACAATTATCACTAGTATTAGTGACTAGTATGACTAGATACATTAAAGGAACAATTGGAAGGAAATCAATAATTAATATCATCTGTAAAAGCTATTCCATCTGCGATCCAAGATTCGATGCTCTCAATCACTGGGATAGAAGAAGCTGGTAGCTTTGTTGAGGATTCTTCAAAATAGAATTTTTCATCGGATTCTATGTCGACCCTTTCAGGTGAATCCTCATTTCTAACGCAAAGAAATTCACCTGGTCTTTGACAGAGTACCCTTAAAGGCTGCACCCGAGCTGCACCAAGTTCTGTGTTTTTCTGTTAATGCTTTCTGAAAATTGATTTATTTAAATAGTATTTTTTATTCCGATTTATTGTAAACGATTTAATACAAACTTATGGCAAATCATAGAAGTTTTAAAAACGAAATACAAGCCGCAGGAAGGACACGACCTTGAACCGATTTCTTCTTTCTGAGAAGGACAGTACATGTCATACGGTATCTCCTTTGATCAAGAACATTCAGGCCTTAACGTCAAAGCCTGTCGCAAAAGCAAAGACCCAAATTTTTCAGACGTGTGCTGCGATGGTGAAGGAATACCAAAAGGTTCCTGTGTCGACGGAAAAGGTGGTGGAAGAAATCGTAACAAAAGTTAACCATCAATTTAGACGATCAAACATAAACATGTAAGGTTAAAAATTTTTGAAATGATTGTGTTATTAATTAGAGGTTTTTCGTAGATTTTGTTAATTTTTGGTAACATTACAATATCTAAACACCTCCCCCCCTACCGTTACTTATCATAGTGCATTTCAAAACCCCTCCCCCCCTAAATTATGGATGACTCCTAATGGGGTCTGACATACTCAACAAGCAGCCCATCAAATTAATAAATCTGAAAGCGAACACAACATTTAGCGTGGCGCGCGGTAATGGGGCGCGGTTTAGTGGTTTTTGTAGTTTTTACCCTATAGCATGAGAACTAGTGCACCGATTTTGATGTAATGGCTATCAAATGATTTGTATGAGTTCAAGGGAATAGATTTTCATTACATTTTGACAAATTTTTCACTGAAATGCCAGAAATTTCGTTAGTTAATTTAACAAAAACCTTACAAGTATTTACGTTACAAGTCAGTACTTTGTACATATTCATTTCAAAATTTTAACAATTTTTACAGAAACCCAGAATATAAGTTATGAACTGCGTACTCAACTAGAAAAAGTCAATGAATTTGCAAAAAAAAAAAATTATTCTCCAACTATTTAAAATATACGCTTTTTTATTTTAATTTTTTTGTAGAATATATTATATTTTCATAGAATTAATACAAAAAGTAAACAAAGTGTTGGAAAAAAATTAGGATTTAAAGAATAGTGACTACAGGGTAGATTTTTCTTACAAATTATAAAAAAAAAAATTTAAAAATATTTTGCCTGCAGTTTTTTGTGTCCAAATAAGTTGGTGAACTTTTGATGAATTTGGTGCTGGTTTCCAATGTTTTTTAATAACCTTATCCATTTTAAAAATTTCTTCTTGTGTTACTAAAAACACTTGCACGATCGATTTATTTTTCAAGATAACATCAATCATATCCTTAGCTGAAGTCACATCTTTGCCAAAAGACACAACTCGGTCACAAAGCTCTTAAACGGTTCCACCTGTTCCATCAGCACAGCTTTTAAAATGGCCTGCAGTTGTGAAATTCCATGTCGCGTTGGTAAGTTTTATTAATTGACAGTGGTATGCCAATAAAAGGCAATTAGTTTTATTTTTATATTGCGTCGAAGGTCCATCGCTTTAAAAATTAATTGATTTAATGGATGGTACGTAATCATTGATAAGTACCAATATTGGTTGTAAGTGAGCCCATATAGCTGAAGCATCGTGACGAAGACATTCAGAAACCTTACAGAACGATACGCATGTTATGTCTTTATTGTGGTGATTTTTGTAGAAGAAGGCACCTGTGTGAAGCGATACTTGTTTTTTTGAAGCTCCAAAATGTGCACTTTGTATTTCTGAAGAACACTGACAGCAAAACTTTTCCGAAAAATCGATTATTCACTTCATCATGACTTAAGTTTTTTCGAAAACTTTCCATAGTTCTGTATTGATGACCAGTATCGTAAACATGTTTTAAATACATTGGAGTGCGCTTATTTAATTCATTAACAACTTCTGTAATAGTAGCTTCAATTAACTTTTTGGAAGTTATTTTGACATAATATGTTAAATTTTTGGCTTCTAGTTCATCTACTTGAGTACTACACCATTGATAAGAAAATGCAGGCCTTGAATTTTCTGGCAATTCAATAATTTTATTATTGCATTTATCACATTCTCTGTACATGCAATCCTTTGAAAATGAGTCGCAAGTCACAGAACTTGTAAATTTTTATGTGCTTGTGGTCGATAAGATATTTAATGACGATAAATTTTTTAATATTAAATCAAAATTTGTATGTAACTTGCACAAACAAGAATCACGTGCATTAATTTTTCGGTAAACAATCCAAAAAGGACGAATCCTAAAAAAAGTCGTTTTCGAAATATTAATTGTTTCAGCACAAAATTGTATGTATAGATTCCAAATTGTGTCTTGTAGATATCTTTTTCGCATTGTCTTACCGAATTTTTTATAGTTTCTTTTTTTCCTGGAGCGGAAGCAGAATTTTCGTCTCTTTCTAAAAATTTTTGAATAGCTAATTTTGTTTTACGATTTTTTTTTTCTATTTAATTGTAAGCTTGTGGAAGCAAGGTGTTTTCTTTGAAGGTATGAACTAACCAAACCATCTATTTTTCTTAAACACTTGTACTTTTTTATAATATTTCCCGCGATCAATTTGCATAAATAGATTTTTCTTTAACTGACTTTACCTTTTTCTTGTTTTCATTTATCTGCTTTTCCAAAATTTCGCTATATAAAAGTCTATCCCTTATTGCGTTTTTTCCTTTTTTCATTAGTTTTTTTACATTTCTTTCTGGGGTCAACACCTTATGTTGAGAACCGACCTATAATACTTTAATTTCCAAAACTGTATAGTCTTACGCTGTTCGCTTATGATGTTTTGCAGTCGTACAACTTAACGACGGAGCTTATACTCTATGCAACGGCTTTTTTTTTATTTTTATTGACTTTTTTAATTTAGGAGTTATTGTTGAAGTCGTTAGTGTTGGTGGAGAATAATCTTTACTTTGCAAAACTTCCTGTATGGGTTTTTGTATTAGCTTTTGTTCATGAGTATGTGCGACCTTTTCCAATTTTTGTAAACGTTCTGTTCGACGACTGAAGAATGTTTCATTAGAGATAGCTCCCTTGTCGCTCATTGGAACACATCTTAATTTTTTGTTCTTATTACTTTTTTCCCGATCAGCATTTCGTTTTATGATTTTTTTGTTAGCTTTTTGCGGCTTTGATTTTTCTTTTATCCTTTAACACCTGCACCTTTTGTCGTGCTGTTTGTGGCATTTTTTAACTCTAAGAAAATATTATAGTAAAAAAAGTTAATTTTAAAATGTGTGTTAATAATATAGAGGGTAGAGCGAGAATGATTTGACAAAAAATGCATTTCCTCAGTTTTATGCACTTTCAAAAATAAAAAATTCAAGATAAATACTTACAATAACCAAAAAACATGTGCGACAGCAACTAAGAAAAAACAGCTTATAGAGGTAAATATTTTCGATAAAACCTCAATATTTTGACATAAAGTTCAAAAGACGAATTTTCTCAATAAAATTGCACTTGTGCTCTACTTTACACAGGTGTTAGTATCAAAAGTAGGCTTAAAATCAAACTAATACCAATTATTTTTGGCAGGATTGCAGGCATACATAACATAAAGCACTATGCCAATTTCTATCATTGTAACATTAAAAAGGCGTTATTAGTTTCACATTGACCATTTACGGCATATGAGGGGTACACGAAGTAGTGAACCAATTTAGCCCATTTTGATATTAGTATCATGTCTTGTTATCATTATGCCTATTACCAAGTTTCATGGTTCTTGGACAACTCCTTGGCACATCCAAAATATTCAAAATTTTTAAGCGCGCTTTTTGGCAAACATTCAAAAATGTCGAATGCATGCATGTGGAAGAAGGAGCGTTTTATCTCATCCTTTCAGGATCTTCGATGTGCCAGCGAAAAAAGTTATATTTTTTTAAGGTGTTCGTTTTTAATTAACATTTTTGAGGAGTTTTTGTGGGTAATATTAATGGCACACTAATGCTAACAACAACAAATTTTTTAAATCTCATAGAATGTATTAAAATGATTTCAAAATAGTACCTTTCTTATGGCGGACGTTTTCTATATCTCAAAAACTATGAAAAATTAATAAATGCCACAAAAGTGGTATCACGCCTTGAATGTGTTATAACTTTTGTTAGCTTCATGACACATCAATAATAAAAACATATATTTTGTATTCAAGTATTTTCTTTCAAACACCATTTAAATTTTACCGAAAGTTGGTGGCGCGTGATTTTTATATAGCTCAGAAGGTAAAAATCTGTGTGTAAATCAACTCAGTTTTTAGTGTTTTTTTTTACTTTCGATCCCAGTAGCAACTTATGAAACTGAAATTATTGGGGAAATTTTGTTTCATGTATTCTAAGTAGACGCTCATTTAAAACTTGAACTTAACTTAAGAAACATGAAAGCTATTAACACGGTTATACCAAAATCATAGATCTTAAAAGATTTTGGGAATTGCCCATATATCAAAATATGCTGTTATTCCATATCACCACATAAATATTGTTTGATATGACTAAAAAAAAAGAGGAAAAACAAAGTAAAAATTCCTCATCTGAATGTAGATACGTCATTTTTGGGCACTGTTTGTATAGGACAATGTTATAGGCTCTGTTTGCTTACGACCACAGAAATATTGTTTGATATGGCTAAAAAAAGAGGAAAAACAAAGAAAAAATTCCTCATCTGAATGTAGATACGGTATTTTTGGGCTCTGTTTACATAGGTGTTGTGTTTTATACTGGAATGATACCTAAAATTTGGGTATATACACAATCTAAGTAAAATTATTTAGACTTGGGGACAAAATTCGCGATTTTTAATTTGTAATCTTGAAGAGAGCTTCTACTATAAAAAATAAAATATTAAAAAAAAAATTTTTATTTTAACGCTAAATGTCGCACTCTTCCTTATAGCGGCAGTATTGTTTAGGAGTTCTCAACTTTTATAAAGATATGTATATATATAAATAAATTCTTCCTTCAAGGCTGGCCCCACAATATGTAAACACTTGCATGAGCTACTACTCTGGCTCCATAAAAAAGGTGAAAGTAGTGATAACATCACCGCAAAGAAACGAAAACTTAAAGACACACTCCTAAATGTTATATTGCAACTTGTACAGCCCGGTGGTGCCATTAGCAATCAGCAAGGACCTATCGATGCTCAAAGTCAATTAGTGCGTGATTTATTATTTATACCATACGATAAAGCAGATCTTAATGTTTCATTAAGTATTATAGAAAGTGTTTGTAAGTACATATGACAATTCGTCAGTTTTACAGTGCATTTTAATAACATTAATTGTAAAAATATATTTTCTATTTAGCATTTCTTGTTTATAATAACATTTCAAATGGCGATAAAATTCAATGTCAACGTTCATCGGACGCCAATAATTCCAGCAATACATTTAGCAGCCTTTTTGCCAACGTGCTGGGCTCCGAAAATGCCAAACAAAATACTTCTATATCAGATAGTTCCTTAATTATAAGTTTATTGAAACTATCATCATCTCTCATCCAAACTGAGCTACCCAGGCAACCAAATGTAAGTTAACTTGCTATGAAATGTTTGTACACAAATGACCGAGAACTGACTCACAAGTTTATGCCGACTTCGAACTGCAAATGTTTATGTTATCAAGAAGTTTTACATTATTTTTACTCTGAGGCTTGTCACAGTCTGCAGGGAGGTGAGGACCACAAATAAAAGTTGTTTTCTAAATGAAAAATGGTCTCACTTGGCTGGCAATTTAACCCAAGAACGACCGATGCAAAGGAATTGATTGTTCCGTACATTAACACCTTCAGTCTCGGCTCTTAGAAATACTAAACTTTTAAAAAACCCCTTGTTTTTTATACATTTTGTGATATTTGTATCCCTTTCAACAGGATAATTTAATAGTAGAGAAGGAAATTATTGAAGAAAGTCAAACCGATGAAACAAAAGCGGAACAATTAAATATTGAAGCTAATAAAATAAAGACACCATACATTGCCGATACAGGTGAGAGCTACCAACAGAAATATTTTGTCGGTTTTAATTTAATATTTAGGTTCCAGCATAAATTTAAATTAGATTTTTTCGTCAGTTATATAATTGTTGGAGTTAATTTTTTCTTTTTGTTTCAGTTTTGCGCCACTTTCCCACGATGAAACGTTTACTCGGTTCCCTTTCACATTGCACAAGCATATCCTTTACATTGATGGCGTCATATACATTGTACACGGTTAAACCATCGGATTCATCATTTCTGCTAGATGAGCCACAAACAACAGCAGATGCTGTGTTTTATCTACTGATTAGTTTATGTGAGAAGGCCTCACATCAACGGCTTATTGTGGCGCCCATTTGTCAGTACTTGGAAACAAGTAAGTTGTGAAAATATTTAGAATTTCGTGGTATAAACTTATTATTAAAAATTTATTTAATCTATAGGCACTTTACAACGCAACGCTTTGCCTCGCATACAGCTGTCTGAACCATTTCTCTACTACATCTTTAAAGTGCTAGAAGTACCAACAGCTGTACAAATTTTTACACAGCTCGGTGGCATACAGATTATCTGTCAAAATCTTGTTAAATTAAATAAGATTTTAATAAATATGCAGCCCGGATTGGTAACGAACTATGGTTATGTTAAAAGAATTTAAGGTTATTTATTCTCAATCGCTCAGATATCGCTCATCATGCAACACATGACTAAAAATACAAAACTGAAGTTGCATTCGCACTCCTCGTCGAATGGCAATGGAAAGAAATCATCCAGTTCCACTTCGACACAAACACAGCGTAATCAACAAGATGGCCTGATTAATTTTGCTCCCTTCTGTAGCATTTCATCGGAGAATGATACAGCACAATCGGCAGATATTCTAATTGTAAATCCCGTCACTTCGCATCGTCGACCGCGCACTCCAGCATGGAGTTACATGTTCTATCCAAATGAGTCGCATGTTGATCTCACCATAACATTGCCAACTGCAATACTGTTGAAGGAAATACAGCTACAGCCACACTCACCTACATTGGCCTCATGTCCTTCTGCTGTCGCTTTGGAAATTTCACGTGACTTTGGCTTAGGACCAATACCATTTGGTCCGCCCTTAACAACCACGGGCATGATGTGCATACGTTTAAAGTTGGCAAAACCGGAGATTGCAACGAGTGTCGTTTTGCGTTTATACAGGTAACTTTAAGCAGGACATTTACAATTTTTTGTCTTTGGTATATTTTAAAAAATAAATATTTACTTTGCTTAGACCCAAAGATAGTTCCAATATTGGACTTACACAAATTGCTATTTTGGGTAATACGATATTCTCAGCCAATAGTGTACCCTGTGGCTATAGTAGTTCCAGCGGCAGTAGCAGTGGTAATAGTTTATCCTACGAACATTCCAATGAGGATGATTCTTTTTCGAGAACAAGTATTGGTTGGGTGCGCATTTTGGCACGTTGCTATAACATGGCATCTGTGATGTCGGATGCAAAACTAACGGCTGATGTAATCGGCGCTTCAGCAGAGTATCCTGGTTTTCTGGAAGCCTGCTGCAGCTTAATGAACATCATGCCTATGATACCTTATGCTCCACTACATAATCTGGAAACGGTACTGTTAAAACTTGGCGCATACAATCGCGAGTTGTGTCTGGCGCTCATACGTACCCTACTCTGGGGCACTACACCGCAAAGTATGTATTAAATACAGTTTTTTGCTAATGTGCAAAAAAATTTTTAATTTATATTTTATAAAAATTTTGTGTTCCGATGTTCTTTATGTTCTGTGTGCGTTTTCTATCATTTGCAGCATTGTTTGTTTTTTTTCTAAGCGAAGTTAGCTCCGCCATAAAATTTTTTAGTAATTTATTAATTGATCTGTAATAAGATCGGATTGCGCTGCAATGTGCCGTAGAGAGATTAGAAATATTTGCACATTTACTTATTTTAAGAATGAAATTGACTTTTTTTAAGCAGTATATTTTCGAAATATGCATTAGCATATTATTTAAATATTTTTTTTTAAATTTTTACAAAATTATATTAAATTGTTTAGAACTTCTTTAACAGTTTTACGCTGAAAAAAAAACTGAAGAAAAAGTTTTCTTGGCAGTCACTCAATACATGAGCATTTCCACCAAAATTTCTACCGCGACTGAAAAATTAAATGTTACTAAAATTTTTTGTAAACCTCCATAATAGAGAATAATATGTTTAAATTAATATTGTGAGAGTAAAAAATAGCAACAAACTATCACCAAAAAATGGTGACAATAGTTGAAAAATTTTAACGAAAGCTGGAATTTTATAAGTATAGTATACTAGCTGGCCCGGCAGACATTGTTCTGCCATTTCTGTTAGTTAGCATGAAGAGTTTGGTTTGGTTAAAGTCTATTTTGGTGTTCTAGATGGATCGCAAAAGATAGCGCCAAAACATTCATCGTACCAAGGGTGCTTTAAGCAATCAAAATGCGCTCCCGTTCTTCTGAGTTATCTTTGCTATGAATTTATCATTTTGAAAAATTCAGAGCGTATGCGGATAAAATATTCGCTCTTCTTTGAACTTCTCAACTGTTTTCCTCGTTCTTGAGTTTGTTTCCTGAGAAATTTTAAAAGAGCGACGTCGTGTCGTCTAGAAATACCAATTAAACCCGTAACTGATAAGGTTGCGAAAATAGGCCCCACCCCCTCGCATACGATTTTTTGCTTGACTCGACCTCCTCTTTCACCTCCAAAAATATTCGTACTCTTACACTGGACACCCCGCATATAAAGATAAATACTCATGCAGAGCTGGATCGAAAAGTAATCCTTATAATTCAAGGTTGCGAAAATAGACCCCACCCCTTGCATACGATTTCTTGCTTGACTCGACCTCCTCTTTCACCTCCAAAAATATTCGTACTCTTACACTGGACACCCTGCATATAAAGATAAATACTCATGCAGAGCTGGATCGAAAAGTAATCCTTATAATTCAATTAATTGAATTAATCAAGAATGTAAATGGAAAACATCGTCAATTCCATAACAGGAATTCTAATTGGTAATTGAACACCTCAATTCCTCGGAATAGAATTGAAAAATTGTCAACTCCATTACAAAAATTGTATTTGGTTATTGAATACCTCAGTTCCTTGTAATAGAATTGGAAAAAATTGTTATTTTATTACAGGAATTGTAATTGGTAGTTAAAATTTCAATTACTTTTTCATTTAGCCCTATTCCACAATCCGTCGTAGCGTAAATTTTCTTTCGGATTCGTAATGAAGTATTCTACAATCCGAATCGAATTCGAACATTCTTACATTCGTAGCATTGCAACTGCACATTCCGAACGTATCAACTTTTGACAGCTGTTTTTCGGATTTTTTCACGAAAGCCTTGCCTCGACGGATTTGTTTACGACAAAAGAAAACAATTAAATTTTTATAGACTTATGTCGTAAAATAAAACTTATAATTAATTTTTGGTTAATAAAGTTAAATTATTTTCATTTAAACCTGTGAATATGTTAGTTGAAATTTATTAGTGCATTTCCTACGTTTAGTAAGCCATTTCCAAAGGGTTGATGGAATCTCGCAATATTCTTCGACGAATTTTCATAGATTCTCTATCTGAGAAATCTTTCTTTTATTGTGCGAAAATTGCAATTGCAATCCATTAAAAATCACAGCTAAAAAATACAATGTTGATCAAAAACACTTCAGTTTTTCAATTTTTCTTTTTATTTATTTGTCTGCTGTTGAAAACAGTTGTTTTCGAACTCCCGAAAGTAAGTTCGAAAAGGAGAAGTTTAGTTCGGATTTTGGATTAGCAAATTTGTCGTATTCGTAGCGTAGCTTTACGTTCGGAATTTCATTACGACGGATTCTGGAATAGGGCTGATTGACTTAAAACTACTTCATTATTTATTATAAGACTTTTTTCGACTCGCTTTGCTTGCAGTTTAATAAAATATTTACAAATAAATATATTATCGGATAGATCAATTTTTTAATTTAATACCAAATTTTGAGTTAGAACCAAATATATAGCTGCTGCGCTTCCTGGTCCAATTCCGGAAACTTTTTGCAAGGTTCTTGGTACATTGTAGGGATGTGCAAGTCGAAGTCGAAATAAGTCGAAAATCGACTTTTGCGTGATAATTTTCGACTTTTGGCGGTCGACTTTCTAATATTGAAAAAATTCGAAAGTCGAATTTTACTTTCGACTTTTTTATTTCATGCGAAACCAAAACTTGACGATACTCTGAGAAATTTTCTTTTCTAAACTAATAAACGAAATCGCTGCTTAAAAACAAATAAAGCTGCTTTGGCAACTCTTGATTCGATAAATATAAAACTTTAATTATACATTTTTGCTCGCTTTCTTTAAAAATCGGAATTAATTTGCAAGAAATTTATTTGTATGGCCCCCATCGGTGGTTGGCAATATTTTGATTAAGCTACAAATAATAGCAAAGTAATTTGAAAACTGTGCAGTATAGAATTAAAAATATAATAAAAATGTAATAATGAAAATTCTGTTTTTGGCGCGTACGTTAAACGAGCTAGCTAGAATTTTGAAAATATTTTTTGTCCATTTTCTTAAAGCAGAATATTTCAATAGTATTCTCCTAGAATTTCAGACTAATCGGATTATTATTTATGGAGATAATAACTTTTAATAGGATTTTTTCTTATCTGCATGCACATCGTAGTCAAAACTTTAAACGCGTCTTTCTAAAATCCATGTTTTTGAAGTCCGTGATCACTGTAACTTTAGAACGGCTTTACCGATCAGTTTGAAATTTTTCTCACTTATTCCTGCCCTCACATAATTGCCCCTTCTGATGAACTAAAGATTTTTTTTACGATTAATGTGTTCAATTACCAATTACAATACCTGTTATGAAATTGCCAATTTTTTCCAATTCCTCTCCGAGAAATTGGGGTGTTTTTTCAAATCGTAAACATTTTTCAAATCTTTAAATGTAGTACTACTAGAGTGTTATTCGAAACTTAAAACAAAATAAAAAAAGTTAACATTTTTCTTTGCTTTTTTTAAGTTTTTGCTACATAAAAGGCGTACGAACGTTACGTGTGCGGCCATGTAAATGCCCATATTTAACATTGAATATATGAAAGACTTTTAATTTTGAAGGCGTATTGTTTGCAGCCACTCACTACTCGATCACAAAACAGCACAGTTATCTTATTTATGAAAAATTAATCGCTCACTTCGCTAAAAGATACCTTATTTTCTTTTCAATGCATCACATTGCACCACATAACAGCACAAGAATTACAGTTTTTCTTAAAGCGGAACGTTAAAAGCGCACAGCAACGGGCACATTGTAACGCATATTTTTTTTTATTATATATTTTGTCTTCTGTTTCAGCCTATAAATTATCCAACGAGAGCATTTGCGATCTGTTGTTCGATTTGTCAACATCTCGTCACGAATATATGAGTGATAAAATTGAAGTTTTACTTGAATGGATCTCTAAGCTGCGTCAAAACTTCAGCAATCGTAGCGCACGATGCACAAATCCGCAGAGTGGCTTTGTAAAATGTGTCGCCTCAATTTTGTGGGCCGTGCATAGTAGAAATCAGGTCGTCAATCTACATGAGCTGATCACCACTGACATATTTAATGCTTGTATGTATTGGATCGATGCATTGGATAACGACGAACCGCTTAAAATTGCCTTTGATTCGCTTCTTTGTTCGCTGTGCTGCATTAAACCGGAGCTTTTTAATATATTACTTAATCGTTTAAATGTCAAACTTGTGCAAAATAAAGGTGCTGAAACTCAGTCTGCTGCAGGAAGTGCACGTTCAGCTGGCATAACAGATGACAACAAAGGCGCCAGTGGCATTGTTTGGTTTAGAAATGTAGCGGCTGACAACTTGAGCACAATTTTGGCACGACCCGACTATTTGTCTACGCTTGCGTTAGCTTGCCAGTCACCTTTGGCCGTCTATCAACTTGTGGATTCTGGGCTGTTAAAACTTTTGGCATTTGCACTGTTCGAATATTGCTGTTCTCTATCTCCTGAAATTGAACGTGTTTCAACAGTTGTTACTGGATCCGATCCGATTATTTCTAGCCCGAATTGTTTAACTGATGCGGCTAAATGTAAAAATAATGATAATCGTTCTGGAACCGTCGCGACTCATCCACCTATACTCACTATTGAACATGTGCCTAAAATATTGGATTTCTTCTCAGAGTGTTGCGCCAATGGCCACGTACGCGACTGGCTTGGCTCACAGCAAGGTTCGATATTTTGGCGTCCGCTTTTAGAATTGCTCTGCAACTATCGACCCATGCAGCTAGACGAAGACCAAAAGCAACAGGCTTTTATACGCATAGAGCGAGCAACAATTAATTTCTTTTCACGCGTAACGGCATGCCATCCCAAGAATCAAGATAATCTTACCATGTTGCTAATTTCGGTTATTAAATCTCCGGGTAGTGCTCCCGGAGCTTCAACGGCTTCATGTAGCAAAGCCATAATATCTGGTTTCACACGTCAGATTGTGCTGCAACTGCTGCTGGAAAATGAGCGGATTTTGGTATCGGTTCGCAGTAAGCAGCCACTGCAGAAGAAAGATGCCAACACTGCATTTTCTAGCATAACAGGTACATCAACAATGGTACTGGTGAATCATCACCCCTCAAAGCGTATATACGCCCACCATTTGCTGTTTTATGTCAGCGCTAGCACAAAGTGTCAGGAAATATTACAAAATTGTGTATCAGGTAGGGGTTTTCTTGTTCTCATTTGCCAAAATTCATTGTTTCAATTACATTTCATATTCCGTTTTGCAGAATATAGGCCAAACGATGGCACCGCATCCTCCACCTCAAATATTTCTAGTAGTAACAACAGCGAAATGAAGCATGATAATAATGAAAAATCTTCGTCTTCCGATCCTTATGGCGGCATTTCGCTTAATTTTAATAGCCTAGAGCATGGTATGGAATTTTTGAGTGTAGCCGCAGGAGTAACGGCAAAGGATAAGCGCATTAAAGATGTTAAAAATCAAGTAGCTGCAATCAAGGACAGCAAGGATATCTTTCCGAATTTCCCAAGTAGGTATTCTCTATAAGGAAGATGAAATAAATGCAATCCAATCATGAAAACTATGGTAGTAAATAATCTTGAAAACTTATAAACGGATATAGAGTTCAACTTAACTTAGTAGTTTTAGTTTCTTCATCAAATGACTCCAATTTCATATTTTGTGTCAATAAAGTATCTGATATATGTCCGGTGCCCGTGTCGGTAAATGTCCGACCTCTGCCTGTACTGAAAGAAGTGCTAGTTTTGGAACACCTTGGACAGGCACAATGTACGAACGAAGAACGATTCGGGCACTCGTCAGTTGATTGTGTCCGAAAATAGTCTAGACTCAGGCCAGTTTCGATACATATCAGCTACTTTATTGACACAATATAGCCGTTTCCATTCGGCTTAATATTAATGTGCGATTATTTTTTTCATAAACTCCGCAGTTTTTCGTTACTACTCGTCGCTTTTAAAAATAAAATTGAGTCCGATACTCTGGACTTTTGTGCCTGAGTAGTTTGGTACGGACACAAATTGTTTCTCGGGTAAACTTTTCAAATAGTGGAATAGGAGAGAAAAATTTAATGTTTTTTGTTTTTAGGGTGAATGGAAAATTGTGTAATCCCGAGATTTGAATTTTTTAAATTGTTCCGATTTCGACCTTCTGACCGCCGGCAAATTATTTATTGAAAATGTACATATTTGTTGGATCATATTAATATAAAGTTTTCCCAACTATTGGTTGGTATGTATCGATTATAGGATCGCACCATATGCTGACATGCTGGCTGTCAGAAAGTTAAAAATATTTTTTACTTGCTTAAAACTGAGTTGGTGATTTTCACTAGAAAACACAATTTACCTCTAATTGGTCCTTCTAAACTGGGAAACACAAGTCTTAGCTTTTCAGATCAAGCAAAATACCAGTGCCTCATACTGAATAGAAAACTTAACTGGAAGCCCAATCTGCTCGAGAGAGCCAAAAAAGCGAATATTGCCTGTACTCATGAAAAAAGGCGGTGGGTAGCATGTGGTGTTTAAAACCAAGTGTTACTCACTGGCTATATGTAGCAGTTATAAGGAAAATCGTGATATATGGTGCTATCGTCTGTGGCAAGCACTTGACGAACAGACACACCTTAACCTACTCCGTAAGCTTTGGAGATCATCAGCGGAACTGTGCATCAGTAGAGCACTAAGAACCACTCCGTCAAACGCATTAAACCTTATGCTCTAGCTAAACAGATGGCGGCTAATACAGTAATTTGCCTAGAAGATCCCAGGGGAAAGAAAGTACTACATCACACAAATACTATCCTTTGACAGGAAGTTCGATGTATCCATTCCCTCTCGAGATGATTGGGAACTAGGAAACCTTTCACCTAAAAATGCCATTAAGATCTTTACCGATGGATCAAAATTAGATGGCAAAGTAGTTGAAGGAGTTTACTCTGAAGCATTAAGCATAAATATAGCCTTCAGACTCCTTGATTTGTCTTGCAAAAAATTGATTTTTTTCGATAAATGGGGCCGTTTGCTTCGATTTCGTTCTTCAATCGAACCAACAATTTGCAGTAATAGTCGCTGTGGACTGTTTTCCCTTCCTCATATAGTCGATGAACAAAGTACCACTTGAATTCCGAAAAACCGACGCCGGCACCTTTGCGGCCTTTTGTTGAGTCTTCGTCGCTTTGGTGCACTTCCACTGGGACCTACCCACTCTTTTGCTGATTTCTTAGACTCTGGTGCATAGTGTTGGATCCATGCTTCATCCATGGCCACTATTTTACGCAAAAAACAGTCGGATTTTGTTTAAACATGTTCAAACATTGTTGGGAAGTGCGAACACATTCATGTTTTTGATTGATTGTTAATGAACGTGGCACCCATCTTGCAGTCAGCTTTCTCATACCCAAATGTTAATGGAAAATTGAAACCACCGACCCACTTGGTATGCCTACGGCTGAAGCTATCTCACGCACTTTCACATTCGGATTTTCCAATACGAAATCGAGCATTTTTTCAATACATTCTGGAGTGGTCACTGTTTTTGGTGCTCCCCCGGCGAGTTCATCTTTTGTACTGATTCGACTTCTTTTGAACTCTGTAATCCGATATTCTACGATTGAATACGACGGAGCATATGCACCATTGTTTGTTTCTTTCGAACTTTTGTTATGCAAAAAGTAATGCTTCATCAAGGCACGAAATGGGAAAAAGGATGGCACAGGAAACAGCCATCCGCCTTAGAGCAACCTCGCAGAGGACTAACACTCGTACAGGTAACTCCTCTATTATCGATCTTGTACGAGCAATTCCTAGCAATATCGACTGCACTATTGCCACTCCCTCATTCGATAATGGTTTCCGATTCACATAGGGTAGAATGGGACTGGTTACTCCCGCTAAACCAAGTTGGCGCGCATATTTTTACTGACGGCTCAAAACTTTACAGCAAAGTCGGGGGAGGCGTCTTTTCTAAGGATCTTGACATCAGAATCTCTGATAAGTTTGGCTCTGTCTGATAAGTTTGACATCCATCTGGTCTGGATACCGTGGCATAGCGACATTCATGGACATTGTAGAGCGGATGAGCTCTCTAAAAAAGGTTCAACGGTAACGTTGTTGCCTAACATTGAAGCTTTAGGCATGCCACTTGCGTCATGTAAACTGGCTCTAAGGCAACATGCCACCGAAATGGCTAACTTCAGGTGGAATCACAGTACCACCTCCAACACAGATAGACAGGTGTGGCCCAGTTTCGCTGAAAAACGCACGAGGAAGCTCACTCAAATGACGAGGAAAAAATCTCTCCATTTTGATAGGCGTTATAACAGTTTTTCTCGATCCCGGGATTCCGGAACTAGCTCGGGATTGAAAACTTCAAGAAGTAAATAATTCAAAACGTTTTACAATACAATTTTTTATTATTTATTACTTAAAACTAAAAAATGTAAATTAATTCAAACAAAGTAACAAAAACAAAACACATTAATGGTATTCACAGTTGCGTTGTTTTCAGTGTAGATAAAAAACCCCGTGGTATTGATGCCTCACTTTACCGAGAGGTTTTTATATTTTATGTTTTTTTACATAAAATCTCTAAAAACCAAAAGTGTGGTCATTTTAAGCAGTCCAATAATATTTTTAACGAACCTGGTTTCTAAAGTTCCATAAACAACTGATCGATTGCCAGTCATTTTCTAATTGCAAAAATGGAAGAAGCTCAAAATGCAAGTTAAACTTTTTATGCCATATATTAATAAAATATATCAAATTGGATATTTAATTTATTTGCATAGTAACAAAAAGCTATAGTGGGAGGTTTCCATCCACAATTTCTATTTTAAAGAGTGCTCATAATTGTGGTTTTTAACTATGGCAAAAAAACCACAATACCACGATACCACACTATTGTGAATATCCTTATTGTTAATAAACACAAAAAAAAAACTTAAATAATATTAATGACTAGCAAAATGTAGTAATTTAAAGAACAAAATATATAAAAAAATAAAATACATCAAGAATGATTTAAATTATCAAACATTTAGAATTTGTATTTAAATCATAGAAATACACAAAATACAGAACAGCTTAAGGTATTATTATATAATATAATCTATATATATAAAAATGGATGTATGTATGTGGGTATGTGGGTATGTGGGTATGTGGGTATGTGGGTATGTGGGTATGTGGGTATGTGGCTATATCACGTATAGACTCCAAAACCGCTGAACCGATCTTTATGAAATTTTCAGAGAAAATAAATCCACATCTTGAGAGTGTTCCTGTGAGGTTTGGTAACGATTGGAGAAGGGGGCGTGGTACCTCCCATACAAGCCAAATTTGCTCCATCGATCACAAACCAAAAAAAGGATATATATCAGGCGGTTTCAATCGTAAAAAAATAAGATTTGGTAATTTTGTTCAGATGGTTACTGTCGGTAACTGTACAAAAAATGGGCGTGGTCGTAAAATAAATACGCCCACTTTTTCGAAATCATGGCAATTCCAGAGTTCTATACACTTTTACAGTGAAACTTACTGTATAGGTGCTCCAAGAGGCGGTCACTATATATAAATATTTTCACGCCCACTTTTACCGCCCACAAATCAATGTCTATATATATAAAAAGCAAAACGATGTGTGTCTGGCTGTGTGATGTCTATAGACTCCAAAACTACTAAACCGATTGACCTGAAATTTTGGCAGCCGATTTATTTCAGGTACGAGATGGTTGAGGGGAAAAATGTGCCACACCCCCCTTTTACCGCCCCCAAATCAATAAAAATGTTATATTTCAGTCAGTTTGGGTCGTATAAGGCTAAAATTTTGCAATTTAGTATGTACGGTTACTGTCGATAACTGTGCTTAAAATGGGTTTCCACGCCCCCTTTTACCGCCCACAAAGAAATGAAAATGCTTTATTTCAGACGGTTTTGGTCGTATAAGACTTAAATTTAGTACTTTGGTTTGTGTAGTTACTGACAGTAACTGTACGAAAAATTGGTTTCCACGCCCCCTTTTTGCGCCCACAAATCAGAGAAAATGCTATATTTCAAGCAGTTTTGGCCGTATGAGACTAACATGTGATACCTAAGTTTGTATGGCTACTTTCGGCAACTGAACTAAAAAAAGGCGTCATCGCTATATAGCCACACCCACACCCACTTTTTGAGAAATCATTAAAATTGACTACTGGGTCTATTGAGCTAAAATGTTGCTTTAGTTTGTACTGTTACTGTCAGCAACTATACTAAAAATAGGTTTCACGCCCCCCTTTTACTGCCCACAAACCAATGAAAACGTTTTATTTCAACGGTTTGTATCGTGTTGGACAAAAATTACTCTCGGCAAGTGCACTAAAAATAGGCCTGTCCCACTTTAGTTAAACTCACTTTTCAGGGAGTTAGCGTCGAGTGAAGTAAAGTGCGCCAGTCTTAACCTAAATTGAGCTGAAATTTGGGCAGTCGATTTGTTTCGATTACGAGATGGTTCAAGGGAAATATTTTCCCGCACCCCTTTTTACCGCTTGCAAAACAACAAAAATGCTACATTTCGCATGGTTTTGATCGTATTAGACTAAAATTTGGTTATTTAGTGCGTATGGCTACTTTCGGCAGCTATACTGGAAATGGTGAATATATTTTGCATTTCTTGACATTTTCGTATATGGCAGTAAGGTGGTCTGTGGCAGAACAATGTCTGCCGAGGATAGTGAGTGTTCCTGTGAGGTTTGGTAACGTTTCGACGAGGGGGCGTGGTACCTCCCATACAAGCCAAATTTGCGCTATCGACCACAAACCAAATAAAGGATATATATCAGACGGTTTCGATCGTAAAAACCAAGATTTAGTAATTTTGTTCAGATAGTTACTGTCAGTAACTGTACAAAAAATGGGCGTGGTCGCATTAAATATACTCCCACTTTTTCGAAATAATGGCAATTCCGGAGTTCTACACATTTTTATAGTGAAACTTGCTGTGCAGGTGTAGCGTACCGTTTCAGTGATAAAATTTTATGGGAGTTGGACAAGGAGGAGGGGCACCTCTCATTTAACCCAAATTGGTGATATCGAATTGCTTTGAAGTTATAGGTTGACAGCGTCAGAATTCAGTATTCGCCCTCAATTTATACATGCAGTTTCATTAATTAAATTTTATGGGCGTACGAAAAGGGGGCGTGAAACCTGCTATTTAACCCAAATTAAAGATATCAAGCGACCTATAATCTTTGGGATTATAGGTCGCACAGTTTTTGAATTCAGTATTGGACCTCATTGTACACATGTAATTTAATTGATTACATTTTATGAGCGTTGATCAAGGGGGAGTGGCACCTCCCATACAACAAAGATTTGTGATATCGAATAGCTTTGGAGTTCAAGGTCGCACAGCGTCGGAATTCAGTATTTGACCAAAATTTACGCATGCAGATTTACTGATAAATTTTTTTAGAGTTTGTCGGGGAGGTGTGACACCACCAACTTAACCCAAATTTGCGATATCGAATAGCTTCGGAGTTATAGGTAACTCAGCCTCGGAATTCAGTATTCGACCTCAATTTACACATGCAGTTTCATTGGCGAAATTTTATGGGCGTAGGGAAAGGGGAGTGGCACCTCCCATACAACCCAAATTTGTGTTATCGAATAGTTTTGGAGTTATATGTCGAACAGTTTTGGTATTCGGTATTCAACCTCCATGTACACATGCAGTTTCATTGATTAAGTGCTATGAGGGATGATCAATAGGGCGTGGCACTTCCTATACAACCCAAAATTGTTATATCGAATAGCTTTGTGGATATAGGTCGCACAGTCTCGGAATTCAGTATTTGACCTCAATTTAGACATGCTGTTTAACTGATAACATTTTATGGGCGTTTGACAAGGGAGAGTGGCAGCAACGCGCCGGGTTTCAGCTAGTATAATATAATATAATTAGTTTTTTTTAAGACACCGTCTTCATGTTTTTTGTGTTTAAAAAGGTTGGAAAACACTTTTCAAAATTAAATTTTTTGTTTTAATTATTTTTAAAGTAATACATTAAGCTGATCAACGTGTCTTATTTTTTATTAAAGAGTTTTGTTCGGATATTATTACAAATATAACCCGCTGATGAGAAGTACCGTTCTGATTCTATGCTAGTTTAGTTGGAGCAATAGTTGTACGATAATCGTACACGGAGAAAACTGTTTGCTAAATTTGTATTGTGGTTAAGCAAAACTTGCGCTTGATTGAATCTCAGCCACTTCAAAATTATGCTAGATTTCAGCAAAAACTAATCAAAATTTGGTATTCCAGTTTATAATAACTTAGCAAAATTTTGATTAAATTCAAGCTTTATTAATTAATTATAAACTGCAAAAGCAAATGTTTACTTAAGTATTATAAGCAAGTTATTATAAGTTGCTAAGTTATTATAAATTGGAAAAGCAAATTGAGATCGTTTTTGCTGAAATCTAGCATATTTTTGACGTGAAATAATTGTTAACATTAAATTAAATTGAAAAATTACCATTTTCCGGCGGCTTGAACCTCTGCCGGGTGAGTGTAAGTGCATGGGCTTATCCATTCCACCATCGCAGTTGTTAACCAATCGTTGCCTAATTTTCTTTATTAATAACTAGCTAAAACCCGGCGCGTTGCTGCCACTCTCCCTATTCAAACGCCCATAAAATGTTATCAGTTAAACAGCATGTCTAAATTGAGGTCAAATACTGAATTCCGAGACTGTGCGACCTATATCCACAAAGCTATTCGATATAACAATTTTGGGTTGTATAGGAAGTGCCACGCCCTCTTGATCACCCCTCATAGAATGTAATCAATTAAACTGCATGTGTACATGGAGGTCGAATACCGAATACCAAAACTGTGCGACATATAACTCCAAATATATTCGATAACACAAATTTGGGTTGTATGGGAGGTGCCACGCCCCCCGACAAACTCTAAAAAATTTTATCAGTTAATCTTCATGCGTAAATTTTGGTCAAATACTGAATTCCGATGCTGTGCGACCTATAACTCTAAAGCTATTTGATAGCACAAAGTTGGGTTGTATGGGAAGTGTCACTCCCCTTTTCCCTACGCCCATAAAATGTAAGAAATGAAAGTGCATGTATAAATTTAGGTCGAATACCGATTTCTTACGCTGTCAACCTATAACTTCAAAGCAATTCGATATTGCAAATTTGGGATGTAAGGGAGATGTCAGGCCTCCCTGTCCAACGCCCATAAAAAAAAATCATTGAAACTGCATGGGTAAATTGAAGTCAAAAACTGAATTCCAAAGCTGAATTCCTATAAATTCAAAGCTATTCGATATCACCAATTTGGATTGTATGAGAGGTGCCCCTCCCCCTTGTCCAACTCCCATAAAATTTCATCACTGAAACGGTACGTCTAAATTGTGGTCGAATACCGAATTTCTAAGCTGTGCAACCCATAACGCTATTCGATAACACAAATTGTTTTTATATTAATGGGAGGTAAAAGAAGGTGTGGCATTTCTTCTTAAACCATCTCGTACTCAAAGCAAAGCCACTTACAAAATTTGAGCTCAATCGGACCAATAGTATCGGAGTATTGTGATATTTCCAAAAGTAGGCGTAGATGAAGTGTGACAACGCCCGTTTTTATTAAAGTTAGTGACAGTCATCATAAGAACTTATTTACCAAATTTTAATTTAATACGACCAAAACCTTCTTAAATATAGCATTTTTATTGATTTGTGGGCGATAAAAGGGGTGTGGCATTACTTTTTTCCTAAACCTTTGCGTAGCAGTTACGAACAAACCAGTAGAAGGAAGTATCCTATTTGGTCTAGTCGTTTTCAAGTTTTAAGCATCCGAACAAATCACGATTCATTTTTATATGTACAGATATTGATTTGTGGGCGCTAAAAGTGGGCGTGAAAACATTTATGCATCGTGACTGCCTCTTGGAGCACCTACACAGCAAGTTTCAGTATAAAAATGTGTAGAACTCCGGAATTGCCATGATTTCGAAAAAGTGGGCGTATATAAATTGCGACGAAAAAGTGATTTTTGTACAGTTACTGACAGTTACCATCTGAACAAAATGATAATATCTTAGTTTTTACGATCGAAACCGTCTGATATATATCCCTTATTTGGTTTGTGGTCGATAGCGCAAATTTGGCTTGTATGGGAGGAACCACGCCCCCTCGTCCAAACGTTACCAAACCTCACAGGAACAATCTATCACCTCGGCAAACGTTGTTCTGCCACAGACCGCCTTACTGCCATACACGAAAATGTCAAGAAATGTCAAATATATTCACCATTTTCAGTATAGCTGCCGAAAGTAGCCATGTGCACTAAATAACCACATTTTAGTCTAATACGATCAAAACCGTGCGAAATATAGCATTTTTGTTGTTTTGCAAGCGGTAAAAAGGGGTGCGGTAAAATATTTCCCTTGAGCCATCTCGTAATCGAAACAAATCGACTGCCCAAATTTCAGCTCAATTTAGGGAAAGCCTGGCGCACTTTACTTCACTGGACGCTAACTCCCCGAAAAGTGAGTTTAACTAAAGTAGGGCAGGCCTATTGATAGTGCACTTGCCGAGAGTAACCATATGTACTGAATTACAAAATTTTTGTCTAATACGACCCAAACCGTTGAAATAAAACGTTTTCATTGGTTTGTGGGCGGTAAAAGGGGGGCGTGGAGATCAATTTTTAGTACAGTTGCTAACAGTAACCGTACAAACTAAGCCAACATTTTAGCTCAATCGACCCAGTAGTCAATTTTGATGGTTTCTTAAAAAGTGGGTGTGGCTATATAGCGATGACGCCCTTTTTTAGTACAATTGCCGAAAGTAACCATACAAACTTAAGTATCATATGTTAGTCTCATACGGCCAAAACTGCATGAAATATAGCATTTTCACTGATTTGTGGGCGCAAAAGGGGGCGTGGAAACCAATTTTTCGTACAGTTACTGTCAGTAACTTCACAAACCAAAGTACCAAATTTAGGTCTTATACGACCAAAACCGTCTGAAATAAACCATTTTCATTTATTTGTGGGCGGTAAAAGGGGGCGTGGAAACCCATTTTTAGGACAGTTGTCGACAGTAACCGTACATACTAAATTACAAAATTTTAGCCATATACGACCCAAACCAACTGAAATGTAACATTTTTATTGATTTGGGGGCGGTAAAAGGGGGGTGTGGCAAATTTTTTTCCTCAACCATCTCGTACCTGAAACAAATCGACTGCCAAAATTCCAGGTCAATCGGTTCAGTAGTTTTGGAGTCTATAGACATCACACTACCAGACACACATCGTTTTGCTTTATATATATATATAGATGTTGATTTGTGGGCGTTAAAAGTGGGCGTGAAAACATTTATAAATTGTGTTCGTACCTAAACAGCAAGTTTCACTGTAAAAATGTGCAGAACTCCGGAATTGCCATGATTTCGAAAAAGTGGGCGTATTTATATAACGACCACGCCCATTTTTTGTACAGTTACCGACAGTAACTATCTGAACAAAATCACCAAATCTTAGTTTTTTACGATTGAAACCGTGAAATATTTTTCTTTTTTTTTTGTTTGTGATCGATGGAGCAAATTTGGCTTGTATGGGAGGTACCACGCCCCTTTCTCCAATCGTTATAAAACCTCACAGGAACACTCTCAAGATGTGGCTTTATTTTCCCTGAAAATTTCATAAAGACCGGTTCAGCGGTTTTGGAGTCTATACGTGATATAGCCACATACCCACATACCCACATACCCACATACCCACATACCCACATACCCACATACCCACATACCCACATACATACATCCATTTTTATATATATAGATAAACGTGTGCTCGTGTGCTTAGAAGAGAAATTTGCTTGAATTTAGTAAAAATTCTCTATTTGAGTTTATAATAACTTAGCAAATATTTGCATGAGTTTAGTAAAAATATGCTATTTGAGCTTATAATAACTTAGCAGTTTATTGCTTTTGCAGTTTATAATAACTTAACAAAATTCTGCTTAAATTTAATCAAAATTTTGCTTTTTCTTAAATACATAAGGAGTGATTTCAATTTAGCAATATTTTTCTAAAATCACACCGTGATTGAACAAAGTTTTGCTGATTTGCTTTTAAGCAAAACATTTGCTTGATTCAAGCTAAATAATTATCTCCGTGTAAGAAATTTATAAGTTTCGATCACGAATGCCTTAAACACAAAAAAAAAAATTATTTTCCAAGTCAGAATATCTTTAAATACAAAGCTGACTTTCCGATGTTGCAAATTCTTCTAAAACTTTGCAAAGTCTTTGCTCCAGTGATTCAAACTCATCGTCCTTACAATATTTTTCAGCCTAAATAAAGGTTTTTCTAATTCTATATTTATATCAACTTAAATTGAAATGGTTGCACTTGCATGAATATTATTAATATAAATTTTTTATTTCAAAATCCCGGAAAGAAAATCCCCGGATTTAAAGGAGCTTAAATCGTCCGGGATCCCGGATTTTCATTAAAGATAGGCATGCCCTTAGAATGGGGGTTCTTGCTAATGACTTCTGTGGGAGTTGCAGGGATGAGGAAGAGGAAGAGAGGTATCGCACCTCCTCTGTTCATGCCCCGCTCTGTCCCGCAGAAGGCTTAAGCCTATTTTTTTATGATCTCTGGGATCTTGAGAAGGTAGACTTTAAGCGTCTACTTCTATTTATTATTAGTACTTGTTGGTTTCACGACAGTGTCTAAGAGAGTAGAGATGAGGAGTAGATCCCCTGTGGTACCAGAACGGACCAAGTTGATGGTCTATATGGACCCTAACCTGACCTGCAGGCACGAAAATCTTCTTTATCCGTTTTTATAACAATACCAAAAGTTTTTTAATTGAGAACACTAACGTCACTATTCATTGGCAGATCAATCTGACATTTATAGTGTGTTCATGTTAAGGGTAAAGGTTGTCAGCCGTCAAAAATGTTATGCATTTGAAGAGTGGCAGTGCCGGCAGCATCTTGAACGTAATTACTTGTATTATCTTATTATTCTAAAAAAATAACAGCAAACCTACAGCAAGTCTGCTTGGTGGTTTGTTCTGAAAATAACTTGTTGTTGCAGTCCTGTTGTTTCATGAACTTATTTAGCGTTAAGCTCAAATATAATTATAAATTAATGCGGCTTTTTTTTACACACTAAAAAATTTCAAAAATAAATTCACACCGGTGAGCGTATATTTACATTTCCTACACCGAACGGTGTTAATTTACACCGCTTACTCGGTGTGAAATGACAAACTTATCCGATCGGTGTTAAATTAGAAAGGCAAAGAAAAAGAGCAATATTGAAATCACATTCTCATTGATAAACAAATGAAAAATTGAAATTTTCCAATATTTTTTGTTCATTTTAATTTTGTAAATCTTGATAAAAGATTCAAACTTTATTTTTGACACCAAGAAATAGAGCCCAAAAAATTAAATAAGCCCAAAAAAATGTCTACATTTTTGGGTGTTACTTCATATGAAATAACTCCCAATTTTTGGGGACAATTTCATTATTTTTGGGAAATATTTAATTTTTATCTTTGGTTCTTATTCCATTATGAAATAAAGCCGAATGAAATAAGCCCCAATCAAAGTTTTTTGCGGCTTATTTCGTTTGACAATTAATAAATTAAATGACAAATAAAAATTGTAAAAACATCCTTTCGAATAGTTGAAAATTACACCGTTCGGTGTTAAATAAAATTATCATTTTGCGTATTATAAATAAACACCTAACAGGGTACAAAACAAACATCCTATCTGATGTTTACTTTTTTACACTGATCGGTGTGAAAAAAATATGCTCTTTCGGATATAAAATTCTGGCACTTTGACACGGTGTTTTTTAACACCGAACGGTGTTGGACTCCCTGGAACACCGATCGGTGTAAAAATTCTATACAAATTTTTAAGTGTGTAGAATTATAAAATAATATAAGTAAAATATTAAATGTCAAAAAATGTCAGATAAAAATATGTTTTGTTTGTATTAATTGTGCTTTATACGTTTTACATATGATTTTTAAATTTATTTAATTTTATATGTATTTTGATTAATTATTTTTCAAATGATTATGATCTTTGTTAATACCAAATTGATATTTTATATTTTTTTTTTTATTGAAAAAACTTTTCTTTCTTGTAGAGTTTTTCAACATCGAGGACTTTTTAACGCCATCTCATTCGTCGAGTATTACCACTGGTGCTCAACTAGTACATCCTGATTGTCCTGATGTCGTTATAACGAGCGATACAACAATTTCGCAAGTACTTGCCACGCTCTACAGCAAAGGCCAATCATTATCAACGCCCTGTATAACATTAAATCTGGTACATAGCGACAGCAATTTTCCCTATTGTTAATTAGTATATAACTTTTTACTGAATTCTAAATACTTTTCATTGTTAACAACAGACACCAGTTAAGAGCCACAATGATGATTATGATGACTCTGTTGTCAAAGCTGCCAATATGGAACCATTACCATCACCGTTACAACGATTTTCTAGTCGTGGTGGTCTTTCACTGCTTGCACAGTATTTGCCGACCGTTTATCCAGACGGCCCTGCTGGTCGCAAGACTCCAAACGCTTTGCCTGAAAAGGAAAAGAGTCCACCAATGACTGATTGGGTGAAACTCGAACCGAATGATGAGATTTACGAAGATCTAGAGGATCCTATAACAGAGCCAACATCGAAGCTAGCTACAATTACATCAGTGCCACAACATTCTTTAGCCGCATTCGGTTTATTTCTACGACTGCCAGCCTATTCGGATGTTTTACTGCGTGATAAACTACGTGCACAGTGCTTGTTGCGATTGGTCTTGGGAGTGACGGGCGATGGTGAAGGAAGTGAGTATAAAAATGGTATATTTTTCCATATTATATTCAAAGACATGAATGGAAGAAGGGATATGTTGAATGTTTCGATTTTCGCTGTTCTATGCATGGATGAAGGCATTATGTGCATACAAACAATTTTAAATCTTAAAACAACCATGTTTGTGGCTATTTTAAAAATTCACTACTTGATGAAGGTGTTGTTTACATTTTTATAGTAGCCAAAAAAGCAAAAAGTTAATTTTTCTACAGTGGAAGAAGGAGCTATGTGGCATTGCACTGAGCTTTCAGTGAATGAAGGTGTTATGTGCTGAATCCCACGAAAATGCTGACAGTGCTAATCCATATTACCTTTACATTGTATATCCATATATCAGTGGGAAGCGGGAAAATGAAGAATCAGCAAATAAAAATTAATCTCGTCTAAAGACAACCAATAAAAAAACAATCTCTTAAAATTAAGGGACTTCGAAGATAGCTGCGGCCATTGCAACAGAAAAAGAAGAAGAGTACATATAGTATAAAAGTTAGGTCATTCCAAAAAAATAATCCATGAAGGAATTTTGTGTCATGAAAAATGTAGGCTTCAGTGCTCCACTAAATTTGCAAGAGGCGAAAAGCAGTCTATTTTACGTAGCTATTACTTAGGTATTACGTGCGAGTAGCTCGATCTTCGAGTAACTCGAATCGAAACTCGTATTGAAAAACTCGATTTTTTCGATGGTTTTCGAGTAACTCGCTGGTTTCCGAGTCTTTTGAGTTTTTTCAGTTCCCGTTAATGATGTTGATGAAAAATGTAGGCTTCAGTGCTCCACTAAATTTGCAAGAGGCGAAAAGCAGGCTATTTTACGTAGCTATTACGTGCGAGTAGCTCGATCTTCGTGTAACTCGAATCGAAACTCGTATTGAAAAACTCGATTTTTTCGATGGTTTTCGAGTAACTCGCTAGTTTCCGAGTCTTTTGAGTTTTTTCAGTTCCCGTTAATGATGTTGATCTCAATCAGTGTTGTGAAATATTACTTTTGAAAGTAATATGTTACTTATTACATTTTACCGACTTCTAAATGTAATAATATTATATTGCATATTACTTTAAAATTAAAGTAATTAGTTACCTTTTAGTATTACCATTTGAATAAAATCGTAACAAATAGAAAAACACGTTACAAAAAACCATATAAGTTTTTCGTTTTTATTATTGTAATTAAGTAATTAGCCAAAAAAGTATTAACATTACTTGATGTTATTAGGTACTTTCCGCTGGAAGTAATAAGTTATATTACCGCTTTAGGGACAAATAAATAATATTGAATAACATGTTATATTACCAGAGGGTGTGCCACTGGCATGGGTGGATCGGCCCTCCAAAGATAGAAAGGGTCGGTCATACATTTGGACTCGATTGGGGCACTCTAAATGGGTCAAAGAGGGATTTTTTAAAATTGGACTCTACGGAAAAGTTGAGGCATAAGAATTCGTATTAGAGGTATAGTTCCTCGGGCAGAGTTTCTTATTTTGATCCCTAGAATACGATTTTCACTGAGCAATTGGCGATTTTTAAATCTGTACATCCCTGTAAATCCCTAATATACATGGTTGCAAAATTTATTTTGTTTCTAGCTGGACATTTTTGTCGTGATTTTGTTGTAGCTATTTTTTGGTTGCTGCTGCAAGAAAGATTTTTAGATATTTCATTAGCCGAATAGAAACCTATAATTCTGATTCGGCTTATGAAAAGTCTACCGTGACCAAAAAATTAAAACTTATTATATTATGATATTACGTAAGGAAAACATTTCAATATTATTATTTTAAGCAATTTATAAATAAATTAATTTACCTTGAAGATCAAATCGTCTGCACTGTTTCACAAATGTAGTTTTTCTTTTTCGTAAATGATTAGTAAATGTTTCGCTAACTTTTTGTTTTAGTAAAAATGGAAGACATTGGCTAAAAATAATGCAATATTGGTTGAGGCAAGGAAACGATAATATATTAAATGTGTTTTTGAATTACTAAAGTACATAATTAATTAACTACCTTATTGCTTAATAAAAAATTTAAGTGGAAATTTAAGTAACGTATCACTTGAAAAATAAGCCTATGTTATTTCAAACCCTTTTAAAAAAAATTGTGTGCAAAAAGTCTTACCCAATTCAGAGAGTTTTGCAAATTTTGTAATCCAAGTCAAAAATCACTTCGGTGTTCTGTAACTTAACGCCCGCACATATTTTTGCTGATATCTAAATCCTTAGGGTTAATTGTTGTCATTGTTTATACTTTATTTAGTGCTACTTAATAACTACGCAAATAAAAAAAGCCTTTTAAAAATTAGACTTTTCCATTCTATTTTTTTAATATATCTTCGTACAAATCGTCTGTAACGCCAGTCTGGAAATGCCCATATATTAATCCAACAAATACAATGATGCCATATGGCATCACATCACGCATGTCGCAAAACTAACGGTACCACACAAAAATTACTCAAAATAAAAATTAAGTCAAAATGAGTCCATATGTAAAAACATTTTCCAGTTTTTAAAGAGTTAAGGTGGCCTATATTTGTGCCGATTGATGAACTTGTAGAACTCGCTCAAAGAGCCCCATAGTTGAAGAAGCGTTTCGCAGGAGTTTTTCTTAATATTTAATTAAAGAAGTAATAAAAGCAACGCTTAAAGAACATTTTTTTTAAAGTTGTTTGCATTTCGTTTTTAGTTTATACGTTCTTTAAAAAAAGCTATCAAATTGTTAAATCGGATGAAAAGTACTATTAGTCCGGTAGCCATCAATCCTGAAAGCTCTTTAGGTATATGTTTTACCTTAAAATCAATGTCTGATATGCTGGCAGCGCTGGAATTCCACAATTTTTTCTAACTAAAATCAGAAATATTTTTGTAAATTATTGAAATCATTTTAAATGAAAAATATTTTTTTTTTTAGATTTTTTATGATTTTTTTGAGTTCGATTGTCAGAAACAGGCAATGCGGATATTTGGAAATAGGTCGTTAAGTTTCAACGATTTTAACATTTTTATCCAAATTTTGGTTTTTGTAATTTTACAAAACAAAATAGTTTAAGACCAGTAATCTTAAAAATTTTTTTGAAAATCTAAATTTTGGTAAACTACTTATACTATATGCTGTTAAAATTCCAAAGTCAAATTCGAAGCCGTTTGAAAGTTGGAGCCGGCTTCCATCAATCCCAAAACTTTGAACGTGTTTTTCTCAAAACTGCATTTTTATAAATGGTGTGCATCATAACTCAAACAAATTTCAACCAATCAATTAGAAATTTTGTTCACAAATACTTTACAATATTGGCGCAAAATTTTTTCGAAAATCGGGCTCTGACATATTCAAGAGAAAATAAGAAAGAAATCCTAATGTCAATGCTAGGATGCACGCCATATCTGGGATCTATATACACTCGCTCTCAAAAAAAAAGCGGAGTTAATAATTTGATAACTAATATTATTTTTCTTGAATTATAACACAGTGTGCCAAACCCATAAAAAACAAGCAAATCCAAACTTTATAGAAATTCTTAAATAAGGACATGTTGAGAGTCCATCGCACCTGGCTTGACCTCTCAAGGTCATCACAATTTTTGTCAACTTATTTTTAAAGTGATGACTGAAACTCGAAATTTAGAAAATGTTGCACTTCTAGTGAAATATTTATAACGACCAAGTTATTCAACGTAATCATATAATTGTTTGTATTTGTATTATGTGTTGTTTCAAAAAATATCACATCAAAATTTCGTAGGAAATTTGTTAAATTTGAATTTTAACGACTTTTTTTATTACAAAATATCACAACTCTGGTACTTTTTACCCTGTCTGATTTTTATGTCTGATAGCTCATTTTATTTTAGTTACCAAATTACCAAAATTACAAAGTTACCAAATTATGTATTAGCAACGAAAAAAACTGCTACTATAAAATTTTCTTGTGGCGTTTATTGACTATGCATCATTAAAAATGCAAGCAAGCATTTGGGACAAGGATTCGATGCTCAGCTCGGAAAATTTTTTATAATTTTTTTTTTAATTTTAGGGTTTTTGCAAATTTTTTGTATTTATTTAAAATTTTTTCAAAAATATCTTTCCACAAAACTATAAGAAAAGACTGCGAATTTTTCAATATAAATATCCTGTAAATAAATATCTTCTAAAAATTACATAAAATATACCTTCCAATTCTAACTGCTAATAAATAAAATAAAAATATAGCCTAAAATATAGATAAATGCTATTGCATTCCAAATCTTCCTAACAAAATAATTTAAAAATATAGCAAACAAAAAAGTAAGAAAACATGCTGAAAATTGTAGGATAAAAAAAACCCACACCAAAATAAAGCTTATCATTTTGCGGGATGCATTTGCAAATTTGCAGACACTTGCAAATATTTATAATGAATGAAATCAGTTTTGCTTCATTTCATTCATAATTCTACCAATTTACCAAATCTAACAAACAAAATTAACAAAGCCCTGAGATCGATTCTAATAGGAAGAAACAAGCAAACACATCTAAAACAAAGGTATTTCTAGCTCGCTTGTGCACACAGTCAAATCATTCAATTTAGCTGTTCCAAGAACCATACAGACCAAGATTGTGACACCGAAATTGGGAACAGCGTTTTCATTTTGGGACACCTCTTGCTATGTCACTTGAAACTGAGTGAGAAATAGCGGCTCTCTGAACCTGGACCTCTTCTACTCATTTATTCTCTTTGCTATGACTTTGTCTATAATTGAATGTGACCAAGGTGCGTAGGGCTTGTTCGAGACACTCAATAATTGCAGCAATTGCAACACTGTTACTCATTCGCAGCTCTGTTGCAGAGACCATGGTGTAAGGAATAGAGGTGTTAGTGAGTTTGACACTTCTCCCTCAAAATGATAAAATTATGTTTCCTCGCTCTTGTCAAAAACAGCTGATGGTGAATTGTAATGAAAACGAATTTTGTTAAATTCGTGTCTTTCTGCAAGTTTATAAGATTTTTACTGCGATCAAAGTGAGAATAAAGTGATATGGCAAACAATAAAAAATATATGAGACGCTGTGCGTTATGCAAAAAAAAACACGATGTGAATGCAAGACAATTTGCATGCATGCTGGCCAGCGCACGTTTCTGATAAAATGGCCAAAACATTCAATGAGAAACTTGGCAAATCGGCGAAGGCAACTGCAATAACTTTTTGTCAACACAGCACGGCACAATTAGTTGCATTAAATATTTATTTACACTTAATTCGTACAATAAAAACTAGAGCACATCATCTAGCAGCTCAAACAAATAACACAATTTGACAACTATCAACAGTTCCGCTCTTTCGCTCACAATTTTTTGACAGAAGCGAAGAAATTCATGGTGTTGTCAAAAACTCACTTACACCTGGTTTTCGTACATCATGCGTGAGTCTTACGGAATGAATTTTTTAAGTGAATTTAGCGATTGATAACTTTGGAGACAACGAAGGCAACTTGTTATTAAAATATGGAAAAGCAAGAAAACAACATTTTTTGCGGAAATTAAAGTTGTTTTTTTACCGAAATTTGAAAGAAGAGAACAGTGACGAAAACTAGAAAGTTTGTTTTTCTTTAGCACCATTTTATTTTGTTCCTTTATATTAAAAATGCATAAAAAAGTTTAATAAAAATTGGACTTTATTAACACGTGTCACGTTGAGCTAGAAATTCAACAAATTATCTATGAGAAAAAAAAAAAATAAAACAGTAAATCCATTTTGAACGTACCGGCCTTAGGGAATTACCATCTCCGATTTCCGTGGAATTTTGCATGGAGTATCACTGACGGAAATAAATAACTTAATTTGGAACAAAAAAGTTTGACGTGATTTTTGACAAAAATCAGCAAAAATGTCGAAAATCGAATTAACCGAATTTAAAGTTTGAATTACCTTTGGAAAATAATCCAAAAATAATTCTCAGCAATTTTAGTGGTTTCACTTGTCTTTTGTCAAGGATTGTCAATTTGGATTTAGATCTGGGTTAGCTACTGAAGATGCCTTACTGAATTTCCTGTTTGACCACAAGATTTCGCTACATAAATTGTATAATTTTGTTTTTAGGGGCTGTATATATAACTGGTTGAGTTCATACTTAAGTAATAGGCAGCAACAAGTGAAGATTAATGATTATTTAAGCCCTGCTAAGCTTAAGCATTAGGAGTATCTCAGGGTTCAGTACTTGGTCCGATTCTTTTTCTGGTCTTTATCAATTATCTTTGCTCTCAAAACTTTAAAAGTAGTACAAATGCGTTTGCGGATGATATGGCTTGTACTTTTAGAAGTAGCTCTCCGTTAAATCTCGTTGCGGATATTAATCACGACCTGGAAATCTTGCGCCATTGGTTCAAAGTACATAGGTTAATTGTTAGTGACAAAACGAGAATTATGTTCTTTAATGCTGTAGACAAAGACTTAAACCTTGAAGAATTATATTTTCATAGCACCAATTGCGAAAAATGTCGCTTTTGTAGTGATGTTTGTTCGACATCGACATGTGCTCAAACTTACTTTGAAGAATGTTCCTGCTCCTCTAAGTGTTCTCGTATTGATTTTGTTCAATCGTCCAAGTGTCTAGGGCTGCTTCTTGATTGTAAAATGAGTTTAGCAGAGCACTTATTTGCTCTTAAGAAATATCTTTTGGCTGTGAACAGGCATATTTCCCTTTTAAAAAAGTATTGCAATCCAATACTTTACAATCAAAGTTGGAGTACGGATTGTCTTGTTGGGGTTGAACGCATAATTACAAAATAAATCAACTTTTAATTTTACAAAAACATGCTATTTGACTAATTTGCAACAGAAATCGGCATGCGATTAGTTTACCGCTTTTTAAAAATTTAAACATTTTGCCGCTACGACACTTATACTATTTTAAGATTCTTCGTATATTTTTTATAAAATCAGGATATTCCTTGAGTAGATGTTCTACAAATTACAATTTAAGAATAAACAATCAGAATTATGTTTCAGTACCACAACACAACTCACAGCTATTCCTGAACTTTTACACATTTGTTGCACATAGACTTTTTAACGCCTTGCCTCTTCAATTAATATTAATCCGAAATAAACCAGCCTTTCTCAAAAACGTAAAATTATGGCTCTCAAATCTATTGTAAGAAATCTATTGTATGTCGATGTTCTTATAAATATTGTTACTTAAATTGTTAAAGTTTTTGTTTGTGCTGCATTTATTTTTTGTTTCAATACTTTTCAGTCATGATAGTTTTTTTGCTCCTTATTGATTTCTTAAAGATTTATTTATAAATTATTTTTTAACAAATATTGTTAATTTTTGCTTCATTTAATTAATTTTAATTTATATACCTAATTTATATACCAAAAATTAGGGGAAATTTAGGCTGTGTGCGAACTGATCTAAATGCGACCTAAACTAAATAGTGTCGAATAGCTTTCTAATTTAGGAAAAAACTAGAATTCCTCTAGTCCCCTTTCCTTTTTCCCCTAGAAAAAGCTCGAGAATTTCCTAAATTATTTAGGAAGCACTTCCTTATCGACCCAATTTAGTTTAGATCGCATTTAGATCAATTCGCACACAGCCTAAATTTCCTCTAATTTTTGGTAATCAAATTTTTATCTTTAATTTCTTATGATGAAAGTATCTTATCTTTTATTTATCAAAACATTTACTTTTACGACCCCACACTTGTTCTTTACTGCAAGTTATTTTTAATAAATTAAACTGATTTCGCCTCTAGCCACTTGTGTGCTATAGAATGCAGTTATTTTTTAATTTTATAACTATTCTGTTACTCAACTCGATGTTTGTTAGTATCCTATGAAATATTGTATATATTGTATTAAATGAAAAAATTAATAAATCTATAATCTATAGCCTTTAAACGTAACCGTGTAAACTTCAAGCGACATGTGTTATTGTTGTAAAAAAAAGAGAAAAAATTAGGGAATTACTTTTAGATGCAAGGAACAAAAAACTGGGTGCTCAACAATTTCTAAAATAAGGACTATCCTACTGTAAATGAATATGATAAAGAATTACCATTAAGTATAAAATCGATTGGAATAAATACCAATTTTGCTTAAATTTCTTCTTCCATAACTATAGTGCAGTATAAATATTCATGTTGCCGGGTTCTTGTATATTACACGCGTTAAATGTTAAATTTCTACTCGCAAGAACGTTTGACTTTTGCAATAGTTGCAAGATTTTTGTATCGAATGTGATACTTTGATATGTTGCGCATTATTGCTGCAGTTATTGAGACTCGAACAAGCCCGTTGTCTATATCTGGCAATGAAAAAATGCTCCGGAAAAACGCAATAGCGAAGCATTTTATGCAAAACTTCACGAAACAACATAGGAATTGATATGACTGACCATTCCAAGAAAATTAACGATTTGAAAGTGAATTTTACTCATAGATAAAATATACAAATAATGGAAAAGTAAGTTTAAGTAATTGCGTAAAATGAATCAGAGTTGATGAATACGGTTCATCTATACTGTTATATAAAAGTGGACCCACGAAATTCCACCTAGAATAAGCTAGGTAAGGCCCGTATGATACTTCATTGTTTTGTCCAATTTGTATTCATTGATAATGAAACTAGAACAGTTAAAATAGTGCTAAAACCTCAAATTCGAGAAGTGTGAGTGTATACGCATACAGTATAAATTGGAGAAAAAAATTTACGGCAGACAGCATTTTTAATACATTGTTCTTGACGTTTCTCTCAATTCGTCACTCGTTAAATTTCGATAAAATATTAAGTGTCAAAAACTAGCTTGAGCTCTTTCTTCCGCAGCCAATAAGAAAAGAAAGATAAGATAGTAACGTTGCGGAGATGTAAAAAATTAGCACAATATATGTTTTCATCCTTTTCCTACAATATATATCTGTGTAGCCCACGCGCTACTTGTTTTCAGATTTTTAAATTGAAAAAAAAAATGAAGTGTCATACAAACTTAACCGCTGAACCGATTTTGATAATTGTTTTTTACTCAATTCCTATGATAATTATATAGCTTACGATTGCCATAGCTTACCAAGGTTTTCGAAAAATTTATTCCTTAATTATAACAAAATCGAGCATTTTATTTTTTCTTCTTCTTCTTCTTTTTGCTTGTTCACAATAGAACAGCAACCCCTACTAGGGATGTATTAAAATCAGCCGGAGACTCGTAGTCTATGTAGCTGACTTAGCAAAGTGAATTGTAGCAAATGCTTACATATTCGTATAGTATTATAAAATTCAGTATTTATGTAGGTGAACAAGAAGTTTTCAAAGCATAATGAAAATAAATAATATCTTGACATGTTATATGTAGTTATTAAGATTTATATGGATTTAAACATATATATTTTTAACAAATCTATATATTACATATTAAGATGTAATTGAAAAGGAATTATTTAAGTTATTCGATTGTTCGTTATTTTTTTTTCCCCAAGTAGAAAAAATATACAAGGTTTTATTGGCATTTTTATTTTAAATTGGAATTAAAGTATTAACAGATACAGTCTTACAAATTTTTTTTTCTTTCCCTTTATATAATACAAAATAATTTTTCAAGTTTTTTTTTTTATTATTATTAAAAAAAAAAGATGAAATATTATTTGATAATCAGAAAATAAATCATCTTATAGTAAGTACCCTATAAATTATTCGATGAGTTAATAGTTACTCAACATATGTGTTTCAAGTACAAAAAATATATACAAGGTTTTATTGGCATTTTTATATTAGATTGGAATAAAGTTTTAACAGATACAGTATTACAATTTTTTTTCCCTCACACTTTATATAAAGAAAAAGATTAAATATTATTCGATAATCAGAAAATAAATCATCTTATAGTAAGTACCCTATGAATTGCTCGATGAGTTTTATAGTTACTCAACATATGTGTTGATTTTTTTTTAATTATTATTATTTACAGGAATGAAAAAACATAAGTTTAAAAAAAAGGGGTGAAATTTTATTTAGCACTCGGAAAAGAAATGTATTTTTTCTTCTTTTTATACAGTAAGAGTAGAAAGGAACAAAGAAAGGATAGGGATAAAGGATACAGGATTGACTTGGAATAGCGCCAGTGCGAATTATCACACTGGAATCCCCGACAACGAGTAAAATCTGTGCAGTGCTCTGTATACGTCAACATTATTAGATTTCAGGATTTCACTCACATTAAAGGTTCTTATATTGTGCCGAAATAAACTACGGATTAGCTGCATTCGGAAACTTCTACTCAATAATGGGCAGAAGAATGTCAAATGGTTCATACTTTGTCTAAGTCCACAATCGCAGCGACTGCATTGCAATATATTGATTTTAGCAAGGTGTTCACGGGTTTGAATATGACTAAACGGAAGCGATTTATTGTCGTGATAATGCCTCGCGATAGATTGTGGTTCTTGAACCAGGGTTGGACGTTAACCTTAGGAGCAATGTTGAATAAGTGACGACCGTAGATGCTACTGTTCCATTTATTTTGCCAAGACATGATAGATTTGCGAAGATCGTAAGACTTGAGATCACAATGCAGAAGAGTTTTCTCAGGAGATGTTGGTATGTGCTTAACAGCTAGAGAATCAACGTATTCATTCCCTTCGATCTCTACGTGACTTAGAATCCAAAGAAAATGTTTTCTTTTCCCAAGTCTTTTCATTTGCAGTGCCATTTTTTTATCTCGAAGATATAAGGGTGAGTATTTGAATTACAGTAGGAGAGAAGCATCTGAAGAACTGATTAACTGTCTGATATAATAACAAAGTTGTTTTCTTCTTGGAGCTGTGCAAGGTGAATAGCTTCAATTATGGCAAAAGCTTCAGCGGTGAAAATGGTGTTTTCCAGGGTTAGGGAAAAGGAAGCCTCAATGTCTAGGCTAGGGTACCAGATCGCAGCGCTTACTTTGTCTGAAGTTTTGGACCCATCCGTGTAGATTTTTCCATCGACCGTTGATAGCGGTGTTGAATTTTGATAGGACAAGATCAGGAGAACATACTTTCTTACGTATATTCAGAAACTCTACTATTGGTGAAAAATGTACTATGTCAAAAGGAACTGAAAAATAAGGATGCGTTGGGAATTTTGATATTTGAAAATTGTTAAGCTTAAAACTGATAAGGTTTAAGATTTTGGTGCAATCAGGGGCAATTTGAAGTTACTTGGAAATGGAAGGCCAGGCAGAGTGCTTAGTATTGGACACTAGTTTATTGACAAAGTTGTTGCTCAATTTTAGGAAACGGTCGGGAAGCGGCATAATATTAGCCATCTGTTCTAAACCCAAAGTATGAGTGGATATCATGGCACCTAGAGCAATACGTATGCTTTTAAACTGAACTCTTTGGAGTTTAAGAAGCTGAGATTCTGAGCAATCAAGTAACACCAAAGACATATATTCTAATTTGGGGCGTATTACACCTTTATTAAGCAGAAAAAGATTTAATGGTTCTGAACCCCATGAAACTCCACATAACGAGCGTAAGACGTTTAAAAAATTAAAGCAGCTTCTAACTGTTTTATCAACATGATGATTTAAATTGAGATGTTTATGAAAAACAAAGCCAAGAAAGTTAAAAGTGTCTACGAATTCAATGATTTGAGTATTTATGTTGATGTATAGGTCGTGGTTTCTGTTTCTGTGAGTGCCAGAAAATATAAGGGCTTTACATTTGTCCGGAGAAAGCGAAAGCTGAAGGTAGCAGAGTTTGCTGTTTATTATGTCAACAGCAATTTGTATTCTCCTAATTGCCAGGTTGAGTGAACGTTCTGATGTAAAAATTACAATATCATCAGCATAGCCTAACACATCGATGCCAATATCCACGAATACGTTATTTATATAGGCGTTAAAACAAAGTGGACTTAATACAGATTCCTGCGGGGTGCCAGTGATCGATCTTCTTTTAATAGTTACATCCGAGGACTGGATTATTGAATATCACGTCACAGAGATGGTTAGGCAGGCCCATGAGCTTAAACTGAGACAAGAGCAAACTTATATTGACATTATCAAAAGCACTTTTTATGTCAATGAAGAGGGCAACCATAAATTTAGACTCTATAATTGCATTCTTGGCGGAGGTCTACAAAGTTAGAATATTGTCAGTTGCAGATCTTCCACGCCGGAAGCCTGATTGCGCAGAGTGAAGTTTGTTTTTTGTTTCAAGAAAGTGCTCAATTCTGTTGTTGATCATGCGCTCGAAAAGTTTTCTTAGGCATGATATAAGAGCAATACTACGATAGGATGTATGATCATTGGCAGGCCTCTGCTTTTTTAAGATAGGTATAACTTTGTATTGCAGCCAACACTCCGGAATTCGACCTGCTTTAAAAACACGATTATACATGTTCAACAGCAACAGTTTATTGCTTGTATTAAAATTTTTTATATGCCCATTTCTAATACCATCGATACCAGGAGAAGAGTTTTTGGAGGCTAATATTGCCATGTTAAGTTCATTGAAGGAGAACGGGAGATTTAAAGAGTGACTTAGTTGATTATTATTCAGGGAGCAAAGGTTAGCTGGACCAAAATAACCCATAAGAGAATCCGAAAATTTAACTAAGCAGTCATTTGAGATGCTGTACGAATTGGTTGTAAACATTTTAATCTTTTCCCATAGCTCCTTAACAGTTATGTCGCAGCTAATTTGCTGACGGAACTCTTTCTAGCCTTTTCTTTTTTCAAAACGTAAAGTGTAAAAATATTTCTTTCTGGCTTCTCTGAGAGCGTCTAGATTCTCTCTAGACATCTACGTTGTAGGGCAGACGCCTTGCTACAATTCATGTTCCACCAAGGATTAGAGGGTCGATTTGTGAGTTTTCTAGTGGTGTTAAATTGATCATAAAACAGTTTTGAGAATATATCGAATCTTTCATTTTCACCAGATTCTATGAACTCATCGCAGTGCACGATGTTCCAGACCTTATTATTAATAAGTTTTTTATCAATAAACTTTGGTATAAAGTTATCTGAACTAACGATTCTGCTGGGAGTTAAACTTAGTTCAATAAGAATTCCGCAGTGGTTGCTTCCAAGGGTTTCTTTGACTGTTGTCCAATAGGCAGTGAGAGAAACGTTCGAAGAGCAGAATGATATATCCACTTCTGACGGATTTGCGCAGCCAAAAAAAGTTGGAAGGCCATTGTTAAGAAGAACAAAATTGTTGTTTTCAATAAACTCTAAAAGGGACTTTCCTTTAAAGTCACAGTGAGAGTTACCCCAGAGGGTGTGATGTGCATTGAAGTCTCCACAAATTATTAGCTTTGAATGAGGTGGTAAGTTAGATATAAGATTATGAAGTTGGGAGCAAGTAAAAATTGTAGAAGGGAAATATAAAATGATATTATCATTAAAGAGCCTTGTAAGGATGTTCTTTCACAGGCTACAGCTTCAATTCCTGTATTAGAGGTAGGAATCGAAACCTCTTTAGATTGTAAATCATTTCTGATGAGGATAGCAACACCCCCAGCGAAAGAAAGAGTGTTTCTATCTTTTCGAAAAATTTTATAATTATTAATGTTGAATTGATCAGAGTTTCCGAAAGACAGCTAATCGATATATTGTTTTGGTTTAGATATTGTATGAGTTGCGGCTTCTTATATTTTATACTTGTAGCATTAAGTTGAAAAATTTTCATCGACATTTTGTATTTTTAGTAGGTTAGGGTCTGAATTATTTAGAAAAGAATTGTAAAACGATTCAAAGTCTCTATAAGGAGTAGTTTTATTTGGGGAAGAGCAAGGGACATCTAAATTGTTTTCATTACTAGTGTACAGTGATGATTGCTCTAGTGGCTGCAGCTCACTGGCAGTAATTGTAGATTTTGGGGTAGGGGTTATGCTTTCTTGGCGATCTGCAATGGTTAGATCAATGTCGTCACTGACTGACACGTCATTGATTTGTAAAATATTCGCATCAGTTGAGGGTTTAGTTTTGCCTCTAGATTCAAAACGGGGCCTGATTGCCTGCGGTTTCAACGCGTCAGTACGCGGTCGTTTCTTTGGAAGTTCTGGGAAGTCAGATGAATTAAAGTTAAAGATTTGGGCGAAAGGAGCATTTTGCTTCTTTTTTAGCTTCTGCGGAGCAGTGGCTTTAGCTTTGTCAAGTTTAAGTTTTTTAATAGATTGCCGTTTTTCACAGTCGAGTGAAGTAGCTTCATGAAATTTAGAACAATTTGCGCAAACAACAAGAGCATTGCATTGATCATCATGAGGCTTGCCACATCTGGGACAAAGTTTTTTCATACGATTGCAAACCTTTTCGGTATGGTTGTACCGCCAGCACTTACGACATTGCATAATGGGCTCAGTATAAGGCTTGACAGGATAAGGCTTGACAGGAAACATGGGACGGTATAACATCTCCCGCAAACGTCACAAGAACCAAATCCAAGTCGTAACGGCTTCCACCACCATTCGGTACAGCTTTAGTGAAGCGACGAACTTCGGTTATATCAGTGTATTGAGGAAGTTGACCGTATTCTGGAAATTGTTTTATTAAAAGGAATTCATATATACTTTTCTCTGAGTATTCGGGGTCTGCGGGGATATTGATTACACCCTTAACCTCACATAATTCAGATGGAATGAATACCCTGAAGTTTTCCATAAGGGGCTCATCTTTGGCAATTAAGTTGGCCATATTGCGCAATTTTGTGACTATTTTTATTTTTTTCTTGTTTATGAAAAAAATATCAATATTGTTATACTTTTCGTAAAGAGATTTACCTAGCTTTGGCAAGGGCAGAGCTTGGCTGCCCGGGTAAGCCTGGATAAATACCTCGTAGCTATCCTTTGGATGATGGAATTGCTTGATCCTATCTGGAATACTACTTGACAGGCTTTTCCCCCCTTTACCATTATTTCCTCCACTAACACTAGACGGTCTTATGGGATACATCATACTTATTAACTTATGTTAAGATTTAGAAATTTGCAGAAAATTTTACTTGCTATCCAGAAAAACACGTGTTACTCCAAGAAAAAATTTAAAGAAAAAAATCACGCATTTTATTTGATGCTTACATTTAACAAGCAGTACAATACAACATCAAACATTTGCTCTTTTTGTCGCGAGAGCTTCTCGATACAACACGGTAGCCATGTTGTGTAGTTGCTTTCATGGTAAAATTAGACAAGGTAGTGTTAGGGCGGAGAGCCGGTGACCGAAACTGTCAGAAGAAAGTTAACAACGCATACAAAATCTACAACCAATGAGAATGCAATATGAAAGCAAAAATCGGCAAAAATACCAAATTGGCTGAGTTTGACAGTTATGGTCACTAAGAAAGAAAGCACATTCAGCTCTAACACTACCTTGTCTAGTTATGGTCTAGTTGCTTTCAATTTTCTTTTGCACGATGTTTGTTTGTACGACGTTCAAAATATTTTGTTGTTGCTTTTGCCCTTATAACATGATGTTTGTTTTTACGACGAATGGTATTATTGGGTGCGTATAGTTGAAAGCCAAAACAATAGTGGTATTCAATGAACGCCGTATTGGCGATGTAAACAGTGTATGTTCGGTAAGCTTACAGCAGCCTAATTTGCAATAAAAAAATCGTAAGGGATTAAACAGACGCAGCTTACGGAACAAAAACGTGGTGTATACATAATGTGACCAACCGTCCTAATTTTTGGAGTTTTTTGACTTCTTTTTTGCTCGCTGAACTTCTTGTATCGAAGAACTCTCAACGTATTTCTTTTTACTTGTTGTACTTTTTTTTACATCTTTTTGACAATTTTTTCATAAATCAATTCACAATACACATTTCTCTAACTACTGCAAGAACAATTATTTTATATCAATATCTTCTTTAACTGGAAAAATTCAGTTTGTTCTTGTGTTAGTTTCGTTACTTCTTTCTGCAGGCTCCAGAAATTTTTGACTCTCTTGAAAATTTGTTGGCTCTGCGCGATATGTGCTGAGATATATTTAATTTTGTTTCTTTATTATATTTTTGTTTTAAGTAAAAACAGTATTTCACAAAATTAATTTAAATTAATAGGCAATAAATTGTAAGGTTTATATAATTAATTGTGAACTTTGAGGATTTTACAAGGTTATTATTTTTAGCTTTAGGTCAAGTAATTTATGAAAAAAGGCAACAACAACTTTTTTAAAAAGTCAATCACACAGCAGACTAGACTGCCTGTTCCGGAAATAGCTACATTTTCTCTTCAGTAGTCTTGAGTGATTCAGCTGTGACTAATCCACTGTTTCACGTTCTATATGATTTGAGACACGTTTTAATAAACTTATCTTAATATGATAATGAAGCTGAAAACAAGTGGATCTTATTTTTGGTCAAGCCTTAAACTTCATCAGAGTTGTGTATGTACTGAAGTTGCACTTCTCTCTTTTTTACGACCCTCTCTTGGTAAATAGCTTGTTTGGGTGATAATTGCCGGGCGGCGTGACTTGTAGCTTAGAGCTTTAGAACTTTACCATCCATCTCTTGGTTAATCGCTTTTTTTAAAAAAACTTCGAAACTTTTTTAAAAAAAGCGATTTACCGAGAGATGGGATAGTAAAGTTCTAAAAGCTATGAATACGTAATATACTATTTTCTCAATTCACTTAATTGAACTTTCAGACAAAGATTATTTGATGAAAATTGATTCAAAACTTAAAATTACAATTTTTTTTCTCATTCTGAGGCTTAAGAAAATTCGTTTTACTCATTCAAAATCTATAGGTTTTGAGATATCCCAATAATTTTGATGTCATAATCCGTACAAAATATCTTCGAAAAAGCTTTCGTTTACCGTTACTTTTATTAATCAAGTTTTCGAGATATCGCCAAAAGTTTAATGTCAAAATAACGGATTTTTCAAAATTTAAGAAGTATATATATGCTTAGAATCTATGTTAAAAAATGTCATTTTTTAATTACAAATTGTATGCAGGACTTCTTAAAAGTAAAAATACAAAAAAGCCAGGCAAATTTATGTCATCATAACAATTACCGTTTAAATAAGGTATTAAAATTAAATTATGTAATTTTTTTATATTAATTTAATTTTTTGAGATTTAAACAAAACAAACACAATAATTTTTATATATTGCATATAATTTAAGGGGGATTATAGCATTTTTTTAAAGCTTTAAGTCTTACTCTAAAGCTAAGTTAATTTAAAAAAATAACAAAGTCTAGTGAGAATAAATAACCGCCTTCAAGAGAGGATTTATTAGCTTCGAAATTTTCAAACAAGTTTTTCTCGAAACCATGTTTTCAAAGTCAATGACCAAAATTTCACGAAACTCAGTAAAACGATCGCTTTTATTTTTTGCAAGCTTATTATATACATAATATTCTAGTACTTGTCGTAGGATTTTTTTTCGTTGCTTCGATCATTAGTTATAGCCAAAATAATAACGAATTTTTGGTCGAAAATCGTTACGTTCGGAAGTCCGCCATTTTGTCAAAAATCGATATTTTCAAAATCGGCAACGACAAATACTGGTTTAAAGTATCTAGTTTAATAATCTTTTTCTTTTTTTTGTTTCAGGTGAATTTTGAAGGAGCAATCTTGGTCACCGTTTTCCACCTTTTTTTCATAGCGCCCTCTAAAAAATGCTCTATTTTATATGTATTTTAAATAAAAACAATTTAATAATTCCCTTGAATATGTATATTTACTAAACGGCTAGCGCCGCTTGACACCCTTTTTGGATAAGTACACGTAATGCGTTTTGATACATCTTAAAATGTTTGTGCGCAATTTTGAACTACATTTTCTCGAAATTAGAATTGTGTGGCAACAACTTGAGGTTGCTGGAAGTCAATTTTAAATCAATCATTAACTCTGAGCTTCTACTTTTGCAAAGTTTATTAAAAATAAAATTGAACTTTACTCTCTCTTTTATTGTTTTAGATGACATCTACAGCTTATCACTGGCACCCTCGCTTCCAACATTGCCATTTGAGGTATTCAGACAGCTGCTCGATACCTCGCAGCTCACCACCGATGACGGGATGCTATTGCGACGATTAGTCATCGAGGTGGGTGCAATGCATTTGGTGCTTAATTGCTTGAGCATTTTTACACATCAATCGCAAAACTTTCAAATTTCCAGTCCACAGAGCGAGGTAAGTAATGGGGATTTCAAAGAACTTAATGAGGCTTGGATTTCTGGCTAACAGCTGCTGTCAGGCACCTTGAATGATTTAGGCACCCAGCTAAAGAAGACATATGTAGTTATTCAAAATCACAAAAGATTTTTTTATAAGTTTGAAAAGTTAGCTAAAAATTTTTTATTGCCATTCAAAAGTTTTGAGATTAAAGAAAAATTTTTAAAATTTTTTAAAAGTTCTATTTTTTGTGCTGGTTGTACCTTACAAAATGTTGGGAATTTTCTTAAAGTTTCTTTTACAAAGTTGTCCTGATTGACTTGGTCTACAACTATGCTGAACATACAATACCATTTAGCGCTTCATTGAACTTATTTATATGTTTAATATAATTTTTCAAGGAAAAACAGTAAACAAGTAAAATCTTGACCGCAGGGAATGTAAATAAACATTAACGAAGGGTTCGACTTTTATCTTTTCTGTATTTTTGAAATAGCACAACCTTTATTCCGCTTAATTTGTATATCGCTCTTCGACTCAAACACTGCCCCTAGCAGGCCGAAGAGAGAGACCGAAAAAGAATGTTAGCGTTGTGCTAAACGACCACAAACCATTATTTACTTTGTTGTGGTTTTTGCTCGCGCTCGTAAACAAAAACCCAACCATTAATAAATGTACACCCCTTCACCGATTGTTACTGCTGCTTAAAAAAAATTGTGGCATGCGTTAACAAATTCTTCAACAAATTCAAACAAATGAACCGCCAGTTCAAAGAGTTCGTAATACGTAAACTTTTTTAAAATAAATAGTCTTATTGAGCAAAACCCTATGAAAGTGTTTAATCTTTCGTATTTCATACCCTATACAAAAACAACGAAAAAATGCACAAACAAAATTCAAAAAGTTGCCAATGTAATTCTTGACATATTTTGTTTTGAAAGGTAATAGATAAAACCCATCAGAACAGCTTTGCCGAAGAAGCTATGAACGAATTCCAAACATCCTTAAAGATTATACCAGTAAAAAAAATTACTTTAAAAATTTTTAAAATTGCATTCGAATCTCAAAACTTTTGAATGGCAATACAAAATTTTTAAGCTAACTTTTCAAAATCTTTTGTGATTTTGAATACCTGCATATGTCCTCTTTAGCTGGGTGTCTGATTTATTGCGTCCCGAGACTTTTGCCTGATATTTGTCGCATAGTGTTATTTATGAACGTATAAATTACTTGGCACAATTATATCTTGAGTCACTAGTGCTAACAAGATTTCATTTGTTACATATTTGTTTACATTGGGCTATTATTTACTATTGTTAGCTGGCATCTGGTGGCATTAAAACAGCTGGCAACAATGTGGATGACTCATCATTAGCCACATCCGATGATAAGAGTCCCATGTATTGGGCTAAAGGTACTGGTTTCGGCACTGGTTCAACTGCTCAATCATGGAATGTTGAGCAGGCTTTGCTACGTCAGAAAAGTGAGGAAGAACATGTTACGGTGTTGTTGCAGGTAAATTAAAGCTGCTTATTTTCTTTGTAATCGAATTCTATTCTTTACTCAATTTTCCGTTTTAATTATAGGTGCTTTCCAGCTACATAAACCCTGGTGATAAAATCCCCTCTTCGATGCAGTCGGACGAAATTTTAACTTATCATGAAATCAGCGATGTTATTGGTGAACTACCATTGCAATTTTTATCATTATTACAACAATCTTGCTTAATTCCTGCGCTTAGTTCATATTTGCGAAATGATTCGGTGCTTGACATAACTCGTCACATTCCGTTATATCGCGCTATTCTACAGCTATTGCGTGCTTTGTCTTTATCATATCAATTGGTGGGTCTTTTGCAGCCACAAAATGCTAGCTGTAGCTCGCCATCGATTTCAGAGTTATTGGCTAATATGAAAACCTGTGTTGATACCTATGCCAAACGTCTAAAGTAAGTTTTTAATATGATAATTTAATTGAACTGTTTTCAATTTCAATATCACATCTTGAAATATTTTCCCACAGACTGAATAAAAAATCGAACATCAAGGGTCAAACACAACAAGTAACTGTAAATATTGACGATGGTGATGATGAAGGACTTGCTCTCTTGATTCCCGATATACAAGAGACTGCCATACTTGTACAAAAGGCCACCAAAGCGGATACTTTAGCCAATCAAAATCGAAGCAATTTAGACTGTCTCAGTAGTTCGAGTATTGATAGACCACCACAAATAAAATCGATTGAACAGCGTTATCTGGAGGTAATGAAAAAATTACAATTCGATACATCGGAAATGATTGTCGAATCGGAGAACAATGGTTTTCGTTTTATTATATCACATCATTTTGAAAAAATGGTGCGTATGGCTGGTGATCGTTATCATCCGTCACGTGTGAAGCGTTTAGCGCAAGAGGCTGTGACATTGTCAACAAGCTTACCGCTTTCCTATAGTAGTTCCGTTTTTGTTCGCTGTGATACTGATAGACTGGATATAATGAAAGTATGTGCTCCACTTTACTGTTACTGTTTGTAAACATTAAAGATTTTATTAATTTTAAACTTTTGCATAGGTGCTTATAACTGGACCCGCTGATACACCATATGCTAATGGCTGCTTTGAATTTGATGTATTTTTTCCGCCGGATTATCCTAATCTTCCGATGCTCATTAATTTGGAGACCACTGGTCGTCATTCAGTCAGATTTAATCCTAATTTATACAATGATGGCAAAGTTTGTTTATCCGTTCTAAATACATGGCACGGTCGACCCGAAGAGAAATGGAATGCACAGACTTCAAGCTTTCTACAAGTATTAGTTTCTATACAGTCACTCATTTTGGTGCCAGAGCCATATTTTAATGAGCCTGGATTTGAACGTAGTCGTTGGTCACTAAGTGGCATGCACTCGTCACGAGAGTACAATAGCAACATTTATCAGGCATGCGTTAGATGGGCTATGTTGGAGCAGATAAGGAATCCCAGTCCCTGTTTTAAGGACGTAAGTAAATATATGTTTAAAGTAATTTTTCTTCAAACAGTTGAGAGTTAGAGCTCCGAATATATTTATTATCATTTGCACGTCTGTGTTTATATATGATTTATATCACACAACCGATTTAAAACAACCTATCCAATTAAAAAAGTAGTGTTAAACATTTTATTTCTTATTAATTTTATTTATTAACCTATTCAGCCTAGTCATTAAACTTTTCTCCCGGGGAATCGGAAAAAGGAGTTTTCATTTTTAAGATAAAGTTCCAGAACATTTTTTATGGAAATTTGTTCATAAACCGTAAATATTCATGAATTTTAAAAAAATGTGATATCTTTATCTGCTATCTTAAATTAAAAACTCACTTTTCCAGTTCCCCGGCAGAAAAGTTTCATGAGGAAACAAATACATGCCAAAGAATACTTTATTGCTTATAAATAAGGTTAGCATTAGCTCATTATTAATATATGGATTTCCAATATGGTTTACAATATCTCCAACAGTAGCGCCTAGCACCAGTAGAACCTAGAAAAATTTGAACGTAAATTTTACGGCTATACATAGACCGAAATTATCAGTCGTATACAAAAAGATTCTCAAATAGCTCCATTTATAGAAATGCACACTTTGCTCTCATATGTAAATATATGTTAAGTCTTTTAACCCATGAGCAGCGGCTTCCAAACGCTTTGTAATTTTTTTTTTTCAATTTCATGTGCTCTCTTATATTGATCACAGGAACTACCACATCAAATTTCAACTTTGTATCTTTCACCGTAGTCGAGATATGAGGTGGGTATAAAAATACCCAACCGTCGTTAATGTGTTCTAAATGGGCACAAATTCTCATGCAACGACAGTACAGTTTTATATCAGGAATTTTCTATCTATAGCAGACATAGTTGGTTAATTGGCTAAGAGGGCTTTTACATTTTTTTTTAATATAAAAACTTTTTTACAAATGATAACACAAATTTTCTGATTTTTTAACTTAATCACTTTTGACTTTATAAATGAAGTAGTTAACGTAAAAATTTCTTGACACAATCCAAAAACAATTTATAGCTCTATGTTTGTAATTAAACACATGCATTTTAATTGTGAGCTTTTTAGATCAAGTAAGTTTGAAGAAGGCAACAACAACAACAATCCCGTATAGAGTCAATCACTTAGCAAACTAGACAGCCTGTTTCGGAAATTGCTACATTTCCTCTTCAGTAGGTCTTCAGTAGTCTTGAGTGATTCAGCTGTGACCAACCCACTGTTTAAGTCTTATATGATTTAACACCTGTTTGAATAAATTGGCCATTTTTTATTATACGATGATTAAAGCAGTAAGTATTCTAGATCAAGCCTAAAACTCTACCAGGGATTGTTTGTCTGTTGCAGTTGCTTCTTATTTGTTTCGCTATTCATTTTGGTTCGACGAATTTGTCGAAATACACCATAGAATTGAAACGAGTTTTTCTGCTTCGCTAGAAGCTAGTGTTTAACTGAAAGGTGGCTATAAACAGTTAGCTGTTACCAATCCTGAGATATGATAAATTCGGCAGAAGCATTTTCATGGGTAAAAAAATACCCAACCGAAGTTAATGGGTTCAAAAAATTATGTAAATAAACTGCAAAATATTGATAATAATTTACTTAAAAAAATCTATGAGACACAAAAAGATTTTAATTGGTCAAACACAAATTTCACTATGCGTCACTGTTTTTGTACACGGTATCCCACTATTTTTTTCTTATAGATTTTGGGTCTATAATCACGAAAATTGTAAAAAAAATGTATGAATAGGTTTTTTTTTTAATTTTTTCCCCTGCTTTTTCGAAAAGTGTTTTTCGAATAAGCTGCACACATTTAAACAGTTCTTGGATACACCTCATCTAATTTTTATAACTTAGTCTAGTTTTTGCGCTATCAAAACAATTATTTTGGAAAAAATATTTTTTGCGTAAAAATGCAAGTCAGAAATTCATAATAAACTGCGAAAAGTAGTATATTTTTTCTTTTGATATTAAAAATACATTTTTAATAGAGAAATAGCGTTCGCTGAAAGAAATTCGTGCAAAAATAAGGGCAGAAGAGTGAAGGTACTAAAGTTCGACATTTTACTATTTTTTACATTTTTGGTCATATCACAGTTCGAAAGGTGGATCCAAAAATATCTGTGGTTTAAGACAGGTGGCATCACTGAGAGAAGGCCTGTATTTCAGTTTGTGTTCGTTTGACAATTGATATCAACTTGGACAGTCATCACCACCTGTTTGACTTTGGTTGAGTTCATCGGTCTTCATACTTGTGATTGTATCGTGCGCATTGAAATCATTTATTGTTATCTGTTAATTTTAAAATTAATTTTGTTTAATTCATCGAAAACTGTTGAGATGTCCAAAAGATTGCGCCAATTTTCTTTTCAATCTTGCGCAATCAATATATCAATAAAACAAAAAGATGCATCTTTTCACAGATTTGCTGCAAAAGCAATATGAGCAGTACTTTCATATACCACCTAATAATATTAATAGACATTGGGCACCAAGTCTGATTTGCTAAACGCATAGAACAATTTTAGCTGAATGTGCTAGTTTACACCAAGAATGATGTAATGAAGATTAGAAAATGAGTACAACAAAAATGTCGTTCTGCGCATGTACGTCACAATATCAATGCTGTTTCGAAGAGCGTTCACTTTGCATACGATTTCTACACAAAAAAAATAATTGCATACATTTTAGTTTGTAAAATTTAAATAAAAGAAGAAGCAATTTATTAGAACGAGAAGAAGGTAAATTTATTAAGTACTCCTTTGCAAACATTATTTTTATTTTTATTTTATTACAGCCAGTAAGCAGCTTAGTCAAAAAAAAAATTTGTCTTAGAAACCAATGCAGTGAGCATTATTTTTCGACTTGAATTTTATAAAATTGTTTATTAAGAGTTTAATTGATGTAGTTTAAACATTCCCAGATATTTTATTTCCTTTAATTTACCTGTGACTTGAAAGGACAAATAAATGATAGTTCCAAGTTTTTAAATATTGAAACAAATTTTGTTAAGTTAATATATTTTTGTATTTTTGATTTTGTTTGTGTGCGTTTTCTACAATTTCTTGGTTTAATTTTTGTATTTATTGCAAACATCAGATTTCTGAAAAATATTTGTTTGCTACTGTTACCACAATTAGCAGCTGCACACTTCATTTTTTAAATTTTAAGTTAAAAACTCGCAAATATACTTCGATATATACACAATAAAATAAAATCGATCGCAATACGTTTCTCAAAGAAATAAAATATTGTGACGTAGTCAACTGAACAGCTGATTGTCAAACTCGATTAGCAGAAGTAACGGACCTGCGAAAAGCGTAATCTCTTAGATAAAAAATATGATAGAGCAAAGAAAAAAAATTATAAATTGAGAAAAATTAAACAAAAAATATAAGCTAAACTTTTTCCCTTTCTATTGCAGATTCGAAGTATAAGAGGAAATGCATTGTAAAAGTTATTCGCTAAATTATATGATAAGTTATAAATTTAAGAAAACGGAGGCGAACCTTTACAAGGTAACATGTCTGACTATCTCAACCTGGCGAGGCCAGCATAATCCTTGTGAAATCGCTTCAAGTCGACTCAAACTTCCACGTGGTGTTTCCTGGGCAACGTCAAAACTGATAACCGTTAGTTTGGCGGGTAATTGAGTAGCGGGCCCCCTAGGCTTAAAACGGGTTGTAATGCGTCGGGTAGCGTAGGAAGCCCACCCGTAAAAACCCATTTCAATGAAAACAAATAAGAATAGAAGAAAACTGATCCCCAAATATGATGACGATTATCGCAAACGAAAAACTGATAATGATTTACGGATATGCACCTGGAATGTCCGAACCCTTAATTGGGAAGGCTCCTCTATCCCACAGACTGATGTCCTAGAAAGATACAAAGCTGATATAACTGCTATCCAAGAAATGCGATGGAAGGAACAGTGTTGTATTCGGCATGCACCCTGTGATATCTACTATATCGGCCATGCGGAGAAGCACGAGTTTAGATGCGGACTTGTAGTTGGCAAGAGACTACGGCCCCACGTCCTGCGATTCACACCTGTGAACGAACGGTTTGCCATAATCCGCATCAAAGTTAATTTTTTAATATAAGCCTAATATGTGCGCACGCTCCGACAGAACACAAGGACGATGAGACCAAGGAAATTTTCTACGAGCGCTGCCCCGCCACGTCGTAAAAATCGTGCTTGGTGACTTCAACGCTAAGGTGGGCAAGGAAAATATATTTGGTCGAACATTCGGAAAGTTCAACCTCCACCACAACACCTCCGATAACGGAATTAGGCTGATTGACTAGATTCAAGAATCTCAATATTCATAAAGCCACCTGGACAGATCAACAAAACAACAATAAAGCCCATCAGGGGACAGATCAAAAAACCAGAAATCAAATTCATCACGTTTTGATCGACGGAAGGTACTCTTCCAGTGTATTGGATATATGCACGGTCCGTGGTGCAAGCATTGACTCGGATCACTATCTTGTCGCAGTCAAGATCCGTACACGTCTGTGCGCAGCTAAGAATGCATGCAACCCTTCATAGAGAAAGCTAGATGTCGACAAACTGCAATCGAAACAGACAGCCGAAGCTTTCGCCACTCGACTCTCACTCCTGCTTCGAAGCACTCCTCCAATCGATGATATATGCGCACAGTAGACACACATTTCCAACTCCATGCGTGCGGCTGCTGAAGAGGTGATTGGCTACCATCGCCCTCGCCGAAACCAGTGGTACGACCATGAGTGTCGCGACGCCGCCTACAAAGCCACACTGCAGTCGGTTGTAACGCGCGCTGCTAAAAAGCGATTCAAAGAGAAGATGTAGGAAGAGAGACATATTTTCAGGCGGAAAAAAGAGAGGCAGAAAAGCGCGAGCAGTAGAATATTGAGATGTATGGTGACAGGAATGAGGCCCGAAAATTTTTCGAATAAATGTCAATAGTTTTAAAACCGGGCCTCTTCCTGCAAGAATGAAAACGGGAATCTAGTGACAGATGTCCAGAGTACACTGACGTTATGGAGGGAACACTTCTCTAAGCTTCTAAATGGCGACGCTGACAACAATCCCGCCAATATAGATGATATTCCGGAAACCCCAATTACGGATGACAGCGTCGAGGTTCCGGTGCCCAACTATGATGAAGTTCTAACAGCTAAAGCTCGGCTTAACAATAATGCAGCCGCGGAAGCTGATGGCTTACCTGCCGAGCAGTTTATGAACGGATGCGAAGCTCTATTTAAATGCATTCACGAGCTTATATGCTTATATGGTCGGAAGTATGCATTCCAAACGATTGTAATCTCTTCTTAATATCGCATATAAGGTCCTGTTGAGTGTTTTATGTGAAAGATTGAAGCCCATTGTAAACCAACTGATTTTACCTTTTAGTGTGGCTTCAGACCTGGAAAGTCCACCATCGACCAGATTTTCACGCTACGACAAATCTTGGAGAAGACTCAAGAAAAACAAGTCGACACCCACCATCTTTTTGTCGACTACAAAGTCGCCTTCGACAGCCCAAAAACTCCCACCAATTGTTTCCAAATGAGGTTTCAGACAAGGTGATTCCTTAGCGTGCGACTTTTTCAACCTAATGATGAAGAAGATGATCCGAGCTGCTGATCTGAGACGTAGTGGCACAATATTCTACAAGAGTGTTATGCTGCTTGCGTATGCTGATGACATCGATATTATTGGCCATAATACGCGCGAAGTCAGTGCAGCATTCTCCAGATTAGAAAGAGAGCCAAGTCGAATGGGTCTGGCAGTGAATGCAGATAAGACGAAAACTTGGTGTCAACAAACAAACAGCCCCAGCGTCTTGGAACCCACGTTACAGTTGAAAATACCTCCTTCGAGGTTGTGAAGGACTTCGTTTATCTGGGATCCAGCATAAACTTAACCAACGACATCATTGATCAACAATTGAGATCAAACGAAGAGTAACTCTTGCCAACAGGTGTTACTTTGGGCTCAGTAGGCAAATGAAAAGCAGAGCCCTCTCGACGAACGAAAATTACGCATTATAAATCGCTCATCATCCCGTCCTACTTTATGCATCACAAACCTGGACACTGAGCAGTTCAGATGAAAAGACTTTAGGAGATATGATTAAAGAAAATATGATTTTTTCATCTACATTGCTCCTTCCGGACTTCTACAAAAGGCTAGTTCAGGGATACATAGAGGTTAATGAGCTATAAAAAAATTTAATTAAAAATTGATGTAAAAATAATGAACAACGTTCATTTCTGTTTTTATACGTATTTTTAACTTTAGTTTGAGGTGTGTTTTTTAGTTTTAAGTCATAATTAATGTGACCAAACGTCATAAAATGCCATATATGTGCCGCAAACAAGCATTAATTAAGCAAAGATGAACTGCACAACTAATAACTATATTCAATTAAATTATATTAAAATATAATTATTTTTTTCAGTTCTATGTTTTTATTATTATTGTTCATTAATATGTATAGAATCATTATATATATCCAAAGACTCAATAAATTTACTTACTTTATTACTTACTTACAGGTCATTCACACACACTTCTGGCTAAAGCGCAATGAAATTTGTACACAAATTGAAGTTTGGATTGAGGAGTTAAGTAAGCCGCAGTTCAGCGAACGCAATAGTAGAACAATCTCATTTAATTCAATGGTATTGCGGCGGCAATACCGCCACTTGCGCGAGGAGCTAGGTAAGCTTAAAGTGCCCGACGGCTTAGAAGATTTGGATATGCCATTTAATCCAAATGTCACACTGCCGGTAATGGCAGAGACTGCAACAAATGCCATCAATTCAATAACACAAACAGCAAATATAGACAACAACAACAGTAGCAGCAGCAATGCAAATTCCTCCGTACATATAACATTGACAGAGCATGAAATGAGTGAACAAATAAACGAATTGGATAAAGAGTCCTTAGAAACTCTTAATGTTTCGTTGAATTTATCATCGCCACCATCACCAACAGCGGCAGCGACATCATCAAGAAGTGAAACGATGGCTCCGCCTCCCCCCATTCCAATGATTGTTGAAGTCAACACCAGCGATTTTAATGATCTGAGTAGTTCTACAACATTTCTGCCACCGCAATCGCCAGTTCCGCCATCAGTTAACGCAACGGTGACAACCGTGCAAGCAGCTGGTCAACAAGACGACATCGATGTCATAGATGTGGAAGATGTTGATGAGATGGCGGAAGATATGAAAGTTGATGTAAACGATTTCAATTATACGGAAGACGAGGTGCAAATGCTGCAGGACTTGTTCTTCAACGATGAATGAAAATTCCAAATTGAATGATTTCATTAAGTAGTAGAATCTGATGAACTTATATATATATGCTTTATATGAAAAAAAAACAAAAACTTTCTTATTTAATTATTATAACTACTTTTTTTTAATTTTACAAGATACCTAAAACATAATTGAACCATACTACGCGAAGAAAACATTTTATATACCTTTTATTAAGTTATTCCTTAAAAATTTTAAATGTAATGAAAGAAAAACGTTTCATGACATAATTAAAGAAAAAAAATAATTAAAATACGAATAGAATGTTTGTCGTAATATACCGTTATATGTTATAGTAGTTATCTAGCTATGTACTTTCATTTAATATGCAAACATATTCAATACACTCTCTCACTCAAAAGCAAACAAACAAACAAACAAACACACGTAAAGCATCTCTTTTCTTAATAAAAAATGAAGTCATTCTTTTCTTTTTTAACTAAACAAATAAAAACGAAATAAGAAAAACATCTAATATAAATATACATATATAAATTTTATAAATGTTTAGCTTTTTTTACAATTCAATATACAAATAGTATATATATATATATATCTATACAAATACAAAAACACTTACAACTATCCACGAAAGAATTCACGCGCTTATAAAAGAAAAGCGTTGACTCTGCTGCTGATGATGATGATGATGATGATGATGATGATGATGATGATGATGATGATGATGATGATGATGATGATGTAATGTGTCCCTAAATGCAAGACTTAAATAAATTTGTTCTATGTATGTATGTATAAAGTTTATGCATCATAGAATAAAAATAAAATATATATTGTGATTTTTATTGCATAACTTCAATGCACCAAAGATAGGTACATATCGTCAGCTAAAATGCAAGAAGACGTAACTACACTTTTCGTGATTTTACAGGAGAAAAAACTGTCTAAATTTCTCAAGCGCTTGCTTGGGGCTTTTATAATTTTGTTAATAAAAACGTTGTTTTCAGATTTAGGAGCGTAAAATTTTGCAGGAACGTGTATGTTGATACAGTGCATCATAATCAATCAAAAAGTCGATTTTTAAAGTTTTTTGTTATGTCTTCTTGCATTTTAGGTGACGATATGTAATGAAGGCGGATGAAGAATTTTGTGTGTATGATGTAGTTAGTTTGTGGTATCGCTATTGAATTATTTATCAGAAATTGGAGTTTCTTGGGGATGCATCAAGCTTGTAACGATCACGCTACTGGTTCAAAGACAACCTGAATTCATATACTAAAGCAGAATCTGCGTACTTAATATTTTTCAAACTTGATCAGGGAAATTGAGTGTGGGGTTGCTCTCGAAATGGATTGCGAGTGACGCTACATCATTTAAGATGTATGCAGATATTAAAATAAATAAAAAACATTGAAGGAAATGCCGCATTAACACTATCAAAAGAAAAAAACAACAATATATTTCGGGACATATGAGTAACTTTTAATTGAATATTTAACTATAAGCCCATTATTATTAACCTCAACTCATTATTTCACCTTTCGTGCAATTAAAGAAATTAATTAGGCATTCATATACTAAATAATATAGTTTTCTTCATTGTTTGAGCTACGGCCGTAGCAATTAAACAAAAATTCTTTTGAATTTGTTTGTTATTTTCTATATTTCGACTTAATTTTTAAGTCATCATCAGGATCTGAAGTAAAGTAACAATATTAAACAAAATTACAAACGCTATTTAAAATACATTACATAAAATTATAAACTGTGTCACAGATAAGTGTTGTCAGTCAGCTATATTTAGTTGACAATATTTTATAATTTTATGTAATGTATTTTAAATAGTGTTTGCAATTTTTTTTAATATTGTTACTTTCCCTCAGATCCTGAAAATAACTCATCAATTGGTAAGTATAAATATTTGCAAATGTTTAATAGGTAAATTTAAAAAAGATATAAAAATTTTAATTAGAAATGTTTGTTAAAGCCTTGAAAGGGGAGTAAATATTTTTAACGTAATTAAATATTTTTAAGCTAAGTGAATAATTTTAATATTAGTAAATATTGTAAAGGCTAGTAAACATTTAAAGCTAGAAACTTTTATTAAAAAAATATTTAGTTAAAAATATTAAAATGAGTTTTTGACAACTGTAATTTACATCATAATAATTTAATTTTAATGAAAATCAACTTCAATATATTTAAAAATAAAATTGAATTCATTACTAAAATGTATTTATTTCAATTAAAAGTTAATGGAAATATTTTTATCAAATTAAGTGGCTAGTTTATGAATTAAAAAGTTTTAATATCCTTTATGTCTGCAGGCGACTGATGACTTGATTGCTTAATATTCAATATTATTTATAAAGCTAAAAAATACATATATATATATATATATATAAAGGATTGGTTAAGTGTATGGGATGAGAAGTTTGCTATAAAGCGGAATTGAAAAACTTAAAACTTACATAATTTTAAGCAACTTTGCCGAAGGATTCTGCTCTCCGATGAAATTCGAACAGCCAAATATTTTAAAACAGCTTTTTATATGGATGTGTTTAAGAAATACTACTCGAAAGTGTTTCTTGACCATAAGAGGTGAAGTATTGTTCTAGATCAATGCTAGATAGTGATAAAAAGTTGCCATTGGAAAAAAAAATATTTGCATGAAAAAGAAAACGTTTTTAGCAAATTCTTAACCAATTTCGATGTTCTTAAGTTAAATGGAAAGGCATATTCACGTGCAATTAATTTTTGTGAAAATGCAATGGCATTAATGGAATATTATTTAATTGAAATTTATAGAAACAACATTTTTTTAAGTTAAAAAAAAGGACACGAAATTGCTTCGTTACACGCTTCATTTTATATTTAATCGAATATATTTTTACATAACCTTATTTTACGTCAAATTCTATTGAAAAAAGTTAATTTTATTTTTTTTTTTGCAATAAACCAAATGTCTGTAAAAATGCAATTAATGTCGGCACAACCAAATTCGAACACTTCAAATTTAAAAATAAGTTGAAAACAATTGTGTTGACCTTGAGAGGTCAATTTAAATACGGCGGACTCAACATGTCCTTAAAGAATTTCTATAAAGTTTGGATGTGCTTGTTTAGTCATGGGTTTGGCACACTGTGTTATAATTCAAGAAAAGTAATATTAGCTATCAAATTATTATCTTGGCTTTTTTTTGAGCGCGAGTGTACTTACAGCAATGGATAAAACTTTTCACGACAGTAATAAAGTTCACCATTTTAGAAATTTCGTGCTATGCAATGTACATTTGGTAACCCTTTTCGTTTTTTAACGATCATGTTATATATTTACTATTTGATGACAAACGCTTATAAAGTAACGGCTCTTTTCCATATTTTTGGCAAGTTAAAAGAAAACACGTGCTTATGAACAGTTTTGTCCACATGAAAACTTACTGATAATCCAAAGATATTTTGGGGAATGTTCTCAAAAAATTTAGTGAAATTCTTAAAATTCCGATTTAATTTTGTTTTTTTATTTCACTCGTTGCTGGTTTAATAACGCTTCTAATTGTGTTAACTTATTTTGAATAAATTAAAGAGATAATAAAAACTTTGAATAATTCGTGCAGAGTTCGCATTTGTTCATTTATGAACTGCTCATTTCTGCTTCTATTCATTCATTTAAGAATATTAAGAAAGATCCAAGTGAGCAATTATTTTCGTGAAGAGCTGAGCAGATTTTTTTTTTTGTTCATGAACTGAAGAAGAGGAAATTAGTTGATGAACAAGAATATTTTTTACTCTTGCGAAGAAACTGAAAATGAGAAGAAATGAGCCACTGTGCATGCGTATCAAAAACAAAGCTGTGGCTTTGTTTCCTATTAAACTTTCCATAGAATCATAGAACGCTTTGTTATTGTTTTCTTGTTCCCACGCTGCTTAATATGCATACACATAAACATTAAGGACATTTTTATGCCTTGCTTCAATACAAAACAGCATGCAAGCGTCGTGTGTATCTAAAAAACAATACGGGTATTCACAATGTGGTATATTTGTGATACATTTTTACAAAATTTAAAATACTTACAACTTATTGTGAACGAACCTTCACTAAAGCATTGTATTTTTTTAAAATCATGTGATCTTTTATGTTCTTTTGTTTGAATATTAATTTAAATCATCATTTAACTAAAGAAAATCATACAAAAATTGAAATGAAACACTAAATTATATTAATTTTTCTTAAATAAACTCACAGCGTTGCCGGTAGCTTTCTCCATGCTGAGTAGAAATGCTTTTGCGATCAGCTGATCTAATACACAACGAAATTTGCAAAGAATAAAATAGGGTTTGTATTTTTGCCACAGGGTTGTATTTTGAATACTGTAAATTTTGTTTATGTAATTTTACAACATTTACTACAAATGTTAAATTTATCAGGAATACAAGGAAAAATACACCACATTGTGAATACCCCTAATATGATACGAATCGAACGAGAGTATATTCCGTTGCCTTCACGACTTCGTGAACAATGAATAAATGAAGAGCTAACGAACGACAAGTGAAGCATTAAAAAAGAGATGAATAGCAACAGTTTCTTCGCAAGAGTAAAAAATATTCTTGTTCACTAACTGGTTTCCTCTTCAGTTCATGAACAAAAAAATCTGCTCAGAATATCAACACGTTTTTTTTTAACAAAAAATTTTCTCATATTCATGAAGCATCATGAGTAAGCAAATACGAACCCTGAATTCGTGAACAGTTTTGTCTGTCACTGTATATCTATCTGTATCAAAACAATAATTAAAAGTTGTTATCTTTATAGCAAATTTTTTACTCTGGCTGATTCGAAACAGATGAGGATGTGTTTAATAATTTTTTTAAGCAAATACTAAATTTAAAAGATTTACTTAAGATTTTATGGTATTTGATCTGTCGATTTGTTTCTTATATTTTATCTTTCAGATATTTTAGAGATAAAGGCATTAACCCTCCGATGCCTAGTACGTCGTTGCCTGACAAGGTCCCCAGGGACCTTCTTTATGAATATGGGCTACTCTGCTTATGATTATTAAATTTTTTGCACGCACATCTGCATATTTAAAAAAGGATAGTGGTTTGTTGGGATGCTTAAAACTCGAAAACGACTTGACCAAATTGGATATTTCCTTCTGCGGGTTTAGGAAAAATAAAAGGCGCACATTTAATTTTGTAGTTAAATTTGGACGTGATATTGAATAGCTTACTCGGAACTCGGTATTCGACCACAATTTACACGAGCTGTTTCACTGATGACATTATATGGGCGTTGGAAAAGTAGGCGTGGCACCTCAATCTAATTTCATTAGCTTCTATACATTGAAATGCTTCATAGTTAGAAATTGCATAGGTCTCAGGAGACTTTCTCAGGCATCAGAGGGTTAATTTTTTTATAATACTAGGGGTATTTACGGGTTCATGCGAAATTCAGTTGCGACGATGCGAAAATGCAAGATTGCAAACTTTCGATAATTCAAACAGCAAACACAATAGGGGTATTCTCAATTCAGTGCACTTGCCAGTGCAGTTTTCATAAATCTGCACAAGTGCTTTTCTACTGTAGCTGAAAACTTGAGCAGTTGTGCACTTGTGTGCATTGAAAAATTTTGACAGCTTTGAAAAAGTGACAGTGGTGGGTTCACGAAAACCTAACTGCTCAAGTCCTCAGCTGCACAGGCAAGTGCACTGAATCGTGAATACCCCTAATGGAAACAATTTTGCAACTTTTCTAGAACCACGCAACACTTGCGAGAACGCACAAGCAGTGACGCTAAGCAGCTGATTCATGTTTTGGTTGATTTCAAACATAGTTGCCACCTGGGTAAAACTTTAAAAAGGTTAAGGTTGTATTGTTGATTTTAATAATTTTTTTTGTGATTTTGAAAAAAGGTGGCAATATATTTATTGTTCCTTAGACATTTAATTTAATTGCATAATTGTGTTACAATACAGATGTTCACGCGTTTGTGCACAAAATATCTTGCATTTTCACACTATTGCAATTTGCAACAACCCGTGAATACCCTTACTATATTAACTAATGTTGCAGTAAAACTGTTGCTCTGAGATGACAATAAGGAAGTCACAACTTAAATTTTATGTTAGGGCTACTCACAATCCAGTGCAAATGGTTTTGCATCATAGCATTGGCAAAATGGTAGAGTATATTTTTACTCTACACTAACAAAATATAGAGGGATGCATTTACTACGATATAGCAAATGAGCAACACTAAAAACCCATAGTTTATATTTACTATACTTGTGCAATACTGAAATGAACACTGACAACTGATAGTTGAAAAAAGAAAAACTGAAAAAGAACTGATATGGAAAATAAAGAAAGCCTTCAAGCTTTTTTTCGACATCAAATTTGTTTAAGCAGAATTTCCAATAAAATAATTTTGCTTTTCATCGATCAGCTGTAAATTTTATGTTTTACAACAAGGGTTGCAAAGTAAACCGAAAAATACTGTTCACAATTGGTGGAAAATTTTTACTATTGCATAAATTTGCAATCTCATATGCACAAGATTGTGAATTGCTCTATTATTTATATACGAAGTTGTAAAATTAGTTTAATTTTTTCATATGGACCAACCATGGACCATTGCTAATGTATTCATTGGCGAATTTTTTTGAAGAGTTTAAACTAAATACTTCTTCAACAAATATTAATTGAAAAGCAAAGCTTTTAAAAACAGTTCTTCTACGAGCTTATTTCTATCATATTTACAAAAAGATGTAAATTTTATCTAATGACTTGTTAACTATTAAATACGTAAACAATCTACAAAACCTTCGCTTCATTTATAACTACAAAATCAAGTTAATACTCAATCCTTTTCAAAATAATACAACAATAAATGTCATTTACAATTCATCCGGATTGTTTTGATTTCACTGGCAGTGGAATTGTTTACAAGCGACTCCATCAAACTAATGCGATATAAATATTTTATAAATATGTTAGCTTTTACCACTGATTGTTGATGATTTAAATAGGGTTTAGGAAAAATCTTTATTGCTCGCGTAATAGTCGCAAACAAATTTTATTATATTGACACTGAACTCTGACGAATTTGCTTTTTTCTATATTTTAATGATAGTTCTTCAGAGAGTTGAAGAAAAACGTCTTAAACAGCTATTAGAAAGAGTATCAGAACTATTTAGATGTTATCAATTTTATTTAGTTGACAAACGTTGGGGGTGAAGAATGACTTTTGTTATAAATACGAGTATTGGAAGTAAGTAGAGCTTTAATAATATTCCATCAGTAAAACGTATTGTATTTAAAAAAAGGGAACAACATCAAAGTGTTCAAAGTGTTTTAATTAATTGAATAGTTAGCTGCTACAGCAAAAAATAAGATAATATATATCAATGACGTTAAAAGACGTTGCAATTGATTTCAATCTCGTAAGTCATTTGATAGAGTTAAGACGAATAAACATATAACTTAACATAAAACTTAATTAAACGAGGATCAGTGATATGTTTTGTAATGCTTCTATTTTTCAAACGATGCTTAAAAAATACAAATAGCTTCTTATTTGAAAGTGGAACCAGACGTTTAAGAATTTACAGAGAAAAATTTATTACATATGTGAATATATTAACTACTAATGATTAAACTAATTTATATAATTTATCAGCAGCTATGCTTTGTTAGTGGCAAATTCCGACAAATAATTGGACTCCATAATAACATAAGCATAAACTAAAATAAGCAAAATGAACAGCAACAAAAAAAAAAAAAGAAAAAGTATGAAAGGGAGAAAAACTGAGAAATTGACACTGAAATCTCACCGCCTCTGTGGTGCAGAGTGCTAAAATGCGGTGGTGGCATCACAAAGATTTCTGATGAAGCCTGTAGCAGGGCCGAATTTGCAATAAGAACAGCTAGTGATGTTTTCCTTTTCATATTGAATATGTTGTTGTCGTTGTTTCCTTGAAAAAAAAATCGTTAGAGCAATTAATTGTTGCATTGCTAATTGATAGCAGTGAGGGGACTGCCGACCGAAGCGAAAACATATATGTAAAATATTAGTATTCCCTGGAAGACTTTGTCATGCCACCTTTGATTATTTCTTTCAAAATATTTTTTATTCAGATATCAACTTTATTTTATAATTACACTAAAATATATTATTACATTTAAAATAAAATACAGACAGCACTATTGAATGAAAAATACTCCTCAAAAAGGATATTTAATTTTTTATTTTAATGTATATGTAGAGCTATAGCTAAAATAACATAAATTTACTTTTTTTATATATGATATTTTGTTTGATGGGTCTTGAAGTCTCTTTTAATGCCTGCATTTGAAATCACAAGGAAAACAGAAAACATAGCAAGCAAAGTGCAGTTTATTTTCTGACCCCGGATTTGATTCATCCGTACATCCGGTTCATCATTAATGCACATTATTTTCATATTTTATCACTTCAGTATATTTTAAATTATGGGTTCCAATATAAAAGACAAAGTAAAACATAAACAAAAATATAAATTTAACTTATTGAAATAATTAATATACACTTACAGCCCTATTCTGGCAAATTAACAAATTGTTAACCAGTATTTTGAATATTTCTATGTGTTTGTTGTTTTCAATACAAAATTTAAAGTTCAAAAAACAAAATTTGTTAATGAAATTTTCAATAACTGAGAGGCAGTTGACAATTTTTATCAAAATTTTTTATTTTTGAGCTTCAAATTTTGTTTTGAAATAAAAAAATTACAACAATCATATAGAAATATTCAAAATACTGGTTAACAATTTGTTAATTTGTCAGAATAGGTCTGTTAAAATACATAATTTACACATACTTAAAATACATAATTTACGCATACTTAAAATTTGTATTTACATACATTTCATTGAACTTCATTTACATTATTTTCACTGTTTGCGTCAATAATCATTGCATATTTTTAAAACAGATACTAAAGGCTTATGGTAGCTGAAATAAGACAAAAAAAATTTTGGACGATGCAGTCCCACTCATGATAAAATTAATATTAGGTAGCCTTGACAACACTGTTGCCAGGTTAGGGGATTTCCCCCTAGATTTAGGGGTTTTTTAACTGTGTTAAGGAATTTTAGGGGTAATGAATCTTTAGGGGTTTTTTTAGGGAGATTTAATGTATTTTAGGGGTTTTTTAAGGGTATTGAAAAAATTTACCTTTGCAAATAAAGTTTTCTTACTTTTTCTCAAAGTTATGCTAAAAATATAAGAAAATAAGATAGTTTTCTTCTTGGGTATTTCAGCAACACTTTATAAAAACAGCTTAGTTGGCAGCACTTCAAATAAACTACCAATCATTTCCCACTTCACTTCAAACTTGCTTCGCGCTTTACTTGCAATTGATTGATTCCGTTTAAAAACTAAAAACAAAGCAAGTCGGCATTTGGAGTGCGCAAGACTATCAACTCAGAAGTCTCCGGTTTGAATCCGGGTTCGGGCATGGTTCTTTTCGCTTTCTTCGTTCTTTATTACATTTTAGAATTATTGTGACAAAAAATCCACAACTAAGTTGTGGAAAGGACAGGAACAACTGAAAGCTGGAAATGCTTGCCGAGGTTAAACCTTAATACTAGCCTCGGTTGTAAGCAATTAAAATTTTCTTTCACGTTTGTTACGCCTAATCGATAATTCAAGTATGGTTCCAATCAATTCTTATTCTAATAAAATATCCCTTTCCTTTTAGGTCAAAGACTAAACGTTGTTTGTATAAGACGCATGCATTGGTTCTTTGATCATTAAAAAAAAAAGTATGGGAAAAACTATAGATAAAAAGATATGCCCAAAAATATATATTAAAAAAGTGGGAGATGGAGCCATCTTTCAAAAGTAAGACTTGATTTTAAGGTCAATTTCACATTGGACAATTGAGAACTATGAAGCAATTTTCTGCCCTTGTTAAAGACGTCCAACAGCTCAGCCCTTTAAATACTTAGGCTCGCACTGCAGTTGTACAACTTTTCAGTTGCCCGTATGAAATTTTTGTATGTTTTTCGAAAAAAAATTTTAGGGGAATTTTAGGGGGATTTGAAATCCATTCTAGGGGTAAATGGTGAAAGGCACCTGGCAACACTGCAGGCAGACAACTGTAAGAGTATATTAACTATGTTACTCCGTTTGTAACGCCGATAAGGAGGTATAGCAGGTATAAAAAAGTATATATATTCTTGATCAGCATCACCTCCTGAGCCGATCTAGCCATATCCATGTTTCTATCTGTCCGTCTGTGATCACGATAAAAGCCGTAACTTAAGAGCTATCGTAACGAATTTCAATACATAAACTTTTTATTCAAAAATAGAGATAACATGTTGAAAAATCGGCTCAGGAAGCACCTAAAATATGCGGTGGTCACGGAGCTTGTTCATCTATAAAAAAAATTATTTCGGTTCTGCTAAAATTTTTTGTGCTTTTAATCGAAGGTTTTTGAAAAATTTTGATTTTTTCTAAAACGGTAGTGTAAAAACTGATTTTTGACTTAAAAAGTACTAAAATTAAAATCGAACGATTAAAAGTACCGAGAAAAACGAGTTCTCGTAAGTACAGTAAGGTACAGTATAGTTTTCATCGGACGTTTGTGCTTATAACTTCAGCAATTTTTATGCAATTGACCTAAAAAAAAATTGATTTTTAGTCGCCGAAAAACTTTAATGGGCTCTTCTTAAGTTCAACAAAAATGAGTACAATGGCGTTAAATTTTGCAAATAAGTTTTAATCTGAACTATGCGCTCGATGTTTGGATTTTCATAAAAAAACTAAAAACTCCCAAACTCCCAAATTTAAAAAAAATATTATAGCTTAAACTTGATATTTGCTTAAGACATAAGCTTTGATAATAAGTATTTACTCTAAGTTTAAAATTTTAAATATTTGAATAAAAACCACGCCCTATAAAAGTTACGTCATAAAAATAATATAACATTTAAAACTTCGAATTTATTAAAATACCATTACCATTATATAGTAGAAGATAATTCATTACTAGTTTTTGCCTATTTTCGACCTCTAAAATCGCATTTGATTATATTAATATAATCGAAAATTAAAACAATGTTTTGAATTTTTCTTCGAACTCATCTTCATTTCCACTTTTAAGGATTTGATATAAACCCAAGTAACAATTATCCTATTACCCTGCAGTCCAAGGCATCGTGTACGAATATGCCATGATGATGTCTTAAAGAAACTTACTGCGTGAGTTACATTTGTCAATAATTCTTTAACAAATCTGTCTTGTTTTCGTACATCGACAACAGAAAGCCTTAAAACAGTGCACGAATTTGGAACTTTTGTATGAGATTTTCGTCAATGAAATGTATAAACCAATTAGCATGTTTCGTCAAAGAGGAAGATCGTGCATGATTCATTTAAGATTTCTTTCAGACTTGGAGTACTGGGTAATAATTCTGAAAACATATTATCAACACAACACACAAACATTTACAGATATAATAAGCTTTATTTGACAATCGACTTATTCGGGTATAAAAGTTTTTAGCATTTTAGGAACAAAGTTGTGTATGACAATTTGAAATAATTATAAGCTGGTAAAGAATTATCTTCGAATGGGCCGATATTAAAATACCCCCACGGCGGTATTTTAGTTTTTTCAAAGTTCTGAATGTTGTATTAATTTGGTGGCCACTTTTATAGGGCCTGGTTTTTATCCAAATATTTCACATTTGAGACAGATTCCTTTTTATTTATTAAAGCTTTAGTGTACACCGTCAAATTTAAACATTGATTTTTTGGAATTTATAAAGGTGTTACTTTTATTATGACGTCACTTTGTATAGGAGGTAGACGTGGTTTACCTCCGATTTATCTTATTTTTGAACTCGATCTTTATTTTTGAATAAAAAACTTATATATTGAATTTCATTACGATCTCTTTGAAGATACAGCTGTTATCGTGATCACAGACTGACAGACGGACATGGCTCAATTGACTCAGGAGATGATGCTGATCAAGAACATATATACTTTTCTATACCTGCCACGCCTCCTTATCGGCGTAACAAACGGAGTAATAAAGTTAATAAGCCCCATATGCATTTTTATATGCGTGGTCATAAAAAGTTTACAAATTCCAGAAAAATAAAAATAATTCTCTGACTGTCTGCAATTAGGCTATAAGGCGCACTTTTCTTGCACTGTATCTTTTCGGCCAATCTGTACCTTAAACACTTGGCAATGAAAAATAATCAATTTATGTTGGTAAAATTTTAAATTTAATTTAACGCTTAAATTTAATGATTTACTTCAAAAGAAAAAACTTTACGGGGAACCTTTAAGAATACTATAGGAGTTAGGTTTAAAAGAAATCTTGAACCATGATATGATGAACCACACATAATGATTTATCTAAATAAATTAAGGAAGGAAAACATCTACAATCCCATTTTATCATATATGATAAATATTTTTGCAAGATTTGTGTGCTTTAAAATTTGAAGTATTTTTAACCGACATTCTACACCATTACCAACTGCAAAACAGAAAAGAGCAATGGAATTTTATAAATCCCATATTAAATTCAGAATTGCTCAACGGAAAATTAAAAAAAAGCGATTGAAATTAAAAAAAGATCTATTAAAATTCAGAAATTTCATTTGAAATTCAGAATAGGTTAATTGAAATCAAGAATAAAACAATTCAAATTCAGAATAGATCAATTAAAATTTAGCACACATCAACTGAAGCTTCGATAATAGATAAATTAAAATTCAGAAAATGGCAGCTAGCCCCTCTTGTGTCCACGACGTATGATGATATCGTCCTCCAACTTTTTGCGGTGTTGTTGTATCTCAGACTGTTCCAAAATTAAATGCGTAAAACTGTACAAATATTTTTGAACAAAACATTCTTTATTCTTTCATTTAAACCTAAAACTAAACCACTAAAATAAATCTAGGGTTAAGAAATGTCTCTAAAAGTGTGAAAAATGGATTTAACAAAATCGTCATAGTGGACACATAACGTGCGTAAAAATATAGTGGACACAGGGAGGGTTAAGATTCTGAAAATGTCAGTTGGATCGCAGAAAAGATCAATGAAAATTCAGAATAGATCAATTTAATTAATTTCATAGTATTTCATCAATCATTTAATGGTAATGCTAATGGTAATGCTAATGGTAATGCTAATGGTAATGGTAATGGTAATGGTAATGGTAATGGTAATGGTAATGGTAATGGTAATGGTAATGGTAATGGTAATGGTAATGGTAATGGTAATGGTAATGGTAATGGTAATGGTAATGGTAATGGTAATGGTAATGGTAATGGTAATGGTAATGGTAATGGTAATGGTAATGGTAATGGTAATGGTAATGGTAATGGTAATGGTAATGGTAATGGTAATGGTAATGGTAATGGTAATGGTAATGGTAATGGTAATGGTAATGGTAATGGTAATGGTAATGGTAATGGTAATGGTAATGGTAATGGTAATGGTAATGGTAATGGTAATGGTAATGGTAATGGTAATGGCAATGGTAATGGTAATGGTAATGGTTATGGTTATGGTTATGGTAATGGTAATGGTAATGGTAATGGTAATGCTAATGGTAATGGTAATGGTAATGGTAATGGTAATGGTAATGGTAATGGTAATGGTAATGGTAATGGTAAAAGTAATGATAATGGTAATGGTAATGGTAATGGTAAAAGTAATGGTAATGGTAATGGTAATGGTAATGGTAATGGTAATGGTAATGGTAATGGTAATGGTAATGGTAATGGTAATGGTAATGGTAATGGTAATGGTAATGGTAATGGTAATGGTAATGGTAATGGTAATGGTAATGGTAATGGTAATGGTAATGGCAATGGTAATGGTAATGGTAATGGTAATGGTAATGGTTATGGTTATGGTTATGGTAATGGTAATGGTAATGGTAATGGTAATGGTAATGGTAATGGTAATGGTAATGGTAATGGCAATGGCAATGGCAATGGTAATGGTAATGGTAATGGTAATGGTTATGGTTATGGTTATGGTAATGGTAATGGTAATGGTAATGGTAATGGTAATGGTAATGGTAATGGTAATGGTAATGGTAATGGTAATGGTAATGGTAATGGTAATGGTAATGGTAATGGTAATGGTAATGGTAATGGTAATGGTAATGGTAATGGTAATGGTAATGGTAATGGTAATGGTAATGGTAATGGTAATGGTAATGGTAATGGTAATGGTAATGGTAATGGTAATGGTAATGGTAATGGTAATGGTAATGGTAATGGTAATGGTAATAGTAATGGTAATGGTAATGGTAATGGTAATGGTAATGGTAATGGTAATGGTAATGGTAATGGTAATGGTAATGGTAATGGTAATGGTAATGGTAATGGTAATGGTAATGGTAATGGTAATGGTAATGGTAATGGTAATGGTAATGGTAATGGTAATGGTAATGGTAATGGTAATGGTTATGGTTATGGTTATGGTAATGGTAATGGTAATGCTAATGGTAATGGTAATGGTAATGGTAACGGTAATGGTAATGGTAATGGTAATGGTAATGGTAATGGTAATGGTAATGGTAAAAGTAATGATAATGGTAATGGTAATGGTAATGGTAATGGTAATGGTAATGGTAATGGTAATGGTAATGGTAATGGTAATGGTAATGGTAATGGTAATGGCAATGGCAATGGTAATGGTAATGGTAATGGTAATGGTTATGGTTATGGTAATGGTAATGGTAATGGTAATGGTAATGGTAATGGTAATGGTAATGGTAATGGTAATGGTAATGGTAATGGTAATGGTAATGGTAATGGTAATGGCAATGGTAATGGTAATGGTAATGGTTATGGTTATGGTAATGGTAATGGTAATGGTAATGGTAATGGTAATGGTAATGGTAATGGTAATGGTAATGGTAATGGTAATGGTAATGGCAATGGTAATGGTAATGGTAATGGTAATGGTAATGGTAATGGTAATGGTAATGGTAATGGTAATGGTAATGGTTATGGTAATGGTAATGGTAATGGTAATGGTAATGGTAATGGTAATGGTAATGGCAGTGGTAATGGTAATGGTAATGGTAATGGTAATGGTAATGGTAATAGTAATGGTAATGGTAATGGTAATGGTAATGGTAATGGTAATGGTAATGGTAATGGTAATGGTAATGGTAATGGCAATGGCAATGGTAATGGTAATGGTAATGGTAATGGTTATGGTTATGGTTATGGTAATGGTAATGGTAATGGTAATGGTAATGGTAATGGTAATGGTAATGGTAATGGTAATGGTAATGGTAATGGTAATGGTAATGGTAATGGTAATGGTAATGGTAATGGTAATGGTAATGGTAATGGTAATGGTAATGGTAATGGTAATGGTAATGGTAATGGTAATGGTAATGGTAATGGTAATGGTAATGGTAATGGTAATGGTAATGGCAATGGTAACGGTAATGGTAATGGTAATGGTTATGGTTATGGTTATGGTAATGGTAATGGTAATGGTAATGCTAATGGTAATGGTAATGGTAATGGTAATGGTAATGGTAATGGTAATGGCAATGGTAATGGTAATGGTAATGGTAATGGTAATGGTAAAAGTAATGATAATGGTAATGGTAATGGTAATGGTAATGGTAAAAGTAATGGTAATGGTAATGGTAATGGTAATGGTAATGGTAATGGTAATGGTAATGGTAATGGTAATGGTAATGGTAATGGTAATGGTAATGGTAATGGTAATGGTAATGGCAATGGCAATGGTAATGGTAATGGTAATGGTAATGGTAATGGTTATGGTTATGGTTATGGTAATGGTAATGGTAATGGTAATGGTAATGGTAATGGTAATGGTAATGGTAATGGTAATGGTAATGGTAATGGTAATGGTAATGGTAATGGTAATGGTAATGGTAATGGTAATGGTAATGGTAATGGTAATGGTAATGGTAATGGTAATGGTAATGGTAATGGTAATAGTAATGGTAATGGTAATGGTTAAGGGCATGGTAATGGAAATCTTAACGATTATGCTAATGGCAATTATTGTGATAGAGGTGAATTTAAATTTTAACATATAACATAAATTGGTTTTTTCAGAATTTCAATTGATCTCTTCTGATTTGAAATACAATTCTTAAATTTAATTTGATCATTTCTGAATTTCAAATGGAGTTCTTAAATTTCAAAACATTTATGTTTTAAATAGAAGTATTTAAAATATAATTCTAATTTTCATTGAATCTTTTCTGAATTTTATTTGATCTTTTCCGAATTGTAATTGAACTTTTTTAAACTATAATTGAAAATTGTGTAGAAAATATTTAAAAACACAGCTCAACTAAACTTGAGCTCTAGCATTGCGTCACTTTTCATGTTTTAAAATATTAAATATGCTAAAATCAAAAGTAATATGTCAATAAACATTTCATTGCCACGGTGTCCATATTTACCGATCTTACTTATAACATTATTGAATGGGGCGCAGTAATTCGTATATGAAAATCACGGATTTCGACATTTTTTAGATCAGAGTTGTAAATATAGCTCCATAGATCTTTTTGTTGCTTTTTTAAATTTTAGCATAAGAATCGAAATCTGCGACCACATTTTACTACAAAAATATGTAAAAGTACTGGGGGAAAAAATGTTAAGGGTTCACCCTAGCGTCGGACAATTTTTTTTATATATTCACATCAGACTCGAAATCCCCCCTATACTGGCAAAAAAGGTACTTATACTAAAAAAATATGTACTTTTAGTAAAAAGTATTAATTATTGGGTCCACCCTCAATATAAAAATTTTTTTAAAATTCGAAAATGTGAATCGAATACTCTAAGTGCTTAATTAATTTATTAATATTAATGAGCTTGACCTCAAACAACTCTAATCATATGAATATTTATGTTTAATTCATTAAATACTTATTTGGTTCACTTTTTTCGAATCAATCACATATGAGTACTACTTTGGAAACTACTTATACTTATTCATACTCATTTTTGAGTAAGTGGCTCATGATTAAAAAATGTGATTCACTTATTTTCGAATCATTAACATATGAGTACTACTTTGGAAACTACTTATACTTATTCGTACTCATTTTTGAGTAAGTGGCTCATGATTAAAAATGTGATTCACTTATTTTCGAATCATTAACATATGAGTACTACTTTGGAAACTACTTATACTTATTCATACTCATTTTTGAGTAAGTGGCTCATGATTAAAAAATGTGATTTACTTATTTTCGAATCATTAACATATAAGTACTACTTTGGAAACTACTAGTAAGTGGCGCATTGGTTAAAAATGTGATTTGTTGCAGATCTCTGGTGTGCACATGTTATTAATATTAATGAGCTTGACCTCAAACAACTCTAATCATATGAATATTTATGTTTAATTCATTAAATACTTATTTGGTTCACTTTTTTCGATTCAATCACATATGAGTACTACTTTGGAAACTACTTATACTTATTCATACTCATTTTTGAGTAAGTGGCTCATGATTAAAAAATGTGATTCACTTATTTTCGAATCATTAACATATGAGTACTACTTTGGAAACTACTTATACTTATTCGTACTCATTTTTGAGTAAGTGGCTCATGATTAAAAATGTGATTAACTTATTTTCGAATCATTAACATATGAGTACTACTTTGGAAACTACTTATACTTATTCATACTCATTTTTGAGTAAGTGGCTCATGATTAAAAAATGTGATTTACTTATTTTCGAATCATTAACATATAAGTACTACTTTGGAAACTACTAGTAAGTGGCGCATTGGTTAAAAATGTGATTTGTTGCAGATCTCTGGTGTGCACATGTTATTAATATTAATGAGCTTGACCTCAAACAACTCTAATCATATGAATATTTATGTTTAATTCATTAAATACTTATTTGGTTCACTTTTTTCGATTCAATCACATATGAGTACTACTTTGGAAACTATTTATACTTATTCATACTCATTTTTGAGTAAGTGGCTCATGATTAAAAAATGTGATTCACTTATTTTCGAATCATTAACATATGAGTACTACTTTGGAAACTACTTATACTTATTCGTACTCATTTTTGAGTAAGTGGCTCATGATTAAAAATGTGATTCACTTATTTTCGAATCATTAACATATGAGTACTACTTTGGAAACTACTTATACTTATTCATACTCATTTTTGAGTAAGTGGCTCATGATTAAAAAATGTGATTTACTTATTTTCGAATCATTAACATATAAGTACTACTTTGGAAACTACTAGTAAGTGGCGCATTGGTTAAAAATGTGATTTGTTGCAGATCTCTGGTGTGCACATGTTGTAGTTTTTGTTTTTAAATTTTTTTCGTCGCCATCGAAGTTCTAATTAATTTTTATTTTTGAGAATTTGTAATTTAGCTCCCTGCCACGGCTGGTTTAGACGATAATTGGCTTTTTGCACAACATTGCTAAGTAACGCTTACCCTCTCGTAGAGCTAATAAAAGCATATCACTTATTTATTCTTCTGTACTGTTTTATTGTCTTCGCGTTTTATCAAACAATTATTGCTTGTGTGGTCATAAAACTTTATTATAATTTTCTTAAGATATAAAAAGCAAGATTGCGATCACGCAATACTATTTAAACTCAAATAAAATGTTTTAAGAAAGTACTATGTTTGAGAATTTCTAACTTATACAAACATAATTTTATTCTATCGAAAACTGATCACACTTATACATAATCTTAATTTATTTGAATTTTCACTTAAACATGAGGATTTTTATAATTTTCATCTCTGTTTTCCATGCCGGAGATTTTGAGAGTGAGTTTTAAGAGAGCACTAACATAACTTTTTCGATCTGGGATCAATTCAAGAATAATTTATTATAGATTAAGATTTTTTTTTTGTTTTTTGAGAATTTCTATTGTGTAATTTTCTAAAAACCATAACATCGCAGTATGTCCAGAGTAGCTAACATTCACGAAACATGCATGCTCTATACAAGCAGAAGCAATAGAGCGTACCAACTTACAGGCCAAAAAAAAATAAGGTTCGCTGCACACCAGCTTATCCGAAGCATTTATGAAAGACAATTCTGATTTTTTTTTTGACCGAACGAAGGCGTTTATTTATTTATGTTTTTCATCATATCTTTGGCATTAACAATCTGATTTTAAAGTATGACACATCGATTTTTTTGTTTCAAGAAAACCAATTATTTTGTTATATATTATTTATAATTTTCCTATATAATAATGATTTTGCCGAACGTAGGGGGTCACTTTTTTAAGGTTTTTCCATCTCATCGAAAAAAGGTATGAAAGTAAACGTAGTTTTTTAATAAAAAAAATTTTCAAAGGAATTAGTAAATTATTAAAGTAAACAAAAAATTTTAATATAACACGTTTTTATACTTTGCAGTTCGTTTTAAAAACGTGTTATATTAAATATTTTATTTTTTCTGACTTGTAGTCTTTGTCAAATTTTTGTCTTTTCTTTTGAACTGCGATGCATTTACTTGCTCTGGTTCTTGTTAATTTTCGCCAGGTAAGTTTCTTCATCTACCTGTAGCGATGGATGTGATTCTCCTTCTCTAGGCGTTGCTAGCGTTGTGTGGTTTGACCATTGTAATTTTTTGTTTATAACTTTTTTTAATTTTTGTATTTGTTTTTTCTTTTTTTCACGGTTTTTATAACACACAGGCACAGTTTTATGCTGTGTTTTCTTAAAAACAACTCAATTATCAATAAAAATGTATAAAAAATTGTTTCGTTAAAAACTATAAAATTCGAATTTTCAAAAATTCACCACTGAAGTTGACAAAAGAATTTGTTCAAGAAACCGAAATAGTTCTATAAATATTAAAAATGAAAAAAATTAACTGTTTTCTTCTAGCTCCTTTAGAATTTTTTTTAAAAAAAAATACGTTTACTGTCATACCTTTTTTTCGATGTGAGGAAAAAACTTCAAAAAGTGACCCCTACGTTCGGCTATTTTTTTTGAAAATAGGTCCAGTCGAAAATCAAAAAACTTTTTTTGTGAAAGTTTAATGATTTTTTGTGAGCTTTAATTTTTTGACATTGGGGTGGTACATTAAGGTGGTACAAACTGGGATCGGGTGGTTAAGTACCAGAACGGGGTATCTGAGGTAAATGACCTTTGAAGCAATAAAATTTGTCTTCTTGAGACAAAAAAAATCGATGTATCATACTCTAAGATCGGATTGTTAATACCGAAGATATGATGAAAAAGTAAATTAAGAGTAAAAATTTTTTCGGAATTGCCTTTTAAAAATGCTTCGGATAAGCTGGTGTGTGGCGAACTTTATTTTTGAGGTACGGTGAAAGGAAAAGGTATGCATTGTCATAAAAAAACTATCCAAAATTCCTGAAATGTTTGTTTTACCGCTATTTTATGCGAACAGTATGCATGTTCTTTATACATAGTAGTATGTATACCAATATATGCATGTTGTTTTGGTACTAAGGAATGTACCGAGCATGCATAGTTAAAAAAATAAAAATAAATGTATAGCAGTGAGGGGATTGCCGATCTAAGTGAAAACTTATTTATAAAATACTAGTATTCCCGGCTAGACATTGTCCTGCCACTAACCGCCTTACTGCTACGAGTATATACGAATTTTCATGCTAATCGGAAATTTTTTTTATATTTTATATTATTTCTTTCAAAATATTTTATATTAAGATAATGTTTTTATTTCATAATTATACCATAATATAGTATTACATTTAAATTAAATATTGTTGATATAAAAATACAATACAGGGAGCACTAGGTTTTAGTATATATCTTTACCACAGCGACACCAGGGAAAGTCTAACTAACCTAACACAAAAAACAGCAGAGTTCGCTCTGAGATCAGAAATCACCCGCATGCCAGCAGGGAGTCTCTAATACACACTTGGGTTGCATATGGCTCCTAAAGCAGTGCAAAACTAACAGAATTTTCTAACAATAACTGTCCAAGGTCACACATGACTACTTATGCTCCCTGACAATTTAATTGCATAATTTTTGTGCTCAATAATGTCTAGAACCAGGCCTGTAGCCAGACCAAGAAGACAGAGGGGGCAGGCATGAATCATGGGGGGACAATTTTTTGTTTTTTCATTTATATAAAAAAAAACAATTTTTTAACGTGTAAAATGAATACATTACACATATTTATTAAAAAACAGTTAATTTTATAATATTTATATGGATATGTAGATCTTTTTATACATGAGATTAATACATAAAAAATAATATAAAAATTAATTCAGGACTTTGCAATAAAATGAAGGTAAAAATACAAGATTTATTTAAAGTGGCTAGAAATATAAGAAAGAGTAGTAAAATGGGCTAACATATGTATAAGACATTTTTTAAGTAAAACAAATAAAAAAATTGAATTAACCCGCATCCGTCGTTTTCATCAAATTGATGCAAATTTTTGATGTAATTGAGAATTGCAGTTTTTTCTTATTTTAAAATTAATAAACATTCATCATGCATAAAAAAAATTTAAAAATTAGAAACATTTCAATGAATTGTATATTCTTTTTGTATCTGCATCAAATTGGTTCACAACGTGCTTTTCATTTCTAGAAAGTTCCTATGGATGCGGGTTAAAAAATTATTAAAATTCATTTAAAGTTTTTCATTGTCTGATTTGGCCAGGGGGGAAAACGGTTGTAGTAGGGGGTCATTGCACTCCTTGACACCTCCTGGCTACAGGCCTGTCTAGAACTCTGACCCTTAAATATGCTTCTACAAATTGGACAATCCATTGATAACAACAAATGCGTCGATGGCAATTCTCTGAGAGAGCCATTTCGGCAATGTAATGCATTTTTGCATTTAGTCTCACCATATAACTTTAAGAGTGAGGCCAACCCCCTTCGCCACCAACCTACTTTGATTTTGCACCAGCTGTCTTGCTGCGCACAACCAATGACCATGTCGCAACAGGCTTTGCCTGCTGAGCAGCTGGCAAGGACGCAGGTAGAACAGCTTGTGCCACCGGAAGAGCGGTCGCCAATGCACTACTCTGAACATATATAACAGGATACGAACTATCTCTCATTGCCTGAAACAGCTCCAGACGTTCATACAAGGGCTCATTTTCGGGAATGACCTCTGAGATCAATTCTTCATAGCGGCTAGCAACCCCAGTAAACGCCTGGAATTGCTCACCTCTCATTCCAAATTTGAGTGCTACTTTAAATAGGTCACCCGAAATTAATTTAATTTTTCTGACATTATCCATGCCAGAAACCACAGCTTACTTACCTTTCTTGTTAACAGAATTCTCCGCAGATTCTGGAAGCTTTGACGAAGATTTCACATCGTCTTTTGCTTTTGGGGTCTTACCCACCAATCAAGCAATTCCTTTTCGCTTTCCAACCGAAATATTAGACTTATCCAGCTTTAGGGCCTTTATATTCCAACGTTTATATCCTATCTCCATAGAATAATCACCACCACTAATTTGCCTTTAGCACCCTTTGCTGGAAATCTACCAGTACTAACACCCACACTAACACCTGCTACATTTAGGCCCGTACGAATGCCGGATTCTACCATACCTGTATGAAACCCGTGTCCACATTTACCATCAACTAACACTAAGTTAGGCAATTTTACACCCATACCAATACCAACTAAAGGTTTTCCTGAAGCAGGAACAGCCTTGTCTGGACAATTGCCGAGGTTGCCTTAACCCGAATTACCCTGAGTAAAATTTTTTTTACATTTTCAGAATATAAAATTGTTAACGCAAATATAAAATGGTTTAAACTAAAATAAGCACATTTTAAGTGTTTGTATTTACGTTGCCATATGGCAACGATAGGGTGTTTCGGGTTAAGGCGGCGTATTGTACTCACCCTGCACTAAGTGAAAGGCAAGCACCAAAAATCACTACAAAAGAACCCTACACAATTCAGAAACGTAACTGCGTCAATTAGACCGTGATACTCTTCACAAAGTGAAAAGGCCAACAGTTTGAGAATGACTCCAACCAACAGTTCAAAAGTCACTGGAGTAACAGTTTGAGAATCTCTGGAGTAACAGTTTGAGAAGTACTGTAATAAATCGAATCCGAAAAGTTTGAGAAGCACTGGAATAATAACACAATCTAAGTCTAATTGACGAAAGCTACTCGCTGTCTGTATTGATTACTGTATTGATGACGAATGCTACTTGCTGTCGTGATGACGAAAGCTACTCGCTGCAATGATGACGCAAACCAAAAATTCACCCTCTACTAAAAATCGCTCAACGCGCCTAAAGAAGTTTTCACTTCAAAAATTGGGTTAAATTCCTATAAATTTTGGCTAACCCGATTTTGTATTCGTACAGTATACATGTAGCTTGTACAAAGTATCATGGATACAAAAATATGCATGCAGTGCCTCATCAACCATCATCAATGCTGTATGCATGGATGTACTTACATAGGAGAGCAAATCCTATTTGATATTAGTGATTATTTAAAAAGTACTACTCTAAATAAAACCTTTACTCATCCCAGGTAAATATTTTGACCGAAAATTTAGTTTTATATTACCCATGAAGGCAACAATCATTAAAAAATTAAATTCACTTTCTAGCACTTATGATCATTTTGCTGTTCTTATCTTTGGTTATAAACTTTTTATGATATGATGTAAAATATTGTGAATGAACTTTATTATTCTTAACCTTATCACTAGCAAAAAGTCAAAATGAAAAAAATTACGAACTATATTAAGAGTAAAACATAAACTATGTAGGTGTAGCAGTTGCTTAGCAAACGCGTAAGATGGCTACATAAGTTGGTTGGTACGTTGAAGATGCATTTAAGTTGGTTTGCTCGCTCCAATAAACTTTTTTCAAAATTATAAAAGTAAAGATATTAGGGGTATTCGCTCTTTTGTATATTTATGCATAAACTAGTGTACTTCTGTCAAAAAAGTACACTAAGTACACATACAACAAATAATATAGCTTTAGAAGTTAAACTTTAAGTGTATCTTTACAACATCAAAAGATGATTGCAGCTTTGTTGTATTTTTTGAGTGTAATATTTTGACATTTCATCACCAATTTTATTTATAGTTACAATTACAATCAAAGCACCTAATTCACAGAAGAGCGAATACCACTATTATATATATCATCTTGTTACAAAAATATGTATATACATACTACGTTTTGTTATTGTTAGGGAGATTTGTGTAGTGAATAAACTTACCCGATCTCAAGAAGCATGTTTTAATTCATGGCGTTTTTCAAACAACCCTTCTTGACATTTATTTTGTTAAGGCTATTATAAAAAAAAGCTGGTTCAATAAAAAAACCACTTATACTGCAAACTAGAGATGGGCGAGTGAGTGATTTTGACTCACGATCACGCACGCTCACGATTTGTTTTCATATTATCACGCACGTTCACAACTAAAAGCATTTTTTAATCACGATTCCGCATGAGCACGATGTGTTTTCTTCTAGTCACACATGCTCACGATGAAAATTTATTATTTTACTCACGATCACTCACGATTACGATGTCATCTTTGGACTCACGAGTGCTAACGAATATAATTGTTTACGATTAGGCACGCTTATGTACTCACTAAAATTCTTAAAGAATACACATAAGTTTTTAATAATTGTTTATGTAGTGTTTTTATAATAAGAAACATAAATTCAATTCAATTCGTATCTTATTTTAAGATTATTATTTATTGTTAGACGAAAACCGCAGACCATAATTTGAGATGGAATAGAAAGTTTTTTAAAATTTAAATACATTTAAGATCCATTGAAAACCAAACGAAGTACTTCAATCTATATTGTAATTAAATTTTTTATTAAAAAAAAATAATCCATCCGAATTTTCACCCAGCAGAACACAAAACCATTGCTGAATTGTGCACAGATTTGAAAAATTAAGATAAACAAATCGTGACACGAATACATTAAAGTCACACACGCTCACGCACGTGAACATTTAATTATGCATGATCACGATTATTCCGTGATTTCTGCATGAGTTCGCTACATTTACGACGTTATTCGCCGTGACACGCGCCCATCTCCTACTACAAACCCTGGAGAATGCAACATATGGCATTCCTTATGCAAATTTCAACAAGTTATTAACCATACAAATCCATGAAATATTTTTTAAATTAAATCCTCTTTCAGTACTTAGACCATTTACAATTGGAGAAATAAATGTTTTCATAGAAGGTGTGTAAATATGGTGGCATAATCCCAAAAATTGGATTTAGAACCCAAATGGGGGTTCTGCCCCTTGGGCTCGCTTGATCCGCTTTTAAGAGGTCTTAATCCCAAGTGGTTTCAACAAATACTGATATCTGTGTCGATAAGCAATAATAGCTTAAGTCAGATTTCAAAGTTTCGTGAAATCTTGCTTCAAAGTTTTCAGTCACCATACAAGCTATATGAAAAGGGTCTTTTAATTTTGTGTCATAACTTTGGCTAAGGTCGTGCTAACAGCTCCGGATTTCGTGTGTTTATAGTGCTATATGCGTGGAACACAGCTGCATCAGTAACTCAGATCTGTCTTAAGCCGACTTAAGCTATTTTTTCTTAATACAGATATAAGAGAAAATGATTTGCCCTTATACGAAATGGTGATAACAACATCAACAAGGTCAATTCAATTTTTTTATGGTTTTTTTTTACGATAAAATAATTTGCCTTTGTAGACAGCGAAACCGGTGTTGGACTTACTGAGTATTGTAATCCCTAAGCAGCGGCCGCCTAAATATAAATGCGACCTTAACTAAATTGTGTTGATAAAGCAGTGCTTCCTAAATTAAGAAATTAATAATCATATTATTTTTTTTTAGATTATTTTTGTTAATAATTAAACATTGTAACATTTTTTTAAAATTGGGTCATTTTTCATTTTTTTTGGTGATCATTCATTTAATTTTTTGGGTCATATATCATTTCGGTAATTTTTCATTTTCTTTAAAAAATTTTAGGTAATTTTTCATTTTTCTGGGCTTTTTTCATTTAATTTTTTGGGCCATTTTTTCATATCATTTTGGGCCATTTTTCATTTGGTCGATTTTTAATTTTTTTGGGCTATTTTTCATTAGGCGTTTTTTCATAGCGCCGCCACTTTCCTCTTCCATCATTTAGGTAAATTAGTAAATAGTTATTTGAAAAATTCATGTTGCTATCACCATTCCGTACAAGGGCAAATAAATTTGTTTATAATGAAATAATTTGCCTTTGTACGGAAAGTTGTTAATTTAGGTATGTTTAACTTACCTAAATACTTAAGCTAAAGAACCGTGGTAGACCGGGTTCAATTCCTGCTCAGACAGAAAGTTTTTCAATTGAATTAATTTTTCTGTTCGGTCGTCACCTCTCTGCAGACAATGGTAAACCTCAGAGAGTAAAACTTGCCATGTAAAGCTTCTTGAGAACATAGCCGTTCGGAGTCGGCATAAAACACGTAGGTCCAGTTCTCGGTCATTTGTGATCAAACATTTAATAGCACGGACAACACAATTGTTCAATAGAATTGTCCTTTCAAGTGCTGAAATGGCCAGTTTATTTTTTTAAATACTTAAGTAAGTATACCAATTAAACATTACATTATTTGTTAATTTGTTAACAAATCCAGTTTAAATATAATAGTAATATATATAACAGTATATAAGCGTCCTTTACTATAGACGCGGCCTTAATTGAAACATTTTTACAAAGAAGAATGCAAAACTTTTATTTGGGACTATGACCAAATTTGGAATTACGTCCCCTTTTCAAGCGGTCATAATCCCAAATTCAGTTTGGGAATATGACCTCTTATTTTTGGGATTATGTCCCCTTTTTTGAGGAGTTTCAAATTTCAAATTTCAAATTTGGGATTATGTCCCTTGGGGCTGTGTCCCGGCACCTGCAAATATTGTTGTAATTTCGAAAAAGTGGTTTTAAATACAAATATAATTATTTATACTAGTTAAGTTTTGGTTATTTTGTAAAAGGGTCAGCCGTCCAGTGTGCATAATATTTAGAATTTTATATCATCAAAAGTAATGCATGGATTTTGATGGTTAATCACTTGTTGAATAGGTTAAAGCATAACCTTTGTTTTGATACCCATATCGCTGAGAAGGAAAATTAAAAAAAAAATAGTTTTTCAGGTCCATTTTCGACCTTAATATCTAAACCACCTGCGGGCGGGCTAAATTTTTTTAACATTGGATTTAGAATTTCTTAATACACATAATCAAAATGGAAAAAACTGTATTTACGAATTGCTGGTTTTCTTCAATTAAACTAACTTGTAAACTAAATAGAATTTCCGAATTTTGGCCTCAGAACAGAAAAAAATTTTAAAATCGGTCAACCCCTTTTCAGAGACAGGCTTAGTCCAACATTCTTCAAACAAGCTGTTCCATGGGAGCTGCCAATAAAAGCGCAGTACAACGCATTTCACAAGTCGTATAAAACTACGCAGAATAGTAGTGTATAGAACGTGCCATGCTTGCTGGTTATCTAAAAATCGCCAATTAAAATTATACCGCAACCATCACCACGACTTCGTTGCAAGATATTATTGACTTCTGACAATTATTATTGAGTGTTTTCTTCGTGAATACTTCAAATGGAAACTGCGCTCTGTTGCAGATCTGTTTTGAATCAAATTGCCGACGATTTCAACGGTGAGAGGAAAACACAGAAAGACCTATGTATAGCAGCAGCAGTAGCAGCAGCACAAAATTGCGATGAATTTATTTTCTTAGCTTTTTTGCTCATTCCGTTAAAAGTCGTCGGCGGTGTTGAACGGAACGTATCAATCGATCGGTAAAATTTTGAAAATTACGTCCCAACACCAAGTGCTCGGTATATAAAAGGAAGGGCTCTTTAAGTGTTTTGTCCTTCTTTATTAGTGTGTTAAAGCATAAAGAGCAAGCAATATTGTTTATATAAAAAAATTCCTACTGAATTGTCTCGAAATATGGAATTGACGGACGTTAAAGTTGATCTAGTAAGGCATTTTCATTATTTTTTTTATTGGAACATTTACCACGTCAAGATGTGGTTTTCATATAAAAACTATTGTGATTATCAATAAGAATTTTTATTCAATACTTGTGATTATTTAATTAGTTTACTCGAATTGAATGAATCTTGCAATGATATTGAACATTATAAAGATTGATTGGCTTTTATGATTCATTAATTTGTTATGTTGCAATTTTATTTCTATATCTTTAAACATTGCATTATTGTAGTTCCTTTTAACTGAGGTGAGTTCATGAAAAGTCAAATTAAATAAAGAAACACGTGCACATTAGTACTGATCTGCAAAGTCGAAAAATGTAAACTGTTGCCATTTTTTTCTATTTGATGTCAAGAGGAGGACAGACCAAGAGAATGACACTTCAACTACCAAGTGCCCAAAGATAGCTATTTATTTCAGATTTTTTTTTGCAATGCTTTATTTTCGTACCTGATTTTATATATAAAAAATTTTTTTTTGACACTATGGTAGACCCTGAAAATGTTTTTTTAATACTCTTTTTATATAGGCATTTCCGCCAAAAGGTCTACCGCGACTGAAAAATTAAATGTTACTTAAAATACTTTTAGAGCTCCATAATAGAGAAGAAATGTTTTCATTTCTATTGTGAGAGTACTGAGAGCTGATCTCAATTTGAATTTAAAAAAAATGGCAGCAAACATGGTGAATGGCAACAAAAGATAAAAAATGGTGGCAAAAGTTCAAAAATTTTAACGAAAGTTGATAAGTATAATAAATACTTGTATACTACAATACAAAGTTTGATAAAATTTGTTTGCAGTTTTCGATTGTAACGGTCCTGAATTACCCTTTATATTTTTTTCTAGTTCAATTAAATAAATAAAACAATAAAATATTTGAACTTCTTTGAAGGGAAAAAATCTGTTAGGTAACGTTTTCACGTAACGTATCATGTTATGGTTTGCATAAAAATAATTAAAAAAGATTTTTCAACGAAACAATTAGGAATATATAGTAACATTATTCCAGATTATATTAAAGACCTTTCAGAAAAAAACTCTTGGAAACTTCGCAGATTTTTTCGTTTGTATTGATGCAGACAAAAACCACTTATATTTTTTGTCACGTAACGTATCATTTTTGGTGGCTTCTAATTTTGAGAACTTTTAGTTTTTACACCTTGTATAGTGCGTTTAATAAACTTTTGAAAAATCGAAGTAAGAAAACTGCACATTTAATTAATCTTTGTTTTTCCACTTTTTAAAGTCGTACGACTGTCACGTGCGTATAGCCACAGAAATGCCCATATGTGCTGGCAGTATTAAGGGGTTGCTGATTTCGAATCTGATATTAGAATTTCATAAAAGATTTTTTGCCACTAGGGTGGACCCTAAATATGGGCATTTCCATGGTCGCACACGTATCGTTCGTACGTTTTTTTTATTGTTAAAAATTAAGAAAAGCAAAGAAAAATTTAAACGTTTTTTTGTCTTGTTTTGATTTTGTGATAGCACTCTAGAAGTACTGTATGTAGTGTAAAAGGTGGAAGCGATCGAAAGTAGTGTCCAAAGATATAAGCAAACAAAAAAGGACATGTTACGATAAAAAATAGAAGTGGTTTTTGTCTGCATCAATATAATCGAAAAAAATCTGCGGAGTGCGCACAAGTTTTTTTCAAATTTATTATATGGAATAATGTTGCTATACATTCATAATTGTTTCGTTGAAAAATCTTTTTTAATTATTTTTATACAAACCATAATAAAACGTTACGATACATACGTTACGATACATTTTTTTTCCTTCAAAGAAGTAAACAGTTTTTATAGTTTTATTTTTAAAAAATTTAAAAACATATAAAGTGTAATTTAGGACCAAAACAAAACTGAAATCTAAAAAAAATTTAATTAAACTTTGTATTATACGAGTAACTATTTACTTATAAAATTTCAACTTTCGTTAAAATTCTTTAACTTTAGTTGCCATTCATCATGTTTGTTGAAATTTAATAAAAAATTCAAATTCAGATCAAGTCTCAGTACTCTCACAATATTAATTTAATAATTTTTTCTCTGTTATGAGGCTTAAAAAATTTTCAGTAACATTTAATTTTTCAGTCGCGGTCAGTGTTGCCAGATTTTTTTTTCAAAAAGCTGCAAATTCTAAAAAATAAAACTGTATTTTCAACAAAAAAAGCTGCAACCCTAAAAACGAAGAAACTTCAATTTCATCTGTATTTATTTATTTTTTAATTTATTAAAATGAGAATAATAAAAAAATTAATTTATAAAAACATAAGCAATAAAATAAGCAGTATAAGAAAAAAAAAACTTTTAATAGTATTTGAACATATTTTGTTCTTATTTTTAATTTGATTTCATTAATTTTCGTTGAATGATTTGTCAATTTTTTGGACATTTTGGTTGATTTATCAAATTAAATACAATTTGATGCATTTGTTTTTAAGATATTATAAGAATGTCACAAAGTGCTGGCATTTGTAAATTATTTGTAAGTTTTACTTTATTTACATTAATTACACTGTGCCCCCAAAATTATTCTTTTTTTTTTGTGAGTAAGAAACCGACAAATGCTTTCAAATACTTCCGGGTTCTTAATCACGAATCTGACACACAAATTTCTTCATCATGTCAGGATTTTGTGAAAATCGTGATTCAAGGTCAAACAATTTTTCTAAGAAAAATCAACTGGAAGCGACGAAACTGAAAATGTTACGCGATTTTTGTCTTTGGCAAAGATGTTTATTATAAGTTTATTTAAGTAAGCTATATTCAGCAAAGCATTGAGAAATGTTATATGTGTTGGCAAAAAATCAGCCCCATAAAAAACATATAGGGTCTTCAGACAACAAAATTACCTCAGATCCACCATATCCAAACAATAGACTGGTATGATGAAAACCAGCGATGCCCAGTGCCTAACTCTTTCCACCCTTTCCGTTTATTCGGTCAAATAAAGGCCAATTTTCAAGAATTTTTTTATAACATATTGTTATTATAAATTTATTTGGAAAATTAGTATATTATAAAACAAGTATATTATAAACATTTGAAGAATATTTAAAAGAATTTTTGTAAAAAAATATAAAGAAATAATGGATTTATTGTAGTTCTCCGCTGGTGCCTTGAAAAAAACTTTTTGTGGTGACCTCGATTCCTCAGCACTGGTTTATCTGAAAAAACCAAATTGTTTTTATTGTAAGATTAATACTAATTGAAAAATTTAAAATTCGACGCCACGTGATACATAATACAAATACATAAATATAAATGTAAATAAAAACATTTCACACTTATTATTTAAAAAAGTTAAAGTTAAGAGTTCAAACTTAAGGTTCAAGTAAATGAGATCAAATAAATAATCATATTAGAGTCTTTTCAACCGAAGTAACAAACGAGATCAAATTGTGATTAATTTATCAAGCTTCCTCAGAATCATACTTAAAGCACAGATAATATAATAGAAAGATGTGCCACAGCCATACAAGCAAGTGGCACAGTAAAATTTGAATGTGGATTTATCATAAATCCACACAAAAGCTTTATGAGAGTCAGCGAGCGAACGATTTAAAGCTTTTGAGAGCGAGAGAATAAGTAAGCGACAATGTGAGCAAATGTGAGCATAATATTAAAAAGCAATAGAAATGATATGTAAAGATTTGATGCACGAAAGATCTGAATAATTGATGTAGCTGCCAACAAAATGTAGCAGAATTTCATTAGGTTTTACTTAAAAAATGAATATTAAATTTTTTTGCATTATCTCTTATCTTTTTGTTACATAATTTCAAGAATATAATATCATAAAGATGACATAATGTAGGTATATTTTGTGTGTTGACTTGGTTTTTTTGCCGTTTTGCCACATGATATTTTTAGTGTTATATTATTGTAAGGGCGATTCCATCAGTTGAAGCTTAGCCGCGAATTATGTTGTAAGCAATATTTTTTAAGTTGTTTTTTTGCGGAAAATTTTTTATGTAACAACTTTTATAAATTTAATTCTATTATTGCAAATACATGCTTTACTATATGAAAAGTACTCAAAAATGCAAATTTCAATTGTTCTTATTTATACAACAAAAACATTTTTTTAATCATTTTTTTAAATAAAAATTCAATTTTTTGGACCGTTTTTGAAAAAAAATTAAAGAATATATTCACTGACCTAACGCTACAGTTGAAACTATTATTGTAAAGTGTTTTTATTAAAACTTTGTTAAAAAAATTTAAATTAAATATATTTAAAAATAGCGGATATATTTGCATCGAAAGTCAAAGTTTTGGTTTTCATGCCGTTTTTCTCATTCTTGGGGAACGATGTTTTATGTTGTATGTATGGGAATGTTTTTGGTATTAATATTACTGACATTTTTTAAATTTAATTTGCGAAAATTTTTTTTCAAGAAAGTTTTTTAATATCAAAATTTACGTAAGTGAAAATGGGTGGAATGAGTGTGATCAAAACTAAGTATGTAACAATCTAATCTAGGATGCACACAGTATGTGTACTTAAATTAAGCGAAGTCCGTTAAGCCATTTAGATTTGTACAAATGTCAAATTAACAAACAAACCAGAAAATAAGTTTTACTAATATAGACCTTGTGTTAAATTGTATGAGTATTATAGAACGAATGCAATTCGAAAATAATTGAAGAATTTTCTAAGATTTTTCGATTTTTTTAAGCTTTGAAAAATATGTCACCAGTCATGATCCTATAACTTCAAAAGTATTTTTTCATATTACAAAATTTATACATGTTTGCAAAAGAGACGTTTATATCTTTCATTTAAGCTATCATTTGTATTGATCTAATGATTTTTGTATAAATTTTTTAAATACTACATTTGTGAAAGAGTTTAAAAAATATGGTTAATACTCAAAATTACCTCCTATACAGGCCAAATATGCGATATCTGATAGCTTTATAATTATATTTCGCAAAGCCTCAGAATTCGGTATTCGACCACAATTTAAACGTTTCACTGATAACATTTTATGGGCGTTAGGCAAGAGGGCGTGACCCCTCCCACACAACTGAAATTTTTGATATTGAATTTGGAGTTATAGGTGGCCGCACAGCCTCGGAATTCGGTACTCGACCACAATTTACTCTTGCCGTTTCACTGATAGCATGTTATGGGCGTTTGGTAACGGGGGCGTGGCAGAAATACACAGTGTTTCAGCTAGTTATTTATAGAAGCGCGAAGATTTCGTTGTTTTGTTTTGATTTATTTTTGACGCATCTTTGTTTACGTTATATCTGTTATTTTACTCATTTCAAAGAGTTTTCAGTGTTGCAAATCCTATTATAACGTAAAATTGCGGTTTAGGGATTTTTAAATTTAGCTAAAAACGCTAAGAACATTGTTTGCAAACAAAATCCTAAGTTACATATATGATAATTGTGTTTTTAAGTCTGAAGAATTTGTTTAGTACGAATTCACCACGTCGGCTTTGATGCAGGTAATTTTGAGTATTTTTACTAAAACCGAAGCAAGTAACCGAAGCAACTTGCTAAAATCATACTTTTTACCTTAATATTTTCATTGAAATATTTTTTTTAACAACAAAATAAAAATAAAACCAAAATATATATCAAAGTCATATTTTTGCGCACTTTAATATGGGGGAAATGTTAAATAAACGGTATATTTAAACTCTTTCAGAAATGTAATAAAATAAAATAAACTGGCCATTTCAGCCCTTGGAAGGACTTTGACCTAGCTTCTATTGATCATTTGTTTTGTGCGTGCTATTAAATGTTTGATCACAAATGACCGAGAACTGGACCTATGTTTTTTATGCCGATTCTGAACGGCTGATTGATGTTCTCAAGTAGCTTTACATGGCAATTTTTACTCTCTGAGGTTTGCCATTGTCTGCAGAGAGGTGACGACCGAACAGAAAAATTATTTCAATTGAAAAAACTTTCTGTCTGAGCTGGAATTGAACCCGGGCTACCGCGGATCTTTAGCTTAGGGGCCACGCACTCTACCCACTAGGCTACGGTCGCCACAAATGTAGTATTCGGAAACTGTCTACAAAAATCGTACCAATAATCGTATACATAATAGCTTAAATAAAAGGAATAAATTTCTCATTTGCAAATATTTATAAATCTTGTAAAATAAATGAGTACTTTAGGATTTATAGGATCATAACTGGGGAAATATTTTTCAAAACTAAAAAAAGTCGAAATATTCTTCTAACAAAAATTCGAACCAACCTGGAAACGTCTTAATGATTTCTATTATCTAAAAAAAATACTCAATCGAACTAGCAATGCCGTTTTCGCCGCGCAAACTTTTTTATCAAATTGTTTACCACTGTTATTAATTTGTTATTCACTTTTAAATAAAAAATACAATAATTAAAACATTTTGTTATTCACTACTATTTTATGAATATGTTCGCTTATAATTTTTTTATTAATTTTTTATTCATTATTGATTTTTTATTCATTATAAATTTCGTATTCATTTCTAAGTTTTCATTATATTTGAATAATAAATAAAATGAAAAACAAATCTTGTTATTCACTTTTGAATAATGAACCAAATTAATAATAAATAAAAAATTAATTATGACTATAAAATTAATAATGAATATCACATGAAAAGGCAATGAATCAAGAAATAAGAATGTACAAAAAATTAATTATTGAAAAGTATGAAATTATTTTTGAATTGCATTCTTTGTAAATAGCATTCATATAAATACAAAAATAATTAATTATTCTGAATAACGAAAAAAAAAAATAATTGAAATTAGTTACTAACAACTTTTTAAAATTCAATGTGAATTAAAAGTTTTATTTATAAACAATTTTGAATTCATTGGATGGATTTGTATATCGTTATTCAGTTTTCCTTAAGATTCTGAATATATATGCAGATTTTACTGCTCTGGCTGAGTCAATTAAAAATAGTCAATATTAATAAGAAAAATCTGCTTCGCACAAATTAAGGAAATCATCATGAAAATAATACAAGCAAACAAAAAAATTTGTTGCTGTCAAGCAGAGATCACAACTACTTCGTTCCAACAACAACAACGGAAAAAACAATTACAACATTAAATTTCACGACTCTCGCTAGCTATGAGAAACCATGCAGTGGTGATCTATGCTGTGAAGCAGGGTTCGGACTTCAAAATTCGTAAATCGCAGTAAATTTTGAAAAAAAACGCAGTAAAACGAATTTTCTCGCAGTAGTTTTTTTCGATTTTTTTTATTTATATTTTTATTTATACTCATGTACGTACATTTACTACTTATGTATGTATACTTTATACTACCCATCGGGGAAAAAAGCACTCCGAAAAGCCTTTTTGAGTGCTTACAAGTCAACTGAAAGTGCTGACCCAACGTATGACACACCATTGTAATTTTAACATTGCATGTCATTGAAAAAGAGCACTTCAATTTAGCTGACTATGAATTGCTTCAAAAGGCCTCCCGTGCAAAGCTTTGGGTCAGCAGTTCATCGAATTCTTTTTGATTTACCTACCTCAAAAAGAGACTTGTTGAGAGGGAGAGAGAGAGAGAAATTTTTTATTTCATCGAATATAAGGGTAAGAATTTGCAACCGTCGATACTGCTTCAAAAGGCCTTCATTGGAAAGCTTTGGGTCAGCAGTTCGTTACTATTTTTAATGCATTAGCGAAAAATATACATTTTGCTGAAACAATAACTAAAGCAATGGTTTCAATTGAATTTTGCGATACCTCACACGCGCAATTGTATCAAACAACTGATTCTTTGCATGCCGCTTTTTTTTTTTGTTCGGTTTTTTATTCGTTTTTTCTTTTGTTCGTTTTTTCTCGTTTTTTCTTTTGTTCGTTTTTTCTTGTGTCCGTTACTGAGCACTCTCAATGTACTGTTCATTTGCACAACAACAAAAATAAGTGCTGACGTTTTGCTTCTGTAGGAAGCTGCTGACATGCCGGCCCGTTGGGTGGTAATATAATATACACACAAATATATACATAACTATATATTATATATTTGCATGTTGCAGAAACATGTTTCTTCCTGATTCAAAATATTGTTTCCGTAGACAAATTCAATCACGTTCTTTAAAAGGAAATCAATTTTCAATTTGGTCGCAAAAACTTACTTAAAACTTTAAAATCTAATCTAATCTAGTCAGCAAATCTAAAAACAACTAAAGTAAAGCAAAATAAAAAACAACAACAAGAAAAGAGAGAAAAACTGAGAAATTGACACTGAAATCTCATCGCCTCTGTTGGTGTGTTGCGCTAAGATGCGCTTGCACGAGGCAAGCACGGCCTGGGTTCGATTCCCGCTGGCATCACAAAGCTTTCTGATGAAGCCTGTAGCAGGGCCGAAATTGCAATAAAATCAGCTAGTGTTGTTTTCCTTTTGATATTGAAACTGTTGTCGTTGTTATTTCTTTGGAAAAATTCGATAGAGCAATTAATTGTTCTAACCTGACCTAAAACTCAATAAACTATTTTAAACTATCAAATAGTTAGAATTTGTATTTAAATCAAATAAAATTAACATAATAAATAACAAGGTCACATAGAAAACTTTAAAATATGTATTTTTTGCAATAACAGCTGCATCTGACAGATTTTTTTTTTTCAACGCACAGTATACAGATGGAATGGACCCCTGAAACTACATTTTTTATAATCAACATCAATGTTTACATATTCCAAAAATATCACAAAAAAAAAACCACAAAAATGTTTGTTGCGAATAAATCGCAGTAGATTTGGGTAAACCGCAGTAACGCAGTAGAACATTAATTTTTGCTAAAAAGCGCAGTAGATCTACTGCAATTGCAGTAAAGTCCGAACACTGCTGTGAAGCATTGTGGAGTGAAGAGTGAACGAGCATTGCAGAGAGAATGTGCATGCAAGGATTGGAAACTTTTCTCTCAAGAAAGCTTTTTCATCGCGCTCACAAAAGCTTACGTATTGATCTGAAAAATATTTGTTACTTTTTAATGTTCTACGTGGCACATCTTTATACTATATAATATTTGCTTAAAGCTTTCTTGAGCTTGTTTTAATAACCGTTTCTGTTTTTTACATGCGTCGCAAAACACCAACCAAGATACGTTTTTAGAAATATAAGTGGTGAAAAATTCTTTCAACGTTAGCGTTTTGTGCAGGCAACGAAAAAAAGAACTGACAAATTGTTTATTACAAAACTTTGAAAGTATATCACCAATTTTTGGTTGGCAAATTAAATAAATAAATTACAAAGCGTCATTTATAAAATAATAAATTCGATACAGTTTTTATTTAAATTTAAGTATTAAAATTAATATAAGTATTTTATTTAAATTTTTCAATTCAAAAACTGAAAAATTTTTAAATTCTTTGGACCATGCCTTTAAATAATCATAAGATATTTTGTGCAGGTTTGGGTAGGTTTTCTTGAAAGATCTATATCAAGTAAAATTCCCTGGAACGTTTTTTCTTAATATTAGTTATGGCCAGAGATATAAATTTTTTATTAAAATGTAAAAAATGATTGTTTTTGACTGTTTCAAAATTAAGTGCGCAATACTGCACAAATATTTTTGAAAAAAACCTTCTCTTTTCTTTCATTTAAACCTTAAACTAAACATTCAAAACAAACTTAGGGTTGACCGATGTGTCGGGGTGAACAAATAGCTAGGACGAAATCGTCATAGTGGACACATAACGTATGCAAAAATATAGTGGTCACAGCTAGGGTTAAGTTACGTTTGTTCAGGGATGGCGTTCAGCATTGCCATATAACTATTAACTTGCAAATCAGATACTTTTCATGCAAATTTCTTTGTGTGCATTTTTAGTAAATTTTTAATTGATAGATATATTTTGTCTCCAACAAAAAAAAAGATCTCATTTAAAAAAAAGATAAAAAAGATCTGGAGAAAAAAAGTGAACATGTCCTCTTTAAAAGAGATATGATGGCAACACTTCTTTTTATTTCGTTTTATTTTTAACCATTTTATTCGTTGTTAAAAAACGCGCAAACAAATTATACTAAATGACAGCCTTGACAATTGATGTTTTGTTTAGTTATTTAATTAATTAAGAGTTCTTCGAAAATAATCAAAGCATATTCTTCTCGGAACGTTCTCTGAAGAGTGCCCTGCTCCCAAGAAAACACCTAATGCCATTTTTGACATATGTTATTTACTCGTTCAGCCATAGGGAAGTATAATTTCCTTGTAAGCAAAATGAATACTAAGCAAAAACCACAAAAATTTAATAAAAGTAGCTGTGTTTTAAGATATGATACAGAATTAACTTTTATGTGCTTCGTTTAAAGCCAAAATACAGTTTATTTAAAACATATTTTGACAAGGGCAAATTACTGCTGAAAAACATAAAATTTACTTATATAACGTGAGTTGTCCTAATTACGACCGCTTGCCTTTTTCCGACCACTTTACTTTTTTGGAAATATCTAATTGCAGGCATGTCTGATCATATTTTAACTTGCTGCATTGAGCCGACAAATATATTGCGCTTTGATTGGCGTTGGTGCTTTATAAATTGATTTTGTTCGGTTAGTTTGTTAAATGAAAGTGTAGCGAACGGACGAGTTTTGTGAGTTTTATGTGACGAAAAGCTTAATTTCTCATTTTTAAATAAAGTTGATAAACATAGAAGCAAGCATATTAACGGTAAGTTTATCATTTTATACGTATGCTATATTTATTAGGCAAACGCAAAAAATTAAATTTTTTTTATAAAGTTGTTAATTATAGGTTTGTAAAATCATTAATTGTAGTGGTCGTAATTAGGGCAACTACGTTTTGAAGAATTGCCTTATTACGACCAGTGGTCGTAATAGGGGTTATAAGAAAGTAATAAAAAATTGCTTAATAATATGTAGTAAATGCTTCAAATTAAATCAAATAAATTTGATTGACTTCCAAATAGTCTATAGTGTAGTCTGTCATAATTACGACCTACTAAAATTATGACCGTTTACCCAGAAAAATTATTGGAAAAGTTAATTTCTATCTTATATTTTAACACTAAAAGATAATTTCTGTTTTTTTTTTCCTTTTATATTGAGCTCAAATATATATGATTTTGAAAAAAACAACTACACATTTTTCTTCAGAGATTCACGATGGCGCCTACAAAAGGACGCACATATACTCAAGTTAAATTGGATGAGGCTTTGAGAGTTCTTAGCAACAAGTCAATATCAATAAGACAGGCTTCAAAGACATTTAACATACCCCAGTCAACCCTCATTGATAAACTTAAAGGAAAATATAACACAAACGGAAATGTAGGAGCACCAACGATTCTATCCCCAGATGAAGAAGAAATTTTAGTAAAATAGGTAGTTGAAATGGGTGAGATAGGATTTCCGGTAACTAAAACTCAGCTATTAGAATCTGTTGCAAGGCTAGTGAAAAATTTAAAGCGGGAAACCCCATTTAAAGGGGGTTTACCAGGGTACAAGTTGTATAAGTCTTTTCTGTCACGCTACCCCGTTATTTCTACTGGAATTCCACAGAGTCTAACACTCAGAAGAGCCCAAGTAACGGAGAGGGACCTACGGGATTGGTTTTCCCGAGTCCGGTCGTATTTAACTAACAACAATTTATTGGAAGCTCTTAATGACCCAACGCGAATATATAACACAGACGAAAGTCCTTAAGAAAAAAATTTTATTGTTCGCAAGGGATCGAAAAAGTTTACTCTCATTCATTTAATGATGAAAAGGAATGCTTAACTGTTCTTTTGACTGTTCTCTTGACTGTAAGTGCTGATGGTATTTTGCAACCACCCATGGTATTATACCCCTATAAAAATAGAATACCCGGTTGTATTCATGCCAAATATCCGGAAAATTGGGGAATAGGTTGCACCGAATCAGGTTGGATGACTGGTGAGGCATTTTTTGAATTCATAACAAATGTTTTTTACCCATGGCTAGGGAACAATCACATTCCAGTTATTTTCTTTATGGACGGACATTCATCCCATATTAATCTACATCTTTCGCAATTTTGCAAGGAAAAAGGGATAATATTAATAGCATTTTATCCAAACGCCACTCGCCTTTGGATGTTGGTATATTTTCTCCATTAAAAAATATTTGGCGCAAAAATGAAAAACGCAGGGCAAAAATTGCCACGCGAAGATTTTGCTAAGATCTTGGAAACGTCTCTCAAAGAAGCTGTTACACCAAAAGTAGTAAGCAGTACATTTAAAGCACGTGGTTTATTTCCGTTTAATGAAAACAATATTGATTTTTCAAAGCTTTTAAAGGAAATACCCAAAGACACAAATACAGTTGAATCGCTTAACATAACCGAACAGAACAAAAAAGGATTAACAGACTCACAATTGTTACTAGAAATCGAAAATAGACTAAGTCCAACTGTTATAAAAAACTTTATAGAGGCAAAAGACAAATGGCTTGGTGACATACAATAGCAAGCCCTTTTTGAATTTTGGAGTTCCTTACAGCATAATAAAGAAAATCCGACCCCTAATTATAACTTAACAGCCGCAGCAATTTACATAGATGAAAGTATTTGGAGTTTGCACAATAATTCCATATCCATGGATTAGTCGATGCAGATGGAAGCGTTAACCTTTTGGACCTTCCATCAACTACAATCAACCTCAGCACAGAAGGACACACAAATTCTTTAGAAATATCACCTTCTCCAGAACAGGCTATTACTGTAGTTGAATTAACACCTTACAAGGGTGTGCTGAAGGATAACACTAATCAAACTGTAAATTTTAATCAACCTAAAAATGATTTTTGTTATCAGTGCTCTTCACCGTTTAAAAAAGCTCTATACTGGCCAGAACCAAGGGACAAACCCCAAAATTTCAGAAAAAATACGCAGAAAATAACTCCAACAGTTGCTGTAAATTAAGAATTTTTAGAACACCAGAAATGGATCTATGGTGAAAAGAAAAAAATGCTAGAACAAAAACTCCGAAAACAAAAAGAGAAAGAATTGAAAAAACTAGAAAGTAACTAAAATATAAAACCGAACTTGTACAAAAATCAGTTACCTGCTACTATATATGAAAAAGGAAATTATGTCATCGTTAAATATGAAGAAGAATATTTTTCAGGCATCGTACTCGATGTAAATTATGAAAATAAGATAGTAAAAATTAAATCCATGCAAATGAGTGGCACAAACTGGAAATGGCCATACAATAACGACATTCATGACTTCTCAACTGATCATATTATTAAAAAAATTAGAAAACCCATCTTAATGAAAAATCTAGGAACATATACTGTTCCAGCAGTAACTCATCTCCGAAAAACTAAATAATCTATATAATTTATTTATCTTAGTGCAAAAATGTATTTTTTCTTCTTATCAATAGTTTTACAAATTAATCATTTAATAAATACAATTCCTATTTTTAATTTTTGCTTATTTACCCAAAGTATTTGTAGAGTAATTAAATTTCTAATAATTTAAAAATATATTTACTTTTTAACATGCAATGTTACGAATTCTTCATTTGTTTTTCTTTTTTAAAAAAAATGTTTGATAAAATGAAATTGAAAAAATACAACAATGTACAATTTTTGAGGAGTAGTTAAAAGAAATATTTTTCTTTTAAAAGCTTTTTCTTGATTCATTTTATAATAAAACCATTATAAAATAATAGTCGTGTTCACCTTGAAAATGAAAATCTGAACCATTATGTGTGTTAAGTAAACATGGACCCAATTCGGTTAACGAGTGGTTGGAATAAGGAAAAGCTGGTTGTGCTGGACGCAATTAGGGCAATTTGATGATTTTACATTGCGATGTAAAATAAAAAATTATTTTAAAAATATTGTTTGCAATATTTTGATATTTTAAAATTTTTTAATGATTTTAGAATATATTCTAAGCCAGAAAATGTTTTTTTTTTTAAATTTTATATAAACATTGTTCTTAATAAACATAGTCAGAAAGTGCCGAGGTGGTCGTAATTAGGGCAACTTACTTTATAATGAAATTTTTATTTAAAAATTGATGAATTGTTTGTGAAGAAGGATGATTAGCATAAAAAAATAATTTTGCACTCGCATTTTAAGGAATTATATACCTATGCAAGGGCGTAGGTAGGCTGAAAATTAGGGGGGGGGGACAAGACTTTATAACATATTTTTACCATATCTTTCATTAATACATTTTATTAGTCAATGAAAATAGTTCAAAATGAATGTATGGTGTCGTAACCTGATGTTTTTGTATATAAAAGAGCTAAATGGGAAAAATATTTTCAACTAATGTATATCAAACAAATGCAAGCTATGAGATCAAATAAAGCTACATTTATTGAATTCCGGCTGAATTAATTTTAAATTATGTTGCCGATTAAAAATTTACTTTAAAATATATCAACAAAAATTTATGAACAAATACAAGATAAGAATGCTTTACAAAAAATACAACATACCGATATATTTTATTGAAATTAATTTTTAATACTACGTTTACATTGCACCAAAGGACTCATTTGAAATGAGTCATTCAAAAGTATTTACTGTTGTAGTACCGTGTAAGTCTGCGGACAGAGTAAACGCTGAAGCTGGCAGGCAGGCAGGCAGGTTTGCTTACTTGCCCCAGTGCGAGAAAACTCGCTTCATATGATTTCATATAAACCTGCTCGAAGTGTGCAGAGTGGAAGCAGGCAGGTCAGATCAGATCAGATCAGGTTGTTGCGAGAAACCAGGCTGGCGCAGGCTTCTCGCAACTGAATTTGTTCTTTTTGTGTTGTTTTTTGTAATTTTTCAAGGAAACTGCATTTTTTTATTATTTTTAAAATGCAAAACCAATTACAACAAAAACATTCAACGACAACAAAGCGTTGAACGAAACAAACATCAACAGCAGCGACCGCGCACATGGTTGTGTGAGTGTGAGTGTTGTTTTTGGTGGGTATTGACGAATTTAGTTAACGTTGATTAAGATTGTGTTGTTGTTGGTGGTAAGTTGTGCACGCGAAAATGATAGATTGATCGAATGGACAATTATTGGACGTGTAAGAAACAAAAGAAAAGAAATACATATAAAACAAATAAAACAATAACAAATTAAATTGCATGGTTTTGCATTTTTTTTTTAATATTTTGAACAGTAAAGCCAGGGTCTAATATGTTGGCAGCCCTTAAATTTCAAAATTTTTTGTAATACAAAAATCAAAAATATTTAAAAAGCATAAATTTTAAAGTTATTTAAAATGAGATATAAAGTTTTTATGATTTTTCTAATATTTTTTGTGTTCGAAATGCCAGAAACAGGCACTTTGCGGATTTTTGAAAAAAAAAAATCAAGTTTCACCAGCTATAACTTTTTTCTAAGGATTTTGGTTTTTCAATTTTGTGCACAAAATAGCTCAAGACTATGCCTTAAGCATTATTGTTGTTATTAGTTATTATTTTGCATTTTTGGATTTTTGAGAATTTTTTTCGTAAAAGTACTCAAACTCGACATTTTCAAAAAGTACTTTTATAATTAAAAGTTCTATAACGACCAAGTTATTCAAATTAATGACACAATTTTTTGTATTTGTATTAAGTGTTGTTTCAGAAAATAGTGTAAGAACATTTCATTGCAATTTTGGATTTTTACGATTTTTTTTTTATTCCAACAAGAAAGAAAATATAATTTTTTCGAAAAGTAAAATATCACAACTATGGTAATTTTCATCCGATTTTTCTCAACGATGACACGTTGGAAAGGTATTTGAATCTGATATTGAATCTGATACTGAAAAGTTTAGAATTGTTTTATCAGTTTATAGAATTTTAATACACATTCTAATGACGAAACACCTCATTTTCGCTCTTTATACCAATATAATGAGATTAAATCGCAATGAGCCTAACTTTATCGGTGACCGATTTGGATAAAATTTCTGGAAAGTTATCTTATTTTTTTTTAGTTAATTTAAAATAATTTTAGTTTAAAATTCTCAGGGCAATTCTGGGCTGGCCTATGGCAGAACATATCGCACACCCTCTTCAAAAGAGTCACAACTCAAAATGTTTACATATATACTTTTTCGTGTAAGACTATTTGTAGTGATCATATATGTTCGCTATTTTGATTTTGTACACATATTCTTTGTCTTAAATTAAAAGAAAAATAGTATTGTCTCTTTTTTTATATGGAGTCCCTGAAGAAAAAAATTGTTTTTGCTTTTCCTGAAAATTAAATTTTTTGAGTTGTAGGTCTTTTGAAGAGAGTGTACTATTTATGTATAGAAAATAAAAATTTTTCATAAACGCCATTAGCGGAGGATGTAAAATAGAAAGCAATAGGGGAACAAAATTAATAACTAACTTTTTCTCGCACTGATCTGATCTGACCTGCTCGCATTCACTCTGCACGGCTTATTTACTGAGCGGGTACCTGCCTGCGCCTGCCTGCCTGCCTGCTCGCATCAGCCTTTATTCTGTCCGCAGACTAAACGTTCTTATCATAGCATCCCTGGTTCGATAACTAAAGGTCCTAAAAAATTTTTTTTTCTTGTTTTAGTATCAATTGGCTAGGATTTTTCGCAAAAAGGTCAATAGTTTCGACTAGAATGTTTTTCTGGTTTTTTGCCAAAAATTTGCGATGAACACTCAAGATGCATAAGCTTGAAAAAAGTGTGCTACGATTCAGGTACCACTGGCAATAGCCGAGCTAGTAAAAACTTTCCTGTTTTGTTTTAGGTATTTTAAATTTAAAATTTTTTTTTTGTATGATCCAAAATACGGAAGTGAAAAAATTTTTGAAGCATTTCGATATTGGCAATTTCCATATTTAATCGGTTGCAATCGAAATTCAAACCTCCAATACAAACGGTATAAAAAAGATTATTTTTATTTTTATACAAAAATGAAAAATAAAATAAAAATGTTCATGTTACCTACAGTAAATACATTTTTAACTTTTGAAAAGACACAAAAAAACGCAATGACACATAAACTTAATTTTCGGTCGTAAAATTTAGTGGCTTACTCAGTTTTTCCAAATCAGATCAAATTCTCGAGATATTTTGATTTTTGATATTTGACCACGTTAATAAAAAAAATGGTATAGTTTTTGAAGTTACTTTTTACTGTCTTTTAAAAATACCTTTTTAAATCTATGATTTTTCAAAAGCTAAGCAATTTCGCTTTTTCTTCCATTTAGACCAAATTGGAATGTTGAACGTTAAAACTATCAAAAAATTTTAAAATTTTTTACTGAAATGAAATTTTTTATTTCATAAGTAGATTAAATTCAGAAAGCTTAAGCCGAATCGGAGGTGGTCAAATATTTGGTCTCCAAAAATAAGGAAAATATAGCTAAGAATGTGTCAAAAAGTGACTAAATTTCAATCGCAAATATCTCGATTTTTTGATCTGATTGAGAAAAACTGAGTATGCCACTAAATTCTACGACCAAAAAATTAGTTTACGTGTCTTGGCATTTTTTGTGTGTCCTTTGACGTCCCTACAGTGTTATCTTCTCCATGTAAATATCTAAGTTTTTCACTTTCCGTTTGAACAGTATAAATTTCCAGAAAATATAAGACACATACTAACCGAAATATCGATTTAAAAATACTAATTTGATACTTATCCAGCTACAGTTCCAAAGAAAAACGTAAAACCACGTATTAAAAAAGCATCACAAATAGAAACTACTGAAAAATCCATCGATTAAATAAAAAAATCCCAGATTTAGGGGGTAGTTTCCCCCACCCCTACGGAGGGACCTCTCCCATGTACCTATATTGAATACTTCCTACTATCATTAATTTAATTGTTGCTTTTTTGAGTGCAACTCAAACAGAATAAATCTAATAATAAAAGATTATCAATTTTTTTCCCACTTTAAACCGGTAATTCATTCAGCTGGCTCATTATATTCATACAAAAGCCAAACAGTGCAAAACGAAATGTTCAAGTTGTTAACTAGACGAAATTTGATATTCTATTATAAAATAATGAAAAGATTATATAAAGACGTTTTATTGTAGTATGAGTTAATAATTGGATGTAAAATTTGTAATGTACACATGAGAAAATCCAATAAATTCTGAAAATAGACGATTAAAAAATTGCACGCGTATCACCGTTTTTCTCCTGCACGTTAGATTTCTTCATTGTCTTTTTAGAATTTTTATAATTTTCGTTAATATGATCTGAATATTGTGCTTCAAAATAACGAAATTTCGATTTTCATAATTTTAAAAGGTTTTTAAAATTGCTACTAAAACAACTACTAAAAAAATTTAAAAAAATAAAAACCAGCTACAATATGTAGTATAGGTAATGCTACCAACTCATGTTAATACAAAATAAGTATATTTTCTTCCAAGAACACTGAAAAGTAAGTATTAGTAAGCATAATATTTTACAATAAGTATAAGTAAGTATATATTGTTAGAAAATAAAATATTTCTAAAACACAAATTTAGACCTTGATACCCGCTTAATAAAAATCAAAACAAAACAACAGATGTCAAAAAATAACTAAACAAAATATTAATTTTATATATTACATTTCATATATATTTTTTATATATCAAATAGGTTTAAGACAAAAACATATTAAAAACTTCAAATTTATTTGTAAATAACAAAAGAATCACATAAAAAGATTAAAGGAAAGTATAATTTTTCGCTTATACCTACTTTCAAAGTAGCTTAATCTATATATATAAAAATAAAACGGTCCATCTATGAAATGCCATCACGGGCGAACGGCTGAACCGATTAGGCTGATTTTTTTTTTATTCAATTCGAAATTTTTAGTAGATGGTTTATATAGAAAAAAACTTAATTCGACAAAGGGGCGTGGTACCTCCCATACAAATCGCAGATTAAAAATCCGATATTTCTGCTCCTATTGTAGGTATTTGAACAAAATTTGGTACATCCGTTTAATGTATGCGTTCCAAGCTTTACTCCAAATATGGGAGGGATTGGACAAAGGGGCGTGGTACCTCCCATACAAATTACAAATTCAAAATCCACTATTTCTCCTACTGTTGTTGGTATCGGAATACAATTTAATAGTTTTTAACAGATTTACTTCAAATTGTATACACATTATACTCCAGGCGAGGTAGAAATAAACATTTCTTACGCCACGCCCCTTTTCACGCCAAATTTAAGTTTTAAACTTTTTGTTCTCTGTACAAATTTGTTCCTTCCAACGGATTATTTTTTATTTGGTAGTATATTGCTCTTAATACTGTTAACGTCGCCATATTACTATGAACCACGCCCACTTCACCGCCCCCTTTTTTAATTCAGATACTTACTTATACCACTAACAATGTTTGCTATACAAAATACTTTTTTGTAATATGTATTTACCTAAAGTTTTATATACTTTTTATCTACAGGTAAGGTAGCCATAGATTTTTTTATTACCAAATCCCCCTTTTTCGCCCCATTTTACTTTAATTATAATTAATCTGCTTTCAATCTATATATATAAAAATGAATGTCTCTCTGTCTGTTTGTTTGTTTGTTTGTGCTTTATAGGAGGCTAAACCCTTGGACCAATCTTCCTGAAACATTCACAGCATTTTACTATGACTCTGGAAAGAATAATAGGCTATATGAAGTTTTTATTGGACAAAGGAGCGTGGCACTGCCCATATAACCCAACAATTTAAATCGCCATATTTGGGCATTTTTTGACCTACGTTGATGCTATTTGGTACATATGGTATTGGCATAATTAGGAATACGTACCAGGATAAAAGTGGGTGGGACCACGTCCCTTTTTAGGAAAATTAAAAATCGCAATATAGTCTTAACTACTGGACCGATCGTCATTAAATTTTCACAATAGGATATTCTTACGAAATAATAAATTCTTGACTATATAAAGTTGTGAGTGGACGAAGGGGCGTGGCTTCGCCCATATAACCCAAAATTTAAAATCGTCATATTTTGGGCATTTTTTGACCAACGGTGGCAGTATTTGCTATATATTGTATTGGCATGAATAGAAATACGTACCAAAATAAAAGTGGGCGGAGCACGCCCCTTTGATTGCGATATATTGGAGGCTGGACCTGATAACCGATCTTAAATTTTCACAGCGTTCAGCTTTGACTCAGGAATACTTATTACATGATAATATTTTTCGACCATGCACACTTCAGCACCTACTTTTTTATTACGTTTATTAACGGCTTTACCACAAATTTAAAATACATATTAATTAAAATAGTGGGGTAGCCCCATTCTCTTTCTTCCACCACTGTCTTCAAAACAGCTGATTTTATAATACGTGTTAATTAAAATAGAGAGTGGGGTAACCCCATTCTCATTCTCCCACAACTGACTGCGAAACAGCTGATTGTGTAATTGCTGCTTTTTGATTGGTATAAAAATAAAAAGGGGGAGCATGAAGCAAATTACATGCGATTCAGTGCTGAATTCTACTTGGTTTACAACAAAAAAAGAGGCGAAGCAATACAATAATTAAATTAAATAAATAAATTTTTGTAAATATATAAATACTTTTAATTTTATTTTATACGAGGGGGTAGCGAAGCACACCGGGTTCAGCTAGTAAAAATATAAATTTACATATATACAGAGATTGACGAAAAGTTTTCATCCTTAACAGTTTTTTGCTTAAATTCGTATTTGTCTTGGCTGGACATTCGGTTCAATAATAACTTATAAAATTCGATGCAGCATTTTTAACGCTTTTGAATCCAATTTCTCGTTGGGAAAACTCAACATCTGTAGATTCGCAAAAAGATTTCAAGGATTCATCTCTCACGGTGTTAATGTAAAAATAAGAATAAACTCTAACGATGATAACCTCAATCTCGATAGGTAGCGGATCACAAGCGGCCTTAATTGTATTGTGGACAATATGTGCAGCACATCCGATACCAATTAGTGATGACTTCCACTGCTTTAAACGATAAAAAACGTCATTTTGTCCCCTACGCTCCCGAGATTCAAAATTTGTAAGGCAATTGTCTTCACAGAATTCGACAATTTTACTTTTAATCTCGTTACATTCAGCAGCTCGGATGATTAGCGAAGAAATCACTTCAGACGTTTCTCCCTTATCCGATGAAAAGTTAAGCATTTTCACCTTTACTCCACGAATTGGAATGAAGTAGCGCACAACTACCGGCATCATTGTGACGTTTCCATGGTTCGAGGCATCTGAAATCGAGACGTAGCTCCGCTTTGCCAAATCTTGTTTTAAATTGTCTTTAGCATAAGAAGCCAACACATTGGTCACAATGGCTTCACACTTTTTACGAGCGCAATGAAAATCCTGGATTGCAAAACATTCTTGAAAAAGTTTTGAACAGTAATCAGTTGACAAAAAACTTTGATTTGAAAACTCCCTCCATGGCAGCGGTTTTATAGTCTTTTTTTGTAAAAATTTTTTTAACTCTTCTTGTGTCTGTAGTTGATCGCAAAGCTTTTTGAAGTTTTTTCTGCTTGTAGGTGCTTCTGTATTGCCGCTTTTCCATGTCACTAATATTAAAAGCAGCCAAGCAAACTTCACAAAAACATCACTACCAGTTTTTCCTTTAGTTGCTTTCAGAAATGGATAGTTTTTCTCCATTTTTTTGTTGAAAACATTTCTTCCACGTGAGAATTCATTTCAAAAACGTTTTGCTGCAATTAAATTCAACTCACAACGAAACAAAGCAGAAGGTAAACCGAAATGAAAAAAAAAATCGATTTTTTCGATTAGTCGATTCTATCATATAAGAGATTTTTACTTCCTGATCACACGAGACGCTTTTGACGGTACGCTGTTTATAAAATAAAATATATATTTTTAAAACCTTTTCCAATATATGTTTTTCAAACAATTAAATTAACAAAAAGTAAGCATAAATAAGTATCATTCTTAAAACTAAGTATACTTATAAGTAATGAGTTTTAGTAAGTATATGAAGCTGAAAATAAGTATGATACTTACAAAGTAAGTATAGTTGGTAACATTAAGTATAGGTATTTCCAGAAATTGGTCAAACCTGACTGGAAAATTAAAAAAGCCCAAAATGTTTTTTTAGCCTTCAATATTAAGGGAGTGAGTATTCCTGGTTGGAAGGCTGTTTTTGAACCCTTTTTGAAAAACTTCTCATTTGAAAACACAAAGGATTATTTACATTCTGTTTTTTTATTGTATTAAGAACATATTAAATTAAATAAATTTTTTTTTCTTTGTACGAGGGCTGTTCAAAAAGTTGTCGGCCTTCAAAGTTGGACGTCGAAAAAAAAGGTATGCTGCTTGCGGCCCGGATAACTCGACTGCGGATCATCTGAAATAAAAAAAGTAAACGGCGTTAGATTCAGTATAGATGTAATTCTGATCCCTACCTCAATCATAATTTTGCGATTATTTTTTACAACCTATTTTGGAAAAACCATTTCGGGTCTTTTTTTTTTAGTTTAGTATAAAAAAAATAGTAAAAAATTGTTTAAAATTGTGATTGAGATAAGGACTAGAAAAGTGACAATTCTGCGTCGATTGCACTGCGTTTCATCAAAATCGGTTCAGAACTACGGGCGCAATCTGGGCCGCAAGCTCGAAAAACGTGGTTTCGAGATAAACGCGTTTAAGTTTGAAGTTATTTTTTTGCATAAAAAAAATGAAAAATTTAAAATGAAAAAAATTCGACAATTCGGCGTCGATTGCACTTGGTTTCATCAAAATCGGTTCAGTAAAACCGGAGAAAAGTAACTTCGAAGTTCAAAAACGTGATTTTGAAAAAACTCAAAGAAACTTTTAGGCAATAAAACATTTTTTTTTTGTGTGAAATACTTACATATCGTTGCTCTAATTCTAATAGGACGTATGTCAAAATTGGTCAAAGTAACGTTTACTAGCAGTTTAGGCAGATTGGTCAAGACTACATCTATGTCCTTTATTAGTTTTTAATGTTTGTATGAAAAAAAGGAAGGTATAACGTTTGAAACAATACATTATCGTATGAACTTCACACAAATAATAAACAGTTTTCTTTGCCTACTGAACAATAGATAATTTTGACTTACGTCGTATTAGAATCAGGCCGACGATATATCAATCTGCAATGCCAGCCCCATAAAGGTCTCCTTCCTCTTCTTCAAAAAATGAGTACTCAGCGGCTCTTTGTGCTCTTCGGGCAGTCCTACCTTCTTTTGATGCGGCCAGAGCTCTGGCTTCGGACCTTTTCAAACGTTCTTCGTTCCGAGACATGACGAAATCATATGTGACGTTGCCAATCGGGATGCCCATTAGGTTCATTATTTGAAGTATTGGCAAAAAAGCTTCGTTAAATATGACAGTTGCTATATAATTGGCAATCTCAATAGTGTGTGCGCCGGTGTGCATATGCTTCGGTGTGAATGACCACATCACTGCGTTGAAAGATTCGTTGCTGTTTTGAGTTATGGAGCCAAGGCATCTGTTCAAAAAATCATCGGCTGACAGTGCTTCGTAAATAGGTTTGATTGCTTCCTGGACTCTCTGATTTAGTTGTGCATACGTATGCTTGAAGCTGTCGATTGTCCCTTCTGCTACCGCTTTTTGCCAGGCGCACCAGCTCGACGCACCGGTCGGACAGTTTTGGTGCTGTGGAGCTTCATCAGTCGAGATTTTGTGCAAAAACGTTGCCCAAACAGCCTTCTTCATGTCAGCAACCGACTCTGGATGACGACGAATAGCGAGGTCATAATGTGTTGTTAGTTCAGAGATGACTTTATCTGTGAGTTTGCCTGCATCCTTGCCGCCAATGCTTCTGTTCTCTTTTTTGGCCTTGCGGAGTCTGGTGCCCATTCTGTTTTGCACGTGCGATATACATTCTTTTTTTCGACGATTGGGTCGTCATCGTACGGATCGTCGTCTATAATAGCTTTGAATGTTTTTGAGTCGCCATCGCCAATATACTTGCAGTATTTTACGCCATGCTTTTGGACTGATATGGCGAACAATTCCTTAATCGCATCCACCTCCATGTTCTCAGAGCTTCCTTGGTGGTTGGCACGGCATTCCTCTTCGTGGTCTTCAATCCAAATTTCATATGCCAGTGGGATTTCTCTTTTCTTAGCTTCCCAATACTTGCAACTGTTGCATACGCTGGACTTTACAACAGAGTCGACTATTTTTTTACTTTTTTTGCTGATCAACGTTGTAGCGCCGTTTAGTGAAGAAAAGCCACGTTTTTTCCAAGTGCCATCACCTGATACGGTAAATATTGTTGGGTCGCACTCTGGATCGGCTGTGACCCCATGGTCATCTTTCATGGCATCTTTCTCTTCTTTCGCGGCTTTTGAAAGAGTGTATCCATAGATCGCGCAGCTGTATGAAAGTTCTCCAGGGCAGTGTAGTATAACGAGTTACCCACACCTCTGCCGGTATCCATGAGGCCACAAAACGTGTTAATACCTTTTGGCCTAATGCCAAAATGATTTGGCCGGTTCATCAAATATGATTTACCAACCAAAGACGACGAAAAAATGTATGTATTGGTCGGGCAAGCGCAGTGAACACCAATTTTGAAGCCAATTCCATACGGCGATGCTTTTCTTAACTCGATTTTTCCTTCACATTTGGAACATGTATAAGACTCAAAAATGCAATTCTCCGTTTTGTTGTCAATGCTTATGTCTTCGTATTCATTATTTTTAAATTTTTTTGCCAATGTACTTGTGAATTCGGTGTCCTCATCTCTTTCGTGTTGGTTACCACGAAACTGGCGTTTCAAGGGATGAGTTTTTCGATTGCTACCGGTGTCTCTTTTATTTTTATTTATATTACTTTTTCTAGCCAATGTCTTTAGGACAAACAAAAATTTTTATCAAAACTGTACTTTTCAAAACTGTATGCGTGCGTGCGTCCGGTTTATAACTCAATTCAAAGTGAACTAAACGCTGCAAACATTCGAATACCTAAGCTCTAAAATGTGTATTCATTTATTTGTAAAATGCGTATACAAACAAGTTATTACCTACTAAAGAACGCGTTGAACGAAATTCGGTGGTTGCTTCAAACCGTTGCATTCAAAAAGTAGCCAAATGAAGCAAATCGCATTTTGGCGAAAACATTGCTGGACAAAAAAGGAGAATTTAAAAAAACCCTTTTAGGACGATATTCTCAAATATCCAAGCTATATAAATATGCAAAAAAAAAAAAATCGAAACCAGGAATACTCCCTTAAAGCTGAAACATATGTTTATTTATTAACAATAAACATAAAAAATAAAGTGCTGCAAAAAAGAGTTACTGTTCTACTAAGTTTTTGCAAACTAAAGCAAGTTTCTTACTTATGCAATTAATGTACACTAGAATTCACTTATTGTATAACGACCTCGGTTATAACAACATTTCTGCTATAACGTCGTATTCTTGAAGTCCGCATTTTCTAATTTCTCATTCCTTAGGAACTGTGTTCGCTTTTAACGTCGGTGGATATAACGACGAGTTCGCATATAACGACGCAGTTTTCATAAAATATAATAAATATTTTCACATATGCGACGACGAAAGCAAGTTGAGACTAGATTTGCTTACTTATGAATTTTTTTTTATTTATATGTGAACAAACAATATTCACTGAACATATTTGCAATTTTTGCTTTGTTGAAAGGGAAATAACCGTATAAAATTCATTGAAAACAAAGCTGCATAGCTTCATTTGCGCATGTGATTTTGCTCAGCATAAATTTGTTCTTTCAAATGCATGATTGATTTTTTCTGTGTTCAAAATGCCTCCACGAACTAAACGTAACGCGTTCAGCATTGAAGAAAAATCTGCAATAATCTGGCGGCTTGAAAACGGCGAGGAATTTCTTGCGTCATATTCTTCAATATCCATCATATGGAAACATGGGACAAAAATATAAGGATCACACCTCCTCAAAATGTAGAAAATCAAAAAATCGCGATATGGGTATTTCCACAGGAAAGTCTACCGTGACAAAAAAATTAAAACTTATTAAAAACATATTATTTTATGATATTATCTAAGAAAAACATTTTAATTTTATTAATTTTAGCAATTTGTACATAAAATTATTAACCATGATGATCACATCGTCTGCACTGTTTCACAAATGTAGTTTTTCTTTTTCGTAAGTGTTTAGTAAATGTTTCGTAAACATTTTTGTTTTAGTAAAAATGGAAGGCATTGGCTAAAGATAATGAAAAAATGGTTGATGCAATTAAAGGAAAATATATTGAATTTGTTTTTAATTACTAAATTACATAATTACTTAACTACCCAATTAAATTGCAATGGAAAAAACTGTCCCGTGCGACCTGTCCTGTGCGACCGAGCTTAATATTGAATTAAAAAATAAGTGTTAAATATTATTGGGTAAAATAAACGCAATTTAAAAGAAACAACAATGCACAACATCCATAAAATAAACTCTTTGAAATATTCCCTCAGACTTCGCTGAATTTGGCGCTTGAGTTGTTGTCCTCGAAAAAAACTTCCGTTTTTTGTCCCGTGCGACCCCCGTTGTTTTTAGCAATTATTTTGAAAAGGAAAAATTACCGATAATCAACCTTAGCACCACTTATAGAGCTTACTATGAGTTATAAGTTAAGACCATTATCAAAATATAAATCCGTGTTATTACTAATTTTTTTTCACTTTAACTGCGTACGACTGTCCCGTGCGACACCATGGAAATGCCCATATATACCTCTAACCGATCATATTTTACAAGAAAAAGCCAATGTTTAGTTAAATTTTAGGTAAAGCGAATTTTTCTTGTTTAGAAAGTTTAATTTACCATTTTCGATAGCATTGTTAACTGCAAGGTTTCAGGTGAAGCAGGTGTTGTATCCCAAGATGACTACAGAATTTTTCCCAAAACTTCGAGATGGCTATTAGAACTCACAAAAATGTATAATGCTGATGAAACAAGGTTCTTCTTTAAACTCATGCCCGATAGAATTTTGAAATTTTAACGTAAATATACTCTAGGAGCAAAACTTTTGATGGTTCGTGTTACAGTTTTGGTTGCTGCAAACATGGATGGAAGTTTGAAAAGGAAAATATTTTTTATCAAAAAGTCAAAGAAACAAAAAAACTTATTGTATTTATTTACCCTAGGTTTTATGTTTTTATTTTTACTTTTGATAATACATTTTTTCTTTATAATAAATGAATTAAATTAACAATGAACAAAAAAAATAACGACATTCGGTTGTAACGACGAAATATTCCGGTCCCTTAAGGGTCGTTATAACCGAATTCCACTGTATGTTAATGTTAATGTTATATAGTGGAGATGCGTACTGCGACCTAAATTAGATCTATTGTACCTCCTTCTCAAAGCTCCGCAGTGTTTGCGGATTACAGAATTCCATCCAGCCCTATTTCTCTAATGAATTTGAGAATATTCTTAAGTTCAAGGGATGAAACCTGCTCTAGACTCAGCTCATAGTTCCCCAGTGCTAGTTTACGTCTGCGAGCCACGGCGTCGCAGTTTGTGATTAGGTGTATTGGAGACTCCTCTGCTTCTTTACAGAAACGGCAGTTACTATCGATTCCTATGCCCAATTTCATCAGGTGGCATTTGAGTTTACAGTGTCCTGTAAGGAACCCCGTTAGAATCCTTAGATTCGGTTTGCCTAAGCTTATGCACAATTTTGTGTTAAATCCGAGTGTTAAAATCTTTGAGGAGCAATTTGGATTGTCTTAGCTTTGGGAGGCTTTTCCAGAGGTTTGAACGTTTATGCCTCTCCTCCCTTCTTAGTTCTTCTTTTATAGAATGTGTGCCCAATCCGCAGAATGGTTCTGGTTCTATAAATTTTGTGGCTGTACCCTGTCGCGCTAGACCATCGGCTTCTTCGTTACCCTGTATACCTTTGTGTCCTGGGACCCAAAGTATAGTAACAGTGTTATTCTTGCCTAGTTTGTTGAGTTTTGTTAGGCATTTTCATGATATTTTCTATGATATCTCACAGGAGACTAATGCTTTGATTGCTGCTTGGCTGTCTGACATCACAACTATATGTTTAATACAAAGGCTGTCTGACCTTTGTATTTCCGGTCAAGATTGAATTGTGCACACAGCTGTATTGCTAGGATTTCTGCTTGGAAGATACTGGGTGTTGTCCCCATAGGTTCAGAGTGCTTGGTTCTTGGCCCGTACACCCCTGCGCCTATACCTTCCAATGTCTTGGACCCATCTGTATACCATGCTATACTGTGTGGTTTCTTGACTTGAGATATCATCTCGCTATCACACTCTTTCTTGGTACTAAGCTTAATTCCGAAGTGTTTTTCGAAGTTATACCTTTTTACTATATCGTCTCTTGGTAGATCGATGTAGGAAGTGTGCTTTGCAATAGCCTCCTTCTCTCTACTGCTGATAGTTTTATGCAATTAATGTAACTAAAAGAATATAAGATTTTGCAATATAAGATTTTGAACAGAAAATTTTTGTAATAACATACAGTTATTAGATAAAAATGGAACAAGAGTAATCAAAGTAAAAATAGCGAAAATATTTAAATTTTCTGTAACCTACGCTTAGTTATCGCGGATTACAGGATTTAAGTTAAGCCTTAGCATTAATAAAAAATACATTTTTAAACCTATATACTTTATGAATAATTGAAAAAAAATTCTTTTTAATGATTTTTAAATTGAATGTTTAACATTTTTGTCAATTTAGTTTGATTCAATGCATAACTTTATTTATATATTAACAAACATTTTCTAACATATTAAATGCTCAGAGTAGGTCTTTGAATAATTTGAGATGTGGATTATTCTCCTAGTATTCGCAAAAATGCTTTGTCAATAAGTTTCTAGCATCTTATTTTAATTTTTCTTTTTTAACTTCATTTCCTACTGGTTTCCTTTGCGGATTTTGAAAGAAAAAATCTAAAATTTTAAGGGTTTTCTGATTTTTGAAAAGAAGGCACCTTATTGTGCTTTAAAAATGCAAATTGGTCTATGATTTTATCTTATTGAATTGAATATGCAATGTCATATTCAACCAATCTTGTGGCTAAGCCATTTAATAGCTCTTGTTTTATCGAATTTCGAAGAAAGTTTTTAATTATCTTTAATTTAGAAAAATTTACTTCAGCTGATGCTATCGTTACAGAATTTTTTAATGCAATTACAGCATTTGACAATAAATTCTCCATACCGTTGGCTTTTAAGCCTTTAATAACATCGATGACTCCAACAGTATCTTAGGAGAAATTTTCTTAGAATAACAAACTATGCAGCTGTGCATTAATATATGCAAATGAGATGAGTCTATTTACTGTACATTATTTGTGCGCGCCTCAAAAAATGTAATAATAAAAAAAAACTTTTTTTAACTTTTTAATATTAAAAAGAACAATTTCCCATTTCTTGAGCGATTTTTCAATTGAAAACCAAATTTACTTAATTTGTGTTTGCGCTTTATTAAAAATTCTTGCAACTTTCTATGCATAACTTTGAATAATCAGCTCGATTCTGAATAATTTTTTCTGGAGAATCAGAAAAGCGAGTGTTAATTTTTAAGATGAAGTTAAAGAACATTTTAGAAATTTGGAATGCAAATTTGTTTATCAACCGTCAATATTCATGAGCGTAAACAAAAAAATGTGATGGGTTCATCTGATATCTTAAAATTAAAAACTCGTTTTTCCGATTCCCCGGAAAATATTTTCCAGAATCGTGCTGAATATGTTCTTAGGGGTCGTCCATAAACTACGTTACCAATTTAGGGTGGCCAGGGGTTTTGAAATGCACTACGATAAGTAACGGTAGGGGGGAGGTGTTTAGATATTGTAACGTTACCAAAAATTAAAAAAATCGATGTAAAACCTCTAATTAATAACACAATCATTTCAAAAATTTTTAACCTTACATGTTTATGTTTGATCGTCTAAATTGATGGTTAACTTTTGTTTCAACGATTTCTCCCACCGCCTTTTCCCTCGACACAGGAACCTTTTGGTATTCCTTCACCATCTCAGCACACGTCTGAAAAATTTGGGTCTTTGCTTTTGCGACAGGCTTTGACGTTAAGGCCTGAATGTTCTTGATGAAAGGAGATACCGTATGACATGTACTGTCCTTCTCAGAAAGAAGAAATCGGTTCAAGGTCATGTCCTACCTGCGGCTTGTATTTCGTTTTTAAAACTTCTATGAATTGCCATAAGTTTGTATTACATCGTTTACAATAAATCGGAATAAAAAATACTATTTAAACAAATCAATTTTCAGAAAGCATTTACACAAAAACACAGAACTTGGTGCAGCCTTTAAGGGTACTCTGTCAAAGACCAGGTGAATTTCTTTGCGTTAGAAATGAGGATTCACCTGAATGGGTCGACATAGAATCCGATGAAAAATTCTATTTTGAAGAATCCTCAACAAAGCTACCAGCTTCTTCTATCCCAGTGATTGAGAGCATCGATTCTTGGATCGCAGATGGAATATCACTTTTACAGATGATATTAATTATTGATTTTTTTCCAATTGTTCCTTTAATGTATCTAGTCATACTAGTCACTAATACTAGTGAAAATTGTCAGAGCTAATCAAAATATATAAACATTCGAATGAATTAATTTCATATGTCACGTTACTTTATGGGGGGAGGGGTTTAGAAAAGCACTACGAAAAGTAACGCAGGGGGAGGGGGGTAAAAAAAACCGGAAAATCAGTAACGTAGTTTATGGACGACCCCTTACACGTTCTCAATATTTTGTAAATATTTATAAAATGTCTACCAATAACTCTAGTATTTTTAAGTAAAATTAACTCTCGCGCCCTGGACAGGTGCTGCAGTTTATTTCGGACAGGTGCTGCTCTCAGGCAATGTTGGGGTCGAAAGGGTTTACAAAGCCGAAACTAAGTCGCTCAAGCCACGACCGAAATATGGCTTGAGTTTCGAGAATATCAGTTTCGTTGAAAACAAGCTTTGGAACAGAACTATTCATTGTTAATTTTTTTATTTCAACATAGGAGGTTATACCATGTTCCCACTATCGTCATTTACGGCTCATTCTTAATTTATGCATAAATCATGTTCAAAATAAGTAATTTCGCCGTGGAAAAACTGTCAATGAAATTACTTCGAAATTAAGTAATTTATCATAAATTACCATTTAAATTAAGATGCAATCGGTGTCAGCACTAGTTTTTTCGATAAATAATCGAAGAAATCGCATCACAAGCTGTCATTTTTGTAAATAACCAAAACTCAAAGTTCACAAAATATATTGTTGTTCTGTCCGACTTGCGGTAATATTTTAATGGTAGAGGAAGATACTACAGGTCATCGCTTTTCATGCAATACATGTCCTTACATTTGCAACATCAATTAAAACATTTCAACACGTACCTTTCCACGGCTAAAGGTGAGTAGTGCTCCAAGTATTTGAGACGAAATATTATTATTATTCCTGCAATGTTATAGGAAGTGGATCATGTTATGGGCGGTGCAGCTGCTTGGGAGAACGTAGATTCAACTGATGCTGATTGTCCGGCTTGTGCTCACAAACAAGCTTATTTTATGCAGATGCTCGCTCTGCTGATGAACCTATGACCGCATTTTACAAATGCTGTAATCAAGCACGAAGTTGATTGCAGTCGGCCGAAGTTATAGCTCTACCAACCGACACTGTTTATGGTCTAGCTTGCAATGCCAACAATGAGAAGGCCATACAAAAGTTGTATGAAATCAAAGGACAAGACTGTCATAAACCAGTGGCAATTTGCGTGAAAGACTTGGCTGCTCTTCGTTGCTATGGTAAAGCTGAGCATATAAACGATGCATTTTTGAAACGTTTGCTGCCGGGATCCAGAACGATAGTTATCGAACGTTCACATAACTCGTATTCCCAAATTCCAATTCATTCACCAGCTGTACTATAAGCATCCATTAGCTCTGACTAGCGCTAATCGTTCAGCGAACCAAGTAGTCTGAATGTTGAAGAATTTTCGTCATAGTGGCATCAGCTTTGTCACAACCGGGAAAATTTTAAGAGTACGTGCAGGATGTGAGCTTAAACAAACGCTCGAAGTTATGTCTGAATTCGGTATTAAAAACCTTGAACTGCTAAGAAGGTAAAAGCAGCTCGTTGGAAAGACGAGAAAAAGTATAGAATTTTGAAAATTAAAAAGCAACTATGGAACGTTTTATTTGTTTTTTTTTTAATTTTAAGTTCATAGTGGGTTAGTATATATGTTTATATAAAAATTGAAAATAGTGGAAACATTACTTTTTCCTGGTCGGACATGCTAAATAAAACAAAAAATGCTTAAATTCATTTTAATGAATTGCGATTGCATATTTACTTTCTTTGCTTTACTTACTTTTGCCACAAAATAAGCAAATATATGAGTTGCCAACGAACTGTCAAAACAAATTACGAACAGCTAGTTTGAACGCAGTTGATTTAAGTGAAGTAATTTATGGCAAATTAAGTAATTTATGCCGTAGTATGAACGTAGTATTAGGTTAGGTTAGGTTGAGACGGCAGTTGCTGTACGTGCTCAAACCATACTCACGTACCACGGCTCACTTAGACCTATAAGGTCCATTGTAATACCGCTGCACACTTGGCCTTTAGTCCGAGTGGAACCACATAGAGCTCTTAATAAAGCTTATAAGACGTTTGACGCTTGTCTTTGACAGGTCGGCAAGCTCCGAGAAGAAGAATAAGCTCAAAGATATTTATGCCTTCTTCTAGCAAGCTCGGGACAGAAACATAGAAGGTGGGAGATGGTTTCTTCCTCATCCCAGCCGCTTCTGCAGAAGTCATTTGTGATGACTCCCAGTCTGGAGGCATGTCTGCCTATCAAGCAGTGCCCTGTGGTAACGGCCACTAGCGTGGCTGCCTCTGGTATTCCCAACGAGAGAAGGGCTCTCGATTGCTTTGGTTTTAGAGTCGGCCAGATAAGCCTTGCTGTTCTGCATGTTGTGAGTTCAGCCCATATTGAGTTGACTTTAGAATTGGTGTACTCATTAAACAGCATTTTGACAGTTGCTATCGGGATGCACGGTGAGTTCCGAACCATTGAAGTCACCGAAGTACCTTTCCTAGCAAGCTCGTTTGCTTTTTCATTTCCCGGTATGCCCTTATGCCCAGGTACCCATATTAAACTTATGTCAAAAAACTTTGACATTTCGCTTAATGCAGCATGGCATTCTTTGGCTACTTTAGAGTTAATGGATACTTGGCTGTCCGAGAAAATATATATTTCTCGTTTAGAGATAACATTCTCTGAGAGCCATGTTGCAACTTCCTTAATCGCCATCATTTCGGCTTGGTAAACACTACAGTGATCTGGCAGCCTACGAACCAAGGATTTGAACATGAAACTTCTTTATAATTTTTTATTCCTTACGACTGTAGGTAATTCACAACCACGACCACGATTACGACTGAAAGACAAAGCTATAGTTTATATATATGTATGTATACTTAAAAATAAGGTTTAGACTTTCTTCAAAGATTTAAGTGGTCTCTTTTTAAACTTTAATGAAATGAGTGAGTGAGATGACATACTGTTAATAAGATTTCCAGATCAAAAAGATTTGCTCCTTACTTTTATATGGTTTCGTCTTAACCTTTAGTGAGATGAATGAGTGAGATGACAAGAGTGTTAAAAAGATTTCAACCAAGGTTGCCAGTCAAAATTCGGAACAATTCACACGAAAATGACCTTTTTCCCACAGTAACATAAATTAAATACCACCAAAATTCCCATGGTATAGGTAAACAACAAAAAAAGTCCCACCCCAATTAAAAAATACCAAAAAAAAAAAATCCCACGACCATTAAAAGCTACCACGAAAATACCACTCTTTGTAAAAATACCACCAAAAATCCCATTCGTATTAAAAAATACCTCAATAAATCAAATATAAATAAAAAAAATAGAGATACCACAAAGAAATAATAGTGGTATTCAATGAACGGCGTATTTAACTGAAGCGTATTTTGCAACTACAAAAATGGCAACTGTGAAATAATTTTCATTTTAAGAGACAATTGAAAACCAATGGATTCGATATTATTATGGATTCAAATATTTTTTATTTTTGTGTTGGTAGTTATTATATTTTTCACATATTTTTGGCATTTTTAAATAATTTTTGTAAACTTCACACATGCAAAAAAATAAAAAAATTCAGGATGGTATACGTATACGTCAAAAAATGTCGTTTCATTGCATACAATAGTGGCTTTAAATATGGCGAAAAACTGCATACAAGTAAGTTTTATAATAAAATGCTTATGTAATATACATAAATGTAAAAATTTACTTTGTTTCATTTCAGTTTGAATGGCCTAAGGCAGGAGTTCTTAAGCTCATAGAGCTTTTTCTTGGCAAAAGCTATGCACGGCTTCACAATGCTCTGTATCTGTTCTTTTTTCCGTTAGTTTCTTCTTTTTAATAGCATTAATTAATATAATTACGCTATAAATTGCTAAGACGTTATCTCTGAATCCATTTTTGAAATTTTCATTTTTCAATAACAGCTGTTATTGTTTATATTTTTGTCACACAGAAAAGACGTTCGTGTGGAAGCAAATTGGAAAATACTTTTCACATCGGACAAAATTTGACAGTCACATGAAAATTTGTCTTAAGACATTGTAACGTCGTCTAGAAGCAGCTTTATTAAGCAATGTTTAATCAGTTTTAAGAAAATATTCTTTACAGAATTAAGAAGATTTCTCTATGGAAAATTCTTCTTTTTTGGTACTATTAGGAAGAAAACCATATAAAATAGCTCAATAAGAAGATCTTCTAGATTGTATGTGGTGGTTTTTTTTTTCAAAACGTGTATCCACGCTAGGAGGACAGAAATTGGATTGTATTTAATGAGTTTGTAGTAAACACTTGATCCAAAAATTAATGTGACACTCCTACGTAAGAAAAAGTGGGCATGAGATATTTAAAACGACATTATTTTAGTTTGTGAACACTCCGTAAAGTAGAAATCTGGTACTTGCTCTTAAGGTTCAGGAAGGTTGGGTAGGGTTTGATAGAATGGCATGGTGGTGTGATATGATAGTATGGTATAATACGGCATAGGATGATTGCATATCATAATATAATTATCGTCAACTTGCACATATTTTATCTACTCGCATTACTAAATTTTCTTAAGACCCTTTTAAAGAGACAATCATAAAAAATTAACCATCAAAAGATTTTCACACTCACTTTTATCGTGAGTGGCTTTTTTATCAAAGTATAATACATATTGCTCCCTTTCGGTTTAAAACTCTAGAGTGCATTCACCAGTAGCACAGTAAAAATTCAAGCTAAAATCGACGAAAGGCATGGAATTCCATATATTTATGTATCAAAATTTTGTCTACAGCTGAAATTGAAAAATCGTGTAAAGCTAGTTTAGACTTTTCAAGAGATTTAATTTTTCTTCGAATAGTAAGGTAAAATAATTTTTTTTTGTTTACCTGAAATAATTAAAATTGAAAAATTCGTAGAATGAACTTTGTATATAAAAAAAATTATATAGAAAAAACTGTGTTGGTGGAAACTACATGTTGGCAAGTTTGTTGTGTGCATTTATTATAATATGTGTAACTTTACTCGTATAATTGTTTGCTACATTGCCGCAAGCCCTGCATTGCTTTAGTTATTCATATTGGATTTTCTTCCACAATTTTATGTCATAACTACAAAACTTATTTAGAAACCTTTTGCGGTGGTGATTTAAAAGAAATACTTTTCGCTTAAATTTTATAAAAAAAAGAAACTGTTAACTAGTTATTAAATTATTCGACGAAGTGAAATAAATAATTAGTTTATTACCTTAAGTTATGGCAATTGATCTAGGAATTTGTATTAATCAACAATATGCAATTTAATAATTAATCACGATTGGCGAGACAAGGCGTTAGTTCAGACAAATCAGAATTTTTTTTACTTAATTAGATACTGATTTATGTTAAAGCAATTCAACACAACGGATCGGAATAAATTTTAAATAAATTCACTTTGCCTCGGGCAAACCGATAATTGTAGATATATTCAAGTCTGTTAACAAGTTAACAATGTGTCAACATTGACAATAGAGTGCAAGAAATAAAGTAGATAAGCACCTAATAACATCAAGGATTCAAGATCCTCTTAAAGGATCAGCTCAAAAAATATTGTTTTGATTCTTTCTTCTAACTCACTGCTTAAGATGTAAAACACGCAACCTATGAGTTAATTTTTTAGAAAATTTACAAAGTTTCTGATCTAAATAAGAATCTTAATCTAAATAAACAGTTATTGAAAATGCATACCATAATCCTTTTTTTTTAATCATTAACTTGAAGGATCTAACAACAGCATACAGAGCGAGAAAAATAAAGCATTTTATACTTGAACACCGCAATAAAACAATTAGTTCTCATTCATTAGTTCTCTCATTCAAGGGCCGAAATATCATACTTGTCTTCGAAAAAGTTACTTCAGCAGTCCTTATCGCAGTGTGAATGGATGTTTAGATACGATTTAATTTTATGTTATAGTCTATACTCTAGCTCGTCTCAATTTTACTTACTTGGCAATTTGGATTGAGGAGTTAATGAGTTTTGATTGACATTATTAGGGTATTCACAAGGTGTGCTATCATGTCATATTGTCCTAAAATTTTACAACTAAAATTTACAAGATAAATAAATGCAAATAAGAAACAGAAAAGAATAAGAAACAAATGCTGTTTAATTACGACACTTCAATAAACATAGCTTTCAGAGTTGTAATATATTAGTACTTTTTTAAATGGCAGGCAACAATAAAATGTTTTAACTAGTGTAAAATCTTAGGACAATATGTAGCTATGACGTGATAGCACACCTTGTGAATTCCCTATATAATAGTATTAAAATTTCGGTTCGGTATCCCACGATGTAAGCTAAAACAAAGCTTAATGGTCCAGTTAGCCTCGCATGGCACAGCAGCGCATGCAACGCAGATAAGCAGCTAGCACACAGCCAAATAAATGGTGATTATGCAACACATAGTCACATAGTGAAAATAAAACAATAAAAAAATTATACAACGATTTTATTTTAATTAATAATAACCCGCACTTGCTCAAACAATTTCACAACTTCACATCTGTTTTGCCAAAACGTCAAGTACATAGAAGAATACACAGAAATCAAAATGAATAGATCTACTATGTTTATCTATGTAGTCAGAGTTGCATTTCTGTTTTTATCTGAGCATTTGCCGGCCACTGTATATAAAAGAGACAACACGCCTCTACCCGCTTGTAAAAATTTGTTGGTGAACATTGTAATGCACAACTGCAAGCAGAGTGTGACAAAAGCTTGTTTGTGCTGTCAAGATGAATTGGGCAGTTCACGATCTTGTTGCATTGCTGCAAATAACTTTTTGCAAGGGTAGATGACTGTGAGCACACCTTTAATATTAAGCACACCTCTCCCATTAGTTACGTTTGTAAGTAGGGTTGCACAGTGGGCTAAATTGTGCTGAAGTAAAGGCATAACACTTGCTTCAGTACTTTTGTATTGCTCATGTTGTGCAATTCTCTTGCAGCCGTAACTAATTACCTTATATGCTCTTATTTGTTTGATATTTGCATGGTGCGGAAATGTCGGGTCATTTTCGCATAGATTTTTGCAATATTCGTGGACTGAGGGCGAATTTTTTCTCGGTATATGTTCATTGTACTTTACATAGGCCTCAAATAATGGCACTAGGCGAGACCCAGGTGGCCGAGGATGCAGATCCACTGGATTTTCATATACCTGGGTACCGCTTACTGTCATTGTTTTCTTTGCATAGAGGCATCGCCCTTTTTATAAGAACGGATGTAGCATACCAGTGTGAGAGGAGTCTGAACGTGACCGATCCAGAGTTTAGCTCAATGTGGGTTTGGTTCAGACTTCGCTCTCACTTGCTGCATTTTTGTTTTATTTATAGAAGCCCGAATCTAGGGAGAGAGCCCACTTTTAACAAACTGGACTCTCTCTCTGATTCGATTACGCATATTTTGGGGTTGTTTCCTGACAGTGAGATCGTTGTAGCAGGCGATTTCAATGTCCACAACCCGGCTTGGTTACGTCACTCGGGCCCATTGACACCTGTTGGGCAATATGTTGAGCTATTTGCTGAATCGAACCAATTGATTCAACTAGTGAAGGAACCCACTTTTTTTTCTCAAAGTGATATGCATAGCCATAATACCCTTGACCTTTTTCTGACTTCACATCATGAAAAATATGATGTGAGTGTCAACGTACCTCTTGGTAACTCGGACCATTGTACCATCTCCGCTGTTTTTCCATATTCTAACCCCTGCACCTCTACGCCTAAAGCCCCGAAGAGGACTGCATGGTTTTATGGAAGGGCAAATTGGACTGCGTTAAATAATTTTTATAGCAGCTTCAATTGGAAAATTTGTTTCGCTGATAGAAATCTGGCTGTCATGGTACAAGAAATTATTTTATTGGGTATGCGGTCTTTCATTCCCAATAAGATGAGAAGCATTAAACCAAAAGACCACTCATGGTTTAATGAGACTTGCAGGATTGCAGTCAGGTCCAAAGAGGAAGCCTTCCAGAATTGGCGTTCTAACAAGAATACTAATACTAAAAGACTTCGCATCGAGGCAAGGAATCGCTGCAATGCAATTTTAAAACGCGAAAAGTTTCTGCACGAAGCTCGCATTCGAGAACAGGTTCTTCTCTGCCCCAAAGGGAGCAAAAACTTTTGGTCATTTGTTAAAAGAGTGAAGAATCAGACATCATCATCGATTCCAACTCTTTTAAAAGATGACCAAATCTTCACTGACTCGGCTGATAAAGCAAACCTATTGGCTAAATTGTTTGCAAAAAATTCCACTCTCTCTGATAGCAATCAGCCACTGCCCTTTGTTGGGGGTGGATCTTCTGCAATGCAGGAGATATACTTTCGAACAAGAGCAGTTAAAAGGGTCCTTACAAATCTCAACGTAAACAAAGCCTCTGGTCCTGACGGCATACCGCCAATTGTGCTTAAAATGTGTGCTTCTTCGCTGGCTCGGCCTTTGCGCAACCTTTTCAACATCTCCTACAGAACAGGAGTATTTCCATCTTGTTGGAAGGTGGCAAATGTCCAGCCGGTGTCTAAAAAGGGTGATGCCACGAACCCTGCAAACTACCGACCTATTGCGATATGCTCTACGCTTTCCAAAGTTATGGAAAACGTAATAAACTTCAACGTTGTGGACTATATGGAGCGCAACCAACTGCTCAGTGACCGTCAATATGGTTTCCGTAGGGCTCGCTCTACTGGTGATCTTATGGCGTTCTTAACCGAAGAATGGAATAAATGCGTTCACTTTTTCGGCGAGAGCAGGGTTGTTGCTCTTGATACTTCTAAAGCGTTCGACCGAGTGTGGTATAAAGCGCTCGTGTCAAAACTTGTTGCATATGGTTTTGGTGGTAACTTTGCTCGATGGATCACGTGTTTCCTCAAGGACAGAACGATTCGAGTCGTAGTTGACGGTATTTCGTTCGAGGAGCACGCCATTAACGCAGGAGTACCGCAGGGTTCAGTTCTATCGCCAACCTTGTTTCTGGTTTTTATTAAAGACCTTCTGTCGTTGACGCATAACCCAATACATTCGTTTGCGGACGACAGCAGCATTTGTCATTCGTATTCATTTAGTAAACGCCCAAGCTCTATGGAGATTGAGAGAAAAAGGCAAAATATGAATGACACACTCCTAAATGATCTACAAAAAATCTCCGAGTGGGGTCTTGCTAATAGAGTAGAGTTCAATGCAAGCAAGACTCAGTGCTACCTGTTAACCCATAAGCGGATGGATTGCCCCTTAGCACCCCTCAATATGAATGGTGTGGATCTTGTGGAATCAGCCGCTCTTGACGTTCTGGGCATATCGATCAGATTTGATCTTCGTTGGAATGATGATATTTTCGATGTGTCAAAAGAAGCGGGCAAGTGCCTAGGTTTTCTAAAACGGTGCAAAAAATATTTCACTTCAGCTGATCTTCGCCTGATCTATACCTCATATATAAGGCCGAAAATGGAGTACAATTCGCACATTTGGGCAGGGGCTTCAAGATCTTATTTGGAGCTTCTGGATCGAATTCAACGTCGTGCGATATATTTGATAGGGGATGAAAGTATTTCATCCTCGCTCAACTCTCTTGAGCATCGACGCAATGTTGGTTGCCTAAGCCTACTGTATAGGTATTACCATGGGAAGTGTTCAAGGGAGATACATGGCCTGACGCCACCAGCTCGTGTGTTTCCCAGGTCCACTCGGGCAGCTGTCCAAGCCACCCTTTTACCATTGCATCGATGCCCAATAGAACATCGCATTACCGTGATAAGTCGTTCTTTAGTCGCACGGTTAAGTTGTGGAATAGTCTCCTTGCGAGCGTGTTTCCCGGCAGTTTTGAGCTGTGCAAATTTAAAACAAATATTCACCGACACTACTCCATCTATCCACCCTCCAACTAACTATCACCCATCTTCCGAATCAACACAATGCTTACGCATTTATAGGAGGCATCCCCTGAGCGTTGGTTCAGTCTAAAAAAAAAAAAAAGATGTTGCAAATGCTTTACAACAGATGTTTTTTTGTTTAAATTCTATGTCGGACTCCTCTATAAAATCCAAAATTTTGCAAATTTCTTCCTCCGCCCATTTTTTGTAGGTATTTTCCTTTTTAGTATTCTTTTTTAAAAATCCCTATATTTATTTAGCACTTTTTTTGTATTATAAATGAAACTTTTGGCAACTAAAAATGTAAACAATGAAACATCTGTTTAATAAGCACTGTTTAGAAAGTATCAGGGGTTGTGTTCACCGCAAAATAAAGACATTCGTCCACAATAGCGTTATGCAATATGATTAAATTTGCACATGCAACATCCTTTTTTTACAGCATGTGTCTATTTTGTAGTTGCTAAGATGCTACAAGATCGTGATCAGCCATATCTATCCATATATATATATTTATATATTAGGGCGGGTCAAATTCTGGCTCAGCGAAATTCGTAAAATACATGTAATTTCAAGACTTTTTCTCCACTACAGCATATACAAATTCTGAAAAAAAGCTGTGCGGTCTTTCGTAAATAGATTCATACACATACATTCATACATTCATATTTTATAATTGAGAACAAAATCTATTTACGAAAGTCCGCACAGCTTTTTTTCAGAATTTGTATATGCTGTAGTGGAGAAAAAGTCTTGAAATTACATGTATTTTACGAATTTCGCTGAGCCAGACCTCCAAAAAATTCGTCCATACAAATTGACCCGCCCTAATATATATATTTTTTTTTAAGATAAAAGAACCAAGGCATGCGCCTTATACAAACAAGGTTTGGTCTTTGACCTGAAAGGAAAGTGATAGATTACACTGTGCAACACATTAAGGCGTTTCGAATTACAATTTTTCGAATTTCACATCCAAGAGGTCTCAAAAGTTGCATGGTGGTCAAGATCTACAAAAAAAAATTAAAGAGAAAAAAAAGGAGTTTTCCTTTTACACATGGACAAAGTTGTTTTTTGAGATAAATAGTAAAAAATAACGATCTATAAATGCTTTAATTTTTGTAAGAAAAACTTTATACTATGTCTTAAAGCAAAATTAAATACAGACTTTAACTAAGAATATCTCGCCAAACAAAATGCAACTCTCGACTTCTACCCTCATTGTCCTGTGTGAGAGATACTCGAATGCAAAGGTACACTCAAAATAGCACAGAACTTTTGATTGTTATCTGACTGTCTAAATGTTGGTGTTATTGATTGAAGTGCTTACGTTTTCTTTAAGTTTGGCGAATTTAATATTTGCATATTTTTCGCAAATGCATTTTCTTGTTTTCGAGAAATGTATCTTGAATGCAATTTTATAAGTTTTTCAAAAAAATTATGATAAGGTTTTATATATTTTAGGCATCAAAAGTGGTACCTAAGATAATTTTGTCAATTTGGATTCTTAAAATATTTCTGAACGAAACACTGTCCGAAAGTATTTGTTTAAAACACCAGGTTAAGATCACGATTCCTTTTTGTGGCTCAATTTTTTAAAAGAATTTTTATGCCTTGCATGAAATTTATTATTTTGTCAAAACACCTCACCTCATCATTTATCAAAATGTTAAACTAAAATTTTGAGATTCTGAGCCTGTCATTCGATGAGTCTCAATTGATTTAACAGCTGTTTTAAGATGTTTTAAAAAAAAAATAATAACCTTAAAGGAGATATCTGAAGAATTCAAAAACTGAAAAATATTTTCGGTACCACTTCTGATGCCTGAGATATAAAGCCTTATATTAATTTTTTTCAAAAAGTTGAAAAATTGCGTTCAAGTAGGCAAAAAATGTGCAAATTTTAAATACACCAAATATAAGGAAAACGTAAACACTTTAATAAATACCACTAAAATTAGCACAATCAGATAACAATCAAAAGTTCTGTGCTATTTCGATTGTACCTTAAGATTCGAATAACCTTACACAGGACACTGTGAGTAAAAGTCAAGAGTGGGATCTTGTTTGGCGAGATATTGTTAGTTTAAGTCTATATTTACTCTTGCTTTAAGGCATATGTAGTTTTTCTTACAAAAATCAAAGCATTTATAGATCGTTAATTTTTACTGTTTTTCAAAAAACAACTTTGTCCTTGCGGGAGAGGGAGACATCTTTTTTTTGGGAGACCACCCTATGGAACTGTGAAGACCTCTTAGAAAGAGAAATTAAGAAAAGAATTTTTAATTCGATACGCCCTTATTAGCACTTAATTTTTAAAAAATACTCTGCAAGAGGCAAACTTTCAATGCCTATATCTTTTAAAAGCGAGCTAACTTGGCAAAATCCTATTAGGGTTTTGTTGGTCTAGATCAGTGTCATCGATCTGTGTTGGTTGCTTTTTTTTAGATTCCATGGCCCTTGAATTGTCGCATAGTGTTATTAAGAGGAATTGATTGGAACCATATGTGAATTATTGACTAGGCAAAACAGACGTGAAAGACAATTTGAATTGCTTTTAGCCGAAGCTAGTGTTATGCCTTAACCTCGGCAAGCACTACCAGCCCTTAATTGTTTCTGTGCTTTAATTCCACATTTTCCACAATTTAGTTGTGGATTTTCAGTTTTCCATAATTCTTAAATGTAGGAAAGAATAAAGAAAGTGAAAATAACCATGTCCGAGCCCGTCGTTTGTGTTGCGAGAGTTTCAATAAACTCCATGTTGCTCTCTATTTTTATCTTTTTCTTCTTGCTCAGCTAGCACAGCGCAACAAAAAAAAAACTGATAAGCATCGAGCAAGGCCAAGATTCATTTATAAGGTTGTGGCACTTGAGAGGAACGCACTATTTTTCCGTCTTTGCTTGAATTGTCACTGTGCTTTTCTTTGTACTTTGCATTCAATTTCTTGCTTTCTTTTCATGCATTCTGACAGTTCGACCGAGCTCGCTCTCAACTGCCACAACCTTATAAATGAGCCTTGAGCAAGGCGAAAAGTGAGATACTTATAAATGCAAAGCGGCGCTCCAAAAAAACCATATACAACCAGCTAAAATAGATTGCTATCTTTACGTTATTGCATGTAAGGGTGTGAAACTTCAATCCAAGTAGATTTGCAAGATTTATTGAACCATATCGCTGAGCGCATAATGTTTTGGCAAAAAACTTTCGTTGATAATTTAGAGGATGGTGAACTTACATCTTATTAAAAAAAAAACAACTGCATTCCTGGAATGCTTATGTGATTTTATTTACTATTTTTATAATGCTTGTGCAGTAGGCAGGATTTTCTTCCAACTTTTCAAATTCCTAACTAAATTGAGTAAAACTATAATATTTGAGAATATTGACTCTTGTTGAATTTATGAAGATGTTACTAATTAAATGACATCATTTTGTATTTTGTTTTGAAATTTTAAACTCAGTTCATAAATAAAAAAGCTTATGTTCAGAATTTCAAGTCCGTATATTATTTTCAGTGAAATTTGAAGAGATTTTGAACATAGCTAAGAATGGTTCTTAATATGACTAAATTTCAATCGCAAATATCTCGAGATTTTGATCTGATTGGAAAAAAACTAATTTCTACGACCAACAAATAAGTTTACGTGTCTCGGTATTTTCGTGTGTCTTTTTGACGTCCCTACAGTGTAATTTTAGTATTTCTAAGTAGGAATTTTGTGATATTTCGTACAGCTTGTTTAAGCAGTTTTTGTTTTTTTAATTTTTCAGATCACATTTGGGTACTTTCACGTCATATATTGTACAGCCAGTTATAGAACATTTTTATTTTTGGTGTTATTTTGTTCAGAAGGGCTTTTATTTAAAAATTTTTTAAAATCACATACCTTTTTTTAGGCAATATCTTTGAATGTTTTGTTGGAATATTTTGGAATTTTTTTGCAGTGAAGGCAATCCCGGGATCCCGAAAACCCCGGGATTTAAGGCCAAGCAACCCCAGAACTGTCGGGACTAAGAAAAGTCCGGGATTCTGGGGTCCCGGGATTGGATTCCCTACCGCTAAACCATTTTTTTTGAGGTGCTTTCGGAAAATGGCCGCCATTTTGTTATTACTTGGCATTTTTCAATATAATTTTTACTAGATATTTTTTAAACGGAGTTTTATTATATCTGTATCGACTGAAGCTACTTCCACTAACAGAAGCGCGTCAAAAAAGTCGTAAAAATGGGTCATTTTTGTACTGAATTAAACTAAGGACCCCCCCTTAAATCAAGAAAAAATTTTTTAATGTAAAAAATTACTTTCTTTGTGTAAAACTATTTTATACACACCATTTATAACATTAAACTATAAAAAATGTATTTACTTCATCGAAAACCGAAAACAAGAAAATAATACTCGTAATCATGGGCGTAGCAAGTCTAGGGCAGGGGGGCCGGGCCGTCGCTTAAGTTTTCAAAATAAGTTTAATTTTTGGACCAGGGAAGACGAAAGTGGTGCTTTATGATTTTCGCGCACTGAATTCAAATCCGCAGTCCGTTTTTCTCTATCAGGTCGAGTTTAGGAGTTATAGGCCAATTTAAAAAGTCAGTTCTTTTTCTGATAACTGGGCTTTATCTTTTTAACGCATTAGGCGATATTAATTATACCGCCCTTGATAGAGTTGATGGCGGTGATCTATAAATAGCCTACTGCTTTGAAATGTCATATGATTAGCAGCCATACAATTCATAAGAATGAATTCCAGAATCTGCACATTCATATGCTAGTTTAAACAGTGAGTTGATCACAGCTTAATCACTCAAAGACTACTGAAGAGGAATATGTAGCGATTTCCGAAACAGACTGTCTAGTCAGCTAAGTGATTGACTCTATACAGAGTTGTTGTTGTTGTTGTTGCCTTCTTAAAAACTTACTTGATCTAAAGCTCACAATCTTAATTCACGATATTAATTATCCTTAATAAGTTTTATTTAAAATATTAGCCTAACTAAACTGTTACCAAAATTTCATTGTCTTTTGTAGTTATAAAGAAATCAGCCTTTAAAGTTCAAACATTTTAAAACTTTTAAACTTTTTTCATGTTTGCAACTCTGTAACTTTTTCCCTTCCCTGAATTTTCCAATAACTTTCTTTTGTCAAATAGAATATTTTATTAGCTTTAGTAAACTTTTTATTTTTTGCCAATATCTTAGACAGTTTATGAGTTATTAATATATCTGAATTCTCAGCCGCTTGAAATTTTTTAGGAAAATTTTTAAAAAAACTCTACTTTCTTATTTCTTTTTTTTATTTCTATTTTATTTTAATATTTCTAAAACTATCTAAAATACACCTAATTCAGTTTTTACGCGAACTTTTTTTACGCGTATTTGATTTAACGCGATCCCAAAAAAATATTTCATTTTGTTTTTACGCGCTTTGATTTGATTTAACGCGGTCTAAAATTTTTTGCTTTTTATCCGAAAAACATTTGTTTTTAACGGATTTGGAGGATTTGAAACTAAATATATAGTTGGCAACGCTGCAAATTGTGTGGTACGAAAAATTCACTGGCAGCACTGAAAATGATGTGGTGGAATGGAAACATTTACTACAACCAAAGAAGGGGATTTCAATTGTTTGTTTCAAATGAGTTCTGGTGAGAGACCAGTGCAAGAGCGCAGTCAAATTTCTTCTTTCTGAATTCAATAAACGGTAATTAATACAAATTTTTGTCCATGCATTCAGTTATTACGTGCAAATTAATTGTTTTTATAGGTTAGTAATCACAATTTAGAATGGCCACTACAAAACAAACTAAAAGAAAAACTATTTCTTTGGAAGATAAAATCAAAATTTTAGATCGTCTAGCCGCTGGAGAAAGTGCTACTTCAGTAGGAAAACATTTAAGTTTGAACGAATCTACTATAAGGACAGTTAAAAAAAATGAAAAATCTATTAAACAATCTGTGATTGCTGGAACAAAATTAAGTGCTCATACATCATCATACACAAGAGACGACATTGTAAAAGAGAAAATGGAGAAGGCTCTTGTAATATGGATTGAGGATAGCTCACAAAAACGGATACCAGTTGACGGAAATACCATAAAACAGATGGCATTAAGGTTTTATGACCAAATAAAAGAAAAGGAGCCGCAAACATCCATCCAGAAAGATAAGAAATTTGAATTTTCTGCCAGTACAGGTTGGATGACAGGTTTTCTGCAAAGACACGCGCTTCATAATATTAAAATTAAGAGTGAAATAGCATCTGCTGATGAGCCGGCAGCTAAGGATTTTCCCGCAAAACTGGCTAAAATAATTGAAGATGGTGGCTACACTCCGGACCAGGTATGGAATGCGGATGAAACAGGTCTTTTCTGGAAACGAATGCCAAGTCGAACATATGTAGCTAAAACCCAAAAAACTGCTAGTGGGTTTAAAGTAGCCAAATATCGTGTGACCTTTTTATTCTGCTCCAACGCTTCAGGAAATCGAATGTTAAAACCCTTACTTGTAAATCGAGCTCTAAAACCACGCTCAATGAAAGGCTTAAATAAGGACACATTACCCGTTCACTGGGCAGCTAATAAAAAGGCCTGGGTCACAACTGAGCTTTTTACTGAATGGTTTCTTAAATATTTTGTACCGGAAGTTCGGCGGTATATGAGCGATAAAAGCCTTGAATTTAAAGTTCTCTTGATTATAGACAATGCACCAGATCATCCACATTTAGAGCATCCAAATGTCAAATTTTGTTTTCTGCCTCCAAATACAACATCGTTAATACAGCCGCTGGATCAAGGAATTATTGCAACTTTTAAGATCTACTACGTGAAGCAAACATTCAGTTACATTTTGGACCAATTAATGAGTGATAAAAATTTAACAGTCACAGACGCATGGAAGAAGTTTTATATTAATGGCTGTATCAAACATGCAGGATTGGCGCTAGTAGAATTAAAAGAATCAACGTTAAATGCATGTTGGAGAGCAGTTTGGCCCGAATGCGTTAAAGATAACAACAAAGTGCCTTCTAATACTATTGTATATTCCAACATCATAGCCTTAGTTCAAGATGTAGGCGGAGAAGGCTTTGATGATTTATTGTCTGCAGATATCGACGAATTATTGGTGGATACGCTACTAAGCAATGATGAAATCATTGGTTTTGCTCTTGAGACACCCGATACCGAAGAAATCGGTAGTGAGAATGACGAAGAGGTTTCCACCCTCACTGCATCCTTAGTTAAGGAAGGACTTCAAATGGCAGCTAAATTGGGCGATCATTTTCGCAAGCATGATCCTAATGCGGAAAGAGCCTCGAAATTTCAACGTGATGTGAAATTGTTAATGGGTAATTATCGTGAATTACATAAAAGTCTTATCAAAAATGGAAGTCAACGATTGATAACAGAATTTGTGACTAAAATAACTGAATCATTACCACCCATTAAGAATGAATCTGAAAATTTTTCTAGAGATGAAAGTGATGTTGAAGTCTATCGCAAGCGAATGCGTTTATTAGAAAGTGACACTGATTAAAAATTAATTTTTGTGATATGTTTTTAAGGTTTTTGATTCTTATGATTTATTTTTGTGATTGAACTGTTTTTTCTGTTCATGAATTTGAATTATATGTACATTAAGGCGCCTCAAAAAAAAAAGTGGTCCGGGTCACCTCCTGAAAACAAACTTTGGTTTATTTTATGATGATTCCCAAAATATTGCAACTCTAGCTTTAGCCGTTCGTGAGCTGGAATGGTTTGAAATAACCTCTAAAAATCGCGTTTTTGATTAATACTATTTATACCACACTACCTTCGGTCAAAAAAATTGTCACAAATAGTGTAAATCGATGAAATACATAGTTTTGTTTTTTTATTTTTTTTTAAATCTGCTCACACACTTAGTTATTGAGTTATTTGCAGTGATTTTTTAAATTTTTTTAATGCAGTTTTTATAAAAATATATATAACTTCCCCATTTATAGCCTGATTTACCATTCCGTGGTATCATTGGAAAGGTACTGAATGCTGCTTTTCATTTCTGTCGTTAATTAACCCTTATAAGCACTTTTATAAAAATGCATTTTATTTTATTTTTATTTTTTTGTGATGGCCTTTGCCTCAATTCCTGAATTTGTTCAAATATAAGAGAAATAAAATTAAATCATGTAGATAAAGAATGCATTTTTTAAATGGACTTTGGAATAAAGTATAGGAAAATACTTTATTGTACTTAGACAAAACAGCTAAGAGTAAATTTTACCACAGTTCTTATAAGTAGTCACTCATGACTTTTACATGACTTTTAGGTTTGACAATGAGTTATATTATATTATATAAATGTGAGTTTTTGAATTGTGATCGCTTAATTGTTCAAGTTATTCATAAAAAAAAATGCTTTTCGTTTCTCGCGAGTTAAATAAAAATCAATTGCCAACAAAAAGTGATGTAATAAAACATTTATTATTTTTGCGCGAAAAAAATAATAATCGGTCTTACGGGCTATCTAATTATCATCAAAACATGCTAAATGATTTAAGCAAAATTTGGAAAAGAGCAGAAATTCCGGTTATATCGAAGACTGCGATCCGCAAAAAACATCAAAATTTAACGCTTTTATATCGGGATATCACAAAAAATCCATCGCATTACAATGCAAGCGAGTGGGCCGAACTATTTTCAATTTCTGTTTGCAAATGTGCTCTAATTAGAGTGTCTTGTAGTTGCCCAGGTGAAAAACAAATGCCATTGCATGTTTGGAATTTTTACCTTGATCAGTCGAGCCGAAGGTTGCTCACGCTAGATGACGTTGAAAACCACATCCCATGTGATTCTATTACGGACTTCGAAAGCGAAAATGAAAACGAAAGTATTGCAACAGCCACTTTTGTACCACAACTAAGAGAAATGGATGTGGATGATCCATATTCATCATCGTCTGAGGAAGATCTTAAAGATCTTGGACCAAGCGTACAAAGTTTTTCCTTACCAACATTCAGTGCTGCGTTGGACCGTGCCAGTGTATCCAATCGCTTTGGGGCTCTGCTCGCAACAACATTGCTAAAAGATTTGGACATTCCAGGCATAATTATTGATCAGCACAAAATCCAAAGGGAGCGAACTAAAGCTAGGGCGAAATCACTAAGAGACATAAAAAACAATGAAATACTAAAATGCATTTCTTTTGATGGAAAAAGGGAACGCACTTTGAAACAAGTTACTGTGAATGGCAAACCACGCAACGTTAAAATGATGGAGGAGCATATAACTCTGGTAAGCGAACCCAGCTCAAACTACATTGGTTACTTAACTCCCGTAGACGGAAGCGGTGCTGGTATCGCAAACGATATTGTCAATTACTTGAAAGCTGAAAAGTTTTCACTAGAGCACGTGGTCGCTGTAAATTGCGACGGAACCAGCACCAACACAGGCAAATTTAATGGAGCGATTTGTAACCTAGAACGACAATTGCAGCGCCCTTTGCAGTGGCTAATATGCCTCTTTCATTTTAACGAGTTGCTATTCACTGCGTTACTCAAAGAAATGTTAGGAAAAGCTAATGGGCCGCAAAACTGGCCAGGAATAATTGGGCATACATTACAGGGCTGCGAAGATGTGCCGGTAAATTGTATTCAATTATTTTGTTGTTTTTTTTTAACTGTTAATTTCAATAAAATATTAACTTAAGATTGCTCATAACTTTGATCCAATTGCGATGGGCTGTATGCCCACAAATATTGATGACTGGGTTTTGCGAGCTGATCAAAAATATCTTTATGATATGGTACGAGCAGTTGATGCTGGGGCGTGCGATGAACATTTGGCCAGCATTAAACCTGGCCCGCTCAATCTTTCACGCTGGTTGACAACAGCATCAAGAATTTTGCGGCTATATGTTACGAAGCCTGTGGCTTGCGAAAAGTTAAAGCAGCTAGCATTTTTTGTTATGAGGGTCTACGCACCATTTTGGTTTTTAATAAAAAGCCAACCAAAAGCCATTCATGGCAGCCGCCACTTGTTTAAATACATTGAGTGGACGCGCGAATTACCGGCAGATATGCAATTTATTGTACAACGCTCTGTTCAAATTAATGGATTTTTTGCTCACCCAGAAAATATTTTACTGGCAATGGTTACAGATGAGAGCAAGGCGACACGAAAGGAAGCCTACGATATTATTTTACAATCGCGTGCTCATGACACACAAGGAATTCGCCAATTTAATGTCCCCAAGATACAATTCAATTGTGATTCCTATAAAAATATGATAGATTGGAATGAATTAAGAGCTAATACAGAACTGCCATGCATCCAGTTCTATACTCAACAATACTTATTAGAACTACACGAATCCAATGAAATTGTAAAAATTCCTGGTAATGAAAAGTTTTTAAAATAATTGTTATGCTTTTCTTAACAAACAATTTTCAGAATTTCCATGTCATTCACAAAATACGGAACGTTTTGTACATGTGGTAAGCCAATCCTGCGTTTCGGTAATTGATAAGAACAGACCTGCACATATTGCAAACAAGATTCAATCGCGCAAGCGTTACTGTAAAATTGAATCACGAAAAGATTTGGGATAAAAAAAAATTATTTCTTTGATAAAACTCTAAATTGTTTTTTTTTTATCTTTTAATTAGCGACTTAATAAATAACCACAAATTTTTTATCATGTTGATAAAAAATGCATTTTTATAAAAGTGCTTATAAGGGTTAATCAACGACAGAAATGAAAAGCAGCATTCAGTACCTTTCCAATGATACCACGGAATGGTAAATCAGGCTATAAATGGGGAAGTTATATATATTTTTATAAAAACTGCATTAAAGAAAATTGAAAAAATCACTGCAAATAACTCAATAACTAAGTGTGTGGGCAGATTTAAAAAAAAATAAAAAAACAAAACTATGTATTTCATCGATTTACACTATTTGTGACAATTTTTTTGACCGAAGGTAGTGTGGTATAAATAGTATTAATCAAAAACGCGATTTTTAGAGGTTATTTCAAACCATTCCAGCTCACGAACGGCTAAAGCTAGAGTTGCAATATTTTGGGAATCATCATAAAATAAACCAAAGTTTGTTTTCAGGAGGTGACCCGGACAACTTTTTTTCCTCCATACAAGTTGAGGCGCCTTAATGTACATACATACTTTATTCGTTTTATTTTAGCTGATATTTAATATATGGAACCAATCCTCTCCTTTTATATGGATACTCTATCTTTTTTACGCGTTTTTTTTACGCGAGTTTTCGAGGAACGTATCTATTGCGTAAAAACAGAATTAGGTGTATTGTCAAAAGGTAAAAATATACTACAACTCCAGAATTTTGGAGTTTTAGTATAATCCGAATTTTCTAAATAACTCATAAACTGTCTAAGAAATTGGCAAAAAAGAACAGTAGACTAAGGCTAATGAGATATTCTATCTGACAAAAGAAAGTTTTTGAAAATTTAGGAAAGGAAAAAATAGTTACAGGGTTGCAAACATGAAAATGTTTAACAATGTTGATTTTATAAGATTTAAATACAAATTCTAAATGTTTGCTAGTTTAAATCATACTTGATTTTAGATACAAATTCTAGTTGTCAATCAAGTATGATTTAAACTGTCAATCAAGTATGATTTAAACTATCAAGCATTTAGAATTTGTATTTAAGTCATATAAAGTCATCTAGTTGTTTGATAGTTTAAAATCGTTTATTAAGCTTAAGGTCAAAGTTAGAACAATTAATTGTTCTAACGAATCTTCCCAAAGAAATAACAACAACAACAAAGTTTTTCAATATGAAAAGGAAAAAATCGCTAGCTGATTTTATTGCAATTTCGGCTGTGCTAAAGGCAACATCAGAAATCTTTTTGATGCCCGTGCAAGCGCGCACTAGCGCAGAGGCGATGAGGTTTGAAGTGTCAATTTCTCAGTTTTTCTCCTATTTCACATGCTCACATTTGTTGTTGTATTTTTGCTTTACTTTAGTCCTTATGCTTATGTTATTAGAGGCTTCTGATGAAGTCTTTAGCACGGCCGAAATTGCAATAAAATCAGCTAGTGATTTTTTCCTTTTCATATTGAAAAACTTTGTTGTTGTTGTTGTTTCTTTGGAAAGATTCGTTAGAACAATTAATTGTTCTAACTTTGACCTTAAGCTTAATAAACGATTTTAAACTATCAAACAATTAGAATTTGTATCTAAAATCAAGTATGATTTAAACTAGCAAACATTTAGAATTTGTATTTAAATCATATAAAATCGACATTGTTAAACATTTTCATGTTTGCAACCCTGTAGCTATTTTTTCCTTTCCTAAATTTCCAAAAACTTTCTTTTGTTTCTTAGCGCGCTGCTAAGGAGCGATACAAAGAAAAGAGGAGGGAAGAGAGACATATTTTCAGGCGGAAAAAAAAGAGAGGCAGAAAAGCGCGAGCAAGAGAAGATTGAGATGTTTGGTGACAGGAATGAGGCCCGAAAATTTTTTGAAAAAATAAGACGCCTTGCCGATGGTTTTAAAACCGGGGCCTCTTCCTGCAAGGATGAAAACGGGAATCTAGTGACAGATGTCCAGAGTACACTGACGTTATGGAGGGAACACTTCTCTAAGCTTCTAAATGGCGACGCTGACAACAATCCCGCCAATAGAGATGATATTCCGGAAACCCCAATTTTGGATGACAGCGTTGAGGTTCCGCTGCCAGACTATGATGAAGTTCTGACAGCTATAGCTCGGCTTAAAAATAACAAAGCCATGGGAGCTGATGGCTTACCTGCTGAGCTGTTTAAGAACGGAGGTGAAGCTCTACTTAAATGCATTCACGAGCTTCTATGCAGAATATCAGTGAGAATGCATTCCGAACGATTGGAATCTCAGTGTGCTCTGCCCAATCCACAAGAAAGGCGATCCCACTATCTGTGCCAATTACCGTGGGATAAGCCTTCTTAATATCGCATATAAGGTCCTGTCGAGCGTTTTATGTGAAAGATTGAAGCCCATTGTAAACGAACTGATCGGACCTTATCAGTGTGGATTCAGACCTGGAAAGTCCACCATCGACCAGATTTTCACGCTACGACAAATCTTGGAGAAGACTCAAGAAAAACAAGTCGACACCCACCATCTTTTTGTCGACTACAAAGCCGCCTTCGACAGCCCAATAAGGAAGCACCTGTACTCCAACATGTCTGAATTTGGTATTCCTGCAAAACTAATACGACTTTGCAGGATGACACTGAGCAACACCAGCAGCGCAGTTAAAATCGGGAAGGACCTCTCCCCACCATTTATTGCCAAACGAGGTTTCAGACAAGGTGATTCCTTATCGTGCGACTTTTTCAACCTAATGATGGAAAAGATCATCCGAGCTGCTGATCTGAGACGTAGTGGCACAATATTCTACAAGAGTGTTATGCTGCTTGCGTATGCTGATGACATAGATATCATTGGCCATAATACGCGCGAAGTCAGTGCAGCATTTTCCAGATTAGAAAGAGAGTCAAGTCGAATGGGTCTGTCAGTGAATGCAGATAAGACGAAATACTTAGTGTCAACAAACAAACAGTCCCAGCGTCTTGAAACCCACGTTACCGTTGACAATACCTCATTCGAGGTTGTGAAGAACTTCGTTTATCTGGGATCCAGCATTAATTCAACCAACGACATCAGCATTGAGATCAAACGAAGAATATCTCTTGCCAACAGGTGTTACTTTGGGCTCAGTAGGCAATTGAGAAGCAGAGCCCTCTCTCGACGAACGAAAATCACGCTCTATAAATCGCTCACCATGCCCGTCCTACTTTACGCATCACAAACCTGGACGCTGAGCAGTTTAGATGAAAAGACTTTAGGAGCATTCGAGAGAAAGATTCTTCGTAAGATCTACGGACCAATCTGCGTCAATGGCGAGTACCGAATACGGTGGAATGATGAACTGTATGAGCTGTACGCTGATATCGACATAGTCAAGTGCATTAAAATCGGGCAGCTTCGCTGGCTTGGTCATGTTCAGCTCATGAAAGACGATGCTCCAGTGAAGAAAACATTCGATTCGGTACCCAGCGGCGGTCAACGCAGAAGAGGACGACCGCATCTTCGTTGGAGAGACCAAGTAGAGGACAACCTGACGAAGCTTGGAATTTCCAACTGGCGCCAGCAAGCGAAAGACAGAAATGGCTGGCGCAAATTCTTAGATGAGGCCATGACCGACATACGGTTGTAGCGCCAACTAAGTAAGCAAGTAAGTAACTTTGACCTTAAGCTTAATAAACGATTTTAAACTATCAAACAATTAGAATTTGTATCTAAAATCAAGTATGATTTAAACTAGCAAACATTTAGAATTTGTATTTAAATCATATAAAATTAACATAATAAATAACAAGGTCATTTAGAAAGAACTTTAATGTTTAACAATTTTAAAATTTTTGAAGTTTGAAAGCTGATATCTTTTAAACTACAAAAGACAATACATTTTTATAAACAGTTATAGTTAGGTCTAGTACTTTTAAATCAAACGTATTTAAATAAATTTAAATAGACTAATGCGTTATAAAGATAAAGTCCAGTTATCAGAAAAAGAAATCGTCCAGTTGATTAAATACTTCCTCGCGTAAATATTAAAATCAGCTTACCAATCACCCAGTAACAATACCTATTGAATATGGAAATATTTCGCTGTTTGTACCATATCTCGACTTATTAAAATCATTCTTACTGCAGCGTTTTATGCATTTAAAGCGAGCATATAAATTTTTTGAAAGGGAAAAAAATAGTAGCTGAAATTTTAAGCCGATTTGCTAAAGATTCGCGCCGATGAATACTGATTTTCGTTTTTTTTAGTCGCGTTAAATTTAATATTGTTTTAAATTTAATTTGATATTTTTCTCAATAAAGCCAATATATTAAAAAAAAAATTTATTTAATTTTTAGCTATATGAATTAATAAGTAGCTGGTCCCCTTCTGAATAAAATACTGGCTACGCCCATGCTCGTAATGTTAATTTTTGACCAAGAGTGTAATTTTCCAGAAACAAAACAAGTCAATAAATATTTAAAATATTCACAATATAATAACCGAGATAAGAATCTTAAACAAACTCCGAAGAATCTTAACTAACATATCATGTTGACTAGATAATTTTCCATGCAAAATTTATTATGTGCAAACATTGAAGGCGTTCCCAAGATATGGATAACAAATTGCTTGAACAATTAAGTTAAAATCACTATATATGCTAAAATCTAAGCAATTTTATGAAACCCTACACTAACATGTGTAATAATACAGCAATCTTTAGTTTACTCTTACAATATTAAGTTAGTCGGAGAGAAAAATTATTGTTATATTCAGAAACAACTGCTTGATTTAAGAATGGACATATTCTTACAATTCAAATTTAATTGAATCAAGCATTAAAAACTAACTAGCGAATAGTCCTTACTAATAAGTACTTATATAAATACATATATTTCAAATAATCAGTTTTTTCATGATATCTTGAAACTAGAGTAAATTGATTGATATCACTCGCTAAAGCAATATAAAAATTGAGAAAATATACTCTTAAGGGGGCAGTCTGCTTCTTTTGGGCATACTTTTAAGATGTTTTTTTATAGAAATTTTTTTTTTGACACTCTGCTAGTTTTGCAAATTAGTTTATTTTACAAAATATTGTGGTACACAAAAATGTTTTTTTATTTCTTAACTCTTTCAGTGGATTTGCCCAATATATTGAACACGTCAGAAAGTAATTTTTGTTATTATTTTGTAACGCTTTTTTTTAATCAAATCGTTTGGATCTATGAAAAAAGATGAACCAACATGATAAAAATAAATTTAGAGAGATATTTGACATTAAAGTCAGTTGGATTTTCGATTTTGTGCCGAATAAAAGCAACGAACTTTATTTTGGCCTATTTTATAAGAAAAAAAAACGGGACAAAAATTAAATTTATGTTTTTATATCTTTTTATGGCTTTAATGATAATAATATTAAGAGAGTTTAAAAAAAAAATCTAAAGGGTTGAAAAACCTTCAAGGATTTGCAAAACAATTTTGTGCCGAAGAGGAGCAAAACAATTTTTTTTTGTGTTTAAATGAAAATTATAATAAAATCACACTAATGGCTATTTAGAGGTTTTTTTAAATCGAATGAATAAATACTAGAACTGACAGCAAACATCATTTGATAGTTCCTTGTTCTAGCTACTATTTTGATAATGCGAATGAATGAATAAGTTATTAATTAATTGTCTGTTCTAGTTAATTATTTTGACGAACTCTCGAAATCTTCGGTATACCGATTCCTAGGCTTATCAATTAGCTCAAACTGGTTTAAATAGAGAAAGGAAAATTAACCCTTGGTATCACAATGGACCTCATTGGCCTAAGTGTGTCTCGGTTGAGACAGCCACACTAACTTTACCTAACCTAACCTAACATTTTTTAATTTGAATAAATGAGTAAATTATGCGATATATAAATCATTCATAAAGCAATGAACGAAATATTCGAACAAACGAATTGTTTGATAGTTGAAATCATATGATAGTGCCCATCACTAGTTTCAAATATGTTTTAATTCTTGAGAAAATTCAGTTTTTCCACTTAAAGGTAATGTTGGTAAAATTTTAAAGAGACTTTGAAGAAGAGGATTACAAAACTGACCTTATAAACTGGAACTTAATCTTCGACATGACTTCGGTAAACCATCAAGCAGAGTTTATACAGCAAAATATAAATTATTAAAACGACGAAATTGTTCACATAAAAACACATAAGATCCGACATGGACAACAACCATGGCTTAGCAAAAAAATCAGGACACTAATAGACCAACGTGACTTGGCTTATAAGTGCTGGAGATGATTTAAAACGTCTGATTTGCATAACTTATTCAAGAAACTTAGAAGACAGGTAGTAAAGGAGATTAAAGAAGCAAAAACTTATTACTATGATAGTAAATTTAGCAACGCTGTCAGCACTAAACAGACATGGAAAGAAATTCGGAAAAGAGGCTAAGATAAAAATACTATTTGCAATAACTTGAACATTAACCTCAATGATCTGAATGAAAAATTTTTGTATTTTGGAATTGATGGTATCCACCCAGTTTTTCTCAAAGTTCTGCTACCAAAGCTACTTCCACATATCACACATATTTTTAATACAGCAATAACATCATCATCATTTCCAAAATGTTGGAAGGTAGCTAAAGTAAAACCAATTCCAAAATCTAATAACGAGTATCGCCCAATTGCAATCCTGCCTTACTTGTCTAAAGTTTTTGAGAATCTTATGGCTAAACAAATAAGAAAATACATATCAGAAAACAATATTATTACTGATCACCAATCAGGCTTCAGGCCAAAATGCAGTTGTATAACTGCCCTTATTGACGTTTCCGAAGAAATCCGTATAGCCCTTGACGAGAATAAAGTTACATTTCTAACACTCTTGGATCACTCTAAGGCATTCGACTCTGTGGATCATAACATTTTATGCACAAAGCTAGTAAGGTTATATAATTTTTCTTCCACGGCAGTGAAACTGCTTGCATCATACCTCACAGAATGATTTTAGGTAGTATATCATTCATGTAATGGTATCGACAAATATTCTTGCCTACTTCCAGTAAGAAGAGGTGTCCCTCAAGGATCTATTTTAGGTCCGCTTCTATTTATTATTACCTTAATGACCTACCAATAGTTCTTCGTGACTGCAAAATACACATGTACGCAGATGACGTTCAATTATACAAAAGTTGTAGTTAGGATCAAATAGGAGATTGCGTAACTAAATTAAATGATTATCTTGGTGACATATATAAGTGGACAGTAAAAAATGGTTTAGGTCTTAATCCTTCAAAGTCTAATTGCCTTATAGTTTACAAAAAGCAACTGTACTTAAGAAATCTTCCCAGAGTTCTAATGAACTCGACTGAAATAGAGTACGTAGCTACTGCGAAAAACCTTGGAATTACGTTTGATAGTAAACTATCGTGGAAACGCCATATAGCAATCACAGTTGGAAAAGTATACGGTGTGTTGAGATCCTTGTGAACGACGCAATATTTTACACCTTTTAAAATAAGAATGACACTTGCGAAAGCTTATCTGTTTCCAACATTGCTATACGGTAGTGAACACTTTGCAAATGTGACTCGGAAGGCAAACAGAAGTTGAGAGTTATAGTTAACAACATCACAAGATACATTTTAAGTTTAACAAGATCAGATCGAGTATCTTCACTAGCCGTTCAAATTTTTAATATAACTATTGATCAACAACAGAGAACTGCAATGAGTATCCGACAGAATTCGGATACTCAAATCATACCCGAGTGTCGTGCTGTTATCAACTCTATCCATACTTAATAATATGTGTAAAATACTTATAGACATTCGGCTCATTAGCATTTTTTCGGGTATAAGTACATTCTCATATCCGAGAGAGGCATGATCCGATCCACTTCGAGCCGTTTTCAATGAGTGCGTTGAGTCAGTTTATTACAAAGGCGCTCGATCCGAATGTATTTTGAGTGTACTTTGAGTACTGCTCCTTCTCTGCCCACGTCTCTTAGCGCTAATTAGTTTTTTTTTTGCGTATGCACTTTTCGTAAGTACTTGTCTGCAGGCCATGTGAGCTCTCATTTTCTGTTTGTTTTTTCTCGAAAACTCGTTCTTGGTATTTTATTGTTGCACTCTATGGAGGAAAAAACAATAACAACGCTTGTGATTTTGGTTTGTTGGACATAAAAAAAATAAAACAAAATCAAAATGCCGGCGCACAGTGGATAAAAGTTGGAAATAAATATCAAAACTGATGATCTCTTTTTATGATTTTTTTTTCTTTGCGTTGCTTAACAATATTCTAACTCCAAATATTCCAAAATATTTATCAGAAATATATGTATATAGGTTTTCTGTGTAGACGCCTTAAAATTGGATTGATGTAAAAATGCTGAAAAAATTTCGTAAAATATTGATATTTTTCAAGAGTTATTACAGACAATTGAGAAAACGTATTGCACTCTGGTTTTTTTTAAGTACAAAAAGCATTATTGAAAAAGTTTTTTGCATTCTTAAAATATTTTTTTTTATTTTTGCAATAAATTTCTTATGCAAAGTTGATATGACAAAAAAACGTAAATTTATTTTTTTGCAGAAAATATTTTTATAATTCAAAAAGATAATGATCTTCGGATGTTGACGATATATTAAAAAAAGAAATGCTTTTATTGGACTTTAATTTGAGCGATTAAAAAAAAACTGACAGAGTTTTTTGCGTCTTTGAACAACATTTGGTAAATGCGTTTCGAAGAAAATATAGGTATGTTTAGTCTCAAGGTTTATTTCTATAGTCATTTTCTTTACCATGCTTTTAAGCATTTTTTTATTTAACGATCACTTCTTACGAAAGTGCGGCATATTGATATATAGGTATATTTTTTAATTTAAAATCGTTAAATTTTTAATGTAAATAGTGAAAGCATTTACTTACTAAATACGATAAATGGTTTAAAATGTTATAATTCTTCTTTTGAAATACTAGTATATATTTACAGAGTAATTAAGTATTCTACAGTGTGTTTCTCAGTCTAGTAATTTGCTATGTTAATATATATTAAATATTTTTTAAATAATTAAATAATTAAATAATAATTTTTAAATAATTACAATTAAATTGAATTAGTAAAACAGTAATGTGATATGTATAAAGTTAAATTAATGCACATTATCTTAAATCTTACTATGAAACATTTTAATGAATTTCGCAATAACATGCTTTCAAAACTATTCAAACATTTAAATTCTCTTGTCAATAAATGTTCTTCAAACATCTTCAATCAGCTGAAAGTAAAATATATATTCTTTGATTCTAAACAACAGAATTGGAATACGTACACGGAGAAAATTAATTTGCTTGAATCAATTTGTATTTAGGAAAAAGAAAAATTTTGATAAAATTCAAGCAAGATTTTGCTAAGTTATTATAAACTGAAAATCAAATTTTAACTTAATTCAAGCAAATATTTGCTAAGTTATTATAAATGGGAATAGCAAATTTTAACTTAATTCAAGCAAATATTTGCTTAGTTATTATAAATTGGAATAGCACATTTTGATTAGTTTTTGCTGAAATTTACCATAATTTTGAAGTGGCTGAGAATCAAGCGCAAGTTTTGCTTAACTACAATACTAATTTAGTAAACAGCTTTTTCCGTGTATGCAAGCCATGTTTTTATGCTACACGATCTGTGCTCACTTTATCACAATGCTAAAATGTATGCTATTATCTTTTTTAACTGTTGATAGTATCACATTTACAACCAGCGCCGGTTTGTGGCAAAAAGCATTAGGTTTACTCCTTTTTTTTATAATAAAAACGAAACGATAAGCTTTTTTTTGATGATTTTTTTCCGTTTTTATAAAAAGCAAACAAACAATATCTTGGAATACTATAAACCACTATTTTAAACAGTTTAGATGCTGCGCTTCATTGAAGTTGGAATACGTAAAAACACGTGAAGTATAAATTTTCGTATGGGAGGTGGGAGTGGCAAAAGAGATTTGTTTAATGATAGATATATATTGAAGATTTCTGACAGAATGGTTCTTGTATTGGTTCAAGACAAAAAAAATATGGCGTTTTAAATATTTGTGTTGTATGGGAGGTAGGCTTGATTGAGGGCGGATTTAAAAGTATTTTTGTGTGTATTCTAATAAAGCAAATTCCAATTAATACACAAAATTTAATTGGTTTACGATGAGTCCTTCTATTTATTGACAACTTTTGTATGGGGCTCAACCACTGTGCGGCGCACGTGTCTGTTTGCTTCTTGTGCGTAAGCACGTGCAGTGGAAGTTAAATTTAAATTATGCGCATGTGATTTGGCAACTTAAGGTTACAGAAAAATAAAAAAAAATATACCTTGCAAATTTAATAATAATTGCTGATTGCAGAAAATGAATGACACGATACTATCGAAACTGCGTATTATTTTTAAGCCTCAACAACGTTACCTCATGCGCAGCTTTCTCTGTGTAAGATAAAAACAAAAAGCAACACAAGAATAACACATCTGTTATTCAGCATTTAGATATGCTTAGAAAAAAATAGCACAAAACAAATACAAAAAACTCGCTCACTATTTACTGCTGCGCTCTACTGCGCTCTCTTTCATATCTGTGGCAGATGAGCCGAGTGATTCGGCTACTTGTGTCGATTATGAGTATTTCGGCAAGTAGGATAAGTATCAGCAAGACGACAACAACCATAAGTATTTATTTACCGAAAAAACCCGATCTTTCCCGATCCGACTCATGACTTAGGATACTCATATTTATTTGAGCCGCCGCATTTTAGCTTCGTAGAAGAGAATATGAGTCGAGTTGCGTGCGCTTAGGGTGAGTAGGTTTTTATACTTATTTTTTTCGGATACACTCAGAGTCGCAAAAAAGCTATCCGTTGCAGATCTCTGATCAACAACTAAAATATATACCCACGAACCGTCGTATTTATACAACAGACTCAGATTTGCTCGTTCCAACAGTTTTAACCAGCTAGTGCAATATAGGCATTCGTCTCTTACGTCGGATCGTCAATTCTTTATTTATGCTTTAAGACTTTGGAACTCGCTTCCTGCTCGTTTTCTATGCAAAAGTAATTTTAATGTTTTCAAGAAGGATCTCTTAATTTATTTCCAAGTGTAATAAGTGTTTACAGTGTAAGTGTGATATGACAAATTATCTATATGTTGTAATAACGTTAATAACTTCAATTTTTGTGCAACGTAAACTCATTTTAATGTAAATTTAATGTAATTATTGTCGTCTCAACAATCAATAACATCTGTATTTAGTTTAAGACATCTGTTAGCTGTAATAACTAAGTAAATTTATACATTGTCAAATTATACTATATTAAGCTCAATAATTTTATTTATATTTAATTCAATCAAATTTTTATTATATAACAAATCCATATAAGTAGAACACTATATCGTTAGGACAGTGTTATAAGATTGAATTATCTTAATGTCCTGAGAGAAACGCCTCAATAAATTAAACTAAACTAAAACTAGAGGATACACTTCAGCATCGCAGCAATCTAATGAGTATATTGTAGTGTGGCTCGAAGTATACGGGAAAATAAAATGTAATACAAAATAATTATATGGAAAATTATGTCAAAAAGCACACTCAATTTTTAAACCTTTGGGATGAAAAACTAAGATATCCTGATTTTGAGGAAAATCGTATAAATCTCTAGCCACCGGAAATGCCGATGAATTTGCGTACAATTTTTTTTAATTTGGGACCAGCACATTAATTTTTGAATGAATTTAATAATATTTATTTATTTAATCAATAGATCTCCACAAGACCTTAACAATGAACCCCTAATCGTCAAAATTGAATAATATTTGCGCAATTTTGAGAGATTTCCGAAAAACAGATTAGGCGAGAAGCAAATGGCAAATGGCGAGAAGGAAATGGTTGAATGAATCCAAATTTGTTGCTGTTTTCCAGCTAAAAAAATTAACTCTGCGATAGCGAAAATGAACTTCGAGCGTTATCAAAATTTCTATGACGCCCAAAACCAGAAAGGGAATTAGAAAATGTGATGAACTTCATCATTTGATGGTTGTCTGAACTCTGCAATTGGGAAAAAAACCATGATTTTTGAATTTTTTTTAAACTATGTACCTGTGGCCTGGAGGATGGTGAGGGTTGTATTCCTACCGAAAGCAGGTAAGAGCAGCTATCTGTATCCGAAGGACTACTGGATAATAGGTCTTACCTCCTTTGTACTCAAAACGCTCGAGAAACTGATTGACTTGCACTTAAAAAATGATACAATCCAGTTATCAAAAAACCAACACGAATACGGGAAAGGGAAATCGGTTGAAACTGCACTACACTCAATGAATTTCGGCCGAATGGATACCCTTAAGTCCCGACTTTTTTTAAATACAACATAGTTGAATTATATAAAGTTACTCGTCCGTTCGATCAATATAAATAAATCTTAAGGGGTATTTTTCATTTGAACGGCTAAGAAAAACACTTTGTAATTATTTTTACTAAAAACTTTTTTAATGATAAAAAAAACTTGTGTACATCAAAATACATATTATTAATTATGTTTTGAATTTTTTTTATTTGGCCTTTTATCTGCTCTCTTAAGCTTTTCGCAATTTGGACATCATTTTTCGAATCTTAAAAGGTGGCAACGATTTCTCAGCTTTTACAATAGGTAACTGAAAATTTCTTTAGTTCATCTAAACGATAATACTTGAAACTATAAGATTACGTTTAATCAGCCAACTAAACCTCATACCTGTTTTTGGCGCCATTTTCAAAACAAAAATTTAAAAATTACCCTATGTTTTTACATTTCTAACGCCCTATCCATCAGGAGTGGGCAAACGGTCGATCGCGAACAGTTTTACAGTCGATCGCAGACATTTTAAATAATTAACTAGGTTAATTTCAAATCTTTTTATTTAAATATGTACTTTAAATAGAGCTGATGATGAATTAAAAATCTATTGTACAGCTGGCGTGACTAATTTCCAAGCAGTGCAAATACTCCCTTCTATTTATTTTACTGCATGCGTACGCACTTTTTATTTTTACTCCCAGCTATACACTTTCTCTTAATACTGCGCTTGCGGTATTCTTGTCTTAACAAACAAGATAAGAAACTTAGAAAACAAGGAAGAGAGACGTATTCTCAGGCAAAAAAAAAAGAGAGGCAGAAAAGCGCGAGCAGGAGAAGATTGAGATGTATGGTGACAGGAATGAGGCCCGAAAAATTTTCGAAAAAATAAGACGCCTTACCGATGGTTTTAAAATCGGGGCCTCTTCCTGCAAGGATGAAAACGGGAATCTAGTGACAGATGTTCAGAGTACACTGACGGTATGGAGGGAACACTTCTCTAAGCTTCTAAATATCGACGCTGACAACAATCCCGCCAATAGAGATGGTATTCCGGAAACCCCAATTTCGGATGACAGCGTCGAGGTTCCACTGCCCGACCATGATGAAGTTCTGACAGCTATAGCTAGGCTTAAAAACAACAAAGCCGCGGTAGCTGATGGCTTACCTGCTGAGCTGTTTAAGAACGAAGGCGCTCTACTTATAAAAGCATTCACGAGCTTCTATGCAGAATATCAGTGAGAATGCATTCCGAACGATTGGAATCTCAGTGTGCTCTGCCCAATCCACAAGAAAGGCGATCCCACTATCTTTGCCAATTACCGTGGGATAAGCCTTCTTAATATCGCATATAAGGTCCTGTCGAGCGTTTTATGTAAAAGATTGAAGCCCATTGTAAACGAATTGATCGGACCTTATCAGTGTGGCTTCAGACCTGGAAAGTCCACCATCGACCACGTTACAGTTGACAATACTTCCTTGGAGGTTGTGAAGGACTTCGTTTATCTGGGACTCAGCATAAACTCAACCAACGCCAGCATTGAGATCAAACGAAGAATAACTCTTGCCAACAGGTGTTACTTTGGGCTCAGTAGGCAATTGAGAAGCAGAGCCCTCTCTCGACGAATAAAAATCACGCTCTATAAATCGCTCATCATGCTCGTCCTACTTTACGCATCACAAACCTGAACGCTGAGCAGTTCAGATGAAAAGACTTTAGGAGCATTCGAGAGAAAGATTCTTCGTAAGATCTACGGACCAATCTGCGTCAATGGCGAGTACCGAATACGGTGGAATGATGAACTGTATGAGCTGTACGCTGACATCGACATAGTCAAGCGCATTAAAATCGAGCGGCTTCGCTGGCTTGGTCATGTTCAGCGCATGAAAGACGATGCTCCAGTGAAGAAAACATTCGATTCGGTACCCAGCGGCGGTCAACGCAGAAGAGGACGACCGCATCTTCGTTGGAAAGACCAAGTAGAGGACAATCTGATGAAGCTTGGGATTTCCAACTGGCGCCAGCAAGCAAAAGACAGAAATGGCTGGCGCAAATTCTTAGATGAGGCCAAGACCGACATACGGTTGTAGCGCCAACTAAGGAAGTAAGTATATTTGTGCATCAAAAAAGTATGAAATTTGCTGAAAAAACAAATTTGCCTTTGCATAAATTAGTTGCTATGTCTACTGACCTTCAACAAGCACCTTCAATGATTGGTAGAAATAATGGATTTTTAGCCCTTTGCAAGCAAAATGAACAGTTTCCAGATTTTATGTTATTTCATTGCATAATTCAGATTAATGCGTTATGTGCAAAAATATTAGATGTTGATTATATTATCGACGCGGCAGTGAAAATTGCTAAGTCGATAAGAGCGCGAAGTTTAAGGAGGCGAATCTTCCGTTAGGTGGCTCAGTCGAGGAAGCTTTTTGAAAAGATTTCCAAGTCTTTTGCCTGAAATTATTGCATTTATTTATGGACACATTGGGAGAAAAACATGAATAATTGGAAGATCCAGTATGGGTAAAAAATAAGCATTTCTTACGGATTTTATGGGCCTTTACAACTCACTCAATTTACAATTACAAGGAAAAGGAAAAACTATTATTGAGTTGTTCAGTTCAGTAGGTGCTTTTAAGGCCAAATTAAGACTTTTTGCCTCACAGTTAAAAAGGCAAAATTTAAAATATTTTATGCTTATATTTATAAAAACATATTAAACTTACTGGTGAATGTAATATTGAAATGTTTTGTTCTGAATTGGAAAATTTTTATCAAGAAGTTAAGAGACGATTTGCAAATCTCAATAATTTTCAACCGATATTTTAATTTACTTCATTTCCTTTTGGAGAATTTGATAACGAGGATTTTTCATCAAATCTTGCTCATATTTTTCAATTGAATTCATCGGATGTAGAGTTAGAAATTATAACAATACAATCAGATATAATTCTGAAAGCTCGTGCAAATGAAAATAATTTTTGGAATTTATTACCAGAAGAAAAATACCCATTACTAAGATCGGTGTCAATGAGGATATTCGCTTTTTTTGGTTCCACATATCTATGTGAAGCAGCATTTTCTCAAATGAAAAACATCAAATCGCAATTTAGGAGCTCTCTGACTGATGACCACTTAATGGCGTCTATTCGATTGTGTATCAGCGATTACAAACCTCTCTTTGAAAGACTTGTCGATGAAATGGAATGTCACGCATCTACATCAAAAAAGTAATCAAAAATATTTAACAACTAGCTAAAACCCGGCGCGTTGCTGCCACTCTCCCTATTCAAACGCCCATAAAATGTTATCAGTTAAACAGCATGTCTAAATTGAGGTCAAATACTGAATTCCGAGACTGTGCGACCTATATCCACAAAGCTATTCGATATAACAATTTTGGGTTGTATAGGAAGTGCCACGCCCTCTTGATCACCCCTCATAGAATGTAATCAATTAAACTGCATGTGTACATGGAGGTCGAATACCGAATACCAAAACTGTGCGACATATAACTCCAAATATATTCGATAACACAAATTTGGGTTGTATGGGAGGTGCCACGCCCCCCGACAAACTCTAAAAAATTTTATCAGTTAATCTTCATGCGTAAATTTTGGTCAAATACTGAATTCCGATGCTGTGCGACCTATAACTCTAAAGCTATTTGATAGCACAAAGTTGGGTTGTATGGGAAGTGTCACTCCCCTTTTCCCTACGCCCATAAAATGTAAGAAATGAAAGTGCATGTATAAATTTAGGTCGAATACCGATTTCTTACGCTGTCAACCTATAACTTCAAAGCAATTCGATATTGCAAATTTGGGATGTAAGGGAGATGTCAGGCCTCCCTGTCCAACGCCCATAAAAAAAAATCATTGAAACTGCATGGGTAAATTGAAGTCAAAAACTGAATTCCAAAGCTGAATTCCTATAAATTCAAAGCTATTCGATATCACCAATTTGGATTGTATGAGAGGTGCCCCTCCCCCTTGTCCAACTCCCATAAAATTTCATCACTGAAACGGTACGTCTAAATTGTGGTCGAATACCGAATTTCTAAGCTGTGCAACCCATAACGCTATTCGATAACACAAATTGTTTTTATATTAATGGGAGGTAAAAGAAGGTGTGGCATTTCTTCTTAAACCATCTCGTACTCAAAGCAAAGCCACTTACAAAATTTGAGCTCAATCGGACCAATAGTATCGGAGTATTGTGATATTTCCAAAAGTAGGCGTAGATGAAGTGTGACAACGCCCGTTTTTATTAAAGTTAGTGACAGTCATCATAAGAACTTATTTACCAAATTTTAATTTAATACGACCAAAACCTTCTTAAATATAGCATTTTTATTGATTTGTGGGCGATAAAAGGGGTGTGGCATTACTTTTTTCCTAAACCTTTGCGTAGCAGTTACGAACAAACCAGTAGAAGGAAGTATCCTATTTGGTCTAGTCGTTTTCAAGTTTTAAGCATCCGAACAAATCACGATTCATTTTTATATGTACAGATATTGATTTGTGGGCGCTAAAAGTGGGCGTGAAAACATTTATGCATCGTGACTGCCTCTTGGAGCACCTACACAGCAAGTTTCAGTATAAAAATGTGTAGAACTCCGGAATTGCCATGATTTCGAAAAAGTGGGCGTATATAAATTGCGACGAAAAAGTGATTTTTGTACAGTTACTGACAGTTACCATCTGAACAAAATGATAATATCTTAGTTTTTACGATCGAAACCGTCTGATATATATCCCTTATTTGGTTTGTGGTCGATAGCGCAAATTTGGCTTGTATGGGAGGAACCACGCCCCCTCGTCCAAACGTTACCAAACCTCACAGGAACAATCTATCACCTCGGCAAACGTTGTTCTGCCACAGACCGCCTTACTGCCATACACGAAAATGTCAAGAAATGTCAAATATATTCACCATTTTCAGTATAGCTGCCGAAAGTAGCCATGTGCACTAAATAACCACATTTTAGTCTAATACGATCAAAACCGTGCGAAATATAGCATTTTTGTTGTTTTGCAAGCGGTAAAAAGGGGTGCGGTAAAATATTTCCCTTGAGCCATCTCGTAATCGAAACAAATCGACTGCCCAAATTTCAGCTCAATTTAGGGAAAGCCTGGCGCACTTTACTTCACTGGACGCTAACTCCCCGAAAAGTGAGTTTAACTAAAGTAGGGCAGGCCTATTGATAGTGCACTTGCCGAGAGTAACCATATGTACTGAATTACAAAATTTTTGTCTAATACGACCCAAACCGTTGAAATAAAACGTTTTCATTGGTTTGTGGGCGGTAAAAGGGGGGCGTGGAGATCAATTTTTAGTACAGTTGCTAACAGTAACCGTACAAACTAAGCCAACATTTTAGCTCAATCGACCCAGTAGTCAATTTTGATGGTTTCTTAAAAAGTGGGTGTGGCTATATAGCGATGACGCCCTTTTTTAGTACAATTGCCGAAAGTAACCATACAAACTTAAGTATCATATGTTAGTCTCATACGGCCAAAACTGCATGAAATATAGCATTTTCACTGATTTGTGGGCGCAAAAGGGGGCGTGGAAACCAATTTTTCGTACAGTTACTGTCAGTAACTTCACAAACCAAAGTACCAAATTTAGGTCTTATACGACCAAAACCGTCTGAAATAAACCATTTTCATTTATTTGTGGGCGGTAAAAGGGGGCGTGGAAACCCATTTTTAGGACCGTTGTCGACAGTAACCGTACATACTAAATTACAAAATTTTAGCCATATACGACCCAAACCAACTGAAATGTAACATTTTTATTGATTTGGGGGCGGTAAAAGGGGGGTGTGGCAAATTTTTTTCCTCAACCATCTCGTACCTGAAACAAATCGACTGCCAAAATTCCAGGTCAATCGGTTCAGTAGTTTTGGAGTCTATAGACATCACACTACCAGACACACATCGTTTTGCTTTATATATATATATAGATGTTGATTTGTGGGCGTTAAAAGTGGGCGTGAAAACATTTATAAATTGTGTTCGTACCTAAACAGCAAGTTTCACTGTAAAAATGTGCAGAACTCCGGAATTGCCATGATTTCGAAAAAGTGGGCGTATTTATATAACGACCACGCCCATTTTTTGTACAGTTACCGACAGTAACTATCTGAACAAAATCACCAAATCTTAGTTTTTTACGATTGAAACCGTGAAATATTTTTCTTTTTTTTTTGTTTGTGATCGATGGAGCAAATTTGGCTTGTATGGGAGGTACCACGCCCCTTTCTCCAATCGTTATAAAACCTCACAGGAACACTCTCAAGATGTGGCTTTATTTTCCCTGAAAATTTCATAAAGACCGGTTCAGCGGTTTTGGAGTCTATACGTGATATAGCCACATACCCACATACCCACATACCCACATACCCACATACCCACATACCCACATACATACATCCATTTTTATATATATAGATAAAGAACATTGCACAAAATATTATATACAATGAATTTAATATATTGTTATTAGTAAAGACCTTAATACAATTTGTTGTTGTTGTTAATTAAACCCACTTTTCGAAGTCGATCGCGCATTAATAAGAAAAATTAATGTCGATCATACCAGTATTAAGTTTGCTTACCCCTGCTCTAGATGATTGTAGGTAATAATCTTAGAGATTTTACAATAATTTTGAAGGGATTATATTTATTTATTTATTATTTTATTAATGTTACTAAAGAATACTCTTATTATAATTACAATTTGTTTAAAATTCATTTTTACATACATTAATTAATAACAATAATGCCACATTCTGTAGTTCCAAAGGAACTAGAGGCGAATGCGGGTTTACATATGATGGAAAAGAAAACAAATTATGTTTATGTTTACAATTATGTATACAAATAAGTAGACAAGGGGTCGTTAGAGCAAAGCTTGAACATTAGTTTTAAATTTGATTTTGAGAAACATGGAAAAAAGAAGAAATGAGAAAAAATGAGAAAAATGTTTATTTAATATTAATAATAATAATTGCTAACTTAGTTTAATTTATGGAGTTAATTAGTTAATTAATTTGCTACATCAATAAGCGTATTAACATTTACATAGGATAAATTTAAGAGCCACGATTTCACTTCTCTTAAAAAAACATACTTATTACGAATACATCTAACATAACTAGGAAGACAATTGAACAATCTAGGACCAACCGAGGTATAAAAGTAAAAGAAATGTTGTAAGTTATGCGGTGGAACTAACGCTAAGCATTGATTATTAATCCTTAAGTTATAATTCATATAATTCCTGTTGACAAGATAACCAGATCTTACAAAAAACATTTTTAAGACTTTAAAATAATAAAGGTGTTTAAGAGGTAGGATGTTTAAATTTTTATACAGAGGAAGACTACTTTCATTAATACTTTTTTTGCATATAATTCTTATTGCGTGCTTCTGGACCGTTAGTAAAGGTTTAATTTTATTCATATGTGTACCGCCCCAGCAGGTCAGACCATATTCCAGCTTAGAATGAAATATTCCAAAATATATACATTTAAGTAAATTGTTTGAACAATAAGACTTTAAAAGAAAAAGTTGTCTTATAGCTGCCATTAAGTATTTTTTTAAAGCAATAGAGTGATCTAACCAATTTAATTTCCAATCCACTATTACACCAAGATATTTAAACGTTTTAACACAATCAATCGGAAAACAACTTGTGGAACAGGTCTCAAGGGAGTCATATGTATATGTATAGTTCGACGAATTACAGATTTCATGGCAGATGGAATATTTTTTGCAATTTGCAGAGTGAAAATTAAATACAGGAAGTTTGCTTTCTATACCAGCCACATTAAAAAACATAATTTTTGTTTTGTCACTTAGAACAAGTTTGTGTGATGTAAACCAGTGTCTCAAGATTTCCAAATCATGACTTAATTCAAGAACAGCTTCAAAAGTTGAATTGCAGGAAAAAGTGCAAGCCATATCATCAGCAAATGCTATTGTTTTACTAGAAAAGTTTTGAGAAAACAGTGAATTTATGAAGATCAAGAAAAGGACTGGGCCTAATACTGACCCTTGAGGTACTCCAATGGTTATATTTGCAAAATTACTATAAAAAGTATCAATTTTGACTCTTTGTACTCTGTGCGACAAATATGACGAGAACCAATTTAAGACCATGCCACGAAAACCACATTTAAACAATTTATTTAAAAGAATTTGATGATCCACTGTATCAAATGCCTTAGTTATATCCACGAATACGGCCGCGGAGACTTGTTTGCAATTCAAACTATTGTAAATGTTAGTACAAAAACTCATAAGGGCATCTTCAGTGGACAGACTTTGTCTAAAGCCATATTGGCAATCACTAAAAAATTTTGTTTTATTTAAAAAGTCAATCATTCGTGATTTGACAGCTTTTTCAAAAATTTTCGAAAAAGTAGAAAGAATCGAAATCGGTCTATAATTATTGAGCATCGATCTATTTCCTTTTTTGAAAAGTGGAATAACCTCAGCTTTTTTTAGTTCATCAGGAAAAATTCCAGAATTAATGCTTTTGTTAAACAAATGACAAAGAATATCTGCAACATTGAATACTATTTTCTTTACAAAATTGCTAGAAAAACCATTTTCAGTGTCGGAATTTGAATTCTTAAGAGACATGATAATTTTATAAACTTCCAAAGAAGATATTTCTTCAAAAAAGAAACTCTTAAGGCTTGTATTTTCATTTTCTACGCAATTACAAGAATAATTTACAAGGCCATTATCCAGAACGACATCACTACCAATAGTAGAAAAAAACTTATTAAATAAATTTGCTTTGTCACATGGACTAGAATAAACCTTACCATCATCTTCAATCTCATGAATAATATTATTTGTGTTAGATTTATTTAAAATGTTGTTTACTAATTGCCATTCCTTTTTAGCATCACCACTGATCTTATTGAATTCATTTTTGAAATATTCACTTTTTACATTGGAGGTTTCGGTTATAATTTCTCTACAGAGTCTATTATATCGGGCTTTTAGATTAGCATTCGAAGGAAATTTTTTAATTTTCTTATAAAGTTTATTTTTAATCTTTATTCTATTAAGCAACTCAGATGTCATCCACTTTTTGAGTCTTTTAGTTTCATTAGACAACGCTACTGTAACGCTTTTTGAACATCGAGCAGTGTAATGAGATAATGTGTCAATAAAAGTATTAAAAGCAATAGACGGATTTGGTTCAGTATACACATTTACCCAAGACTCATGAAGAAGATAATTATTTAGCTGAATGAAATCGGTTATTAGTTTAAATGAATCAATAGGCGAGTTTGTATTTTTACACAAGACAACATTTTCAAACACTAAACATGTCAGGCAATGGTCGGATAAAGAGAGATTACAGACTGAACTACAGATTGAAATATTTTTTGATTGAGATAACCGCACAAAAATATGGTCAATACAAGTACAAGATTGATTGGTAATACGAGTTGGTTCATTTATACACGATTCAAGACCGTACGAAGCAAGCATAAATAAATAGTTGTCAACAAATACAGAGTCTTGCAAAATATTAAGGTTTATATCACCAAGTAAAATGACATTATTGGATTTTTCCGAATACAATAAATCATTTAAGTCATCTAAAAAAATGTCCAAAGAAGTGTTAACAACGAATCTATAAATACAAATAAATACGAAAGTCTGGTTATCAATTAAACATTTAACTTTAACAACATCCGAACTCATAAGATTATAACTTAAAAACTCACAATTTATGGTATTCGTAACAAAGACGGCCACACCACCGGCTGCATACTGGTCATTGCAATTTGCATAAAACTTGTACCCCGGAATAGCAAAAAGTGACTTTTCAGTATCGTAAATCCATGTTTCGGTTAAGAAAATGAAATCAGGCTTATATATGAAGGATTCAAGATGTAGTAAAAAATTATCAAAATTCTTGCGCATACTTCTAATGTTTTGAGAAATAATATAAAAGCTGTTATTATTGTTTGGGTTAGTTGAAATACTTTGAAAATCTACACTTCTACAATTTGTCAAAGGAAGATCATATAAATTATCACCATGATCTAAGTTAACCATACTATTGAGATTATTCATTATATTTAATTTTTAATTTATAAAACAAGAAAACAAGAGCAATTACAAATTAATTGACTCTGCTTAGATCATCAAACGAATTAATAACGATAATAATATCACCTTCCTTTTTACGCATCAAAATTTTACCATTTTTAACCCAAACAAATTTAAAACTTTTTTCTTTTTTTAATTTCTTAGCAGCTTTTAAAAGATTTCTGGTCAACGCGGGCAAGTTATCATTTATATAAATTTTATTGTGACTATTTCCACCAAATAGTTTTGCATTTAGCTTTTTTACGTTAGAAAACTTGTTCCTCATTATTTCTTTCTTCCTATAAAGAGATAAAAACTTTACACATAAAATATTAGGAGAAGAGTTTGATGTTGACGTTTCACTTGTCTTTTTAATAGATTTAACATAACAATCATCGATTTCTAAATCAGTAATGTTTGAATTTAGGCCCTCACAGAAAATTGTCATTGCTGCGTTTAGTGCGTTGCTGTTGTTTATATTTGGGACACCAACAATTTCTACGCATTTTTCTCTATTTTTATTCTGGAGATAGAAAACTTCTTGCTGTAGCTCATTTACCTTGCACTCCAATAACTGTTTTTCCTCTTGCAAAATAGAGATTTGAGCAAGCGCGTCAGCATTCATTTTTTTAAGAGCTAGAATTTCGTTGAATACGAGCTCCAATGTGATGGACGACTCATTGGCATGTATGATGTTGTTGTTGTGAAGTTGCGACTGAGCTTGAGTGAGAGTCTCAGCATTAATGTTGTTTCTTGGCTGCTGAGGCTCCGCACGCTGTAGGTCCGGTTGATAGTGTTGATGAGTTGGCGCAGTTTCTGCATGTTGATTTTTATTGCATTGTTGTTGTTGCTGTAATTTAGCAGTCTCAGTTGACGAAGAAGCAAGAAGTGGAGAATGAACGGAAAATTGTTTTTGTAGCTGCTGCAGTTTTTGCTTTGGAACAGCCGGCACTGGAGGAGAAGGAGAGAGATTCCCTTTATGAGTTTTTGCGGAGGAATCTGCTACTCTAGTTGCTGAAGTTAAAGATGACGTTGAAGCCAGAGGTGGAGAGCGAAGTGAAGTACGACGCGCAGCCGAACAAGTATTGCAAATAAAGCCTTTGTTGTTAATTTGCATAAATTCGACATCACTCTGATTTATATTCATGCAGCTCCAATGGAAATATTCATTGCAATTAGTACACTTTATTTTTTGCTGATTTCGCTCAACTTTTTGTTTGCATACTACACAAGGCATTGTTAAAATATTTAATAAATTAGAAATTAACGAAAAAAACAAAGAAAATCACACTAAAAGTGCGTAGAATTATAAGTACGTGTTGACCCCACGACGAACAAATACTCGATATAATAAATCTAATGCAAAACAGTTTCAGCTCAAACGGACTTTTTCGTTAATCTTTGGTACCGTTTTAAGAATTCCTGAAATTTTTAACCCACATATAGTAACACTTTTCAATCTTTCGATCTTTTTCAAGTGAAGAGATATTTTTCAAAGAAAATAAAATAAGAGTATTTCAACATTGTCGAATCAGCATTTAAAAATTTTTTTCATTTTTGTTTTAAAAATTCATAGTTTATATATGTTAAAAAATAAACAGGACTTTCAATTTCTTTAACATTTTTTCTTTTAATGTTTTAAATTAATTAAAAAATAGTGTAATAGTTAAAAATACAAACTTAATTTTTAAGTATAACATTTAAATATGAATTCATCTTTTTTTTAAAGTAGCCCATTGCTGCGCAATATTATCGAAGTTATTGAGATCAACTATGTCCTTTTCCGATGAGAGTATTAAGAAGTCATTAAGACGTGAGTCGCTTTGCGTGGTTTTTAAATAATTTTTTACAAATTTTAATTTGCTGAACATTCTCTCATTTCCTGAAACAGTAACAGGCAGCACAGCAATCGCGACATTTTGTTAACTGCAGGAAGAGATTTTTTATTGCATTCTGAAACATTAGCTGTGCCCGGTAGAGTTTCTACGCCTTCGCATAGATCATAGAATAATTCAAATTCCGCTTTCAATTGAAGTGAATCCAACAAACAATTTTTTGGTAACAATTTAATTGATTCTAGAATTCGCTTTTGGGTCAAGTTAGTAGAAGATAGAATTGGATCAAAGAGTTCATACAGAGGCTTTATTGTTTCTAAGCAACTGCTAAATTTATCTCGCATCAGTGAGGTTATCTTAACCAATACAAGTTCAAATTCTACTCTATAAAAACAGGGGCCGAATTACAACACCCGTGATCGAGCAAAATTGTACAAGATTGATAGGCACTTATCTCGTCGTGCCCTTCCTAATTTTGCTCGATCATGGATGCTGTAATTCGGTCCTGTTCATCAAAAAATAAACCGCGTTGGCATTGTTATCATCCAAACGTTTCGGCGCAAGACTACGGCGATGGCGAATTGAGAATTCCTTTTCAGCATCAACATTAAAAGATTTTAATAATGCGACAGCACTACTAATTAGGTTATCCGTACCTTCAGAGTCCGAATTTATTTTTTCTAATGATTTAAGGGTACAAGAAATAAATGTCATAGCATCCAAAATATTCAGTTCAACGGCTTCAAGAGATTCAGTCAGGAGTTTCATATTTACTTGCACATTTTTCATAAAAACAAGACTTATAATAAAGTCCACAGAAATGAGTTGGTTTGATAGCGAATATGCAGCATTTCGAGTCGATTTGTCAATTTTCTTAGAGCTATGGGAAATTTCGTTTAGAACATCAATGATGACATAAAGCGATGAATTTTTAATGCAGATTTAATAATGGTGTTCTTTATACTATCATCTAGAGTTAAAAAGTTGAAACGGACCTTTTTCAATAGTTTGACAAAATCTTTTAAATTTATTATTTATTTATTTATTATAATTGTATTTAAATAAAAATGTTAAGTTAATGAAATTAAAGATTTTACATCAGAGTTCTTGAGCTAAGAAAATTTCTTTAAATATGTTGGCCGATTTCGATCATTAAATTTTTTATTACAAATTTTGGGTATTTCTGGATAAAAATTTAAATCTCAGAAAGTTCTACAAAAATGAATTAATTAGGTTTTAATAAGGGGAATATGTGTGGTAACTGAGTAAACCTTTGTTCGTTTGGGCTTATTTTATTCCACTTATTTTTTCAACTTTTTGACAAGGTATTTGTATCAGGGACTGTTATCATTAAACTATATCCAAAAACTAAAGCTTTAATCATTATTTTATGATTTTCAAGTTTTTGCTCAGATATAAAAATAGTAATCTGATCTGAATAGTGATATGATTTTGGTCAAATAAAAATAGAATTTACGGTTTTTATTTTTGGCCAAGGGCACGGTTGCACAATTGGACTAAACATGGTCCATTTTTTCTAGTTGGCCCGCTGTATAAATATTTTAACAAAATTTATACTACTTTTCTGAACTTTTTCTGCATTTTATAACAAAGGAACACTGGATTCGTTTACAACAATTCAACGCTGATACGACTTAAAATGAGTTGGCCGACTGAAGATAAATTTGGGTATGAATTAAAATGAAATAGCCGACTAAAATTAGTTTTTGTTATGAAAATGGCAATAAAAGGTACGACTGGCTTTGATGCGTTCATAATTATTGTTTATAAAAATCAATATTTAAAAAATTTTTTTAGTAAAAAATAGCAATTAGACCGACTCTAAAAAAGTAAGGAGGGCAGTCTACCCCCCTTATCCCCCCGCTAGTTACGCCCCTGGTAGTAACTATAGAAAAAGACCTCCACCACAAAGAATACGCTTTTGGTTCTTCATCTCAGGAGCATTCAACAATGTATCAACTACCGCAAGCCTTAGTGTCTAACTTAGGGTTAGACAAGTTGCTTAACTGCAGAAGGGTTCGAGCTGAGTGAGGCACCAAATCCATGGAAAGGGAAGCTTGCAGTGAGACACCCTAGAGAGAAGTTTTCTCGCCCCTACTATGGAATCTTGTCGTCAATGAACTACTAAAAAAGTTCGCAGGTAGAGCCCCGAAGATAACAACCTATGCAGATGACATAAGCATAATTATAGTAGAGAAATGTATATCAACAGTAAGCTCCATAATGGAGAGCACACTCAAAGAGATACTTAGATGGTCAAATTCAGTCGGTCTTAGTATTAATGCAGAAGAAAGAGTTAAGAAAGCCACCATTGCCAGTGTGACCAGAGTGGAATATTATATTCCACTTTGGCATATTTAAATTTCGGGAAGCATATTTTTTTTATAAAAATATGCAGCATAAAAAGTGGAATATTTTTCGTATGATTATATTTTTCAAAATTCACAAAAATTGCAATAAAAAATGTCTATTTGGTTACTAAATGGTTATTTTTTGGCTATCGACACTTTATATTTTTTCATTTCTGAACCACCTTGTAAAACGCATTTATAAGGAATTCATTTTGTGGTTAACTTCTTCGTTGTCAATTTTATTGCAATTCATTTAATAACTTCACGCAGCTTAAAAAGTGAAGTAAATTTGCTTATATGTTTGTTTGGTTAGATTTTTTTATGGATTATGTTACAGCAGTAAGTAATTTACTTCAGAAAACATTAGGGGTATTCACGATGTGTTGTATTTTCCCTTGTATTGTGTATTTTTGATAAATTTGATATTGGTAGTAAATTTTGTAATATAACAAAAACAGAATGCACAGTTTTTAAAATACAACCCTGTGGAAAATATACAACGATGGAACACTATTGTATTCTGTGTAAATTTCGTTGTGTATTGGATCAGCTGATTGTACAAGCATTTCTGTAAAATTAGCTGTAAAATTAGCAAAACTTGCTTTTTTCATTAACAAGTTAAACTCTACACAGCCTTCTAAAAAACTCTGGAACAACTTAAGACAGGCTGGAGTATGCAATGTTAAATCTGACGATTGTCACATTGATCCTAATATCTTAAATGATTATTTTATTGCTTCCTCTGCGTCCACTGATACTCTGTTGCCTAGTATATCAAGATCTTTAAGTCCTGTAAATCTAAATCTATTTAGTTTGGAGTTTGCTGCTGTAGGTGAGAGTGATGTTGCTAGTTGCGTTAATAGAATAAAGTCGAATGCCTTGGGTGAAGATGGAATATCCATTGAATTCATTAAAATTATCTTACCTCATATATTAAGCTCATTAACCCACATTATAAATCACTGTTTCACAAGCTCCTGCTTTCCTGATGTTTGGAAAGCAGCAAAAATTGTTCCCATAGCTAAAAAATCCAACGCTCATGAACCATCTGATTTTCGTCCTGTAAGTCTACTTTCACCTCTATCAAAAGTAGTTGAGTCTCTCATGGCTGCACAAATCTCGGAGCACATAAAAAAATATGACTTTATGACTCCACTTCAGTCTGGTTTTAGACCAGGCCACAGCTGCGCTACAGCTATGCTAAAAATTCTCGATGACATTAGAATTACATATGATTTGGGTCACATTAATCTTCTTTGCCTGCTAGATTTTTCTAAGGCTTTTGACTCTGTTGACCATTCTATATTGTGCCAAAAACTTGAAGATAATTTTAAGTTTTCCAGCATGGCAGTCCGTCTGTTATATAGTTACTTAGTTGGAAGAACTCAAAGAGTGAGGGTGGGTAATAGTCTGTCCGTTTTTCGTAATTTAAATTGTGGGGTTCCTCAAGGCTCTGTACTTGGTCCGCTTTTATTCTCTATGTTTATTAATGATATTTTTAGCAAATGCAGGCATGTTACAATGCATGCATATGCTGATGATCTGCAACTGTACTTGTCTAGACCTCTTAACCTTGTTGATGACTTATGTATTAAAATGAATGATGACTTAAATAAAATTTCAGAATGGGCTCAAACTAATAAGCTCAAGCTCAACCCCCAGAAATCATATGTCTTACCGATTTTTAAATCTAAGGTCTCGTTCGATAATATACCTGCCATTTATCTAAATAGTGTTCAACTAAATTTTGTTGACAAGATAAAAAATCTTGGTTACCACATTGACTCTTCACTCTCTTGCGAAAACCATATCAATACTGTTGTATGTAAGGTTTACTATGTGTTGCGGAACTTGAGGTGGACTGCGTCATTTGTTCCTCTTGAAACTAGAAAGAAGTTAGTCCAACATCTCATAGTGCCAATCATCTCCTACTCAGATGTCGTGTACAGTAAACTTGATTCCAGGTCCAGGATGAAGCTGGAGCTGGCATTTAATAATGCTGTGAGGTACGTTTATGGCCTTAGAAAATTTGATCACATCAGTCACTTGAGCAATAAAATTCTGGGCTGTAATATTTTGAGTTATTTAAATGCTAGAAACTGTATTTTTTACACAATTTAATATATTCTCAAATACCTAATTACTTATTTGTGAAACTCCAATTCTGCAGATCTAATAGAAATTTCAACCTTAAAATACCAGTTTATAATTATTTGAATTCCAATAGATTATTTTTTGTGAACGCCATCAGATTGTGGAATACGTTGCCTTATGGAATCAAAATAATTCGAAATAAACATATCTTTAAGCATGAAATTCTCAAATTCTTTTCTTAAATCTCTTGTCTATCACTTTTAATCTAAATAAAATATAATTAGCAGCTAAGTCTACATTTTATTCATTTATAATACATTGTTAAGTTAGCTTTAATTTACATTCATGGTATTAAAAACTGTTGTTATCATGTCATAATTAGTGCATTTATAAGACTATGTCTTACATGTCGACATTGTTCCTTTAAATAAATAAATTTGCTAAATAAATTTCTACTCAGCATGGAGCAAGCTAAAGGCTACGCTGTGAGTTTATTTATTGGGGATTGGAATTAGTTTTAAAGGTTTTCTAAGAGATGGCGTAACTATCAATAGATCGCATCGGGCACACCTGTGACTATATTCATTTCAAAGCACATTGTCTAAGCTTCATTTTCAGTATGTGTCATTCCACTGAAGTGTAAACAACATATATTTTTTTCTCTGTGAACATGTCGACTTTCGTTCCAACAAAACGCAATTTGCGGGAAGGTTTACTTTTGTGCTTACATTTGAAGAAAAAAGCGGTTGAAGCACAACGCACGCTTACTGAGGCTTACGTGGACTATGCTCCATCGATTTCTACTTGTGAGTACTGGTTCCGTCGGTTTAAAAGTGGTGATTTTGATACGGAAGACAAAGAGCGTCCGGGCCAGCCGAAAAAGTTTGAAGATGAGGAATTGGAGGCTTTGCTCGATGAAGACCCGTGTCAAACCCTTCAAGAATTGTCAGAATCATTGGGAGTCGACTTATCAACGGTCGGCAAACGCTTGAAGGCCATGGGAATGATTCAAAAGCAAGGAAATTGGGTGCCGTACCAGTTGAAGCCGAGAGACGTTGAACGGCGATTTTGCATGTGCGAACAACTGCTTCAACGGCATAAAAGGAAGAGTTTTTTGCATCGTATTGTCACTGGCGATGAAAAGTGGATCCATTACGATAATCCTAAGCGAAAAAAATCGTGGGGACCACCCGGCCATGCATCAACATCGAGGGCCAAGCCGAATATTCATGGCGCCAAGCTTATGCTGTGTATTTGGTGGGATCAGAAGGGTGTCGTGTACTATGAGCTGCTAAAACCTAACGAAACCATCACTGGGGAACGCTACCAACAACAATTGATGCAATTGAGCCGAGCATTAAAGGTTAAACGGCCGGAATATGCCAAAAGACACGACAAAGTGGTTTTTCAACATGCCAACGCACGGCCACATGTTGCAAGAACCGTCAAGGAAACGTTGGAGGCGCTGAATTGGGATGTGCTACCCCACCCGCCTTATAGCCCAGACATAGCCCCTTCCGACTACCACCTATTCAGATCGATGACGCATGGCTTGGCTGAGCAGCGCTTCACTTCTTACGAGGATACCAAAAAATGGGGCGATTCGTGGATTGCCTCAAAAGACGAATCGTTCTTCCGGCGCGGAATCCATATGCTGCCAGAAAGATGGGAAAATGTTGTAGCTAACGATGGACAATACTTTGAATAATATACATTGTACCGTTGTTTCTAAATAAATGCTCAAAAACCGAAAAAAACCTTTAAAATTAATTCCAACCCCAATAATAAAAATTAATAAAATTTATTCTTTCATTTCAATTTTTGTATGATTTTCTTTAGTTAAATGATGATTTAAATCAATATTTCATATTTTAAACAGAAGTACATACAAAAATCAGCTGATTTTAAAAATACAATATGTACTTTACTGAAGGTTCGATCACAATAAGTTGTAAGTATTGTAAATTTTGCAAAAATTTATCACAAATGCACCACATCGAGAATACCACTATTATTGCTAACAATAGCTATTTCTTTTAACTATTTTAAAATGTTGATTCAAAACAATAAAGCAGAAAAAAAGTTATTGATCAAAGTTCGGAATCTGAAGTTTTATCAAAATTTGTGCTTTTCTCGCTTAGCTTACTATTTAGCAATGCTGAGGTTGAGAAATTTTTTAGTTATATGATTCTTTCTTATTTAAACGAAAATTCGAAGTAGAATGCAAGAAAAACTCTTAAATAATTTGTTGAATGTAAAAACATGGCTGCATGTTCAAAAAAAGTGTTGTAATACCTATCAAATACCAGATAGCATAATAAAAAATTTAGAAATACGAATTTCTATGATAATAATACAAGCAACAATTTAAGAATTGACCTCGAAGATGTGCCTGAATTTTAGTTTTGTATATTGTATATCGTTACTTAAAATTCAAAAAACCATAACAATGTTTATATTTTTTTTATAGGAGAAGAAAATAAATTTAAGTGCGATAGTAATCAAATAAATAAATGTTTTTAAACTTACTTCTGTGTTTTTTTATATGCATATTTAGACTTAAATAAAATAAAATAAACTGGCCATTTCAGCCCTTGGAAGGACTTGGACCTAGCTTCTATTGATAAATTGTGTTGTGCGTGTTATTAAATGTTTGATCACAAATGACCGAGAACTGGACCTACGTGTTTTATGCCGACTCCGAACGGCTTATGTTCTCAAGTAGCTTTACATGGCAATTTCTACTCTCTGAGGTTTGCCATTGTCTGCAGAGAGGTGACGACCGAACAGAAAAATTTATTCGATTAAACAAACTTTCTGTCTGAGCTGGAATTGAACCAGGGCCACCGCTGTTCTTTAGCTTAGGGGCCACGCACTCTACCCACTAGGCCACGGCCGTATCTTTATAGTTAGACTTATTTAGATATATATCTTTGAAATTGAAAGTGGAATATTTTTGTGGAATATAAAAATTGAAAGTGGAATATTTAGCATATTTTTTTTTAACAAAAAGCATATTTTTTCAAAAATCTTCTGGTCACACTGACCATTGCGGTATACACATCCAAGAAGATGCTAAGCAGCACCTGGGGTCTCTCGACCTTTCTTATGCTCTGGTTCTATGTAACGGTAGTTCCTCCTATTCTACTATGAAATTATTGTGTGGTTGCCGGCTGTGAACAAATTAACATATGTACCTCAGGCACTTGGAGAAAACTCAGCGGCAGGCAGCGCTATGCATTACGGGGGCACTGAAGTCAACTCCAACTAAAGTGCTTGAAACCATTCTAAGTATGGACCCCCTGGACATACACGCAAAACTAATAGCCGGAAAAACGGCACAACGTCTCACGGCAGCTGGCAACATGAGCTTTCAAAATTTCGGTCATCTTACTATCGGCAAGGATCTACTTAGTAGCATGAACTACATTTTATGTATGTATGTATACACAGTATGAGGCAGCCATAAAAACTGCCAAACCACTGCAGCATCTTTCAGGGGGAAGTGTTCGTCATTAAGAAGGCTGCGGAGATTGCCCTTGGCATGGACACACATCACTCTTATATCAACATTTCCGTCGACAGCCAAGCAGCGATCAAATCCATGTGCTCCGCTACCATCAAGTCCAAAAGTGTTGTGACTGGCAGAGATGCACTATGCTCTTCGACGAGAGTGCGCATCTTCTGGGTCCTGGGTTTGGGAACGAAATGGCAGACGGTCTAGCCCAGGAGAGCGCTGGTACAGGATCAGAATTCGCAGAACATGTGCCTAAGTACCTACTTCGCTACAAGAGTTGTACAAGAAAATCGAAAAAAGAGTCACACAAGCGGTGAATGATAGATGGAGAAATACGACATCGCGCAAAATCTCGAAAATCATGTGTAATGCGCAATGCGAAAACGAACTCTGTTCATCTTGGCATGCCCGCGCAGAGATTGCAGGATACTAGTGGGTATCCTCACTGGTCACTGCATGGCGGCAGACCACGCGAGGAATCTGGGCATCACTATGGATGACAACTGCAGGATGAGCATGGAACCAGGCATAGTGGAGACCCTGGAGCATCTATAATGCACATGCCCCGCCCTACTTAGATCGAAACTCAAATACCTAGGCTCCTCGACGTTTCTGTCTCTGGAATCCTTCTTAAGATTTGAAAATTCAACGTAAGTCTTTAAAGATTTCAACTAAACACAAAGGTTACCTTTGTTCGTAACCGGCACCACTAAGGACCAGAATTTCGGCCTTTGTAGTCTAGTGAAGAGTGCGCTAGACTATCAACTCAGAGGTCCCCTGTGTGAATGAGGGTTCGGGCATGGTTCTTTTCGCTTTCTTTGTTCTTTTTTACATTCAAGAATTATTGAAACAAAAATCCACAACTAAATTGTGGAAAATGTTGAATTAAAGGACAAGAACAACTGAGGTCTGGAAATGCTTGCCAAGGTTAAGGCATAACACTAGCCTCGGTTATAAGCAATTCAAATTGTCTTTCACGTTTGTTCCGCCTAATCGATAATCAACGTATGGTTCCAATAATGGATCCTTCTTCTAATAATCTATCCCTTTCCTTTCAAGTCAAAACCACACGTTGTGTGTATAAGGCACATGCCCTGGTTATTTTATCTTTAAAAAATAATTGGTCTATGTGAGCCTCCGTCAGGAGGTATCCGGATAGACCTTGCCTAACCTATTAAATGAAAAGTTACATTTTTGTATGGCCGTGTAACAGAACTGTAATAAACTGAATCAGGTCCTAGTTAAACACTTTATGGTCCATGTACACCAAATAAATAATTTTTGCATAACAGTCACAAAAACAGTGCAAAAAAAAACATGAAAAAAAAACAAACAGAAAACTAAAAAGAATAAATACAAAATATTGTGATAATTAATACTGAGTAAAATGTTCCAAAAATTGAAAAAACTGCAAATTTTTTAGCCCAAAGCGTGTTCAAAAATTTTGTTGTGTCACTCGTATTTTTAAATATAGTCCGAATAAATTTAATAAATATGTGTTCAATTTGGTTTTTCATGTTGAAATCACTATCTTTATCAATTTAAATGGTACTTTTCGAAAAATAAGCACTTGTCCCGTAAAGGGTTAAAGAAAAACTATTGAATTTTCAGTTTAAATTTCTATATCCCAAAAACTAGAACAGAACCTTTAGATATTGATTCCGCATTGTGAATTTATATTAAAAATAATTTTTTAAATACTATCATGTGTTGAAAGGTTTATGATTTTGCAGGTAACAATAACTTCAAAAACATAAAATATTTAAAACACTCTGTATCTCAAACACGAGAACTACAAGCAACTATTTCCTTACAAGCAACTTTTGGTTGGTCAGGTCCAATATACATCATCTAACTACTTGTGTAATTAAATTATATTCTAATCTTACCAAAATTCTTTTCGTTCTAAGTCAAAATGGTATTGAAATTAAACGATATCGTTTGTATGTACCTATTTTTCTATTAACTCTAACTTAATTACTGACAATTAATCTTAATCATTTATTATTACATTGTGCTTGTTATTAACGCACCTTAGATAAATATTTTTAATGGCTTAATATATGAGAATAAAATAGCAACAGATTTTAGAACAGTGTTTTGTATTTATGAGAGGTACACATTTCTTTTATAAATGATTATCAACTTAACTAGAATATAATTTCATATAATTATTTAATACAAAATTTTGCATAGTTTAGGGTTTGCCTACTTAAATTAATATATCTTTTAAAAAGCAATAATAAATTTTCCTTATAAAATTATGATAGTTTTGTTAAGAAAAAGTGTACAATGTCAATATTAGTCGTAAAAGCTTAAGCACGCTTTGTGAACGGTTGTGTAGTTTTAGTTTGTTTTTTTTTTAAGGTCAAAGAACCAAGGCATGCACCTTATACAAACAAGGTTTGGTCTTTGACCTGAAAAGAAAGGGATAGATTATTTAAAGGAGTAAATTGAAACCATACGTGAATTGTTGATTAGTGTTATGCCTTAACCTCAGCAAGCATTTCCAGCCCATAGTTGTCTTCCTGTCCTTTAATTCCACATATTCCATAATCTAGTTGTGGATTTTTGGTGTTTCATAATTCTTAAATATAGGAAAGAACAAAGAAAGTGAAAAAACCATGCCCGAACTCGGATTCGAACCAGGGACCTCTGGGTTGATAGTCTAGCGCACTCTCCACTAGACTACAAAGGCCGACTACATAAAATAAACATGCAGTGATGTGCAAAGAAATAGGGACATCTGTATTTTTATTTTTAAACCTGCATAAATTATATACAAGGTGCTCCAGTTATAGCATTAATTCCCTCGGGTAGTGATTCTCCTTGATTAGGCGAGTAAGGAAATGCAAGGATGATGGTGACCGCCCCCCCCCCTTTCGCAGCTAGACAAGAAAAACCAAAAAATAGGTGTCATTACATTTTACTCCATTTTTAATATATCTCTCAGCCGATTTCCAAAGTTTACAACTTGTGGAGAAGAAAATCAAATTGACATTAAGATTTTTATAAAACATTTTGCATAAAGTCACTTAATTTTAAAAACATTTTTAACTAAACTTTGATAATAAATATCCCGAATTTAAATACATTTTTTGATAATTTTTGTGATGTTATATCATTTTATGATAAAATTTTCTACTGACTTGGTTTTTGATCTTGCCATAGTACTTGAGTACTCAATGCAAGCATAACTACTTTTTCATTTTAAATTGCCACACGTAAAACTGTTAACTTTTAGTGTGGTACGATTAAAAAACGGCTTTTATATCATTGGTTTGAAGGTCATGTAGTCTCTTTTTCAAGATGCTATTGTCTTTGGAGACCGGTTAAGAGTTACATTAAGTATGGAGTAAAATGTAATGACACCTATTTTTAAGTTTTTCTTCTCTAGCTCCTAAAGGGGTAGGGGGTCACCATCATCCTTGCATTTTCTTACTCGCCTAATTAAGGAGAATCACCACCCGAGGGAATTAATTCTCTATCTGGGGCACCTTGTATATAATTCATGCAGCTTTGAAAATAAAAATACAGGTGTATTTTTCAAGCTGAGGTTAGACTCTAGAATTAGCCCTAGATACTTGGCGTTTCTGGATAGTGTAAGAAGTTTGTTGTTTAGTTTTGGAAAGACAAATTGTGGCATTTTGGTTTTTGAGGTGAATAGCATCAGTTCCGTCTTGCTAAGGTTAATTCCAAGGCAGCCGAGAGACTGAGTTTTTGGTTGACTTGCCGCTGACCTTTGCCCTTTTCATCACATTATCCGTCGCTTCTTGCTACCGATTCCGCTTAGAATTGGCTGTAGCAGCAGGCTGAGCGGCCTGGTACTTCAGGTACTCATCAACCGTGGCCTCGCATCTCTTTTTGTCCTCCACGTCGCGCTCCTGAACCAAACCCTGCTCAGCATTCTACGAAATCTTGCAAAGAATGTGTAGAGCCCTACCGTACCTAACTTTCAGACTCGCGCTGTGGGATTTCCTGCTCCTCGGAGCACTATGGCTAGTGCTCTCATTTGAGGATGTCGGTTGTACTGTCGAGCCACTGTAGCTGGTGGTCTCGGATATAATTATTGGTGGTTGACTAGAATCCCCAGGGGTACTATGGCTAGTACTTTCTGTGTCTTCAACGATTGTCTCCTGACTCGAGTCAAGCAAATCATCTTCTGTGCTATACCCTAGCACTACGGATTGTTTTAAGGGGTTTTGTTTTTATTTGGTGTACACATCTGGTTCTTATTCCCCTCTTGAAACCGGAGCAGCGAGGGAGGCTACGAGGTGAAAGGGGAAATGAAGGTCCACCCTGGCGAGCCCCAATACCATGGTAAAGCCGGTGCTTCTCTCTGATTCGGCCAGATCGTCAAAATTCTACAACAATCACAATTACTTTGGATGACCGACCGAAGTCGATGTAAAATTTCTAACAAATATAACTACTGTAGAGGACAGACCAACCGAAGTAAACGTAAAATTTCGACAACAATCACAACTTCTTTAGATAACCGACCGACCAAAGTCGACATAAAATCTCCAACAAATACTTATAACTAAACTAAAAAGTCACTGTTTTTTTTCTTAATCTCCTTAACGTCTTAAAGACTGGACAATTTCTTCACACATGTGGTTATTTTTGCCTAATTTTGATTTTGACTCATTTTTATCTGATACCGTTAGTTTTGCGATATCCGACTTAGTGATGCCATATGGCATCATCGTCCTTATTGGGTTAAGACAATGCATATCAAAGGAATCAACAAATTTTTTTCTCGTCTTTTGTTTTATTTTGGAGTGCCGGTCTGCATTTATATGTATATCACTTTTCGCCTTCCTCGAGGCTCATCAGTTTTTTTTGTTGCGCTGTGCTAACTGATCTCGAAGAGAAAGAGAAAAACAGAGAGCAACATGGAGTTTATTTAAACTCTCGCAACACAAACGCGTCAAAAGACAACGAAAAAGCAATGCATGGCAGCTGGGATGATTTCTTAAAAAACTTAATACCTTAATTAAATATAAAAAAAATAAACTGGCCATTTCAGCCCTTGGAAGGACTTTGACCTAGTTTCTATTGATCAATTGGGTTTTGCGTGTTATTAAATGTTTGATCACAAATGATCGAGAACTGGACCTACGTGTTTTATGCTGACTCCGAACGGCTATGTTCTCAAGAAGCTTTATATGGCAAGTTTTACTCTCTGAGGTTTGCCATTGTCTGCAGAGAGGTGACGACCGAACCCGGGCGGCTACCGTGGCTCTTTAGCTTAGAGGCTACGCACTCTACCCACTAGGCACACGATCGCCACTTAATTAAATATACTTATTATTAAAATTTCGGAAGAAAAAACCCCTAGCTAAAACTGTAGCACAAATATGGTATTTTAAATTTTTTTTCATGAATTCGGCCCAGTACCTTTAGAAAGAAGACTTAACTTTAAATTTTCACTTCAATTTTATATAATAGTATAGATGTACATATAACGATATATGCGATACTCCTCTTTATCAAGTAGCAGACGATACAAAGCACTACGCTTCCGAGCCGTGCCCAAGTCAGTCAAACCGCTCGCTATTATACATCCTCTGTTGTGAATACCATGTGAAGTATAATATCACGCACCATTGAATATGAAATCCGCCTGTTGTACTTGCTTAGCTTATTTCTGCAGTGTGGCTGATGTGCTTTTTGTAGTTTTTGCTGCAAAATGTACCGGCTGTAGTCGGTACCGGCTATAACGAATCACCGTTACAAAATAAATATTTATAAGAATTACAAGATAAAATCAAAATACAAGGGAGTCACAAATCAAAATACAAGAACCTAATAATACTACACACCATTACTTTTCAATTTTGGCATGTATGGTCTATAAATTTGTTTGATATACAGTGGTGGTCACGAATTTAGCACACACTGTGTTAGTAACTCTAATTTGAAATTTTTTACATCTAAGCTTGAGAATTGTAATCAAATATTTTTTGTTGAGTATTGTTTATGAAGTTAACTCTATGTACCGTTAGTTGGTTTCTTAGTTATTCTTAAATTTTCTGACATATTTCAAGTTGTATGAATCAATGTGGTTTAAATGCTGGACACGAATATAGCACAGATTAGAATTACTGCTCCATATCGTATTTTATTTTCGTTAATTAAACTTAACAGTAAGATATACTAAATTTATTAAGCTTCTATTTGAGTTCTAACAAAAAATTGCAGAAAGATATGACGAAAGGCTACTGATGTTCAGAGGCTCAGCGGCATTTGATTCAGCAAATGAAAAATGGTGGTAGCACAGTTTCAGAGATTGCTCTGCTTCTTAGATGTTCGCGAAAGTTATTATATAACGCATTACAACATGAAGAGCAATATTAGAGCATTAAAAATGTAAAATAGCGACCAAGAGCGCGAAAAACAATAGCAAGAGTGGGCCATTTGATTTATAGAGCTTCACTAAGTGATCCTTTTAAGACCTCAAATAGAATTTAAAATGAAATTTCATCTAAATATGGCATAAATGTATCCTCAAAAGGCATAAGAAGACGCTTGAATGAAAACAATTTCCGTAGCTTTATAGCCCAAAAAACACCACATGTGTCGCAAAAAAATATTAAATGCAGTCTTGCGTTTGCAAAAGAATATTTAAATAGTCTACAAATTTTTGGAAAAATGTGCTTTGGAGGGATAAATCAATGTTTTGCCGGTTCGCATCTGACAGCAAACAATATGTGTGGCGTCCTCAAAACATGCAACACAATCCAAAGTACACGCTCAGGACGATTAAACAGGGTGGCTGAAATCTTATGGTATGGGCGACGTGTTCTTGGCACGGAGTTTGTCCGATTGTTAAAATTTACCATAAAATGGATCAGCACGCTTACACAAACGTACTTGTCAATACCATGATACCATTTCAAGAGGATAATTTTCCACTTTAATGGCGTTTTATGCAGGATAATGATCCAAAGCACAGTGCTCACATAGTTAAGACTTGCTTTGAAGACAAACATATTGATATTTTGAAGTGACCATCGCAATCAGCGGACTTAAACCCGATTGAGAATCTGTGGAGAGATGTCGAGCAGCAAATACTAACAGTAAAATCCAAAAATTTGCCAGATTTGTTTAGGGAAATCCAAAGGATTCGGTATAGTATTCCAAAGTACCGTTGTGAGGCTTTGTTCAAAAGTTTACCAAGGATATGAGATGCAGTAATTAAGAATAAGAAATTTCCTACGAAATATTGAGTTTTATGCAATCAATTTTGATTATATTTTTCATCCGAGACATTTTTTTCGCTCGTGTGCTAAATTCATCACCAAGTCGAAATGCTTATTTTTAATTTTTATTTGATTTTAAGTCCTATAGGAAAAAGTTTTGAAAAAAAAATGTATCTAAGAAATAAAGAAGACATAATATATACACTAAAAAAAGATAATTAAAAATTTAAAACAAATAAATGGAAAATATAAGTATTCACTTTACTTTTTTAAGTGTGCTAAATTCGTGACCACCACTGTACAAACTACATACTATACATACAGAAACTCGGTGTTGCTTAGATTCAATTCATCAAGCCCATACTTTTTACCTACCTACCGTTTTTCGACGTTTCAACAAAGTAAGACTGTGAAACATTACATACGGCGTCACAAAACAATCATGTAATCAGGTATTCAAAAATAAACTTTTTTAAGATTATTATATATTTTACGGATCCCCCATAACCAAAAGCTGTATACGCCACTGTCTAAAACCTAATCTTTTGCACATATGTTCTCAATTTTAGACGAAAACTAAGAAAAGCTACACCCTCAACAGCTCCACCACTTCCAATGGACACCCGGTTGAAACAGCGTCCGACCCGCCGAAAACTAATCTACTCTACGGCATCAATGACAATCCACCATGGTATTTGGGCATTTTTCTAGCATTTCAACATTATCTGACTATGATTGGAGCCATTGTCTCGATACCCTTTATATTGACTCCAGCGTTGTGCATGTCCGATGAGGATCCAAATCGTGGTGTCATAATATCGACTATGATATTTGTTACTGGTATTGTGACATGGTTTCAGGCTACGTGGGGTGTACGTTTACCTATTGTACAAGGTGGTACGATATCGTTTTTGGTGCCGACTCTGGCAATTTTGGCGCTACCACAGTGGAAATGTCCACCTCAGGCGGAAATGGATGCCATGGACGAAGATATGCGACAGGAGTTGTGGCAGGTACGCATGCGTGAGCTGTCGGGCGCCATTGCGTGTTCAGCGTTGGTGCAAGTTTTTCTCGGCTACTCTGGACTAGTTGGCAAAATTTTACGTTTTGTCACTCCGCTGACGATTGTGCCGACAGTTTCACTGGTGGGTTTGACACTTTTCGAGCATGCCGCCGAGACGGCTTCCAAACATTGGGGTATAGCAGTCGGGTAAGTAGATGTAATAGCACGAGAGTTGAGATCGAATGATTAAAGGAATATTTTGCCATCTTAGAACAACTGCTATGTTGACACTTTTTTCACAGATCATGTCGAATGTAAGCGTGCCAGTGGTAGCTTATAGAAAAGGTCATGGCTTGGAAATTCGTCATTTTGAACTCTTTAAACTTTTTCCTGTAAGAAAATTAGTGACGTCAAAGTAAATGCAGTCTAATTATTACATATAAATCTTGTATGTGTATCTAAGGTGCTGCTGACTATAGCCATTATGTGGGGTCTCTGTGGAATTCTCACTCTAACCAACGTCTTCGATGAGGGACATGCTGCACGCACCGATGTGCGCATCAAAGTTCTGTCCGATGCCAGATGGTTTTACATACCGTATCCTGGTCAGTTTGGGGTCCCTTCAGTGACGCTGGCCGGTGTGTTGGGTATGATTGCAGGTGTGCTCGCCTGCACTGTGGAGTCAATCAGCTACTATCCGACTGTTTCGCAAATGTCAGGCAAGTTGTGGAAAAGAAAAGTTGAAAAGTTATGTAAGGATATCGTATAAATAAAAATACTTATCTTGCAGGTGCTCAATCCCCACCACTTCATGCCATCAATCGTGGCATCGGTACCGAGGGGCTAGGAACTGTATTAGCTGGTCTCTGGGGCGCTGGAAATGGTACAAACACATTCGGTGAAAATGTTGGCGCCATTGGAGTTACTAAGGTTTGTACAGCGAGAGTTTGAATTTTTCCATAATCTTGTTTTTGATCGAAGTATTGAATTTACTTCCAGGTTGGCAGCCGTCGTGTCATACAATGGGCTGCTCTTATTATGCTTATTCAAGGTATAATTGGTAAATTCGGTGCAGTTTTCATCATGATTCCTGATCCAGTTGTGGGTGGAATTTTTTGTGTTATGTTTGGCATGATTGTCGCTTTTGGTTTATCGACTTTACAGTATGTAGACCTGCGTTCGGCCCGCAATTTATACATATTGGGTCTATCGATATTCTTTCCCATGGTGTTGTGCAAATGGATACAAGAGCATCCTGGAGTTATTAAGACCGGCGATGAAACTGTGGATGCAACACTGTCGGTGCTGCTGGGCACAACTATTTTAGTGGGTGGATTTTTGGGTTGTTTTCTGGATAACATCATACCGGGTAAGTTACCCATAAAGGATTTAAGGACTGCAAGAAGTGTGCAAAATTAATTATAAATCAAAACTTTCCATAAAAATAGGTACTCCCGAAGAACGTGGTCTTATTGAGTGGGCAAAGGAGATGCCACTGGACACAGGTAGTGAGATTACAGAACCCGCTACAGATTATGATTTTCCATTGGGCATGGAAACGTTAAAAAAGTAAGAAATATGTCAAAATTTTTATATGATCAAAATTTTGCATTAACATTGCACACATTTTCAGATGGAATTGGACCTATTATATACCATTCTCACCGACATATCGTCTTAAGAAGCAGAATTAGGTTAGGATATTTTGGAAAAAATGATTTGTAACTATATGTAAATGGTTTGTTTTGCTTATTGGTTGATCCATTGGTTGAAGTTTTTAATTGTTGATCAATATAGAGAAACTGTTTGATAGATAAAGATGTTTGATAGATAAGACGTTTGTTTTTTTTTTGCCAAAAAGATTAGCATAATGGTTTGTGAATTTTTCATAAAATTATCCGCGAACATATTGAAATTTCAAATAAATTTAATTTGGAAATTTGTCTTTCAATTTTATTATTGATCTAGCTTTTTACTTAATTATACTTTCTATTACCACGTTTATCCCGCACGTTAAAGCGCATTCTTTTACTTCGTTTTGAGTCAGTATACATGTAGCGTGTTTATAAACAAGCACTGAATAGGCTTCAGTAAAAGCGATTGTGGAAGAGTTTTGAAAAGCTCACAACTCAAATCAGCAACTCAAATAAAGTTTGACAATGAAAGCAAAACAACTGATTTTTGGAACGGTTTAAAAATATATTTTTGTTTATGCGCATTTTCTAAGCGACTTGAAAATTTAAGAACCGAATTGAAATTTTATTTTATTAAATCGCTTTGAAATTTTCAAGATGGTTTGAAGATCAGTTTATGCAACGGTTTGATTTAAATCTCAATTTTCGTTGAAATCTACTTGAAGCGTCGCATATTGGGTTGAAATCCCAAAAAATGAAGATAAATCCACCTAGAAGTCGGAGGTAATTTTTGACTTTTGTTTCAGTCAAATTAAAAAATTACCCAAATCGGATGAAAACCACGCCTGCCTCCCATACAGAGTGACTTTATTTTAAACGTTAAATCTCTTCAAAATCAACAAAAATTAAAAAAATGCCATGAAATTTTGCACGCAAGTTTTCCTCTTCAATATAAATTCTTACTATGAAATTCGGCAAAATCAGATGAAAACCACGCCTACTTCCCACACAAAATGACGTCAGCTAAATAGAAAAACCTTTATAAATTTTTCAAAAATTAATTCATTGCATAATATAAATAATTTTAACAATTAAAATACATTCTGAATTTGAAAGTCGGAGAAGTTGGAAAAAAACCCCGGCTATCGTCAAATACTAAGTGACCTCATCAATTTAATAAAAAGAGCAAAACTTCGGCCCAGTCGAAAATCATTCCTTATTACTTTTTTTTAAAAAAATTCATAATAATACTATCAGGCCTGTAGCCAGATCAAGAAGACAGAGGGGCCAGGCATGAATCTTGGGGGGAGGGAAATTTTTTTGTTTTTTTTCATTTAAATAAAAAAAACATTTTTTTAACGTGTGAAATGAATACATTACACATATTTATTAAAAAACAGTAAATTTTATAATATTCACATGGATATGTAGATCTTTTTATACATGAGATTAATACATAAAAAATAATATAAAAATTAATTCAGGACTTTGTAATAATATGAAGGTAAAAATACAAGATTTATTTAAAGTGGCTAGAAATATAAGAAAGATAAGAGAAATGGGCTAACATATGTATAAGACATTTTTTAAGTAAAACAAATAAAAAATTGAATTAACCCGCATCCGTCGTTTGCATCAAATTAATGAAAATTTTTTATTCAGATTTTTATATTAAGAACAAACTTTTGCTTCTTTAAACTTTTGCTAGAATTAAGATTTGCAGTTTTTTCTTATTTTAAAATTAATAAACATTCATCATGCAAAAATTAAAAACATTTCAATGAATTATATATTCTTTTTGTATCTGCATCAAATTGGTGCACAACGTGCTTTTCATTTCTAGAAAGTTCTAGAAAGGGGGTTAAAAATTATTAAAATTCAAATCTTATTTTTTGGTAGCAAATGTTGGCGACCCAGTAGAAATTTAAAAAATTGTAACAATTTGTCTGAAATGTTTTGTCAAACAAATTTCATATACATATTCAAGTCATGAATAAGGTGAATGTGTATATTTTTTGTTATTTTAAACTAAACTAATTTTAAAGCAATAAACAAATATATCAGCAAAATGCATATTAATTATTCATTTAAAGTTTTTCATTGTTTGATTTGGCCGGGGGCAAACGGTTGTAGTATGGGGAATTGCCCCCCTTTACCCCTCCTGGCTAAAGGCCTGAATATTATATACGAGTAGCAAAAAATTTATGAATTTGTTAATATTCCTTCTGATGCCCAAAGTCGTCATACTGCTCTGCATCGACCTCGTCACTTCAGCATTGTCACATGACAAAACAAATTAAAGACAAGAGTCTTTGTTTTTGTAAGAGTAACTATTATCACGATTTTTGAAATAAAAAAGATTCGGGTAAAAATTAGCAACTTTTTATTGCTGAATATGAAGGTTTAGATTTTTTAGTTTAATACAAAATTTTCATTTCTACTTGATGATACGGTATTCTTATTTAAAACTCCATATATATTTCGAAAATAGCGCAAATTTTGACATATTTTAAACAATTTTTTTTTCATATTTCTACACATTTATTTTTAACCATATTTTTACTCACGCTAAAATACCTGAAGTTGAAGGTTTCATAATAACATCATTTTTGATGTACAAAAAAACAATATTAATTTGTGAAGTATGTCAAATTTTAATTTGTTGAACTGATTGCAAGTAAACGAAAAATTTCTCAACTTTAAAGCTAAGCAGCAGAAAAAGTAAACAACATATAACAATGAAATTTTCAGTAGTGATGTGCAATTTTATGTTCTTTATCGAATAGTAAAAATTTTCAAAAAAAAAAAATTTTCATTTTTCAATTAATCTCCACTTTTTTCAATTTGAACCCTCTGTGCGTCGGATAAACGTGGTATATGTTTGAAACTATATACAAAAGACAACATAAAAAAGCCTTTTCTCAAAGAAATTTTTATAACGTCGTATTATCTAAGTAAGAGCCACTAAAAAAAATTAAAATGGAATACAGAATAAATTATTCAAGTGCTTCTCTGATTAAACTATGTTTGATATGCGTCTCCATTGTTTTGGTGATATGACGATATGACTTTGAAAATTAAAAAAATTGAACACTAAAAAATATCTTTGCCCTTGTCCAATTTTAAAGTTTGGCTTCCGTTTTTCTTCAAAAATTGTGAAAATTTTATATATATTGTCAAATTTTTAAAATGGGCTTACAGTGAACACAGCCAGTATAAATAAAAATAAAGAAAACACGATAAATATCTTGGTTTTTCTTCTGTAGCAGCGATCGAAAGGACACAAACAAAAGAAACAACTACAACAATTTGGGATCTGACAATGCTAATGTTCAGGGAGAGTTCGGGGGGTTCAAACACCCCTTAGCAATCCAAAGTTTTTTATATATTAAATAAGAACACAGATATTCCAAAATATTTAATTTTGCCCTAAAATTAAGATACATTGAAAATTGTACAATGTACATGCTTAGTTTGTTTAGCAGACATTAAGTTAAATGCATATAAATTGAACAAAATTATTCTAAGCCAGTCTGTGAAATTCAAATGATGATAAGCAATGCTTCCTTGTTCGTTAAATTACACTGTAGGTAAAATTTCAACTTTTGAAAAGACTCAACAAAACGCCGAGACACGTAAACTTAATTTTCGGTCGTAGTATTTAGTGGCATACTCTGTTTTTGCAAATCAGATCAAATTTTCGAGATATGCAGATTTTTGTTATATGACCATCACTTGACCTTTATTTAAAAATATTTTATAGTATTTTAACAATTACTTTTTATTGTCTTTTCAAAAATACCTCCAACGTGTAAATCGAGTTAACCTTGTTAACTCATAAACATAGTATGTTATTACTGCTTGATTTTCTGAATTTAATTGAATTGATAATTTTTTAAGGTTTGTGGGATTTTTGTGGAATTTTTTATTACTGTAGGATTTTTGGTGGGATTTTTAATGGCTGTGGAGTATTTGCTGGGAGTTTTTTTGCTTGCTGTGGGAAAAAGATATTTTTTGTAGGAATAAAAACTGGCAACTGTGTGCAGCTTCCATGTGATTATTCTTGAGCGCGTGTGTATGCTTCTGGGAATTATTAACTATGTGGCTTGCGCTTTATTACGACGAGGGGATTAAAGGGGTTTTACCCTCCCGTAATCTTATATCATAAAAACTAACACTAATTTTAAAACAGTTTTCAGCTAACTTGACATAAGAGTATAGCTGGATTTAAGTAGAAAAAGTTAAATATTAAATTTAATTAGTCAATGTTATGACATGAAATAAAAAAGTTTAATTTCAGTAGATTAAAATGGGAGAGAAAGAAAAATCGATTTATCGATTTGTGTAAGAAATATCAATTTTTTTAATACAATATTTGTCTTCACTGATCTTTTAAGGAAACTTTCTATATTTTTCTTGCTATATTGGTTGAGGAATCTTTTTCAAGATAATTAAATAAGCTTTTAGATGTAAAATTTTTGTGTACATAAAACCGTTTTTTCTCAAAAACTACCGTTATAAGTATGAATTATAAAATGCGAGTTAATTAAACATAAACATTTAGCTTTGGTGTATACCATTAATGAGTTATCTAATTTTTGATGGTGTCTTTTAATGATGAAAGAGTTTGCCTTTGTACGGAACGTTTTTCTTTCAAGCATATTTACCTTAGGTGTTTTGCTTTCTTACTCCATTTTTTCTTATATCAACATTACAATATATAACTTTGCTCATGGTAACATTGAAGCTATAATATTTATATGAATTAATATTTCCAGCCAGTGAAAAAAATTTAAAACGTTTAGCTGATCAGTTTTGGTCAACAGCTTTTATTTTATTAAATCAAATAGTTTATCTTTGCAACAAACACATTAAACTTGCAATTAATTCCAAAAATTAATATTGACTTTATTATATTAAATGAAAGATTAAACTTTAGGCTTTAAATATATAATATATATTTGGCATCTAAATAATGGAAATTTTTGAGAAAATAACGGTTTTATCACAACTAAAAAGCAACCATAATATAAAACTACTCATAATCTCATATTCAATCTATTGCTAAAATTTTTGATTTCTATTTTTTCGAATAGACTATTCAATCATCTTTCATATGACATGTAAATCTTCTATATCTATTAAAAATTTTTAAAGATATAGATATTTTATTGAACAGATCTTTTACCAAGGCAAAACAATTTTAAAAATCGATAACTAGTTAAGGAATCGATTTTTTGTCCGACCAAATTAATTTGTTTGTGGTTCTGAACAAAAACCCACTTTAAAATTGCGGCGCCACAGTTATCGTAATCGTGCCATATGTTAAAGTCCCCCAAACACACTTTTTACGTACGCACACAAGGCACACTCAATTCGAGCATGCGCCAGCAACAACAAAGCTGTGTGGTGTTTTGAGTTTTATGTTTGAGGAAAAAAAGTAAAACTCGACAAATGACTTTTATTTTTGAGCGAAAAAATAAAACTCAACAAATAATTCTTATTTCTGAGCATAAAATAAAAATTGAAAAATAACTTTTATTTCTGAGCGAAAAAAAAATAAAAATTGGGGAACAATTTTTATTCTTGAGCAATATAAATAAAACTCAAAAATAAGTCTTATTCCTGAGCAGAAAAATAAAAATAAAAAAATAGCTCTTATTTTTGATAAAAATAATAAAAATCAGGGAGTAATAATTAAATTCAATTTTTGTTGGTAAAACTCAAGAAATTAAAATCATTTCTTATTTTGATAGAGCATGCATTAAGCAGCATAATGAAGTAATCCAAAATGTGCTCCGACAGTTGGAACATGTTGATTTTTTTCGATTTAATTTTTGGAAATAATCGTTATTTTGTATCCCTGGAAAATATAGCTAAAAATGGGTCTATAAGTTAGTAAATTTCAATCGTAAATATCTCGGAATTTTTATCTGATTGATCACTAAATTCTACGATCAAAAAATAAGTTTACGTGTCTCGACATTTTCGTGTGTCTTTTTGACGTCCCTACAGTGTTATTAAATGAACGTAAAAGTCATTTCATTGGTACTAGTGTCCGACCGAATGTGGATTTCTGGCCGAAGCCAAATGTTCGGCCAAAGAGCAACAATCGGCCGTAGGCCAAAGCCGAATACTAACACAATCTTTTTCAAGTAAAAAAAATAATGAAATTTAGGCCTTGCTTTCGTTATTTATTAATTTCAGTCCAAAAAATGGCAATCATTAAAGGTCCAGTCTGGTTAAACAGGACGAAAAATATAAAATTTTCATTAATCTTTTTTGGAAAAAGTAAATAATATAGGTACTCTAAACTTTTTAAGTATAGTTATTTGCAGTACTTTAAAAAAAATTTTATAAAATTTTCAGATTATAATCAATAATTATTTAATTAATATACTGCAGCAAGCCACGGGGCGAAGTGGGCCAGTGCTTAAAACACGAATTGAACTGGCGACCTTATCACAGTTCACAAAATTCATCTGAAACAAAAATAAAAATATTTTTCTGTTAAGTATGAATGTGATTATGAATTGTCATTTTTACTGAAAGTTTTCGTTACGTTTTTGTTGATAAAAATTCCAATATGAAATTTTTAAATGAGATTATGGTCCATTGACAATTTAATAACTCGTATTTTGGAAAAAACAACTTAAAGATTCGTTAAAAATTGACTGAGTTATGAAAGTTGCAAGCTCGAAAACGTAGTTTTAAAGAAAACTCTTTTAAAGTTTTAAACATAGTCGCTTCCTGCTATGACGCAGTAGGCTAGGAGATTCAGAACTTTTGAACAATTACGAATTTCTATTTAACCTTTTAGAATGATATTTTACACAGTTATTGCTATCGAAAAATGCAAAAAACAAAAATATAAAACTTTACAAAAAAGCAAAAATATTCGGCAAATATTTGACAATTTTAGGCCGAAGCCGAAGGTTGAAAAATCGGACGAATATGGCGAATACCGAAGCCGAATATTCGGCCGGACACTAATTGGTACATTTGACTTATCGCCAAGTGATTTAAAAAAATAGTCTACTCAAATTCTAGCGGTGTCACTTCGTCTCAAGCACACCAATGGAAACTATGGATAAACTACGATAAAGATTTAATATATTTAATAAAACTTAGATATGCCTTAATTAACTTTGAATGGAAATAAGTAAGCCTTATTCATTAAAATGCGATCTTATTGCCGAAACAGCAGAGGATTTTTTAAATTAAATTCCAATTTTCAAAGCACTTGCAAAAAATTACAAATTTTGTAAACATAATTCTTTAAAAAATTAATAAGTTAAAAATAAAATCTTTTCAAACTGCTATAAGGGGCATGTATCCAAATAAGATTGATATAGAAAAGTTGGGAACCGAAATTGAACTATGGAAAACTTAATTGACCAACAATGCAACGCCGTAGATAGGTATTTCATAAGGGGGGAGGGGGTTTACTCGAGCAAAAAATATTTAGTTTTAAATTTTCTCTAGGGATTTCTGAAGTCTAAGTACTTTCCAAATTTCTTAACCAATTTCAACAATCGAAATTAAAAGAGTTAATAAAAGTTTATTTATTCTTAGTTTATCTATCCTCATTTGTTTATTTATCTACCGTAAAGTGTTATTGATTGAATAAGAGGCAAACATTTCGCTCTGATCCTAAACTAATTGTTTATATTGGAAGTAAATTTTTTTGACAACAGCATGATATGTATATAATTTTGAAAACTGATTTACGAAAATAATTAAATTTTTGTGGTATTTGTTTAATTCGTGAAGATACTTCTTTGGCATCGTTCTAATTTATGAACGGCTTTGTAACTAGCTACCCAATTTCCAGTCAACTTTACCTCCAATCTGCTTACCAAAGAAAATACACACTGAGCAAAACGCTTCAACTTTATCCTCTGAATACGCGAGCCATAGGGTCTCGCTAAACTAGTTCTTCCGAAAAGATAACTTCCTATTTTTCGTTTTCGAGACAGGAAACTTGTAAGTGTATCTGTCTATGTAAGATTGATTTTACTTAAAAATTACCTACGCCTTTTCATCGAGCTTAGTACAATGAGGATGATGTTGTTGGAAGGTCATCTAAGCCTCCAGACGATGATTCTTGTAATTCTTTCACAATTTGCGAATCATCCGTTGTCTTTGAAGTTACAATAAAAAAAAATAAATTAGATTATAATAATACTTTTTCACATAAGCGATAATAGCTCCGTTCCTTTCGTCTTAATATAATCGCGATAACAAATTTTCTCAAAGGAACGGCAAGAAAAACGACTCGTAGAGGGCACTACCGTTGTAGTCAAAATTAAACTCAAGCAAGCAATCATGATACAATAACTATTAGGTGTCATGAGAACGTGTGTAGTTCAAAACTGTTGTAAACTGTTATGGTAGCGATACCTTAGTAAACGATGTTTTTCTCTGAATGTGTTTTACCCCAAACGTCAGAAAAATTGTAAATTATTTAATTTAATTATTACTATTATGCAATTATAACTTAAAAATAATTTAAGTGCAATTGTTGGCTCCGCTAAATGCGTCCAATGTGTGTGACACACGCGGTTTGTTTTGTTTTATTTTGTTTAGCATTCGATGGTCGCAGCTCGTGAGAAAATAGGTAGCTGTCATGGCTACCTAATAGTCATTGTATCAAGCAAACAAATAATTCAAAAAATTAAATGACAGCTCATAAAAATAAACAGGTGCGATACCTGTGTTTCAAATTTTTTAAAACCACAATTTTATGTGAATAGCAAAAATAATCCTATTTTTGCATGTAAAAAAAATAATTTGGATTATTCTGAAGCGAATGGAACGCAGCTGTAAATAATTAACAAGAATTTGTATTAAAAAAATATTACTGCAAATAAAGAAAACAAATAGTTCATAACTATTTTATTTTATGAAGCACAATGAAATTTAATTTAATTTTTTAAATAAATGTCTATATGCCAATATATTTTGCATGTGAAAACAATATTAAAATTAATCCCAAGTCTTTTTGGCATTTTATTTAAACGAAGCGAGATGGTTCTTACAATTGAAAATTCGGTAAATCTGTTTGCTGATTCCTTTAAGTCCAAACATGTTATTATAAATTCTAGTTTTGATGAGTCAATTTTAGATAATGTGGGTTCATTTTTAACCTTGGATCTGTAGTCTTATCTGAAGAGAAGATTTGTGAAGCTATGTTAAAAATGAAAGTTTCGGTTAAGGCAGATAACAGCTGCGTTCCTTTCGTCTTAATATAATCGTGATAACAAATTTTCTCAAAGGAACGGTAAGAAAAACGACTCGTAGAGGGCACTGCCGTTGTAGTCAAAATTAAATTCAAGCAAGCAATCATGATACAATAACTATTTGGTGTCATGAGAACCTGAGTAGTTCAAAACTGTTGTAAACTGTTATGGTAGCGATACCTTAGTAAACGATGTTTTTCTCTGAATGTGTTTTACCCCAAACGTCAGAAAAATTGTAAATTATTTAATTTAATTATTACTATTATGCAATTATAACTTAAAAATAATTTAAGTGCAATTGTTGGCTCCGCTGAATGCGTCCAATGTGTGTGACACACGCAGTTTGTTTTGTTTTATTTTGTTTAACATTCGATGGTCGCAGCTCGTGAGAAAATAGGTAGCTGTCATGGCTACCTAATAGTCATTGTATCAAACAAACAAATAATTCAAAAAATGAAATGATAGCTCATAAAAATATACAGGTGCGGCACCAGTGTTTCAAATTTTGTAAAGGCTATACCACAAGTTTATATGGATAGCAAAAATAATCCTATTTGTTATAGGATTATTATTTTTGTTTTTGCTTTACATGTAAAAAAAAAATAATCTGGATTACTTTGAAGCGAATGGAACGCAGCTAATGTATTGTAATAATTAAAAAATATAGACGGGTTCAGGGCTGACTTAAACACGACCTTATCCTACTAGATCTAAATAAAGATTTTTTTCAATACAAAAGATTTTTAAAAGAAATTTGAAAAAATTTACTACTACTATAAAGTAAGCACACGGTAGTATTTATATTTTTTTTTTGGCAACCCTGATACATACATCATCTGTCAAATTATTCATTTGTCTCAAACAGTTTTGAAATTTTTGTGCGTCGAAGTGGTTTTGAAACTTTTTTTTGTTATAAAAATGCCAAAAAGGTAAGTACTGTAATACTTGTTTTTGCAAATTGTTGTTATTGAATGTAACTTGTAATAGAAATGTACTTGTAATAGAAATAAGTCGTATTCTTCTTATTACCACATTAAGTTATAAGTATAAATTACGCCGTGTCACCTGTAGGTGACACCTCCCTTACAAAAAATATAAGGGATGTACATTTTTTTCTTATTTTTCATGTTTTAAATATTTAAACACGTCAATTAACACAAAAAAATAATATTCTGCCATCAGACAGAAGCATGGGAATTGACGGGTTAGTTTAAGGCTTTAAAATACAAAGAATTCCCTCCGATTCCTCGGATTAAATATACACCAAAAACCAACAAACATAATTTTCACTACTTGGTTCACCACTAGTAGTAAGAAATAAATATTTTCTAAAAATTACAGAAGTCATTTTAAATAAGAAACATCGTTTTATCGATTTTTTTTTGTGATTATGTTTGTGTTCGAAATGCCAAAAACAGGTTCTTATAGCATTTTTGAAAAATAGTCAGTTCTCAACAGCTATAACTTTTTTATGCGCATCTTGGTTTTTGTAAATTTTTTCACAAAATAGTTCAAGACTATGTTATAGCCATGCGTAATGTTGTTTTTAAAAATTTTGCATTTTTGGATTTTTAGCGATTTTTTTCTTAAAAATAAACAAATTCGAAATATTCAAAACAGTTCTTGTAAAAAATTTCATTATCTGCTATTTTCAACATAGTCACAAAATTTTTTGTATTTGTATTAGGTGCTGTTCTAAAAAGCATTTTAACAACATTTTATTGCAATTTGTGTAATAATGAATTTTTTAGGTATCAACAAAATGAAAAACGAAATACATAACTGCACAAAATTATGTTTTATGAATAAAAATTAAGAAATATGTAAAAAGTCCATACATTTTTTTAATGTTTTTCCATTTACAACAAAACGATCAACTCGCGGTCACTCGGCGAACTCCTATGGAACTCATATTAAACCATGCTAGTTTTAACCCAAACCTCACGTTCTTGACTAGTAATGTATTTGATTTAAGAAAAATTCTTGAAAAAGGCCAGTCTAATATACAATTTTCAATTTATCTTTATGTTATGGAAAAATAAAATAATTCGCAAAACAATAGGAAAACCTTGCTTTGAAAGGCGGCATACAACACATAATTCTGTTGCAATTAAACAGAAGCTCTTTAAATAAACTTATTAAAGTGAATGGTACTGCAGAAACCACAGAAGACTACTGAAGATTTGATGTAGCGATTAAAGAAACAGTCTTGGTGGTTTGTTAGCAAATAACTTGTTGTTGTTCAAGCGTGTTGCTTTATGAACTAATTCGGCACTAAGTTCAAATATAATTCTAAAAAAATTATTTCTAAGAATTATAGTAAAAAAAAATATAGTAATTTATGTTATATAAACAATATATAATTTAGAATATTTATGTTTTTATTTAATATATAAAATTATACTGGATTGCTAAGGGGGGGGTTTGAACGCCCTGAACTCTCCTTATCTACGGCGTTGCAACAATGGGACTGAGAGTTGCAAAACAGCTCTTTTTTAAAGCGAACTTTCCTTTTTTACAAAATTAATGAACTAACTATGTAAGTATCTACAACAATGCATATTAATGCGCCTCCATTCTCTATAGAAAGAAAAAAGTTGATTGAGTCTGTCCCTCAAAATAAACCTTGGCTTATGTTTTCGACCCAAATATTTCGACTCTACAGATAGATATCCATGATCTGGGCTGGTTTAAAATAACCTATAAAAACCGAGTTTTTTGTAAAAATATTGGCTGGCGTAATAGTTTTAAAAAACAAACTATCAGAAATTGTAGGCCGGAAAAATCTCTTCCAATCGTTATCAAAAAATTGTAAATTATTGCATTCGGATTATTGCAATATGCTGTTTATCATGGATATTTTTGATATTTTTTATTTTATTTCCATACGAAACCTTTACAAATTAAAATAACTTCATAAATTTTTTTTATAATTTCCTACAATATTATTTTAGTAGGTGTTTATTTTATAATTTATATTTTAGTTTTCACTTAAGCAATAGTTTCAGTTTAAGAATTCTGACAAAGAATCAATGCACGCACTTAAAACCTTTCGAACGATATCTGGAAAGTCAGTTTTTTTAACTTTAGTGAAAATAACTTAAGAAAAAAACAAATATTATTTCAGGCGATTTTTTTTCTAACACACCAGCCAATATTTTTACAAAAACCTCGAGTTTTAGAGGTTATTTCAAACGAATCCAGCTCACGGATGGCTATCGCTAGAATCGAAATATTTGGGGAATCAGCATAACATGACACTATGACACAAATTGAGGGTTATTGTCTCGGGGGTGAACCAAATTAAACTCAAACGATATCATTTTACATCAATAACAGAACCCAAAGTCCCGTTTTTCTCCACTAGGTCACAAATATTTTTTAGTGGTTTTAAATTTGACTTTTTTAATCCAAAATGGAATTAAACAATATGAAAAATTAAATGGAGTTAAACTTAATTCAGGGTGGTTCTTGTCCTCGGAAGCCGAAATTGACATTTTCCGGGGAACATTTTTTCGGAACACTTTAACGCCCTAGCTCCTTCCAGTGTGGGTTAATTCGACTCTTTTTTGGAAAAGACCCTATAAGTCAACTTTGGAGGGAGGTCAAAGGTTAAAACCTTCCAAAAAAATTCTTCAGAAAATTTCACTAGGCGTCACCCAAGTCAAGTAACCTCTACGAGTTAAAGGTTTCACATAAAAAACGGACCGAAAAGATTACTTACTTACTTAGTTGGCGCTACAACCGTATGTCGGTCTTGGCCTCATCTAAGAATTTGCGCCAGCCATTTCTGTCTTTCGCTTGCTGGCGCCAGTTGGAAATTCCAAGCTTCGTCAGGTTGTCCTCTACTTGGTCTTTCACCCGAAGATGCGGTCGTCCTCTTCTGCGTTGACCGCCGCTGGGTACCGAATGGAATGTTTTCTTCACTGGAGCATCGTCTTTCATGCGCTGAACATGACCAAGCCAGCGAAGCCACTCGATTTTAATGCGCTTGACTATGTTGATGTCAGCGTACAGCTCATACAGTTCATCATTCCACCGTATTCGGTACTCGCTATTGACGCAGATTGGTTCGTAGATCTTACGAAGAATCTTTCTCTCGAATGCTCCTAAAGTCTTTTCATCTAAACTGCTCAGCGTCCAGGTTTTTGATGCGTAAAGAAGGACGGGCATGATGAGCAATTTATAGAGCGTAATTTTCGTTCGTCGAGAGAGGGCTCTGCTTCTCAATTGCCTACTGAGCCCAAAGTAACACCTGTTGGCAAGAGTTATTCTTCGTTTGATCTCAATGCTGATGTCGTTGGTTGAATTAATGCTGGATCCCACATAAACGAAGTTCTTCACAACCTCGAAGGAGGTATTGTCAACGGTAACGTGGGTTCCAAGACGCTGGGACTGTTTGTTTGTTGACACTAAGTATTTCGTCTTATCTGCATTCACTGACAGACCCATTCGACTTGACTCTCTTTCTAATCTGGAAAATGCTGCACTGACTTCGCGCGTATTATGGCCAATGATATCTATGTCATCAGCATACGCAAGCAGCATAACACTCTTGTAGAATATTGTGCCACTACGTCTCAGATCAGCAGCTCGGATGATCTTTTCCATCATTAGGTTGAAAAAGTTGCACGATAAGGAATCACCTTGTCTGAAACCTCGTTTGGTAATAAATGGTGGGGAGAGGTCCTTCCCGATTTTAACTGCGCTGCTGGTGTTGCTCAGTGTCATCCTGCAAAGTCGTATTAGTTTTGCAGGAATACCAAATTCAGACATGGTGGAGTACAGGTGCTTCCTTATTGGGCTGTCGAAGGCGGCTTTGTAGTCGACAAAAAGATGGTGGGTGTCGACTTGTTTTTCTTGAGTCTACTGAAAGATTTGTCGTAGCGTGAAAATCTGGTCGATGGTGGACTTTCCAGGTCTGAAGCCACACTGATAAGGTCCGATCAGTTCGTTTACAATGGGCTTCAATCTTTCACATAAAACACTCAACAGGACCTTATATGCGATATTAAGAAGGCTTATCCCACGGTAATTGGCACAGATAGTGGGATCACCTTTCTTGTGGATTGGGCAGAGCACACTGAGATTCCAATCGTTCGGAATGCATTCTTCCGACCATATTCTGCATAGAAGCTCGTGAATGCATTTAAGTAGAGCTTCGCCTCCGTTCTTAAACAGCTCAGCAGCTAAGCCATCAGCTCCCGTGGCTTTGTTATTTTTAAGCCGAGCTATAGCTGTCAGAACTTCATCATAGTCGGGCAGCGGAACCTCAACGCTGTCATCCAAAATTGGGGTTTCCGGAATATCATCTCTATTGGCGGGATTGTTGTCAGCGTCGCCATTTAGAAGCTTAGAGAAGTGTTCCCTCCATAACGTCAGTGTACTCTGGACATCTGTCACTAGATTCCCGTTTTCATCCTTGCAGGAAGAGGCCCCGGTTTTAAAACCATCGGCAAGGCGTCTTATTTTTTCAAAAAATTTTCGGGCCTCATTCCTGTCACCAAACATCTCAATCTTCTCTTGCTCGCGCTTTTCGGCCTCTCTTTTTTTCCGCCTGAAAATATGTCTCTCTTCCCTCCTGTTTTCTTTGTATCGCTCCTTAGCAGCGCGCGTTACAACCGACTGCAGGGTGGCTTTGTAGGCGGCGTCTTTCTCTGCAGTGGCGTCGCGACACTCCTGGTCGTACCACTGGTTTCGGCGAGGGCGTTGGTAGCCAATCACCTCTTCACCAGCCGCACGCATGGAGTTGGAAATGTGTGTCCACTGCGCGCATATATCATCGATTGGAGGAGTGCTTTGAAGCAGGAGTGAGAGTCGTGTGGCGAAAGCATCGGCTGTCTGTTTCGATTGCAGCTTGTCGACGTCTAGCTTTCTCTGTGTAGGGTTGCGTGTATTCTTAGCTGCTCACAGACGTGTACGGATCTTGGCTGCAACAAGATAGTGATCCGAGTCAATGTTTGCACCACGGATCGTTCGTACATCCAATACACTGGAAGAGTGCATTCTGTCGATCAAAACGTGATCAATTTGATTTTTTGTTTTTTGATCAGGGGACATCCAGGTGGCTTTATGAATATTGAGATGCTTGAATCTAGTGCTACTTACGACCATGTTTCGTGCTGCGGCGAAGTCAATCAGCCTCATTCCGTTATCGGAGGTGTTGTCGTGGAGGCTGAACTTTCCGACTGTTGGACAAAAATATTTTCCTTGCCCACCTTAGCGTTGAAGTCACCAAACACGATTTTTACGTCGTGGCGGGGGCAGCGCTCGTAAGCATTTTCAAGGCGATCGTAGAAAATTTCCTTGATCTCATCGTCCTTGTCTTCTGTCGGAGCGTGCGCACATATTAGGCTTATATTAAAAAATTAACTTTGATGCGGATTATGGCAAATCGTTCGTTCACAGGTGTGAATCGCAGGACGTGGGGCCGTAGTCTCTGGCCAACTACAAATCCGCATCCAAACTCGTGCTTCTCCGCATGGCCGCTGTAGTAGATATCACAGGGTGCATGCCGAATGCAACCCTGTCCCTTCCATCGCATTTCTTGGATAGCAGTGATATCAGCTTTGTATCTTTCCAAGACATCAGTCAGTTAAACCGAAAAGATAATACATTTATTTTAAAGCAAATATTGCATCGTGCGATAATAATATCTTCATTTAGTAATAAATTTGTAATCTTATAACGGTCCGGTGTATATAAATTTTTGGTCGTAGTATTTTTCATACGCTACAATCAGTTCCTGATTGGAATGACCTTGACTGCTTCGGGATGGTGTGAAATGGCCGCAGATATAACAAAATTTCTTTAAGTTTTCGCAGAACTCCATTGAAAATAAAATTGTTCGAAAAAATACCACGACACTTTCACTTTCACAATTTTTATTAAATTACTCAATTCCCACTTAATTGAATTTCTAAGCTAAGCCATCTTAATAAACTAATATTATGCGAAGTAGACAGTATGTCCATGGACTTTAGGTCCGCTTGGAACGGATTTTGTATACCTTCCTCGCCTTCTTCTGATCGTTTGCTATTAAATTATTAAAAATTAAAAAAAAAAAACAATTTATCTGTAGGAAAAAAAATTGATTTTTTAATTTTGTAGTAAGATCATAAACATCTTTCTGTGGTTTTGGTTATGTCCATGTTTGTATGAAATAAAACAAAACATGCAAAACTTTACGTTTTTCATTGATTTATTGATAGGATTTTTGTTGTGTATTCAACAATTGAGTTCGAGTGACATTATTAAATAGGTTTCTCATTAAGTTTGGCTAATTTAGTTATGATATAATTAATTCAATTATTTTGGTATTTTAATTGTTTTTTTATGAATATTTGTCACATGAGTTTCGTAGGCTTAATTTATTTGAATTTCAAGAACAGTTTCTGCAACGCTGTCAATTATGGAATTTTGCTAGATTTTTAAAAAGTTTTTATATTTTAAATAAAATTTTCAAATTTTCTTGCATACTATAGTTATTAGATAATAAGTTAAAACATTCAAGTTTAACATAAGTTAAGATTAATAATTGTCGTCAAATAATTCGTTAGCCATTTCGTTGCATTTTACTTCAATTTAGTACACATAATTTTTTATTTTTTATTTTATTTTAAATTCGTCGTTAGTTTATTGCATGAATAAATTCTATTATCTACAAATAACATCAATATTCAATAATCGTTTGTTTATGTTTGTTAAAGTTTCGTTTTAAGAAAAAATTTGGTTTGTTTAAGTTTATATTTAATTAGAATCACTCAGTTAACACTAACAACGTATTTTAATGGGAGTTTTGGTTTAAAACCTATAATAAACTGCTTTTAAAAATAAGTTATAAAAATCTTAAAATTAAGTACCATATGAAAAATAATGCCCTTAATATTACTTAACTTCTGCTATTTTTTTTTTGTTTGTTTTATGATGGCAAGTTTATGTTACGAAATCGTGTGTAATAATAAAATAGTTAAGAAAAATGTACATACATTCAACTTAAAATGTATCGTCCTTCAACGGGTTAAAAGTTAAACAAGTCAACTCTCCTGTGTTTTCTCAGATTCATTCTCTTCTTTGATTGATTATTAACAAATCATGCATACTTTAACAGAAAAGGCACAGCAGTTACAATAATGCTAATGATCTACTTCCCCCATTCACCCTTCTTCATAAATAAAACATTCTTAAAACTTAATTAATTTAATAACATTTCTCTTAACTTAAAATAATTCATATATAAAAATATTAAAGTACATGTTAATTATATAGTTTAAGTTTAAGTAAATCAAGAATGGATTAAAATTTTTTGTTATCTTTTGATGAGCAGGATGAAAGTTTGACACCAGCACTGCCACTACCCTTTGACGAGGATGACGAGGCAGTGTTGCTCCGTTTCCGTTGCGAATAGTAGCAGAATATACAAAAACCATTCTGTGGCGTTGTACATCAAATGTTGGTGGGACTACGTGTGGTTGAGCTTGGTGTTCGATAATGCGAGTTTGATCTTGAATTACAAAAAAAAAATATATTAGTATTCTCGCAGAGAAAGAAAGACCCATAGAAAGGTTTCTTAGACGAAAATGACACCTACATTCTGACTTCTTCTCCTAAATGCTATACACTCAAGTAACGTTTCAGTAAACTTAAAGTTAGATATGCTGTTTATAGCGTTTATCATCACACTTTTAATGATACCCAGCGGTAAATAGATACTTGACGTAACCAATTATTTGTTAAATACAATGCAGCTGCGAGGCCTCCAAAGCCTTTTTACAATTCTCAATTACATTTCTAACGAATTTATTATCCTTTTTTTAGTAAAACAGAATTAACGTTTAATAATATTTAGTTATTAAATAGATAATACTTTGTTCTGGTTTAAACATACAGACTCTTCATGTTTACAAAAAAACTTCACTACAAAACTTCCTACTAGAAAATACGATGTTGCCACACAGACGAATAAAATCAAACTGTTTAAAGAACGTAAAGAAACCATCGATCTAAACAACACACAGAACATTTTGTCACATTCCACTTACAGTTCTGCATTACAATGTCATCACTGACAAATTTTTTCCGGCGGGCATCGGAAGATATATGCCAGAAAAAAAAGAAAGAATAAACTTTCAGAACAAAATTCTCCGTAATGTGAGGATCCAGAAAGAAAACTTAAAAATTCCTTAAACGTACTGTAAATGTAAGCTTAAAACTGTAGCACAACAAATTCGCTTTAAGAGTTGCTTTGCTATGAATTTATGATTTTCAAAAAACTCCAAGCGAATGTAAATTTAAATTCGCACATTTGGGAAGGAGAGTTTGAATATCTTATTTTTAGCTTCTGGACCGAATTCAACGTCGTGCGATAAATTTTAAAGGTGACTAGCTGATATACCCGGTGTTACACCAGAATAATTTATATAAACATTTTAAGATACACTTCTCGACTAAATGTTTTTTTAAACTTTGTAATTTTGAAAAAATTTTGAATTTTAAGTTTCAGACCACTATAAAAATATTAGTTAAACAATTCACCGTGCTTTTTTAACGAAGCAATAATTTTATCACTGATTTTTCACAATCAAAAATTGTTTTTTATTAAGTGTTTTCTAAATGACCTTGTTATTTATAATGTTGATTTTATATGATTTAAATACAAATTCTAAATGTATGATAGTTTAAATCATACTTGATTTTAAATACAAATTCTAGTTGTTTGATAGTTAAAAATCGTTTATTGAGCTTAAGGTCAAAGTTAGAATAATTAATTGTACTAACGAATCTTTCCAAAGAAACAACAATGCTTTGCTGTCTGATATTATCGATTTTGACTTAACTTTTTTTTTTGTTATTTTTTATACTTTAATAAAATTATATACTTTAAGCAATTTATTAAAACTTTTTAGTTTGTTAATAATGCATGATTTCAATCAAAATCATACTTTATATTTTTGAATTGTATTAAATATCTTATTTTATAATTTTAAATTTGCTATAAAACCTGTTAAGGTTTCGCAATCAAGTAAATAAATAAATAAATAAATAATAAATATAAATAATAACATAAGCATAAAGACTAAAGTAAAGCAAAAATACAACAAATGTGAGCATGTGAAATGGGAGAAAAATTGAGAAATTGACACTTCAAATCTCATCGCCTCTGTGGTGCAGTGCGCTAGTGCGCGCTTGCATGGGTATCACAAAGATTTCTGATGAAGCCTTTGGCAGGGCCGAAATTGCAATAAAATCAGCTAGTGATTTTTTTTCCTTTTTTATAACGAAAAAACTTTGTTGTTGCTGTTGTTTCTTTGGAAAGATTCGTTAGTACAATTAATTGTTCTAACTTTGACCTTAAGCTCAATAAACGATTTTAAACTATCAAACAACTAGAATTTGTATTTAAAATCAAGTATGATTTAAACTATCAAACATTAAGAATTTGTATTTAAATCATATTAAATCAACATTATTGAATTTTTACTTTTAAACTAAATTTACTGGTTACTGGTAAAATTTTTACTTGCACTTCGCATATGGAAATCAAATTTATAAAAAAAAGGAAAATGGACACCAAACTTCCTAAGTTTTTTAGTAGTTTTTCGAGTTGGAAAGTAGCAATTGGTTTGTGTCTAAAATAAAAAATTAAATAAACTGTGTCTGATAGTTAATTTCTTAAATCTTCAGAATTCCTTTTTTATGCGAAAAATTGTATAGTCCTTACAAAAAGGTGTAAGTTAAGAAAACAGTCGCTTTTTAATTTCCGATTATAGTATATACAGGAACCTGTTACAATATTATCGATGAAAAAACTGCAAGAACAGGGGCCGAATTACAGCATCCGTGATCGAGCAAAATTGTACAAGATTGATAGGCATTTGTTTCGTCGTGCCCTTCGTAATTTTGCTCGATCACGGATGCTGTAATTCGCCCCCTGGCTAAGGCGAAAAGAACTAAATTTTGTAGGCATTTAATTCTACACGCGAAGTTTTGGTGTAGACTCTACACTAACACATACTTACCATAACGTGTTTGTTGAATGTGTTAGTTGAACATTATTGTTGAAAGTCAAATTTACACGGCAATTAAATGTATCGACATATAAAAGACAGCGAAATTTTGACATATTAACTCTCCAATCATGTTTATAAACTTGGCTGTATGGAACAAGTTTTACGGTTCAACAACGTACCAGCCAATGCAAAAACGCAATGCATTTCTTATGGAAAATTTATTTTCGCTTCTGTTAAAAGCAGAGACCGTACTGAGTTTGCCTTTTATAATAAAAAGCAAAAATAATAATTATTTTGTGACTTTTAAAATTTTGAGCAAAAAATAATAATTATTTCTGCTTTATATTTTTTTAAGGCAAAAATAAAAATCAAAATTCGCCCGATATTTTTTTTTTGGTCACAAAAAAACTGGTAAGTTTTGATTTTTATTTTTTAAAGCAAAAATAAAATGTAAATTTTATTATATAATATATTTTTGATCACATCATAGCTGGTATGTTTTGATTTTTATTTTTTTAAGCAAAAATAAAAAGTAAAGTTTGACCGATATTTTTTTGGTCACAAAATAACTGGTATGTGTTGATTTTTATTTTTTAAAGCAAAAATAAAAAGCTTTTTTTGAAAGTTTATGAGGTAATGTATTTCTGAGATTTTTTTCAGATTTTTTGGAAGCGGTTTAGTGGTGGAGCTAATCGGTTTTTTCCTAAAAATAAGGTTTTTCGAACTCCAAGCAAAAGTTGGTCAATAACAGACATTTTCGAAGTCTTTGAGTAGTCATTTCGAAAGACAAATGTCCAAACTTTACTTTAATTTACACAAATCAAAAGTTTTGTCACATTTTTTCGTCATTTGGATATCATATACTTAATTTTTTCATGAAATTATCGTAAATTTTTTAAAAAACGCTTCATAACTTTTAAAAATTCCATCAAAATGAAAAAATGTAATGATGCAGTTTGAATAATGGTAAAATTCTAAGCAATTAAAAAAAATATTTGTTATATTACTCTTGTCGTTTTGAAGTTAAAGCCTTTAAAGCTTTTTTTTGTTGCCTGAAAACTTTTCGAATTTTAACAAGGCATTAGGGCTATTCCCAGTTACGGGCAAATAGCTTTGCAAATGTATGCCCTACCAAATATTTGCCATCAACTGTGAGCACACTTTTTAGAACACTGTTGCAAACAAAACTCACAGCTGTTTTGTAGGAAAAAAAAACAACACGAACAGTATTTGTGGTGTTTTTCATTATTATTTATCAAAGTGTATTATTTATCAAAGTGAGTTCCATATCAGAGTCTATTAATTTTGTTTTATTAGCGGCGTTTGGTTAAAATGTGACAGCTGATTGATTGGCAAATAAGTTTTGCCCATGCTCGACTGTATGCAATACGATTTTAGTGTTGCAAATTTGACACAGTCGGGCAAATGCAAATCTGTACATTTTGTTGTTGTGTTGAAAATATTTGCCATCATATTTTGCAAATGCCACGATGCCACGCTATTTGCTCGTAATCGGGAATAGCCCTATTGTATTTCATTCAACAAGATATTGCAAAGTTCTTAAGCATCGTTAAGTTAACATTTTTATGAACTAGTTCAAAAAATTATTTGGGACCTTCATTTTACAGTAGATTTTCCTTCGTTAAAAATGAGAAGTGTATGGATTGTGGGTAAAATGATTGATGGCCTTAGCTCTGCCCATTCGGAAACAAAACAGTAGGTTCTTCAAAGATTTTTCAAATTACATAAAACAGACAAATACACCATTTCGAAGAGCGCTCTAAAATCTGAAAAAAATCTCAAAAATACTTGACCTCATAAGCCTTCGAACAAAGGTTGAGCAACTATGAAATTCGAAAAAAATATTCTTTTGGGACACCCTACTGTCCAAGCCCACCCTTTACCATTGCCTCGATGCCTAAACTGCAGAGATCTGTCACTCAACTCAGTCCCTAAGCAGGAAATGTCTTAGAAGCAGCAGAAAAAAGATGACATGTCATCGAAATCCTAGACCCGCCAATATATATTTTGGGGCATAAATTATGTAACCGAAATGTCTATCAAGAACTAACCGGATGAAAAATCTGTTAAAGCGTATTTTGAGAGAAAAAGAAGTAGGTCATAACATCCCAGCAAACCAAACTTTCCGAAATCGTTATGAATTCGTTACGAATATTTCGGAAACTTTCCGATTTCGTTGCGAAATCGTAAAGAAAATCGTATAAGGGGTCGTCCATAAACTACGTTACTGATTTTCCAGTTTATTTTACCCCCTCCCCCTGCGTTACTTTTCGTAGTGTTTTTCAAAACCCCTCCCTCCCATAAAGTAACGTGACATATGAAATTAATTCATTCGAATGATTATATATTTTGACTAGCTCTGACAATTTTCACTAGAATTAGTGACTAGTATGACTAGATACTTTAAAGGAACAATTGAAAAAAAATCAATAATTAATATCATCTGTAAAAGCTATTCCATTTGCGATCCAAGATTCGATGCTCTCAATCACTGGGATAGAAGAAGCTGGTAGCTTTGTTGAGGATTCTTCAAAATAGAATTTTTCATCGGATTCTATGTCGACCCATTCAGGTGAATCCTCATTTCTAACGCAAAGAAATTCCCCTGGTCTTTGACAGAGTACCCTTAAAGGCTGCACCCGAGCTGCACCAAGTTCTGTGTTTTTGTGTAAATGCTTTCTGAAAATTGATTTATTTAAATAGTATTTTTTATACCGATTTATTGCAAACGATATAATACAAACTTATGGCAATTCATAGAAGTTTTAAAAACGAAATACAAGCCGCAGGTAGGACACGACCTTGAACCGATTTCTTCTTTCTGAGAAGGACAGTACATGTCACACGGTATCTCCTTTAATCAAGAACATTCAGGCCTTAACGCCAAAGCCTGTCGCAAAAGCAAAGACCCAAATTTTTCAGACGTGTGCTGAGATGGTGAAGGAATACCAAAAGGTTCCTGTGTCGAGGGAAAAGGTGGTGGGAGAAATGGTTGAAACAAAAGTTAACCATCAATTTAGACGATCAAACATTTATTAATTTATTTATTTATTTATTTATTCAATCAACTATTAACATTTATTGTTATACAGTTACTGTAAGTACATAATTTAATCGTAGGTTATAAAACTAATTCAGCATGATATCGTTTTTAAATGCTACCCTATTTTGGGTGATTTCAATCGAGCTGCAGATAATGTTGAACGTTTTGGTCATATTGTAAACCGGGTCACATTTGCCATAATAAGTTCTTCTGTAGGGTATATAGAACAATTGCCTTTGCCTAAAATTTCTTTCAGGTGCATAAAATTTGAAAAGAGATAGAAGTGGTGCACAATCAATATGATTCATCACTACATCCCGAGCAAATAAGGCGAGAAAATACTTTCGCCGGAACTCCAAAGACTTTTGTCCAAGAAGAGCACATCGCGCTTCATAGGAAGGCATTAAATCCCAGTGGAGCTTGCGAATTGCTAACCTAGTGAAACGCCTATGAATATTTTCAATTCTTTTAATATATATAGAATATTGAGGGTCCCAGATAACACAATTATACTCTAAAACCGACCTTACAATTGAAAAGAAAATGGTTCTCACAGTAAAGGGATCGGAGAACTCTTTCGTATTGTGCGATAAAAATCCCATCATCGCATTCGCTTTTGATATAATAGCATCAAAATGTTTGACAAAGCTTAACTTTTGCTCAAATAAAACCCCTAAGTCTTTCTTCAAGTCGACTCTCTCGATCAATACCATATTAATACCGTAAGAACCTTCGAAAAGTTGATTCTTCATAGAAAAAGACATTACATTATATTTAGACACATTAAAATGCAATTTATTGGTCTCGCACCAAAATTGGAGACTATCCATGTCACGTTGAAGCAATAGGGAGTCTTCGTGATAGTTCACACATCTAAAGATCTTTACATCATCAGCATACATCAGGCACTCAGAAAAGCGAACATAATTCGGAAGACCATTGATGAACAGAACAAACAACAGAGGACCTAGGTGGCTACCTTGGGGTAGCCAAGAATAATTGTCAATGTATTTAGATAAATTATTACCAATTTGTTGACGACCAACAAGGTAGTTCTCTGACCATAGAAGTAGCGAGGAATGGAGTCCGAGGCTACTTAGCTTATTAATCAAAACCGAGTGTTGAACTCTATCGAAAGCCTTTGCGAAATCCGTGAATATGACTTCTACTTGATGACCTTTTTCCATATTATTGGACAGAAAGTGTGTAAAAAGAGTAAGATTAGAAGAGGTAGATTTACCTGACACAAATCCATGTTGCATCTCAGATAATCTAGTTTTAATGGAGTTTTAAATTTTATTTTTTACCAAAGATTCAAAAATTTTAGGAATAAGTGGTAATTTAGCTATCGATCGATAATTTGCAATATTTTGCCTTGATCCCCATTTAAAAATTGGAGTAATTTCCGATATCTTCCAGATGTCTAAAAATTTCCCTTCTCGGAGTGACGTATTGAAAATATGAGTCAACGGCTTACACAAGGCAAAAGCACAGTTTTTAAGAAATATGGGCGGAATATTATCTGGCCCACAACCCTTTTCAACATCAAGACTTACTAAAGCTTCAAAGACATCATACTCCGAAAAGGAGATGCAGCCAAGGTCTGTAATTGGTACATCGACGGGCGTAACACGATCATGATTATTAGAAGCATTATCACAAGCATAATTTGATTGAAAAAAGAAAGCAAATAACTCACTAATATCTTGGAGGTTATCCGAACATTTATCAAAATAAAACATATTTTTAGGAAGGCCCCAGGTATTTTTTTATTATTCAAAAAAGTCCAAAATGATTTAGGATTACTTTTTATATTTGATTCTAAAGCAAGTAAATAACTTCTATACAAAAACTTTTTAAGACTCTCATAATTTGTGCGTGCCTGGCAATATTCATGACGGAATATATCATTTTTCTTAATGATATCATTTCTTATGTTTTTTATTCATAATATTTTTTAGATTAGCAAGACGCTTATTATACCAACTAGGTTTATTGCTCATGTGGACTTTTTTCAAAGGCACAAATTTCTGAAACGTCTCATTAATGACATTAGTTAATAAATCAAAATTATCTTGTAGACAATTACCAAAGATTGTGCACCAATTTTTACTATTTAAGTAATCTGATATTACAGTACAATTAGCCTTCGCAAATGCAAATTCAAAAACACTCTCACCATGGAGTGGATTTTTTAGAGCCAGAATATCAAATTGAACTAAAAGAGCAGTGTGATGGACGCTGTTATTAGACAAAGGGCAAATTGCTTCAGAACAGCATACATTAAACTCTAAATACGAAAAAACTAAATCTAATATATTGTTTGAGGCATTTTTAATAGAATTAATTTGATACAACCCAATAGATAGAATAGAATCTAAAAAAATCTACTACATAAACATGTAAGGTTAAAAATTTTTGAAATGATTGTGTTATTAATTAGAGGTTTTTCGTCGATTTTTTTAATTTTTGGTAACGTTACAATATCTAAACACCTCCCCCCCTACCGTTACTTATCGTAGTGCATTTCAAAACCCCTCCCCCCCTAAATTGGTAACGTAGTTTATGGACGACTCCTAAACTGATTGGCACGACTTCGTAACGAAGTGTCGTAACGGTTTCGTAACTACATTTTGTTAAGATTTCGGAAGTAAAAATAGACAAATATCTAAAGGGGTTATCCTGCGATATCAATTTTGATATTGAGATATCAAAACACGATATAAACTCGTATCAAAATCGAAACTGTTTAACGGAATTTAATGTAACAAAATATTTAAGACTGCTAGAAATAGTTACGAATTAGTCGAAATTTCGACAAAGTCGTCAAGTTTTTGCAAGTCAAGGTTTGCTGGGATCTAAGCCAGTGACACTCAATACTACCTGGAAATGCTGGATGTGTAGTCCCTTAAAGAAGTGCGGGGTTCACGTCTAAAACTGCCGATACTCGTTGACGGCGGCTCTAGCAGTGACATAGTACGTTGATCGTAGGGACGAGTTGTGCGTCGACCAACTGTTGCATAACCATCAATATGATGTGAACTCGAAACATTAGCGCTATTTGGCAGAACACCATTTAGATTGTAGGATGAACGCCGTTTAGGATTGTACGTAGTGTAGTAGCCGCCATTGCTTTCGTAAGAACTTGAACCACTTGAAGTCTTAATTCTAGAAGGAACTGCAGATGATGTTAGCGACAAATAGTCGTTGTCATTGGAATTCATTGATGACGAGCCATAACGTTTGAAGTGAAACGATGGCGATGTAGTTGGGCGAATGTCGTTGAGGCTTTTTCGCGGCTTACTCACGGAGGATATAAAATCGTGTGGTGCTTTGTATATAGGCGGCTTAAGCTCAGTGCCGACTGGGCTGAGTTTCAAAGGTCGGAAGAATTGTGTGGTGATGTCGGGCGAGGATGCGCGCTCTTTACTGCTGGGAACATGGGCTTTATTGCTGTTGGTACGTGACTTAACGGCAGCCTGTTGTTCGCGGTAGTAATCGCGAACGGCTGTAGGACCCACAATGCTGCTAGTTCGCTTCGGTTTCTTGTCATTGAAGCGGCAATAGAAACTGCGTCGTTTAATGCGATCGATGACGCTTTCACTGGGATCAGAAATATCGCCTGTGCGTGAGGGTGAAGAGAATTGTGAGACACGTGACAGTCGCGATACTGTCGGCGATGGTGTGGCCAACATGTAGTTGTCCTCTGAACAGACTGACCAGTTGTCAAAGTATAGTTCCGGTTCTTCGGTTGGCGACATAAATGTCGAAGTGGACGCGCAATCGTCCTGGTAGCTGCGTGAGTCGGAAGAGTAGTTGGCAATATTTTCAGAAGATGGGGTAAACATGTTGTTGCGATTGATCTCATGAGCCGATGAGGTGCGATATTTGCTGGCGGTGCTGTTATTGTTGTTGGCGGTGCTGTTGTTGTTGTTATTGTTGTTGTTGGTAAGATTTTCGTTATGTTGGCTAGTGGTATTTTGGGCACCAGGATATGGCGGTAGATTGGAGTAGATGCCATTTCCGTTGATAAAGGCCTTAGAACGCGAACACACCGAGGAGCTATTGTCGAGCTTCTCCAACTTTACCAAGTCCAGCATCAGTGCCTTGCGTTTCTCCCGATTGGCTTGGGATTGTTCATGCGGCGGTGCTATGTGGTCGGTTTTTTTGGGGTCATCATGACGCTTCGTTAATGCACAAGCTGCCTGAGCTTGTAGGCAATCGGTGCAGGTGATCTTGTTCTCCTTTATAGACGGCGGAGTAATTTTGCAGTCGCACATTGAGCCACGATCCTTTGCGCTTTTGCTGAGTGCCAAAACGTGCCCTGCAGGCTTTGACTTGATTTCCACTTTGGAAGTAGCTAAGCTACCACCAGATCGGGGACGCTCTCTGGTGTTCTGATATATGGGAGAGGTCGGTGATCCATGCATATGGCGTTCAATGTTGCTAGTGGAGCGTGTGCTGCGTACTCTGCGCTCGTTGCCATCCTTTTCGAAGCGCCTAAATAGCCCCAGCACCTTGTTGACGGCATTTCTGTTAAAAGTGCCTGGCATTTCCTCAACGCTTACGGCACGCGTGATGTAATGGGACTCCGTTGCTGGTGGTTGTATACGCGGTATGGAACGCTCACGCAGAGAGCGTATCATGGCATCAATGCGCGAACGCTTATCCAACTTAATCTGTTTTCCCTGTCCAACGGGGTTTTCAGTTGGCGTTGCATCCGCGAGTTGGGGTGTGGCAGCAGTTGAGCTGTTAGTACTAGTTACTATAGCACCATCGGCGGATTTTTTCTTTTTTACTATCTTGGTTTTTACTTTGATTTTTTCGGGTGAACTGCGATCCGGGGAAGATCTTTTTGCGGACGCATTCGTTGTGGAAGAGGAACTTGTGGAGGACATTGATTTCTTATCCTTACTCAAAGCAGAGTCGCGTAGCTTTTCAAATTTCTGACTTATTGCATAGAGTAGACCTTTGCCTACTTTCTTTTCTGGCGACTTTTCCTTCAGTTGTTTGGCTAAAGTAAGAGGACTTGACTCACCACCGGTTGATAGGGGTGTGGTGATGGCAGTTGGCTGAGCAAGTTTCGATTTCTTGCTAACCTTGACTGAGGTGATTTTCTTAGCTGAGGTAGGGCGTGATTCGCTGGAAGAGGACGTATCTATGCTGCTTTTGCCGGTTGGTGTAACCGTTGTAGACTTCTCCTCAGATGTAGACTGTCTAGAAACACTGCTAGACTTTGTCATTGCTGGTGTACTTTGCTCTGCGCTACTCGGTATAGCTATGCCACTACGTGTTGTCTTTTTGGTGTCCTTTGGCGGCGTTAGTTTGGAGGCCGGATAGCTTTTGGGACGTACCAAACGATTTTCTCGAGGCTCAACAGTTATGGGTATGGTAGTCACTGTTGATTTGTTAAGAGTGTTGGTAAGATCTGTGCTGCCATCAAAAGCGCAGATGGCTTTCATGGGCAGCTTTGAGGGCAGTGCTGTGATCGTTGACTCTGCCTTCACCAGATTAGACGCTGCACCTTCCTTTGTGGGATAGGACTTTGGGCGCTTTAGCTTAGATTCTGGTTTTGGCTTTTCACTTTCCACAACTGGGCTTTTAACGCACGCATCGGGGAGCACAGCTTTTGTGCTTTCAGTCTTCTTAACAATTTTCTTAACTTTCTTGATGACTACGGTTGTCGATTTGGCATCGGGTTCTGCAGGTGACTCGGGGAGTTTTTCTTTAGGCTTAAGTTTCTTAACTTTCTTGATTGTGGCAGTCTTTTCTTTGTAATCGTCAGAGTTTTCATCAACTTGAGCGGTTTTGATTGAAGCTTCTGCACACGATGATAAAATTTTCTCTCCAGAAACTTCTCTCGTCGCCGATAAACGTTTTTCCTGCTGCGATTTCACAGCAGAGAGAATTTGTAATTCCTCCAGTATCTTATCGGCCAATTGACTCTTGTCCATATCCCCGCAAAGATTTCTGGGTCTTGAAAGACTTCTACGATGATGCTTAACAGTATCTGGCGCAGTATCGTTATTACCTTGACCATCAAAATGCATTTCCATACTTTTGTTACGTACATGACGCGAATTTGGCTCTTTTGAGCTCGCATTTTCTTCATTCGGGAGACTGTGTTTGCGTCTGAATAGCTCATCGCAATCATAGCTATTTTGGTTCAAACGATCACGACTGGACTCACGAGATTTTTCGCGGATCTCACGCAGAACACTCTGTGTCTCACGCTCGCGCATTTTCTTTTCGCGCTGATAGGGACTCTCTTCGGCAGGTTCTTCGAAGAAATCTGGGCGCAAAAAGCGTGAGATGCGGCGTTGTGAAGAACGTCTACGCAAAGAGCTGCTACCGCTATCAGCTGGGATAGGTGGTGGCGAGAGCACACCACAGGGCGGTCGACCCAAAGTCCCTCCACTGACCACATTCGGACTGTGTGAGGATTCCCGTGGAGATACGCTGCCATATCTCTTTAGCGGCGACACCGAACCGCTATCCGTCGAAGTTTCCTTTACCGATTTGGATAGGTAGGGTGAGTAGTATTTGTATTTGTCACTAATGTCGCTGGAGTACGATGAACACAGCGACTTGCCGTAGTCGTCTCGACAAATACTGTTACTGCGACTGTTCGTTGTAGTCTCAGTGCTGGTTGGAACCGAGTCATGATCGTAGCGCGTGCGACTTAAGCTGCGACGATAAACACGACTGTTACCGCGATCGGAGTTGTCATCAAATTTCTTATTTGCTATCGTAGTCGTGCTCGTGCTGGTTTGAGTTGTAGTCTTTGTGATGGTTGTGGTTTTAGTACCTTCACTGGAGCCACATTCGTCGGCGGCACTTTCTTTTGGATCATTGGAGGTCGCTTCTTCTTGGGACAAATCACGTCCGCCGCTCTGACTACGTTTGTATACGCGCACTGCTGCTGTTTGTGGGCTGTTCTGCATGGAGAGGGTGCGCGACAGCTTACGAGCTTGAGTTGGCGGCAGTTTAGCCAAAAGCTGCTCTTGAAAACATTTCGGTAGTCCGGGAGTAATATTTGACAAGGTTTCCAAATCCTTTTTACTCAAACGCAAACGCGAAAGATCCAAGTCGGCCAAGTCTAAAGGTTCATCAAAAAGTTCTGCATTCTTGTTTGCGCTAATGACAGCGTCAGTATAATCGACTGCATCAGATGTCTTATGCGTGAAACCATCGCTAGTCTGCCGTTGACCTTTAGTGAATTTGTTACCTGGAAAGCATATTGAGAAGAAAAAATTTTGGGTTTCTGATATACAAACGATTCTGCCTGCAGTGAGCTTATGTTTTGGATGAATTTGAATTAAGTCAAAATGATCTTCAGTTTTATTTGGTACTTACGATAACATTGAGCATATTGGGTTATGCCAAATAGGAACATTGGCTTAATAATTTTATAATGTTTTTACTTACTCTGAAATGCATGTCTCTTCTTCACATGGTTTTCCTAAGATACTTCTGCATTCACTGCTTTTGATGCTTGACTAAGACATCCGTTTACAACTTTAGACTCTTCTATAGATTTACACTTATTAAAAAAGTTGGAAGTATTAAAAACTAAAACTATAGCAACTATTCTGTTTTATACAAAAATGTTTTTAAAAAAAATGACTTTGAAGATGACTGTATAAAAACCCTACTGTCCAGGAATATACAACAAAAAACAGGTTCATTGCAAAAAAAAATCAAGTGAAGTTTTTCCATGGGTTGTTTTTATTTGGTCATTATAAATAACATGGCACTTCACGAAATCCTTTAAAAAAAAATTATTGTGGTCACAGATTTCGAAAATTGTTTTTATCCAAATACCTCGTAAAGGATTTGATCTGCAGAAACTTTTGCTGCTATGAAATTGTTCTGTAGCTAAATCTACACAAAGAAGGTCTTCTATAAAATTTCCGTAGGACCAATAGATCTCGATTTAAACGGCTGAGAAAAATAGTTATCACTCAATTTCGTTGCTTTCGTTCAATTAAACACAACTTTTCTTTTCTTCAATAGATTCTCGTCAACAATATCTTATTTTTTTCGGAAAAGTACAGGCTTTAAACAAAAAATATCAAAACTAACAAAATATTTTGATTTCTTAACAAAGTTTGCAATTACTTTTGTTTCTGTAGTCAATTAAAAAAGAAACACGTAAAATCCTCAAAAATTTAATTTATTTCGCCGGAACTAACAGTTGAATCAAAAAATGATGTGGGCATTAAGGCTATTCACAGTTTAAGCGTACATACAACAAATCGTATTTAAAGTATTTGTTATTGTTGAAACTGTGAGCACTCCGCCATGTGACTGTCTTATTCAAAAATTATGCAACCCTGCGATGCATGTAATATGGTGGCCGTAGACAGAGCATAAAAATACGAGGTACAAAAACCACGTGCAAGGGCTACTTTAATTTACAAGTGTTTGCGTATTTTGGTTTGGTTTAATTTAATTTGATTTATTATTTGTTTGATTATTGTTGTTGGTTCTGGAGATATATGCTATTAAGTCGAACACACTTTTTTGTAAAAAAACTACAGTGGGCAATATCTCGAAAACGAAGTGACAGAAAAATATAATAACATTTTCGGAAGCACCAACCAATTTTACATTTGAAATGGGTAGTGGCATTCATTGTATATTTTTGCTGTAAGCCAGTGTTATTTTTTCTATTTGATTAACCAGAATATAAAGAATCTAATGATTCATTCAGAGCTTTGCACGAAAGTTCATTCGTTCATTCGTAGAAATAAATAAAAATAATTTGTTCGTTCGTTCGCTCGTAAAAAAAAAATAAAAATATTTTATTCGTAAGTTCGTAGAGAAACAAAATAACCGCCTAAGAGCCTGAACAGAATCAAAAATCGTTGCGACCGACGATTGAAATAGCATAGATTCTAAGTCTGCGATTTATCGTTGCAGAAAACGAGCTGCGTATTTTGCATGTATTTTCCAACAACAACGAATCGTCGATCGCAACGATTTTTGATTCTGTTCAGGCTCTAATGTTGTAAATCAAAAACGCAAACCAACGACAAGCAAGACACGAGAAGCAATAGAATTTCGAATAGAAGAAGTATAGAAAGAAGACACGAGAAGCAATAGAATTTCGAATAGAAAGAAGTATTGCTTCTCGTGTCTTAACACCCAGCATATTTTGAAATTTATGAATATAAAATAGTCGTTTTCGACTCTTCTCCGCGATGGCGTCAGTCAAAAGTGCACTCATTTTCTAATCAGAAAACACTCTTTGTTCAAGGGAAAAGAGTACTCTACGCGCGACTCTTCTTGACGTGAGTCGTTTTTTAATAATTTTTTTTTGTATTTTTGAGATTAAAAACTACTTGAAAAAGACTCGTCAGGAAGAGTTGCGCGTAGGGTACCATTTTCTCCCGAACAATGAGTCTTTTTTGCTGAGAAAAAGAGTCCACATACGATTATTATAATAGAGCCGAAACGACTCCAATTTGTTCGAAAATTTCATAAAATACGAATTTAAATAGAGTTTAGACAAAAATTTGAATTAAATATAAATGTTAAGTTGACTACTTAATTTAAAGTATTTTAGCGAAATTATTTTACTTTCGTTTTATTCTACTTTAGTTTAATTTTAATTATTTGCGCTCATTTTATAAAATTGTCAACTTCACACCAAGAGTGCACTGCCGAAACTGACGAAATAGCATTTAAAAATTTCGTCTGTTTCAATTTGTCCAAATTCACGTAAGTTTTCGAGTACCACGAAAAAATTGTCGGTTTTTTATTGCCCAGCGGAGCAAAATATGCTTCTGTACACGATTTGTTTAATATCCCGTTAGTTGCCACGAGAAACAAGCAGCTAGTTTTTAATTAACAGTGAGGAGCAAAATATGCTTCGGCACACAACATGTATTTTGTTTTTGTAGATCACCAAGCGGACTCGAAAAAGACTCGTTTAGGTGAATGCCTAGAAAACAATCTTTCAAATGTTGGGTGGGTTACTTGTCGTTGGTTTGCGTTTTCGATTTCCAACATTAGATCCCGAACAGAACCAAAGCGGATGTCGGTTGTCGGATTCGCCGTGCCGTAATTTTTCTCTGACGGCTGTCGGATCTCTCTCTGAGTGACTTAAGTGTTGCCCAATTTTTTTGCCCACAAAAGAAAATTTTACATCAAAGACAACTCCAAGATCTTTAAACTGATTCACAGCCAATAACTTAGAAGTAGTGATATGATACGATGACAGACAAACATTGGTAGACCTCGAATAGGACATGAAAACACATTTGCCTAGATTCAGAAAGAGACAGTTTTTAGAGCACCACTCATACAGTTTATCAATTTCACTTTGAAGAAATTCATAATCCACCTCATTTTTGACTTTAAGGAAAATCTTAAGGTCATCAGCATATAACAAACATTTAATGTGAGGAAAAAGATATGTTATATCATTAATGTAAAGAATAAAGTGAAGTGGTCCTAAAATGCTATCTTGAGGAACGCCAGACGTAGCAACATATGCGAAGGATTTCACATTATCAAAACTTATCCATTATCAGTAGGAACTTATCCAGCTAAGGAAACTTGAGTGAAAACCCTTTCTCTGCAATTTTTTAACCAAGAGGAGATGGGAGACCTTAACAAAGGCTTTCGCAAAGTTAGTGTAGATCATATCAACTTGATAACCCTTCTGAAACGAAGATAAGCAATATTCAGAGAAAGTTACCAAATGAGAAACAATTGACCGACCGGTCATAAAACCACGCTGACAAGGAGAAATAATATTCTTTACAGCGAAAAACAATTTAATCTTAACAATCGATTCAAACAATTTCGAAATAGTCGAAAGCTTTGAAATTGGTCTATCATTTTTTACATTATTTTTCGAGCCTGATTTATGTATAGGTGTTACATAAGCAACTTTCCAGCCGTCTATAAAGACGCCCGAGCTAAATGACTTATTAAATATTATTATTAAGGCCATAGGCGTCCACAGGGGGGTGCAGGGGGGGGAACTTGCCCCCCCCTAGACTGGAAAAATTTTATAAATATTTATTTTTAATGTGTATACGCATTGCGGTTTCTCAGCGTATTTCGCCGAGAGAGGACCACCAACCGACAACCGCTTTGGTTCTGTTCGGGCTCTGAGGCGGTAAATATTTTGTTCGTTCGTTCGTTCATGGAAAATAGATGTTCGTACGTTCGTTCTTAGAAAATAGTTGTTCCTTCGTAGAAAATTGTTGTTCATTCGTAAAAAATAGTTATATTTATTAATTATATTTTATTAGAGCAACATTGCGTTGTTCGCAAAATATTGTGTTCTATAGTAAAAAATTGAAAAAAAATGAGATAAGACTGATTTTTTTCCAAACTTTTCGAAAAATATTTTTTTGTTTGTTTGTAAATATTTATTCGTTTGTGCGTAGAAAATAGTTGTTCGTTCGTAGAAAATAGTTGTTCGTTCGTAGAAAATAGTTGTTCGTTCAACAAACGCAAATAGGTATTATGTTCGTTCAATGCTCTTGATTCATTGCCAAATAAAAATAGATCGAATTTATATGAAAAAAATGTGATTTAATTCGAAAATAACGATTATTTTTAGAGTTTTTATGCAATTAAAAAGAACTTTCTTAAGGTTTTCCGTAAATAACCCAAAAATAGCATCCTAGAGTAAGACATGATTTAATACTTGATCAAATACTAAATATAATATTTATTTTTTTTGGAAACCGAAAAAGGCTGTTTTTCCTCTTCTGTTAAAAAAAAGATGTTAACTTAAATCTTATGGCATTTTATGTAATTTGGCTTTATTCATATATTAGTACATAAGAAATAGTTATTCTTTTGCGCACAATAAAATAGTATAATATATATCTCAAACAAACATAAGATCAGAATGAAAAGAAACAAACAGTTATTAAATTTATATTTAAAAATTACTTAAGAATGCAATTTTCGAAAAACAAGCTATTTGGACGTAGGGGATCAGAGATTTGCAACAAGCGCTTCGCTTATAACGCACTCTCCTTCTTCACTACATTTTCTGTTTTCTCAAGCATTCGCATTCCTCAAAAATTTTGTTTGCTTCGCATTAACTCACTCCCTTTTTTGCTCTCACTCTCTGCTCTACAAATTGTGCTTGCTTCGATCCTCACGTTGAGAGTTGGGCGAATAAACGAGCAAACATAGTGAGTATAGTGATCATTTTGCCTGCTTCGCAATTCAGCTGAGAGTTGTGAGAGTCTTCGAACAAACATTGCGAATATAGTGAAAATTCTGCCTGTTTCGAGATAAAGCTACGTTGTTAATGGGACCCGCCAAATGCTCTGAGTTTGCAATATGCCTTGTAACAAAAAAAATTGCATGGTGCTCTGTATTTCATTGTCGCCGCATGTCTTATTCTGAAAAAAATTTGGATAAACCTATTATATGCAGGTAAATCTGTTCTAGCTGGTGTCCATGATCTTCGTAATAGAATCCTGCGACATTCATATTGCAATCATTCCTTTTTTATTTCTTGTGCACGATAAACATCAGCGTAGTTGAAATCAGCGCAGTAGCTAACTGCGTAGATGACTCGCTGCGATTCGCTCAAGCATTTAGAGTCATGCGAATAGTTTAGCAACTTACTGCGAATAGGGCGAGTGAGGAGCTTTGAGAGGCTGAGTGTTTTTAGCTTTATCTTTTCGTTGCAACGAGTCTCTTAAGCAGGGTTGCCAACTCGGGGGAATTCCCCCATTTGGGTGGAATTTTGACTCTATAGTGGGGGAATGCGTAAATTTTTGAAGGAATTAATTGAATTTTACTTTTGGTTCCAAATTAATTTAAAAATCATAGAAAATTTCATAATTTTTCGTATTAATATGCTCAAAAACTTTTGCTAAGTTTTTTTTTGTTGCTGAACATTTCCTTTGCGTTAAAAACCTCAGTTGGCAACTTTCCTTTTTTGGCATTTGCTCTGATTTAATCAGCTAATTTACGATCACAAGAAGTGATTACAAGAAGTTAACTTGATTTTTAATCTTCACGCGTGCTGCGTAAGGGCTATATTAACTTTGTCATTCCGTTTTTAACGCTAATGAGAAGGCGTGGTAGGTATAAAAAGTATATTTATTGTTGATCAACATCACCTCCTGAGTTAGTTGAGTCATGTCCGTCTGTCTGTCTGTCGACACGATTATAGTTGAAATTTTCGATAATATTCAAAACAAAGATCAAGTTCGAGAATGAGCAAAATCGGATGAAAACCACGCCCTACCTCTCATACAATGTGATTTTAGCAAAACGGATTTTAGCAAAAGTGATCTCTTTAAATAGCACAAAAATTAATATATTGACTTGAAATTTTGCACACATTTGGCGCTTTGACGTGAAATATTCACATCACACATATACAATTTTTCAAAATTTGAAATGCTTTAAGAAAAAGTAAAACATTTTAAAACATGTTTATACTAAAATTTTAAAAGGATTTATTCTAATCGTTTCTTATAACCTATTTTATGTTATGTTTTTATGTTATGTTTTGTCAAATTTTTTGTAGATGTTTGCATATGGGCTAAAAAAATCTTACATATTACATTATTTACTGAATAAATACTGTTTTGAATGACATATATATTTTGCGGAGAATCGGATGCAAAATGGGGAAATCGATCACCAGAATTAGGGAATTTGATTGAAACGAGTTGGCAGCCCTGCTCTTAAGCAATACAGTGGTGAATAGCATGGCAGAATTAGAGAAGGTATATGCATTTTGGAGAGGGAGACTGCCGCAACTGTCAAAACGAAGTTGACAGCTCATACAAAATCTGAAAACGATGAGAATGCGATAAGAAAGCGAAAATAGGCAAGAATAGCAAAATGCTTGAGTTTGACAATTCTGGCTATGAGAAAGAGAGCGCAGTCTGAAATGCATATACCTTCTCTAATTCTGCCATGGTGAATAGCAAGCTCAGCGAAGTTTACTTCTTGAGCGAGTTCACATTTTGTTTATTCGTTGAAAGAGAATGCAATGCACGATAGCTACTCTCATTTTCAACGAGTGCTTGTATGATTTAGTGAAGCCACTCATGCAGTTCTCTGGTGAGTGAAATTTAGAAACATTTTATTAAACATTAAAGTTATGTACTTTATTGAATCTACTACTTACTGCTATTCATATAGATTCAATATTATTTGCTTTGATTCGAAAAATATAAACTGTTTTTAAAAAATAAGTATAATTACAAACAAATAGGTTTAAAAAAAATTGACAAAATAAAATTATGTAACTAGAAATTTTTTTGGCTAGAAATTACTACAAAAGTTTCCTTTTGCAAAAAAACACAACATCGTTGAAAAACTTCACTTCAATTTTTGTCGCAAAAATGTTTTTATTTTCCTGGGCTGCAAACTTATTACCTTACATTTACTTACCGTCAATTAATTTGAACTGTTTGACTTCAAGGTGCATTACTTTAAGTTAGCTTCACACTTAAACATTAAAGAAAGCTACTAACACAACATTTTTCAATAGCATCTCATGAAATAGTATGATGTGTGGTATCTTTAAAAGTATACTTTTTGTTTTGTGGTTTGCTTCAACATTTGAGAATCAACAGAATAAAATAATAATAATAACAACAATCATGGTTCATACAAAACTGTTAAAGATAACGAAGAACAACAAAATGACTGAAATATTCTAAGCCATTTAACATATTAGTCGAAAGCAAAAATATAAAATTAGTTAAAATAATAAAATTCAAGTTAAAAATACATTTGAAAAGCAAAAAATTAAAATCTATGCAAGGAATTATATAATTTTGTTTCTCTCTATTTCATTAGATTATGTTAAGATTAAGTATTTTTAACATAACGGTGTAGCTAAAAATTTGATTAAAATTAAAATTGGTTATTTCAATCCATTATAAAAAACTTCTTAGAAACTTGAACATTTTGAGATTTGTTTTGTTGTTTTAAATATTATGTTATATGCGTACAATTAGAATAATAAACACTATTTTTTGTAGTTAAACTGATGTTTAATTTTAATATAAAAAAATTCTATATTGAAACACTTTTAGTGTTTTTTGTAAGTATGCGTGACAACAAAATAATAGCATCTGTTAATAAATATTAAAAAGATTTTATTAAAAATTTAAGTTGCAAAATAAACAATTAAGCACACACAAAATATAGGTACATGTTCATTATAAAAAAAAACACAAAAATATATATATATATATGTATACATAAAGTTATATAAAAAGTTATACATATACATATATTGATTTAATTATTAATTAAAAATTTTTATTGCTTAATTTTGTCGGACGTGTCGTTTGTGGAAAGGAATAATTGTATTTAGTTGTCGTTGTGAAGGGGCTGCGATTGTTTAGTTTTGTAACATGCGATTTGGAATCTCGTAACCCCACTGCAAGCATAAATAAAAGAAATAAAGAAGAAAGAAAAAACACATAAATTAAATAAAAAATTTTGGTAAGAAACAGGAGCATCAACATAGTTTTAAAAGCAATTAAGATCATAACGAACTATTGCAGTAATCCAGAAATAATAAGAGATCGGTCAATACAGCATTATTGAAAAGTTTGTGTCTTTTGTCCCATTTTACCAAGATACAAATTTGTGAATTTTAAGAATATTTCAACAAGTTTGTAAAATCTATATATATAAAAATGGATGGTATGTATGTGGGTATGTGGGTATGTGGCTATATCACGTATAGACTCCGAAACCGCTGAACGGATCTTTATGAAGTTTTCAGGGAAACTGAAGCCACATCTTGAGAGTGTTCCTGTGAGTTTTGGTAACGATTGGACGAGGGTTCGTGGTACCTTCTATACAAGCCTTCTAATTAGCGCTATCGACCACAAACCAAAAAAGGGTATATATCACCCGATTTTGATCGTAAAAAACTCAAATTTAGTAATTTTGCTCAGATGGTTAGTCGGTAACTGTACAAAAAAATGGGCGTGGTAGCAATATATATATGCCTACTTTTCGAAAGTTCTACACATTTTTATAGTGAAACTTGCTGTGTGGGTGCTCCAAGAGGCAGTCATTATATATAAATGTTTTCACGCCCACTTTTACCGCCAAAAATCAATATCTATATATATATATAGATCGCTTATATATATATATATATATATATATATATATAGATATTGATTTTTGGCGGTAAATTGATATATATATATATAGATAATATATATATATATATATATTAAACATAATATATATATATATATATATATATATGGGTATTTCCACAGGAAAGTCTACCGTGACCAAAAAATTAAAACTTATTAAAAACTTATTATTTTATGATATTATCTAAGAGAAACATTTTAATTTTATTAATTTAAGCAATTTGTACATAAAATTATTAACCATGATGATCACATCGTCTGCACTGTTTCACAAATGTAGTTTTTCTTTTTCGTAAGTGTTTAGTAAATGTTTCATAAACATTTTTGTTTTATTAAAAATGGAAGGCATTGGCTAAAGATAATGAAAAAATGGTTGATGCAATTAAAGGAAAATATATTGAATTTGTTTTTAATTACCTAATTACATAATTACTTAACTACCTAATTACTTAATTACCCAATTAAATTGCAATGGAAAAAACTGTCCCGTGCGACCTGTCCCGTGCGACCGAGCTTAATATTAAATTAAAAAATAAGTGTTAAATATTATTGGGTAAAATAAAAGCAATTTAAAAGAAGCACCAATGCACAATATCTATAAAATAAACTCTTTGAAATATTCCTTCAGACTTCGCTGAATTCGGCGCTTGAGTTGTTGTCCTCGAAAAAAACTTCCGTTTTTGTCCCGTGCGAACCCCGTTGTTTTTGGCAATTATTTTTAAAAGGAAAAATTACCGATAATCAACCTTAGCACCACTTATAGAGCTTACTATGAGTTATAAGTTAAGACCATTATCAAAATATAAATCCGTGTTATTACTACTTTTTTTTTCAATTTAACTGCGTACGACTGTCCCGTGCGACACCATGGAAATGCCCATATATATATATTAGGTCTGGTCGATTTGTGGGGAGGCAAAAAATCGCCCATTGCTCCGTGAAAATCGTATTCTAGGGATCAAAATAAGAAACTTTGCCCGACGAACTATTCCTCTAAAACGAATTCTAATGTCCCAACTTTTCCGTAGGGTCAAATTTTGAAAAATCCCTCTTTGACACATTTAAAGTGCCCCAATCGAGTCCAAATGTATTACCGACCCCTTCTAACTTTGGGGGGCCGATCCACCTATATCAGTGGCACACCCCCTGGAACCCCCCTCACCCAGTTCATCTTTAAATGGTCAGATACCGCAATCAAAATGGTCAGAAGCTGACGTCAATTTAAGTACAATGCGGATTTTTGGTTCACCTGTAATAGTTCATATACCAAAACAACGCAGACGCAAATGGGATCCCAAGTCGAAGCGGCTCGTATTTGTAGGCTACAGTGAGGCAACGAAAGGTTATCGTTGTATAGACCCTCAAACGAAACAAATCACAACAAGTCGTGATGTCGTTTTCATGGAGACTGAACCTAAAGTAATATGTTGTGTTTCCGATGGATGCTAATGAAGAGTTCGTTTCAGTGAGGGCACCCGACACCCCCCCCCCCCCAAAGGCAGGAGATGAAAACGACACAGAGTCATATCTTGAAGAAACAGTCGAAGAGACCTTTGATGTCGCTAGAGATGACACCTTTGTCCCAGAAGTTGACGTTTCGATTCCGCAATCATTGCAAAAATCTACTAGACCAGCAGTCCAACGTGATTTTTCAAGCCAAGATTATGTATCCCATTTGGCTACTACTGATGATCAAATGGACCCCAGACTGTCTCAGAAGCCGTAATACATGACGACGGCGAAAATTGGAAGAAAGCCATGCAGTGCGAATTAAAATCACATGCTGAAAATGGACATGGACAACTTGTAACCTTCCACCTAATCGCAAAGCGATGGACCTTCCAAAAGGGTGTTTCGTACCAGGCGTGATGACAATGGAAATGTTGCCCGGCATAAGGCTACACTTCCATTCGATACCTTATTGCCCTATCCGTGAAGCTTAAGCTGAAAATTGATCAATTAGATGCTGTTACCGCATATCTACAAAAGTAGTTTGGGCGAAGAAATTTTCATGCAGTTACCAGAAGGATGCGGCGACGACAGTGGAAAAGCCATTGTAAATTGGAAAAAGCCATTTACGGGTTAAAGCAAAGTGGTCGGCAATGGAACATTCTATTGGAGAAAGCACTCAGATCGTTCGATCTTCAAAAGTCACGGGTCAAGAGATCCTTGCGTGTATTTTAGAAATGATTCACAAATTATTGTCGCTGTATATTTATAACGACGATATTTTGATTTTTTGGCAAGATCTATCAATTCGCGATCAAATCAAGGAAAAATTTAGAAGTATATTTAAAATGAAATACTTAGGCGCTGCCAAAAGTTGTATCGGCTTCAATATCACGTACAATAAAAATTCAAACGGTTTATGGATAGACCAGACAAAGTATACGGCAGATATATAAAAAAAAGAGTTCTAACCCTGTTGCAACACCATGTGATATCAATCAGAAATTATCAATAAAATACAGCGATGATGATCAACATTTGGAGAACGTGCCATATCAAGAGGCAGTAGGTAGTCTTTTGTACTTGACACAGGGTACTCGACCCGATATTGCCTATGCAGTGAATGATGTTAGCCGTTTCAATGCCAAGCACGGGAATATCCATAGGACTGCAGTCAAACGCATCTTCAGGTACCTTAAGGGAACTATTAATCACAAACTTTTGACGGTAGGTCCGAAGATCTCATCGGGTACACCGAGGCTGACTGGGCCTCCGGCATCGACAAGCGGCGCTTAATCACGTTTCGCCTTGTGCGTTTTCACATTGTGCGGATACGTTTTCACCTTGTGCAGCGGTGCAATATCTTGGGCTAGCAAGAGACAGCCTACAGTCGTTGAGGTTTTTAAAAAAACAAAGACTGGACAATTGTGTTTACATTACATTTAATAAAGTATTAAATTTTGTTTGGTTTAATAAGAATTTCATCAAAAGTGATCGCGCTAAAAAAGTGATTTCTGTGCGACTCAAAAAGTGAGCGAAATTAACAGCCTTATAGAAAAGTATAGATATTATTGATCAGCATCACCTACTGAGTAGATTAGAGCGTCTATTAAAAAAAATAAAGGTAATTTGTGAAAACCACGCCTACCTCCCATTCAAAGCGACTTTATAGAAACGATAAAATCAGTTAACTTTCACAAAAATTATGTTGTTCTTTCGAATAAAATGTATAATTTCGAGAAAAAAACGTAAAAGTGTCTAATTTCGAAAACAAAAATGTCAAATTTTGGCAAAATTATAAATTTTTTAAATATTTATGGTCCCACACTTAGCGTTATCCAGACAAACAACGAGGACGTGGTGGTTTTTTGTCCATTTATGAACTCTTATGTTTTCATAACATAAAAAAAAACTTGTACTTTTCGAAATTTGACACTTATTCAAAATTTGACATTTTTTCAAATTTTGGCACTAATTCTAAATTTTAAACTTTTTCGATATTTGACACTTTTTGAAATTTGAAACTTTTTGAAATAATTGGACAATTTGACATTTATTTCAAAATTTGACCATTATTCATTCGTTTGATTATTTTCGATATTTGACATTATTCGAAAAATTTTATACTTCTTTTGAAATTGGATACTTTTCGAAATACTTTCGAGTTTTCAATTAAGAAATCTTGAAAAACCTACGCATAGAATGTAATCACAATCGCGCGCGCGGATTAAAGAATACATTGTATGCGTACGTAAACCAACAAAATCGGCAATTTTTCCAAAAAGAAGCAATAAAACGCAAAAATAAAAGCAAAGCGCCCTCTTTCGGATCTCACAAATAAAAATAAACATAAAAAATTAATTCATTTACCCCAAAAACCCCCATATATACACATAAAAATCTATTTGTTTGTCTTTTAATGTAATTTCTAAACCAAATCTTGAATATATTGAAAAAATAGCTATTTTGAAAAAGTGGGAGGCTCCGATTTCAAGATAGATCTATACAACCCATTGAGCACTGCTAGGGTGGGACCTACATCGACTTTTTTGCTCCATACAATTTGACCAGCTCTAATATAATACATTTAGAAAATTACTGTGAAAACGCGTCTTAAAAATTTAAAATTATTTTGTTTAAAGTTTTTTCCTAAATGACCTTGTTATTTATTCTATTGACTTTATATGATTTAAATACAAATTCTAAATGTTTGATAGTTTAAATCATACTTGATTTTAAATACAAATTCTAGTTGTCAATCAAGTATGATTTAAACTGTCAATCAAGTATGATTTAAACTATCAAGCATTTAGAATTTGTATTTAAGTCATATAAAGTCAACATAATTATTTTGTTTATTTTAAATTTAAGTAAAAGAACATATTTTTACTGCTTTATTATATGACATTTAAATAATTCGCATATGAGCTACGCAGTGAAATAGTGGCCCAACTCACAAAATTGAAATCAGGTATGCAATTACACTAGTAAGCACAATAATATTTTATTTGTGGCTGGAGTCACGATTGTGCTGACAAGCTCTTTAAAGATTACTACAAATCTAAGCTAAAGCTTGGCTTATCAAGTCAGTAACAATTTTTTTAATATTTCATTTAATTCCGCAATGTGGAGGCAAGGCGCATTATTAGTCCCAGCTCATATCAGAATTTTGACTTATCATTTGCATTTATTTTTTTGGCATTTCCATTATAGAAAACAGTTGCTCGCAAGAGAATGTGCTTCCAATCCTGCTATTATTTTGCAATAAAACTTTTAGTACAATGTTTGCTTGCGTGAAATTTCTGACACATATTTTGTTGCGAGGAGTTCCGTTTTATATGATCTCTCTCTTTCCACTTCAAAATAAATAGGCAGTTCAATTAAATTGTCCTGAAAAAAATGTTGCTCAGAAACATGTTGCGATATTTTCACGCAGCGGAACAAAGTACTGCTCTGACGAACATGTGAAAATTCCCATAATTTTAAACCGTAATATAATAATAGTATAATATTATGTTTGATAGAAGTAGTATTAATATATTGAATTAAAAATACATAAAATACATCTTTTTGTATTCCCAAAAACAAAAAGTTCCATGGTAACCCTAGCATGAGTGCCTGCATTGCGAAAATTATAATTGCGCTCATTGTGCTCAGAGCCGCCTAAAATCAATGTTGCATCCTCAGTGATACAAAAAAATCAGGCGTTTTAAAACTTCAAACGTTAATACTGTGCAAATTATCCAGTTACCGTATCGAAATTTTGAGGGAAAAAAATATTTAGTTTGCTTTTTATTATTTTACGCAAAAATAAAACTTAAAATTTGCGTGATATTCTACAATGTGAGAGGTTCTAATGGTACCTGCGATAAAAGGGGTTATACAATTTAATCAATATTCGCCACATAACTGATATTTTGGCATATGTTTAATCTTTGAACGTTGAATATTAAAGGCTGTACGCTTACCCCAAAGTTTAAACAAAAACAATCAAACAAATTTGCGCTGTTAAGGAAAAATCGTCTTAATATGCAGAATATGCAACACCGCTTTTTCATTACAGCAGGCCAAGGCTCATTTATAAGGTTGTGGCACTTGAGAGCGAGCTCGGTCGAACTGTCAGAATGGATGAAAAGAAATAAAGAAAATGAATGCTTAAAACAAAGAAAAGCACAGTGACAGTTCGAACAAAGGCGGAAAAAGAGTGCGTTTCTCTCAAGTGCCACAATCTTATAAATGAACCTTGCAGCAGGCTCTCACTCTCACGGGTTCTGTACATCTACGCTCTTCAAAATTTTCCCCTCCTCTTTTCGCTTCACCCCCGAAATCATCCTGTAGATGACAAAGTGCACTGCCATCCTTCTGTCGACACATGGGCAAGTATAAAGACTCATAATAAAGAATCCTAATCTTGGTATGACAATAGTTTGTACAAAATTAACTGAATTTTTAATTTTTTTTAAAGGTAATTATTTACCGGGACTTTTAAAAATAATTCTGACATTTCAATTTTTCACTTACTTTTCAACATACTATTACATTGACCGACTCTACAATTCTTAAAGTTACAATTTAAAACTATGTTTTGTTAGCTTTATAAAATTTAACAAAAGAAATATTAATATTATGAACTCAAACAACTTTTTAGTAAAAAAGCAGTGCTTTTTGTGCTTGCATAATTTTTGGAACTTTAAATTTTTCGATTTTTTTTTTTCTAATTTTTTCAAACTAGTCATGCGTTGTCGTAACAAAAAGGGCACAAAAATTGTTAATAATATTAAATTTATTACAAATTAAGTCAACAATTAATTATAAAATTGCTTGGAAAAAATCAAAAAAAAAAAAACAACAACATACAAATAGCAAAAAAACAAAACCGCATTTTTTTAGTAGAATTTGCTATCGTATTCAAAGTTTTGGACATTTTTTTTGTTTTGTTTGTTCTTTAGTTATTTTAAACTAATTTAATTAGTATAAAAATCTTCGAATGCTTACTATTCTTAAAGTTCAAAACTTAATGCTTTAGATTCGATTGAGAAAAAAAGAGAGAAAATATTTGTCCACATGGTTTCAATAAACATATCTGTAGATATTTTCTTTTTGGATTGTTGGTTCGTATTTGTATAATTTTAAAAAATGATTTTTCTTTTAAAAAAAAGCCCAGAACTCAGAAATTTGCTTGAATAAATTATTAGTTAAAAAAATTTAGAAAGAAAGTTTTTAACTAGTTTAAGTTGTCGTTGTCATTGAATTAGTAGTGGTTGGTTGGTGGTGTTGGTTGGCTGTACATAATGAAAAAAGTGGTGCTTTTTAAAAATTAATATTGTTAAGTTCAATCAACTAATTTTATTTTTTTTTTTTTACAAAAACAACTTAAACAAAGCGCACGCAAATTATAAAAATTGTTGTTGTTGTATTAAATTAATAAAATTATTTATGAAACGAACACGACAGTGAGTATAAAAATTGTTAGCGATAAAAATAAGAAAAGTTAATTTTTGTAAAAGAAAATTAAATAAAAAAACAAAGTATTTGTAGTTTGTATATACAGGGTAAGCCATAGAACGAATGCCAATTGAAGATGTAGAATGTGATACAATATAAGTGGGAACATTAAAAAAATTCTAAATGTGCCCAAATACATGGTACTGAAATGATTTTCAGCAGCATGTATCAAAGTTTCAGTTGCTGTGAAAGCTCAGTAACATGGTTTTTGAAGGGCAACACAGACTTAGAGTACAACATTGGCAATCGTGTTTTAAGCATCCTGTATTTAAAAAATTTTTGAAAATAAGAAACAAATTTAAGGTAGCGGGGCGTTGAAAAAATTTACAAAACATAGGTTGTTTCTATTATAATTACTATGCATATTTTTAAACTCAAAACGGCTTTGAAAAGATGTTGAAAAAAAAATAAATAATAATCAATAAATTTATACAACAATTTCTATTTTTTTTAAACATATTTTATTTACTTTTTATTTAAAAACGTTTGTTTCGAGTTTTTTTTTAGTTAAACTAAATTTTAAGCATTTCACATTAAAGTTAATTTTAGTTATAAGGAAATACAATTACAAAATAAATTGACATTTTATCATTTTCTAGCTCAAGTACTCGTCTTGGTTTATTTGTAAAAGATCTAGTAGATATTAATTGCCAATTGTAGGTGTTTAGGAGTCTTTAAGATATGACGAAATTACATCGAAATAATTGCTCAGGACAAATTACTATTGATTATAAAAGAAATAATGCATATCATTCAACACATTTTGATACATTTGTATAAAGAATGAATCATACTGGGCTTTCGGCAAACTTTGCAAAGACATTTTCTAGTTTCAACCATAATATGCATAAGCTATCTTAAGTCAGTGACAACAGCAAATGAAGGCAGTTGAGAGGACAGAAGTTATACTGACCATTTTATGTACTGAAGTGGACTTTTGTAAGCTGCCAATTGAATTGCCAAATCTATTTTGTTGAAAATGTTGTAAGCTCGCGTTGTTGGGGCTAAGAACAAAAGCAAAAACACTAAAAAAATCAGTGCTTATAGCCAAAAGCTGTGTAAGCTTTGCATGGAGTAATCATATGATAGAGCAATAGTTGTGCAACTGCATTTTCTTATCATTTCACAATCTATTCTCTTTGTGTAGCTCGCGGTCTACAAGACATCTTTCTGTTAGTTAATGATATTTGAACAAATGTCAACATGAAATCAGCAATGCACATTATGGTCGCTTTGACGTGTCCAGAGTTCAGATGGCTCAAAGGTAAGGGGTCGTCCATAAGTTACGTTGACAATTTAAGGAGGGAAGGAAGTTTTGAAATGTACTACGATAAGTAACGAAAAGGACGCGGATTAGGGGGTTTAAATTTTTAACATTGCAGAAAATGTTAAAATTTACAATAAAAAAATAAAAAAAAGTAATTGTATATTTCATATAAATTACTACCCTTTTTAATACTAATCACTATTAACTGGAAAAATCTTTACCAAGGTTTCAGAAAAAGAAACAAATTAAATAAAGAAAATACCTTTTAATCAAGTTATTTTTTACATTATTGAAAAAGTTACATTATAGGAAGAGAGTGGAAGGGGGGGGGGGGGGGGAGAGAGAGATAAAATTGTCAACTTAATTTATGTACGACTCTTAACTAGAATTCTGATTTTATAAATATGCTTGAATTTGTAGCTTTATTTCTATTAATACCTAACACCTTTTTCGCCTTTTTTTTTTAGTAAATTATAATAATTTAATTGGGTTTTATACATATTTGCATATATATTAAAAATTTATAGTATGCATCTGTATATTGATTTCTATATAGGTACACAAACAAACGTAAATATTTAAACAAATATATTTTTGTTTTTGTTATATTATTTCTTTTGTGGTTAATAATTTGAAACAATTTCATAAATGTGATTCAAAACTTTGAATACGACTTTTATTCATTACATTTTTCTTTCTAATTTTTTTTTGTTTGCTTGTTCTTCAAGAATGCATAAGCATTTTGTTAAATTTTTTGTTTTTATAAAATAAAAGTATTATTTACTTTAAAATATAAACAATAAAAAAAATATGTAGGCAAATAAAACGTTAATTTTGAAGTTAAATTTAACAAGTTGTTTTTCTTTTTAAGAAATATAAGCAATTATAATATTAAAAACCTTTAAACTTACATTCAGCTAGATATTCAAATAGAAATATTTTTTATTTTAAGTTTACATTTCAAAAGCTTTAATATAAAAATACAGAGTGACCCAGTACAAAAAAAGAAATGCTTAAAAACGCATCTTTTCGACAACAATGTTCAGTAAATTTTTGGTGAATTTGATATCTTTTAATATTGATATTACTTACCTTATTGATGAAAGAATATAAATGTCGAGAATTTTGGCAAGTTGGAATTCATCCAACAAATCCAATCTAAGAACAACGAATTTATCTAATTTAATTATGAAAAAAGATTTTTTTAATCTAAGACGAGATCTGTCTTTAAAGTTTGAAATCTCCATACAAGTTGTATAAAATCGTCTTTGGTTATAACTTTAGCTTGGATCATGCTAAGAGTTCCAGATTTTGTGTATATGTGAAGTAAAAGTCATGGAACACGCATGTATCAATAACTTAATTCGGATACAAGCAAGGCACAGATTTGTATAAAATTAAATTATTGATAAAAACCAGGGATCGTAATTATTATAAGCGATTTCGAAAAACCCAAAGTTTCATTATTATTTTTAAATTTTTATTTTTTTTTCTCAACAATAAAAATAATCTTTTGATTTTTATTTTTCTGTTCAAAAATAATAATTATTTTTTAGTTTTATTATTTTGCTTAAGAATAAAAATTGATTCTCAATTTCTCGCTGATTTAAAATCTGAAGTTTGATTTTTCAAATTCAAGATGGCGGATAGGGTTGCCAGCTTAAAATTTTTTATTATTGCGATTTCGAAGCTGGGTCAAACACTAGGTAAAAGTGAGTCGCTGATGCCAAATCCTTTGTCAGAATTTAAGAATTTCAAAATTTGTTTGACGCTACCCCAAAATATGTTATTTTACAACTTTTTTACATGAACATATAGTCAATAATAAAATCGCTAACAAACAGTGATTACAGCAAATGAAAAATTTCAATTTCAGTGGATTGGAATGGAATAATATTAACCAGATTTTACCTTCACACTTATTAATTGGCCCTAACAATACAAACAAATTCTGACCTTAACAACATGTTGAAACCCCCCAAACACTATTTTTACGCATGCACACAAGGCACACTCAATGCGAGCATGAGCTAGCAACAGCACAGCTGTTTGCGAAAAAAAACTCGATAAATAATTTTTATTTTTGAGTAAAAAAAATTAAGCTCAACAAATAATTTTTATTTCTGAGCATTAAATAAAAATTGAGAAATAACTTTTATTTGTGCGAGAAAAAAAAATTGAGAAACAATTTTTATTCTTGAGCAAAATAATAAAACTCAAACATAATTATTATTCTTGAACAAAAAAATAAAAATTAGAAAATAACTGTTATTTTTGATGAATAATATAAAAACTAGTAAATAATAGTTAAGTTAAGTTTTTATTGGTAAAGCTCAATATTCTGTTCCGTGCAATAAAAGGGTATTCTGCGGGGGCTTAGCTGTACGCCACCGGACGGGTCACAGGGTGTGGATAGTGGACCAGATATGAAGGTTAACCGTGAAAAAGTTTAACTTAGCAAATAAGCTGTCCCGGACAATACAGCGGGGAACCAGCGGGGAACCAGCGGGGAGAAGAAGGACGTAACGTCGGACAAGCGCTACGACTTGAACGAAAAACACACACATCTCCATAACCTGGCACTGTCAAGGCGAGTCGGTGTCGCCTTTTTGTCTAAAACTCTCTAGTCGTCCTCTTGACGTTAAACTTGAGGGTTCGTTCCGTAAACCTTAAACATGGAATGTGCACAAGGTTTGGGTCCCGCCACATTATTACTGCCCAATGAAAACCAAACCAGCCTCGGATAAGACCCCCAATTACGTCGACGACCACCCAAAACGAAAAACGATGATTACGGACCCATCACAGGGAAGGTGCCACTATCCATCTGGTGAAAGCCCTCAAAACAATAAAGGCTGACATCACGCGATCCAGGAAATGTGATGGAAAGGGCAAGGCTGCTCTAAACGAACAGACTGCGATATCTCCTACAGCGGCCATGCGGAGAAGCGCGAATTCGGATGTGGAATCGGCGTAAGCCGGAAACTAAGTCACCTTGTTTTCAGGTTCACACCAGTTAACGAAAGACTGGCCACGATCCGCATTAAGGCAAAATTCTTCTATATTGGCCTAATTTGCGTGCACGCCCCGACGGAGAAAAAGGATGGAGCCGTCAAAGACGCTTTTAACGCTAGTATTGAGGACGTATACGACCACCTTCCGGGCCATGACGTGAAAATAGTCCTCGGCGATTTTAATGCGATGTTCAGTATTCATGAGCCCTCCACGAATAACGGTCTAAGACTGATCGACTTCGCCACGGCCCGAAACATGGTAGTTAGTAGGTAGTTATCAGATTAAAACACCTCGACATCCACAAGGCTACCTGGCTGTTCTCGGATCAAAAAACACGAAACCAAATTGATCATGGATGTGCGTCGGGGGGTCAACATTGCCTCCGACCACTATTTTGTTGCAGCCAAGATCCGCATGCGATTGTGCAATGAGAATAACATACGCACAGGAATGCAACGAAAGAGCTAGATGTTGTTAAGCTGCAATTACAATTCCTTTCGCGCTGCCGCTGAGGAAGTCCTTGGTTTCCGGCGCCCGCAACATGGAAACCAATGGTACGATCAAACCAAAGTGTCGCATCGCGACAGCAGTAAAAATGCCACATACAGAAAAACGCTGCTGTAACGCAAGCCATGCGAGAAAATTACTGCGAAAAGAGGAAAGAAGAGAGGCGCCTTTTCAGACGCAAAAAAAAAGAGAGCAGGAAAAGCGCGAGCGTGAGGAACTAGGTACCAGGGCAAGAAGGATGCACGAAAATGTTATCAACAGGTTAAGCGTCATCAGGCAGCTCATCAGCAAAATATGGCTACAGGAAAGCATGCCCGGTAATTGCAATCTCAACGTACTTTGCCCATTTTTTAAGAAAGGAGACCCAACAATCTGCGCCAACTACAGAGGTATCAGTCTTATATCCATCGCATATAAGGTTCTCTTAAGCGTATTGTGCGAAAGATTAAAACCAATTACAAAAACACTGATTGGACCTTATCAGTGTGTATTTCGGCCTGAAAAATCTACAATAGACCAGATTTTCACTCTACGGCAAATCCTGGAAAAAACCCACGAAAACCGAATTGACACCTATCATCTCTTTGTCGATTATAAAGCCGCGTTAAGTAGCCCGAGAAGGGATTGCCTATATGCAACAATGTCTGAGTTCGGTACATCTGCAAAGTTGGTAAGACAAGTATGACGTTGAGCAACACATGCAGCTTCGTCAAGGTAGGAAATGACTTCACCGAAATCTTCGATACCGAAAGAGGTTTCAGACAAGGCGATCCGTTATCTTGCGATCTCTTCAACATCATTATGGAGGGGATATGATATGAAAGGCCGGTGTGCATCGAAATGGCACCATTTTCTACAATGGTGTCCAGCTCCTTGCGTACACTGATGATATTGATATTGTCGGCAGTACCAAGAGAGATGTCACCGCTGCTTTCACCGCTATCGAAAAGAAATCAGCCAAAGTGGGTTTGACGATAAACGAGGGCAAAACCAAGAATATGCTGTCTACAAGCAGGGGAGCGCGGCGCGTAGAATCCCAAGTTTCATCCGGCAGCTTTAACTTCGAAGAAGTCAACGAGTTAACATACCTTGGCATCGCCATAAACAACAACAGGGATGTCAGTCTGGAGATAAAGCGAAAAACAACAGTTCCGAATAGGTGCCACTACGGGCTCAGAAGCAACTAAGTTCCAGAGCCCTCTCTCGATCGACAAAACTAGCACTCTACAAGACGCTCGTTCTACCTGTGCTTTCGAAAAGTGACGCAGCTGCTCTGGGGGTGTTCGAAAGAAAAGTCTTTCGCAAAATCTTCGGTTCTGTTCTAGTCGGCGATGACTAACGCATCCGAATGAACCACTAGCTATATGAGCTCTACGAAGACATTAAGGGTTCTCATCTTAGCATGTAAACATGTATAGCATTTAAACTTTTGATGAGCGATAAAGTGTAAATAGCGTAAATGTCGACAAAATGGCGACTGCGGCTGCGACAACATTATGACTTTTTTAAATTTTAAACCTTTTAAAAACCTTCATTAACATAGAAAAATAAATAAAACATGTTCATATTTACTTCAACTACTTTAAATATGTGATGATTAGCGCCAAAGGCAACCCTCATCCACACACGTAGAATTACATGCTAATTTACACTACACAATAGGCTCGGAAATGATGTAAACTCACGCCCATGTAAGTTCACAAGATTAACAATGTTTACGGGTCAGTTACATGCTTAGATGAGAACCCTTATTGACTTAGTTCAGCGTATTACGCGTACAGCGACTACACTGGTTGGGTCATGTCCATCGTATGGACGACGAAGCTCCAGAAAAAAAGGTGCTCGAGGCGAGGGTCGTTTTTCAACGATGAAGAGTGAGACCATGACTCCGATGGATAGACCAACCGAGGAAGCCCTAACAGCAGTAGGTGTATACGATTGAAGAGGGCGCGCGAAAAGCAGAGGCGCCAGGCGAGAGCTGATGAGGTCGGCTGAAACCCGAAAACGGGTTGTTATGGCCACCAAAGTATTTAAAGCTCAAAAAATAAGAATAATTTCTCATTTCGATAGAACATGCGTTAAAGCAGCATATTGAAGTAATTCCAAATGTGTTCTGACATTTGTAACATGTTGATTTTTTTTATTTAATTTTTGGAAAGAATCGTTATTTTCTGTCAATGATAAAAACTATTCTTCATATTGGAAAATATAAAATATTTAAATTATTAAAATAATTTTGCAGAATTTCAAGCTTAACTTCAAATTTTCAAAACTATTTACATTTTTACTACTTAATGAAATTGAGTTTAAAAAAAGTTTACAATTGGGTACACCCTGTATTTTAGATTTCATTAAATATTAAAGTCAACAATTTTATTATTCTTTCATAGTCGATTATGCAAGAAGTCTCTAGGCAACAACAACAACAATATCAAGTGAAACACTGAATTAAAATTTAATTTTAATAATATTGCTTTTCTTTTTGATTGTTTTCTGTTTTATGCAAAACTTTACTTCATAACTGGGCAAACAAAAAGATGAAAATAATGACAGTTACGAATAAAACTGGGTAATTTACTGCACAATTTCAATTATATGTAATTTTAAATAAGTTTGCTACTATTAAGTATGTTGTTGTTTTGTTAGTTTTTTTTTTCTATTTCTATTTGAATTTGCATTTATTTGAAAACTGATTTTTTTGTGTTGCATTTTGAACAACAACAACACTAATTATGCGTTTGTTTTTGTTTTTGCTTTCTTAATAAAATTGCTTCTCAACAAGTTAAGAGAAGTTGTTACTTTTTTAAACTTTAGTGATCTAGAAATTTACTCTTTAATCTGTGATATTCACCTCTTGGCAGAGTGGCGCCTGTGCGTGAGAACATTGAGTCCATATCGCTGCCCAAATCACGTGACATGCTATGGCGCCAGGGTGCACCAAGATTGCTGCTGGTGCCGCCACTAGTATTGTTGAGACGACTGAAATGGAATTGGATTTGAGTTAAATAGAATAGAGAAATGGTTAATAAAATTGAGTAAAAACAACATTTATACATACAACAATCTTAAAGAGAAGGAAGAAGCTTAGCAAGCAATATTAAAATATTTTATAAGAAATAAGTAGTAAGCTGTTAGAATGGCAGTTTGAAGTATGTGTTTTAGGCATAGCTGTTACGACGCGTAATCATTACTTATTCGATTCTTTTTTTCAAAAAGGTAAAATAATTGATTACGCACGATTCTTTTCTGTTTGGCTCAGTAATCAAAAGATTACGATTACAAATAATCAAAAAATAATAACGATTACTTAAGATTACGCAAAATAATCAAAAAGAATCAAAAGTAATCAAAAAAATAATCCGATTACTTTTCTAGATTATTTTTGATTATTTTAAGAATTTCAGTCTTAGGTACAAAAAATTTTGTTAAATTTTATTAAAAAAAAAACAAAGTTATTTATTTCATAAAAACATTATAAAAAATTCTTAAATAATATGAATATGGTTATCGTGTGAACTAAAATTTTTAAGTTTGGCAAACAACAAAAAATGTATGAAGATTTAAAAAAAATCGTAAGAAATGCAAGTTTTTCTGGATTTCGTGCAAAAAAATATAGAAAAAATAAAATTTTTGCAATATTTTAGTTCACACGGAAACTACACATGTGGAAAATATACAGTCGAATACCAAGCGCGCCAAGTAGCAACTTGCCTTAAGGTTTGTTGGTTGTTCAGTTGTATTAAAAACGATTTCTTGACTATTGAAGAAAAAAAAAAAGGCCACAGAAATCTGACGATTCTGAAATGTTTGGCGTGTTTGCTGTTTCAAACAGGTAATTAGCGAGGTAATGAGCCGGAGCGAAAAGCTTATATCTCATTTTATGCGAAAGCACTAATAACAAAACAGCTCATCCAATATGTTTATCAAGCATACCCATGGCATAAGACTGAAATTCTTAAAATAATCAAAAAAGAATCAAAAATAATCTTGATAAGTAATCGGATTATTTTTTGATTACTTTTGATTCTTTTTGATTATTTTGCGTAATCTCAAGTAATCGTTATTATTTTTTGATTATTTGTAATCGTAATCAATTACTAATCATAAACTTCTCCCTTAAGGATTAAATAATCATTACAATTCTTTTTAAAAAGTAATCTAATTGATTACTAATCGTAATCGCAATTTAACAGCTATTGTTTTAAGTATGTCCTTCACACAACAGAAGCTGATTTTAGTGTTCCAACAAAAGCAAAAAAAAAAAAAAACAAAGCCCAATACAACTTCGGATACTAAATCTTCAAATGGTTCTTGATATGGCGGACAGTATACTGGATTGAAAAATACAGCTCACGTGTCGATGTGAGAAATAAAACATGAGGAGCAAAGGACATGTTTTTTTATAATCGTTTAGAAAATTTCCACTTCTTGGCCAAAACTGTTAAACTGTTACTTTAAACATCGACGCGTGAACACTTTTCACAGTTCAACATAGTATCCATGTTATATTTCTGAAAGAGGTTGTTGTGAGTACTTTTTAGCTGAACGCAGGTATACATGTCTGAGTTTTTTTTTATTTGCACAGTTAAATGGGCCTTAATTGTGTTACTATAAGAAAAGGCTAAAAAGTAAAAAAAAAAATTTTTTTTCTTATACTCACTAGCTAATGAAATGAAAAAAGCAATAAAGAATATGGATTCGATCGGAAGAGTTGGGTAGTTCTGTTGGGTGGTTCGGACTGTAGTTTTGTCCCAACAGAGGAATTTTTCACGGCCAACTTAACACTTAAACCACATAATCTATCTATATACACTGGCAATCATACAAACCGCACCACTGGCAACCCCGTCATTATTTCTTGTACATCCAATGTCACTATGCAAAATCGTCCAATGAAAAATCTCCCAAAAAAAAAAAAATGAAAAATCGCAAAAATGAAAAATGGCCCAAAATGAAATGAAAAATGGCCCAAAAAATAAACCAAAAAATTCAAAAAACACCCAAAACTTCTTTAAAGAAAATGAAAAATCACCCAAATGAAATATGACCCAAAAAATTAAATGAAAAATGGCCCAAAAAAATGAAAAATTGCCCAATTTTAAAATAATGCTTCAAAATCAAAAAATCGCCTTTTAAAAAGACAACTATATCCAGAAGTACTGTAGACAGCGAAGCCGGTTTTGGACTTTTTGAGGGTTATAATCCCTAAGCAGCGGCCGAAGGCGGCCAATTAAAAAGAGAATTACTTCCAGAAGTACTGAAAACAGCGATGTGTCTCAAAGAAATTAAATGAATAATCGCCCCAAAAAAAATGAAAAATCACCCAAGTTTTTAAACAAAAATTATAAACATTTTTTTATTTTAATTGAAGTATTTTAATAAGCAGCAAACAATGAAAAAATACTTTTTATAAAAAAAATTATATATTTTCATAGCAAAAAGACCTACTCGTAAACAAGTTTGAAACAAACACGAGATCTCGGATCCATACAAAATTATGTGAAAAGACTTAGGAATTTTTGATATAAATGTCTCGGGATAGTTACAAAAGCTCCAAAAACAAAATCCCCAAACGCAAAAGCCCTAACATTTTAATAAAGCCCCAAAAGCATTATCCCCAATCACAAAATCCCCAAACACAAAAGACCCAAAGTCAAAGGAAATATTTTGGGCCTGCGCCAAACTACTTTTTGTTTTGGAAATAATTAGTACTTCCCTCGTACGAAATATATTTATAGAAATTTAAGCATTATTCATTGACAAATACAGGTCTGAAACAAATACTAAGAAGAAAAAGTAAAAATAAAAAATTAAAATCCCCAAATTTGAGGATTATATGGGGATTTTGAGCATGGGAATTTTGTGTTTGAGTATTTTGATTTTGGGTATTTGAATTTGGGAATTTTTTAATTTGGGGATTTTGATTTTGGGTATTTGAATTTGGGAATTTTTTAATTTGGGGATTTTGATTTTGGGGATTTTGAATTTGGGGATTTTGTTTTGGGATTTTGTTTTTGGGAATTATAAGCCCAACCCGAGAAATTTGGGTTGGGTACGATATCCTTAAACACAAAATCTTCAAATCAGAATCCCCAAATCAGAATCCCCAATCACAAAATCCTCAATCACAAATTTCAAAAACACAATATCCCCAAACACAAAAGCCCCAAGAAAAAATCCCATGCTTAAAATCCCCTAATTTGGGGATTTTTATTATTAATTTTTATTTTTATATTAAGCATTTGTTTTAGCCTGAATGAATAATGAATCAGGAAAATCTAATTATTTTCAAAACAAAAAGTAGTTCGGCGCAGGCCAAAATATTTCCTTTGACTTTGGGTCTTTTGTGTTTGGGGATTTTGTGGGGATAATGCTTTTGGGGCTTTATTAAAATATTGGGCTTTTGCGTCTGGGGATTTTGTTTTTGGGGCTTTCGTAACTATCCCGAGACATTTATATGAAAAATTCCTAAGCCTTTTCACATAATTTTGTATGGATCCGAGATCTCGTATTCATTTCGAGTTCGTTAACGAATCCGAGATCTCGTTTTTGTTTCGAAATCATAACAAAGACGACTTTTTTATATGACAATATTTTTTTAGGGAGACCCTCGAAATACCCAAAATTAAAACTCTGAAACACAAAATCCCCAAAATTTTTTTAAATCCCCAAACACATAATCTCCAAACACATAATCCCCAAATATAAAATCGCCAAACACAAAATCCCTGAAAATCTCCAAAATGTTTTATCAGGGGCGGATCCAGGTTAACATAAAGTTATAAAAAGCTAAAAGGGGTAGTTAAAAATAAAAATATGGGAAAAGTAAGATATTTAAAATGTATTGCTAATAATATTTCACTGAGTAATTAAATACTTTAGTTATAAAATATAAGATTTTATTTTAAGCCTTGATAAAATTTGAATGATTTAAAAACTAATGATTAAGTTTATGGCTATAATAAATTTTATTTACACTTTTAATTTAATACCCTTATGTAACTATATGTTTATTTTTTAAACAAATAAAAAAATTTAAAGAAAAACTTATTTATTATTCTTTTGTTTGCTTGTTAGGTACACCACCATCAGATTTAGTTTAAGAAGCTTTATCGCCGCGATTTTTAACCAACACAAGCTTCTTAAACTAAATCTGGGGCTTTTGAGTTTGGGAATTTTGATTTTGGGAATATCGAGGCCAACCCGTTTTTCAATAAAAAAACTTTTTTCATTGTTAGCTGCTAATAATACGTCCATTGAAATAGAAAAATTTTCATAATTTTAAACCTTTTTGCATAATTTTGTATGGATCCGAGATATCGTGTTTGTTTCGAGCTCGTTTACGAGTCGGACTTTTTTATATGAAAGTATATAATTTCATTAATATAAAGTATTTTTTCATAGTTTGCAGCTAAAAATTCGTCAATTTATATAATTTTAGTAATTTTTATATGAAAAAATTTCAAGTCTTTTTAAAAAATTTTATATTTTCGCTTTTATATGAAAAAATTCTAAGTGTTTTTGCATAATTTTGTATGGACTCGAGATCTCGTGTTTGTTTACAAGGCTTTTTTACATGAAAAAATAAAATTTTTTGAATAAAAAAAATGTTCTCAAATTTAGCTGCTAAAAATACATAAATTTAAACCAAAAAAGTTTTCATAATTTTTATATGAAAAATTTTTTTTTATTTACTTTTTATTTTTAATTGGGTTTATAGTTCACTGAATTTTAATAACAGGTGCAGCACCACCTAACTTCTATGGTCGACTACCAAACATCAATATTTTCGTACTAAATTCTAAGGGCTTGATTTCGATACATAATCCAATATTTTTATTCCTGTGCTCACAAAAAAAAACACTTCGTTTTTTCTTTGGGTCGGCCTAGTATATACCGACCGGGCAAAGTATTTTTAGACATAAAATGTTACAAGGAAAAATTTTTCCACATGCATTAAGGATCTTGCCCTTATAGTTTTTTTGTCTTTGTAGTGCAAAACCGTATAATGCCCCATTTAAGCTTTTAGTGTAAATAACAAAAAAACCTCGGACGTGCTGGAGTATAACTTTGTTTAGCAAAAATTATATTTACAATGTCCTCTTTCAGAAATATATCATAGTTACTCTGATGCTTTCAAAAAACTTAAATTTGTTGGAATGAGTTACTATTTTCAATCCGGTCCAGTGAACAGTGTCTAGTTTAAAAAGAAAAATCGTCCCAGTTTAGATAGTCAAGAAGAAAAACTAACAACCATGTAACTTGGTTAGCCACATTAACAGCACTTTATAGAAAAGTAAAGGAAAAGACTTACTAACAACAACTATTTAGTTTAAGGCTGCAACTTAGATGTTTGAAATTGAAAATTTTGGAAATTCGTTGATAGCATAAATGTTTTAAGTAAAAAAACCTAAGAATTTGAATATTTTTTAAAATAGTTGGCGATATAAACACACAGGGTGTTTCCCAACTAGCACACAAATTTCTATAAAGCAGGTTAATTATGAAAACCATGTAACTTCTATAAGCCCCTTTTAAGACTTTTTCGTAAGCAATAAGAGTGTTGCAAGTTGGTTTATATTAAAAATACACGTGTAGAGGCTATTTTAACAATTTACAGCACAATAACTTATTATTTGCCTAAAATTATTTGAAACGATACAAATTTTTTGTGGATATTTGAAGACAAACATTTTTTTTTGTTTGCTTTTTATTTAAAAAAATAGCAGAGGGATTGAACATATTTTGTGTTACGGTCTTAACTGTTTTTTTCTAAAGTTCATATAAGAAAATGTTTTTATTTTTACAAATGAAAACATTTCGTCGCTGCACATCCAAAATTGGTTATGTGTTTTTCAGCAACTTTTCAGGAGAGTAAAAAACTTATTTTTTTAGAGCATTTCTACTTCTGCGAGCACATAGCAGTTTTGATCACTTCTAAACCAAAAGAGATCTTAAAGAACGGCAAATGCAGAATATGGGCGATAGATAGTGTTAATAAAATATGCAATAAAAAAAATTTACAAAAATCACATAAGCATTTTTGTAGGCGCAGCGACGATTTTTAACTTATGGCCTTATTCTATAGAACGAACGCAGTGAATCACGAAAGTGATTTCGTTAGTTTTATTTTCGGCAATATATTTTAAAGTAAAATTTTAGTGTGAGAGAGAGGGTTTGTTCTAATTTATATTGAAATGGAGTTGCCATACAACAAAAACCTACGTGAAATGGTTGCATTAGCGTTTTACAAAATTAGGTCATTATTTAATCAATTTCTCCATCTGTTAAAAAATGGAACATTTACAAAAAAAAAAACAAGAAATAAATTAAAACTTAAATCTTCAACGTTTTAGGGCATAACTTTTGAAAAAAATTTATCAGTTTCATAAAAACTCACTTAGTTAAGAAGTTATAGGCCTGTAAATTTTTCATGTTTCCATTAACATAATTTTTTGCATTGAAAACTTGCTAAGCTCATTAAAGAACATACGTAAACACAATATAAGCTGTAAAGTAAGCCCCCTCTTAAACTTTTTCATTGTAAAGCCTTACAACAGCTTTTACACCAACTAAGGCTTCAATTGTGATGTAACTTCTGTTTACAAGACCTATAGAATCCTAAACGAAGTTTTAACTACAGACTCTTCAAATTTTTTAGTTTTTTCGAAGCTTGTGTGTTAGTTGGGTTATTTTAGTGGTAAACAGAAAAAGTTAAAAGATGCCATAAATTTGCAAATTATTTACATAAACTTAGTCAAAAACATTATTTAAAAAAAAAACAAATCTTTATTTTTCACATAGATCCTGGATACATTTAGGGCCAGTTTTTCAGAGCTGATTTAATTCTGTATAACCTAAGTTTAATCAAGTGAAATTAATCAAGTTTTTTAGTGAACTTAGTTTAAATGCTGTTGTACAAAGCGGCCATAAGCAAAGTCGGCGAGGTTTGCCCTGGGACCAAGCTGAAGGCTATAGAGAACGACGAGGTACCGGCTCGTCCCAGAGCAAGAGTATGGCTACCGGTCATCTGCACAAAGCCGAAGTAAATTCTTAAAATGTTCCGGGCTTGAAACCCGGACATAAATATAGAAGGCTGGGCGATCGGCAAGATAGAGGAGCCTGTGGGTTCCTCAAGTCAGGTACTCCTGCTGTTGAATGCGGCATAGCTAAAGTCGCTAGACGAGAGAAACGGAGTCCCTTGGTACTCCTTCTTCAAGGTTCTCCAAAAGGTGTACAGCAAGGAGAAACGGTCCAGGGGCCCTACAACAGAAGCACAGTCAAGCCAGGCTGTAGCGGAAGTAGTAGAGACTTTAAACAGTACGACAAGTTCAGACGTGGGTGAGGTTATGTCGGAGGGCTCGGTTGGCCTTACCGGGTTGTCGGAGCTCTATCATAAGGACGATCTTCTGGCTGAGGAAACATCTGAAGAGGAGGGGCTTACACAACAGTGGTGGCAAGCGGACGAGGATGCTCCAGATTAATCTTTATTACTCTAAGCTCACTGTGGCGACTCTCTTAGTTCACCTGAAAAACGGTGGATTCGACGTAGCCTTCATTCAAGAACCCTGGGAATGTTTGGGTATTGAGGACAGAGGACTATAAGACTATAAGGCTATAAGGTAGCCAATAGTGTAGGTATGCTTAGAACGTGCATTGTAGCTTCACAGATACTGCGATAGAGATGTGGTTGCGGTCAGCCTCGAGTCAGGCACGGACACGTACTGGTTGGTTGCAGCCTACTTCTCATACGGCGAAAGCACGCCTCCAGATAACATCAGAAAATTTGTGGACGATGCCCGTGCCATGCGTTGAGGGGTCATCATATCGGCCGACGAAAATGCACACAACTCCGTGTGGGGCAGCAAGAACACTAAAGAAGGGGTGAGTTACTTTTTGATTTATTATTTATTAAGTACCAACCTATATATATGCAACAGGGGTGAAAAATCCATCTTTATTATCAAAAATAGAAGTGAAGTCCTGAAGTGAAGAACCAACGCTACAAAAAGTAAAAATTTACACGACAATCTCTTAAAATAATACCCCCGACTAACATTCTCAAGACGATCTGGGGATTATATATAAGAGCTTTGACAAAACATTTGTAATCAGGACCGATTGACAAACCTAAATCGGCAGCTGATCTACATGATCTAGTCGATGTACTAACCAAAGCAATGAATTGTCTCTTAAAAGGACAACAAGGGGGAAGCTTAAACCAAAGACTCTTTAACGCAGCTAAGCGCTCGAGAGCTGAGCTTGATTAGGCAGCCTACAAGGAAGCCCTCAAAACTTTCTAAACTAATACCAGGAAAGCTAAAAGATCCTCTTGGAAATGATTCTGTGAAGGCATTTAAGAAATCTCAGAGGCTTCTAGGTTAAGCAAGATTCTCGCTAGCACACCCGGCTATCTCAAGATGTTGAATGCCACGTGGACAATGTGTAGTGAGGAGTCTCTAAACCTCCTATTAGATACGCACTTCCCTGGTAGTAGCGCGCCTATTGGTGCACAACTGCCTAACCCTAGCTAGTCCGATAGGAAACTAATATGGGCGATAACAGTTTAAAGCCCTATAAAACATCAGGGTCTGATAGTGTGTGCCCTGTGGAAATAGAAGAAGCTGCTAACTATATTTTGTCTCGGCTTAGTATTATTTTCAATGGCTGCATAAGCCTAACATATATTCCCAACGCTTGGAATAAAGCACGAGTAGTCTTTATACCTAAAGCAGGGAAGACATCACATACCACTTCTAAAGATTTTAGGCCCATAAGTCTAACGTAATTTCTCTTGAAGACGTTAGAATGCCTATTAGATTTGTATCGACGCAGCAATATCGACTCTGCTCTCTTATCGGTATCACAGCATACATATAACAAGGGAAGGTCCGTGAAAACGGCTTTACACTCAGTGGTCATGATAATCGAAAGATCTTTCCTGCATAATAAATTAACTTTGGTTGCTTTTCTAGACATAGAGGGAACATTTAATAATGTCACGAAACAATATAGACGACTAGAGTTGCGTAGGTTAGGTATGAATAATTTCATTACTAATCTTAAAGATAAGCTACTCAACTGCACAGTAATCTTATCAGACTTAGGTGCGTATCGGTGACAAGAGATACGCCACAAGACAGTGTGATATCTCCACTCCTCTGAAATCTGGAAGTGAACAACGTACTGCTGACTCTAGATAGGGAGGGCTGTGAAGTGGCAGCCTACGCCGATGATCTAACAATCGCAGTCAGAGGCACATTTCTTACTGCTCTATGCGACGTTTGCACACTCGAGCGATGGACCGAATCCTGTGAGTAGTCAAGCAAGTCTTTGCTCCTGTGATCTCGGAGTAAATCTGGGCAAAACTAACTGGTCCTTTTGACAAGGAAACACAAAATTCCGTCCCTCACACCATCATGCTAAATGAGTCTGCACTGTCCCTTTCGGAAAGTTCAAAATATTTAGGAATCATTCTTAATATGAAGCTGAGCTGGAAACTTAATATTTATGGTCGTACGAAGAAAGCGATAATTGCACTGTAAAACTTGCAACAGCGATAAGATGGGCTTTTCCTTCAATACCGTTCATTGGCTATATACAAAGGTCATTAGACCTATACTTCTATACGGAGCAACGATATGGTGGTCAGCATAGGAAAAGGTTACATATTTCCACCAGCTACAAAGAAAGACATATATTTGCATCAATGGTGCTGAGAACAACACCGATTGCGGCTTTAGATACCTTACTTCACCTTGTACGGCTTGACGTGGTTGCCAGACAAACAGCACCTTTTTCGGCGGTCAGACTAAGGGAAACTGGAGTATGAAAAAACTTGGGAACAGGACACGCATCCATACTCTACAAATGCAACTCCATTCACCCAAGGACTGTTTACTTGAAACCACTGCTTTCCGTTGATAGGAACTACGGCACGCTTATTCCACCAAGAACATATTGGAATAAAGGTGCGCCGTGGAAACCAGGGTGTGTACACTTCTATACAGATGGGTCAAAACTAAATGACGAAGTCGGGTATGTTGTTTATTCAAAACAGTTAGGGGTATCCTTAGTTCGTATTCTGCCTAATCACTGTAGTGTTTGCCAAGCCAAAATGATGGCAGTTAAAGAAATTGCAACTCCCCGAGAACGTCATCTCAAATGGAGAAATATACATTTTCTCGGACAGCCAAGTTGCGATCAAATCGATGAAGCAAGTATCCATCAACTCTAAGTAGCCAAAGAATGACGTACTGCAACTGTCAAACTGCTGTTTAATGAGTATAATGCCAATACAAGATGGGCTGAACTATCAACGTGCAGAACAACAAGGCTTCTCTGGCCGACTCTAGACCTAAAGCGATCGAGAGCAGAGAACTGCACAAGCCTACTTGAAGTTCAAGTCTTTTCAAGCACTTGAATTCAAGTATGTATCCAAACTTGACAAAGCAAGACTTAGACAGCTTTTTCGTGTTTTTGGCTTGTGGAGATTTACTTTGTCGGGCAGAAAGTTGAAAAGCTTGAAACTATCGGAAAAAGCTTGTAAGCTCGTAAGTATCCAATTAATTGAATTTAAAGCCAGTATCTAAAATAATTAAATGAGCTAGAGTGTAGGAAAGTTTAAGCGTGCGAGGGCAATTTGAGAAATTAGTGAATTTTTTCATTTTCCGCGTAGTAACATCAAATAAAACACTAATCCTATCAACTTTCATCTGTTAATAGACTACTGTCAAAATTTCAGCTCGCTGTGACGTTTAGTTTGTGTTTGGCAGTTATTGACAGCAGACGATCTTGTGAATTTTGGCGAAAATGGAAAAAGTGAATTTCGTGTGCTCATCAAGCATTATTTTTTGCGCAAAAAAATCATCAGCCAAACCAAGGAAAGGCTTTATAAATACTATGGGGACTCTGCACATAAATGATTCACAAGTGGTTTACTGAATTCCGATGCGGTAGTCCAAGAACAAGTGACGCTGAACGTTCTGGACGCCCAAATGAGGTCACCACACCATCTCAAACGAACGAGCGTGGAACATTTTGCGAAATCATTTGGATATGAAAAAATTATCCGCAATATGAGTGCCGCGTTTGCTCACTCTCAAAGTGATAAGATAAGAAGGATTTTTTTCATCGATTAGTAACCGTGGACGTAACCTGGATCCATCACTACACACCAGAGACAAAGGAACAGTCGAAACAGTGGGCTTCACCGACCGAAGGTGCTCCGAAGAAGGCGAAGACGGTGCTATCGGCCGGAGGTTATGGCGACAGTATTTTGGGATAAACGCTGTATAATCTACATCGATGACCTTCCACCAAAAAGAATGATCAGTGGCGAATACTATGCAGCCGAATTGGACCGTTTTAACGACAATTTGAAAGAGAAACGTCCCCATTAGGCGAGGAAAAAGTGCTCTTCCATCAAGACAATGCGCGCGTTCACACATGCCCAGCTTCCATGGCAAAATTCCATGAATTCAAGTACGAATTGCTTCTTCATACAGCATATTCTCCAGATTTGGCCCTCCGATTATTTTCTGTTTCCAAACCTGAAGAAATGGCTCGGCGGAGAGACCGAAACAGGCCTATTTTGAGGACCTTTCGAAAACGTATTTTTCGGATGGGATAAAAAAATTGGAGGAAATTTGAATGAAGTGTATCGAGCTAAAATGATATATTGAGAAATATAACTTTTTTTGCCGTATAAATCATTCCTTGATTCATTTTTTACGGAATTATCAAACGGCCCTCGTATTAGGACTTTTTGAAGCTTCTGGACTGCGTGATTGGAAGTTTTAGGGGTTAAATGATTTCAGATCTGATGTCAGAATTTTAAATTCGTGATGGCGGATAGAGTTGCCACCTAGATTTTTTGTATTTTTGCGTATTCTTGTAATTTTGACAACGGATTTGATTTCGAATCTAATGTCACAGTTTTAAATTTAAGTTTAAATTTTTACTACAGTATCGCCACCTAGTAAAATCTTTTTGCAAGAGTTTTAAACATAATTTAACAGGGGATCGCTGATTTCGATTCAGTGTTCAGAATTTTAAAATTCAATATGGTGAATAGGGTTGACACCTAAATTCGTAAGAATAAAAAAAATTAGGTGGCAACCCTAACCTCCATTTCAAATTTTAAAACTGTGACATTAGATTCGATTAAATCGAATTCGTTGTTAAACTCTCAAAATTAAAACAATTCGCAAAAATACAAAAAAATCTATTTGACACTCTATCCGCCATCTTGAATTTTAAATTTTGACATCAATTCCGAAATCAATTGCGATACCCCCTAAAACTGCCAAACACGGAGAGTCCACAGAACCTTAAAAGTCCTAATACGCTTAAGCTTTTCCTACACAAGCTAATTTAAGTTTTTGGCTACTTGCTTTAATTGGGCAATTTTAAGCTTTTCAAGCTTTTTTCCGAAGGCATCAAGTTTTCCTTTAGTTGGGACTTCGTGTCGTTCGCTTGTAAGCTAGCATACTTGCAAGTTGCAAGTTGTCGTGGGCTTATTTATATTCAAGTACAAGTTATACTTGATTTAAAATTATAAAGCTCAAGTAAGCTTGAACTTTTATTTTAAGCAAGTACTTGAAATTGAATTCAAGTAGGCTTATGCAGTTCTCTGATCGAGAGCCCTTCTTCTCTCGTTGGGAAGACTAGAGGTAGTCACGCTAGTGGCCGTTACTACAGGGCACTGCTTAATAGGCAGACTGCCTCCAGGCTGGGAGTCATCGCAAATTACTTCTGCAGGGACGAGGAGGAGGAAGAAACCATCTCCCACCTTCTATGTCTCTGTCCCGCGTTCGCTAGAAGGAGGCATACATATCTGGGGACGTTATTCTTTTCCGAGCTTGACATTTCTGTCAAGGACCAGCGTCAAACGTCTTATAAGCTTTACCAAAAGCTCAATGTGGTTACTCTCGGACTGAAGGCCAAGTGTGCAGCGGTATCACAAGGGACCTTATTGGTCTAAGTTAGCCGTGCTACGTGCGGTATGGTTTAAGCACGTACAGCGGCTTCCGCCTCAACCCATCCTTACCTAATACTACGTTCATACTACGGCATAAATTACTTAATTTGCCATAAATTACTTCACTTAAATCAACTGCGTTCAAACTAGCTGTTCGTAATTTGTTTTGACAGTTCGTTGGCAACTCATATATTTGCTTATTTTGTGGCAAAAGTAAGTAAAGCAAAGAAAGTAAATAAACCATTGCAAGGCATTAACGTGAATTTAAACAGTTTTTGTTTTATTTAGCATGTCCGACCAGGAAAAAGTGATAAGTTTCCACTATTATTTTTAAATATATATATACTGTCCCACTATGTACTTAAAATTTAAAAAAACAAATAAAACGTTCCATAGTTGCTGTTTAATTTTAAAAATTCTATACTGTAACATGTTGGTTTTTTTATTGTCTTTCCAACGAGATAAATATGATTAATGTTGGTCGAAATGGGAGCACTTTATATGACAGCAGAATTATATATGGGAATCATTGTTTTAGCAGTTCTTAGGAGTGTTCTTAGCAGTTCAAGGTTTCTAATACCGAATCCAGGCATAAATTCGAGCGTTTGTTTAATCGCACATCTTGCACGTACTCTTTTAATTTTTCCGGTTGTGACAAGTCAATAACCGTTGATGCAGAACGACACTCTTTGGTTAGTCCCAGTTGGCCAGCATCAAAGACACCCCCTAGCTGAGGCCACAACGTCGAAAATTCTTCAACATTCAAACTGCGCTAGTCAGATTTGCGCTAGTCAGAGCAATGGATGCTCATCGCACAGCTGGTGAATGAATTGGAATTTGGGAATACGAATACCAATTTTTCTAGTACTTGGATTGAGGAAACTAATGCTTAAGTTCTGTGAACGTTCGATAACTATAGTTCTGGATCCCGGCAGCAAACGTTTCAACAACTCATCGTTTATATGGTCAGCTTTACCATAGCAACGAAGAGCAGCCAAGTCTTTCACACAAATTGCCACTGGTTTATGACAGTCTTGTCCTTTGATTTCATACAAATTTTGTATGGCCTGCTCATTGTTGGCATTGCAGGCTAGACCATAAACAGTGTCGATTGGTAGAGCTATAACTTCGTCCGATTGTAAGCATCTTCGTGCTTGATTACAGCATTTGTAAAATGTGGTCATAGGTTCATCAGCAGAGCGATTTTGCATCTGCATAAAATAAGCTTGTTTGTGAGCACAAGCCGGACAATAAGCATCAGTTGAATCTACGTTCTCCCAAGCAGCTGCACCGCCCATAACATGATCCACTTCCTAAAACATTGCAGGAATCTTAATAATAGTTCGTCTCAAATACTTAGAGCACTACTCACCTTTAGCCGTGGAAAGGTACGCGTTAAAATGTTTTAATTGATGTTGCAAATGTAAGGACATGTATTGCATGAAAAGCGATGACCTGTAGTTTCTTCCTCTACCATTAAAATATTACCGCAAGTCGGACAGAACAAAATTGTGAACTTTAAGTTTTGGTTATTTACAAAAATGACAGCTTTTGATGCGATTTTTTCGATTATTTATCGAAAAAATTAGTGCTGACACCGATTGCATCTTAATTAAAGTGGTAATTTCTGATAAATTACTTAATTTCGAAGTAATTTCATTGACAGTTTTTCCACGGCGAAATTACTTAATTTGGTCATGATTTATGCATAAATTAAGAATGAACCGTAAATTACGATAGTGAGAACATGGTCTAACCTAGTTTAAACGCTCAACAATGGTGGTTTCAACTTTTTTAAGCTCTTTTAAAAATTTTCATAAATTGTCTTGTCAATGAATTTTTTTTTGAAAATTTAGATTACAACTTTTAATAGTGAAAAGTTGCAAAAATGAAGGGTTTAATAAAAATTATTTTATTTATGGATTTGAATGCAATTGGCGCTTATAATCCGTGCTGCTATTCAATGGGGACCCCTTTATTGCAGTCAAAGACATCAAGTTGGACGATGTTGGCGCTGGAATGTTGTAGATTCACAGGCGTATTTACAACAGAGATATTCATATTACGTCGATGAGCCGTGGTATTTAAAATTATATTTAAAAAAAATAAGAACTGCTGGGCATTTCAGTGTTTTGCTTCATGTTTGGCTTCATTTGACTAAAATGTCGATAAGTTCTTAAAGTTTCGAGGTATTGCCACATTAAACAACCCCTAAGGGCCAGTTTTTCAGTGCGAGCTTAAAGTCTAGTCAACTTAAACCGAGCTTTAGGCAAAAAAGAAACACATGATAATCGCATTAGCACGAATGCTAAAATATCTAGTTGAACCGAGTTTAAACTTTCAATTTTGGTGAGTAAAGCTAGGTTATATTTGATTAAAGTTTAAACTCGTACTGAAAAACTGGCCTAAGTGTAATCTGTTCAAACTAGCAATTAAAAAACCGATTCTGTAGTTTAGCTCAGTAGTTAACTTTGAACTACGTTTAGCTAATATCAAGTTAAACAAAGTCTAAAACAGCACTCAAAAACTGGACCTTACAGAAATTAGGGTTAATATATGATGATAATGTTCTGTTCGGTACTTACACTTGCTTCTTCTCAACCGTTTCGCTGTAGGTGTAGCTGACTTGCGATCTTAGTGAATACAGTTAAATTAACAATCCACACAACAACAAATATTAGCGCGGTACACACGCATTTGGTAATGGTTAAGATGTGGGCGTGCGTGTGTGTGTAAGTAGTTTTTGTTTTAAATTGCATTTGTTGTTTTATTAAGTGTTAATTTTTGTAATGTTTGTATTTATTGTGAAATTGCAGTGTTGGTTAATTTCAGTTTTAGTGTTTATTTTTGTTTTTGAAAAGAGCGAGCGCAGCATGAAAACAAAAGTTAAATATTTATTAATTTCAGGATATTTTTTAAAGTGGTTGTGAAACTTTTTTATTCGTTAACAAAAGGAACAATTTGCATAAATGTTTAATGTTCCGCATAAAAAGCAAAACAACTTTTGATAACACTAAATTTAAAGCCAAATAAAAAAAAAGAAAAAGAGATAACTTACCTTCCGAAAGGCTCCTGATTCCAAAAGGAACTTTGACCTTGTCTCAGATTATTTAGCAGGCGGCTTGAGTTGGGGAAACCCGTAGTGATGTCATTGTTGACATTTAGACGATTGGTCAAAGCACGAACCTAAGAAAAAAAAATAATAAAATATTATTTATAAGAAATTAGTTATAAAGAATTTTTAAGAATGTTTGGGTAAGTAAATAATATAGAAGGTTACCATTCTGGAAAGAAGTTTTCCTTTACAACTTCAAATAAATTTGGCTGTTGTGTTGCCAAAAATTTTAAACCACAAAGCAAGCACCAGTTTACAAAGCATAATGCGTTAATTTGACGAAGAATCACTTAAAACGGAATAGTAAAAGATTGGACTCTAAACTTAATCTAAAAAATGTATTCTTCTGCATAAAAAAAAATAATTTTTCGATTTTTCTGAGCCATTCGTATCTTTAAACTCGTTTTCCCAAAAACCATAAAAATTCACATTGGTGTTTTTGGCATTTTGGCATTGGTGTTTTTTTTTTAGAATTTTAAAATATTGGTAAAAACCTTTGGACCTTTACTTTTAAAAACATAGAATTGCTTAATTTTTAGACCTAAAATTTGTCTTTTATGTTTGAAAATAGGTACCTACAGTTATTTGAAGTAACGCAAAAGTTGGCAAAACTTTTTAAGATCAAGAAAATGATAAACGTTAATTATTATTTTAACTTTTTATCAATGTTTCAGTAAAGTTTTTTATTCTTATCATAGGAAGATCGGTCAAAATCATTTCAAGGGCCAATTCGGTTTTTTTTATTGTTCATTTTTATAGCACTGAAGATGACTCCCGATCGAAAGTTGGTATATGGGCAAAATATAGAAATAAAAAACTAGTTTATTTAAAATACTTTTGTAATATTATTGATTTTGAACCTTGAGTTTATTAAGCAACAAACAAAACCATAAACTAATATTGGTCCAAAAATAACTCATTAATTACATGGTGCGACAGTTCAAAATATCTGGGTAGTGATACTATTTTTCTTGTAGGTATTATCATGTGAAATAAGAATCTGTGTGTAAAATTTTAAAAGACAATCAACTTAGGGACTGACTTAAAATGGTTTTTTAACCGTAAGTCAAGATTTTGAGGGGTGTCTGACAAAATTCACGCACATATTCTTGTTTTACTCGACAAGACCTTCAAGAAAAATATAATAATTTCCCAGGTATTTTTATTTCATTCTATTTTGTATCACTGTGCTACTTGTAAACTTCATCTTAAACGATTTTCTATGTACATAAAAGATTAAACATGAAAAAAATCTGTTTAGTTGCATTAAATTTATTTACCTTTTGATTTATGTACTTTTGAGAAAATGTTTCAATTTATATTTCTTAGTAAAAGAGCTCTTATTAGCTCTTATTATTAACTATTACGAAAGACATCAAAAATTTGCATGTACCATAGTTAATTTTCCTTTTAACTCAATTCATTGTTTGTTTCTGGCTTACAATCATCCGGAAAAGCACTAAAAGTACTAAAACTTTATAAAAATGCACCAAATTTAGTGATTTTTTTTAAAATTTTTGATAGAAAAGATCTTCATCTAGATAAAAAAGTGCTGATTTAGCAACACTGTTTCAACTAGTTTTATGTGTATGATAGTAATTCATTTCAAATCCAGGTACATATTGGAAACCTAGACCAGGATTTTTTTTCATTTTTCAATTTAGTAGATGAAATGTTCAAGTCCCGGACGGATGTCTCTGGTGAAGATTTAGAGCATTTTTAAAGTATTTAACGGAGTCATTGCGTTGACATTTTTATGTTTTTCAATCGCTTTGCTTAAAATGTGGATGTTAAAATTTAAAATCTAAAAACGAAAGGAAGTGATAAGATCCGAAAAGTCAATGGACTGTGGTAATTTTACTATGAAGTATTTTGACTGCTATTCCAGCTCAAAGTCAATATCTCAAAGCATATAAACTTCTATGTGCATTTAAATCTTGGTTGAGGGGAGCGTCCTTAAAACTAAATGAAAATTTGAAATGCCGGATTCGATATGGCGACCATTGTATTAAACAATAATTACAGTGAACCAAAAAAAAACTTGAACAGTATAATTGCTTAAGTTTATTTTGCATTATATTTGAAGCTATGTACACTAACCACATAAAATAAAAGGTTAAAATATTCTTTATTTTATTCACTTCTAAAAATAAGAAATCTCCGTAAGACAAAATGGAGATGGTATAATAAACTTTTTAAAACATCACTGAATTCAGTCACTTCTCCCCCTGTTGCTAACAAAGAAGATTTGGACCTTCTGGTTTTAGACTTCACCAAAAAATGCTCGGATGCGCTAAACAGAGCATGTCCGAAAAAAGTTTTCAAACAATTCCATAATCCCGTATGGTGATCTCGGGAGATTGAAATTCTCAGAAAGGACTGTCGTAGAGACTTTAACTACGCAAGGCGTAGCAATAGTGAGGACTCATGGAATAGCTATAAGTCTAAACTAGGCATTTACAAAATTACAATCAGGAAAGCAAAGAGGGCCTCTTGGTCCGCCTTCTGCACAGAAATAGAGGGTACTTCCGAGGCTTCAAGGCTCAGGAAAATACTATCGAAATCCCCGACAGTACCAAGCTTTCTTCAAAAGGAAGATGGCACCTGGACGGATTCATGCATCGAAACCCTAGATTCCTGGTAATGTTTACTCTGACATTTCCAGCTTTCAAACACTCCCCTGCGACCTTACGCCTCAAGAGATTGAGCAACTGACCAGCAAGGAGAAGTTAAGATGGGCGATCTATTCGTTCCAACCTTATAAATCTCCAGGTCCCGATGGCATTATACCAGCTCAACTCCACTATAGCTTTAATGCTATAGTACCCTGGCTTCAGACAATCTACTATGGTTGCCTACGCCTTAACTATATTCCAACAGCTTGGAGAGAGACAAAAGTTATCTTTATACCGAAAGCGGTTAAGTCCTCTCACACTAAATCGATAGACTTCAGACCTATAAGCCTCTCTTCCTTTCTGGTTAAAATTCTAGAGAGACTTATTGGGCTTCTTCTTAAGCCGAAACTTGACAGGCTTCTAAAATCCCAACATGCCTACATTAAAGGCAAATCTACAGAGACACCTCTGCACTCTCTTGTGTCTACCATCGAAAAATCATTTGAGAACAAAGAATACGCACTTGCTGCTTTTCTAGATATAGCAGGGGCATTCAATAACGTCCTTCCATGTGCAGTCACCTCGGCCTTGTCGGAACTGGGGGTGGAGGATTTTCTCGTGAGTTTCATACACCAGATGCTCTTGGGCAGGGTGGTGAACTCAGAACTGGGGGATCCTTCACTCGTAGGTTTGTAAGCAGAGGCACTCCGCAGGGAGGAGTTTTGTCTCCACTTCTGTGGTCCGTGACCAGCTGTTGCGTATCATGGAGGGGGAAGGCTACAAGGTTGTTGCTTATGCAGACGATATTGCAATAATTTTTAACGGAAAATTTCCCCAGACTCTCTGTCAACTCATGGAGAGAGCACTCTTAATTCTCTCGAGATGGGCATCCACATGTGGTTTAAGTGTAAACCCCGAGAAAACAGATCTCATTATTTTCACTAGGAAATATAAAACCCCCAACTTAGAACCTCCGCGTCTGAACGGCACGAGGTTGCTCTTTAGCGACAGCACGAAATACCTAGGAGTTATTCTGGATAAGAAGCTTATCTGGAATGTTAACATTAAGGAACGTGTTAAAAAGGCAAACATAGCACTATTTGCCTGTAAAAAAGCTATAGGTAAAAAATGTGGTTTCTCCCCCAAAATAGTACGCTGGATTTATACAGTAATTGTCCGCCCCATACTAATGTATGGCTCACTGGTGTGGTGGAGGGCCCTTGATAAGGCAACCGCACTTCAAAAGTTTGCAAAGGTGAAAAAAGCGCAGGTCTTTGTAACACGGGGGCACTGTCCTCAACACCAACTAGCGCCCTCAATGTCATGCTTCACCTTCCTCCTCTCGATATCTTTGCCAGGGAATGTGCCAACACAGCAGTCCTGAGACTTAGAGAATCTGGTAATTGGATAGGTAACAACTGCGGCCACACAATTATTCTGAACTCGTCTGCACCCGAGAAAACAGACTACTGTGTGCCGTGCTTAAATCTTGAAAAGAACTATGCAGTTTTCATCTCTTCACGGCTGGACTGGGCAAACAAAATCCCCCTTAAAACCTTCGCCATAAAAATCTTCACAGATGGATCCAAACTTCGAGAACAAGTAGGGGGAGGTATCTACTCCTAGGATCTCGAAATCGAAGTGTCCTTTAGACTTCCTAACTATTGTAGTGTCTACCAAGCGGAAATGATGGCTATTCACGAAACCACTAGGATTCTAGGTCAAAAAGACCTTGAAGGAAAGAGTATTTCCATCTTTTCAGATAGCCAAGCTGCATTGAAAGCACAGAACTCAAATATTGACAACTCTAAAACTCTCACTGAGTGCCGCAAATCTCTTAACGAGATGGCAAGGCTACTCAGGATTCACCTCATATGGGTACTAGGACACAGGGATATCGAGGGCAACAATTTGGCCGACGAATTGGCAAGGAAGGGTACGACCACTAACACCCTCTTAAATGTGGACTTTATTGGTATACCCATTTCCTCTTATAAACTCCAGTGCAAGAACAGATCCTTAGGTCTTGCACAAGAACGTTGGGAACGCCTTGACACATGTAGGATAACTAAGCTAACATGGCCTACCTACGACTTAAAACGCACCAACTCACTGCTTGAGTTAAGCAGGGTAAACCTGTCAAAAATAGTAGGAATCCTAACGGGTCACTGCCTGATCGGAGCGCATGCCCTTCGGTTGGGAGTTGCATCAAACGATTTCTGCAGAAGCTGCAGATGTGAGGAGGAGGTAGAAAACGTTCAGCACCTCCTCTGCGAATGTCCGGCTCTAGCTAAAAGGAGAATGTTAACTCTGGGCCTTCCCTTTTTAAATGGACTTGCCGAAGTCTCATGCCTGGAAATCAAGCATATCCTAAAATTCACTATCCGCTCGAACTGGTTTGAGGAAGGGAATCTCTACTAGGTTTTAAAGAGATCATGTGGTATCACAACGGGCCTGCACTGGCCTATGTGTACGAGTCGTCTATCGGATTAGCTACCATTGCCTAACCTAACCTAACCTAACCTTATTCACTTTTCAAATAATTCAAAAAAAGTACTGAAAATATGCTCTTAAAACCAATTAACAAAAAACAAAAAAAGTACATTTCATTAAGCCAAAAAAAAAAAAAAAATTGTACCCTTTTATGTTTTTAACGGTTTTTTCTCTTAGTTTTTCTTTCCATTTGGGCCTACAAATGTTCGATTGGGTTCAAATCGGGACTTAGGGTAGGTGGAGAAGCATTGTTTTACAGTAATACCAAAGCCATTCTTCAACCACAAGTGAAAAATGCTTTGGATCATTGTCATGTACGAAGCTGTAATTGCCGACAATTTCTAGTTTTGCAGCTGTTTGTCGCAAATTGTTCTTTCAAATAATCAAATTTCTTCATCGTACCTTCAACAAACTGCAAGTTTCCAGCCCCATTAGCTCCCATTACACCCCAAAACAGAACACTGCCATGTTTGACCGTTTTATTAACATCTTTATGGTTCAATGCTGTAACCTTCTTTCTCATTCTCTCTCTAACACGCAAAACATCGTCTATTCTATGCAAGCATCTTCAATTTTGACTAATCTGTAAATTTCATTGAGTTACAAAACTCTACTAGCTTCCTGACATACTATTTCCATACTCCAGCCGTTTGTGTATATCTATTATTTGCTAACAGTGGCTTGTTACGGAGTGTATACCCCCTTAAGCCTTCCGAATGCAAAAAAATTTCTTACTGATTGTGGCTGTTCTGTGTTCGTTCAAGTTTTTCGCTATTTCCCCTTCGGATATTTTGGGATATTCGTTAATTATTCGACCTATTTTCCATTGAGTTTGAAGAGATAACATTTTTTTTGGCTTTGCACTTCAACTTGGTCTACTTAAAACCCATTTTTCTGATACATATCAATAACATATTTGACCGCAGAGTTCGGTTTTTTATCCTTTCAGCAAATTTCCTCAAACACTTCTTCTCTTCCCAAAGTTTTATAATTAATCTCTTAATTTCTATTAAAGTTTGCTTTGAATATATTTTGTTTTTTCTTTCGCTTAAACTGTAATTAAATAACATTGCATTACATTGAAAATATTAAGAGCAAACTGCATGTAGCGTCGACAAATGAAAAAAAAAAATGGATTTGATAACGATACTTTTCAATACTGCATAATATGATTAGTTTACAAGTTTTTTTTTGGCTTCATGAAAAATGCCTATTTTGTCTTTTATTAATTTTTTCGAAGAAGATGATATTTTTACAATTTTTGTTAAAACTATTTAAAAAGATAATAAAATAAAGAATTTTTAACATTTCATTTAATATGGTTAATGTACATAGTTTTATAAGATAATGCAGCATACATATAAGAAAGTATACTGTATAAGTTTTTTTTTTTTGTTAATTCATTACATGAAAGGGCCGAATTCATTAAATTAAAGGGCTTATAAATGGAATTTCGAGTTGTACTTTGATAAACTTAAATATAATACTTTAAATAATTGGTTAATACTTTGGTATTTATGTATTTTTATATTTTTGCTTCTGGAAATCGAATCACGACATGTTGAAATTCCGTCAAGTAAGGCACGCTATTTCTTGAACAATTTTAGACTTCTACGTCATCTTGAAGCAAGAAATTGCATTTTCTTGCATAAAATTATTCATACACAGAGTCCTCGTTACTTGTTTTAAAACTCTCATTTGGTAGATCAAGTAGAAACCTTAATATTTTAATCCCTAGACATAATTTTCTAAGCTCCAGTAGATTGTTCTACGTGATCGCAGTCAGATATTGAAATTCATTATCTGTTCCAATTGTAACACCTTTAAGCTTTTAGTTTATGAGCACTTTAACTAAATTTTTCTAACTACTTTCTTAGGTTGCGGACAGAGTGAACGTCGATTCATACAGGAAGGCAGACAGGCGCAAGCAGTAACCTGCGTAGAAACAAGATGGAAATAAAGCCAAGCTAAATTTTATCTCGCTTATTCACATAATTTGCCTGCGCCAGTCTGCCTGCCTGTCCGCTTCGGCGTTCACTCTGTTTGCAACCTAAGGGTTCACTTTTCTAAAACCCCTAATAAAGCTAAATCCTTCAAATTATGGATTTTTCATTTTAATATTTACTTGTTTTGTAAACTTATTTTGTAATCAACAATAATATATGTTGTTATTTCCGTTGTCACTGTAGCATTTAAAATTTAATATTACTTTAATATTACATTTCGATTTTAAAGTCCGGTAAATGAACAGTTAAATCATCTTGTGTCAAATGCACTTTTAAATATGTAGCATTGCAAGTATTTGATGAATCGACTTGATAGTAACTCGATAAAACTTACACGTTGTAAAAGTGTTGAAAAGAGATTTTCTGCAGTCAAAATTTCAAAACCATCATCATCATCTTCCTCGCCGGAACTTTGCGATTCATCATTGTCTTGACTGATTTTCTTTACTGGTCTGGAACTCCTATAAACATAAACATAGAAATAATTGAAGTAAATAAGTCACTTTGAAATAATACTTTTTGTTTAGCTTACCTTAATTTGTGTAGAGTAAAACGTGAATCGTCGTTGGCGTCTCGGTTGATCGAAGCCGTTCTCATTTTATGGAATGGCGAACCTTCGTCAACGCCAGAATCGTTTAGCAACGAGCTTCAAAGATTGAGTTTAATAAAAACGGTGATTAGCAAAACGATTAAGGTGTACCGTTAAATAGTTCCATCTATAGAACTTCTGAATAAATTCATCTCTTACTGGCATTGGTATTAAGGATACCCATAAGTAAGCAATTATTTCAGTGGCAACCAAAGAAATCAATTGATTTTGTTTTTAATAATACATACACGTGATCGATTATGTTATCAGTGTCGATATCTAAGACTTTAACTACACTTCTTACGCTAAGGGCCAATTTTTCAGTGCGAGTTTAAACTCTAATCAAATTAAACTGAGGTTCACTCACCAAAGTTGGATGTTTAAACTCGATTTAGGCAAAAAAGAAACACATTATATGACAATTTAACTTCAACGAATGCTTTAATATCTTTTAAACCGAGTTTAATACCAAGTTAACCTCAGTTTAATTTGACTAGAGTTTAAACTCGCACTGAAAAATTTGCCCTTAATGTTATAATTACAGCTTTAAGTTAAAAATGACGACGTAACTCAGACCACCTCGAACTTGGTACTCACCCGATTCTGCGCGTTGGTCGCATACGACTAAACGTTGAACGACTAGAAGTGGTGTGACTCGACTCAGATGGCTCGATACTGCCTTCGCGTGGCGTTATAAAACCACCGCCTTCCACAGCGATCGGTATAATAAATTCACGTGGGCTTTTCTTGATCGGTTGAGAGGATCCGGTAACGGTGGATTGCGACATATTCGTATTGGTGTTAGTATCCGATTCGGAGTCCAACGTGGATTGACGTGAAAGTGAGCCCCCAGATCTGAAATAACGTAACAGATCAGTAAAAAAAAAATCAAAAAAACCAAATTAGAGTAATATACTTTGTAGTCGTATTCGAGCCAGTACGCGTGTAAACCATCTGTGGACGTTGTATGGGTATGATATGTTCTTTGGGCTCCAAGCTGGTGGCACGCGCATTAAAACCTGTTGTTACCGGACTAAACGGAACCGGACCCTCTCGTGCTGGAGCACTGCGCAAATCGGCTACAGGATGTTGCATTTCGGTGGTAAACCTCATTGGAGACTGTTCCACAATGCGTGGCTTGATATCTAATTGAATTTCTGTTTTGGCTGTCTTGCGACGTGGTAAGGTGGCGGACTTTAGAGTGATTTGAGCTGTTGAAGTCTTGACGGTACCCGGATTGGGGTCACCACCAGGTGATGCTGCGAAAAAAACACGAATGAAGTAGTTAGCATAGAGCTTAATTTAAATTGTTTCAAACATGGAAAGAAAATTGAAAACGTTCAAAGCAACATGAAGTTAGGAAAGTGGGTTAGAGATGATAAAAGTAAGGTTAGTTGAAATACTATTTTTACCAAAAGGTGTGTTATTTTTAAACTTTGACTTTGTCAAAGTATCAGGTAATATCCAAAAATTTTGTCACTTACGCCACCACACTAAAGTGTTTGTAGATCGCCTCAGAATACGTTATACATACATCATACACAGAAGGAGTTCAGGGACAGAAAAAGTTTTTTATGCCTTATCTTTTCGAGAAACAAAAGTCTAACAACTTTTAAGGGTAAAATTTTGAAAACTTACTAATTATTTTTATGAAAATTTGAAATTTGTTTTCAAGTTTTTATAAGCATATAACGAAACGAAAAGCTCGAATAATCGAATAAAGAAAGCTGCTGCGACTACAAAAATTTTGAAATCCAAAAAGCAACAAATAACAAAAAAATATACATAGTTTTATTCACACAGAGAAAAAAATGATTTTTTACTTTTTTGTTAAAAATATAACGGTTAACAAAAACAAAATAAAAAGATAATCATTCTATTGATCCTTGATGTTAGTTTGAAAGTTTGGATTTTTTATTAAAAATTTTGAAGCAGCCAGTATTTATTGCATATTTTTGGGCACCATTTTTCTCTCTGTGTAAATATAGGTGTGATATAAAACGCACTCCGACGAACTGACAAAACAGCTAGACTTACATTTTAACAACGATTTCGAAGAAGAAGAAGAAGTGGTGGCAGGTGAATTGTAAAACGGTTTTGGCGAGCTATTTATGGCGGCGGTGGCAGTGGCAGTGGCTACAGGTGTTGGTGTTGGTGGTGTTAGTGGTGTCGGTGGTGTGGATGCAGCATATAAGGGTATCATTGATATGTGATGGTTGTTGTTTTGATGGTGTTGTGCTTGTTTTTGCTGTTGCTGTAGTGGTCTATGAAAATAATGTTGTTGTTGTTGTGGTTGGTTTGATGGTGTTGAAGGTGTGGAGTAAGAGGAATAGGCGTTACGATTGATTACATCATTTCCACCAGCAGCAAAACGTCCCAATATATTTTGCCGCACTGCCGCGGCGAGGGCGACGTTTGCATTCGGCGGTAAGAAGTTTGGTGAAGTCGGTGGTGGCATTGGCGAGTAAAGTTCGCTGCTATTCACACCATAACCGTTAACGCCACTGCCACCGAAACCAATAAAACCGCCACCTGCAGCACGCACATTAGCAGTAGTCAAGCCCCCGCCGCCGATGCCAAAGAGTGGTGATGTTGGTGATTGTGGTGATTTTGGTGTTGCTAGTGGCGCTAATGGCCTGCGTATAACTAAAAAAATGAACCAATAATGAATGATGATGAACCCACATGAATTGTTGTGTATGTTTGCATGTGTATAAGTGTGTAAGTGTATTTGGATTTTAATAAATGAATAAAAGTTAGAATAAATGAAAAGCAATACACATAAGCTGCGTCATAAGTTTTAAATCACTTGTGATTATATGTTTTTAAATTTGTGGGTGCTGTTGTTTTTGTGTTGTTAAATAAAACAAAATAAAAGTTAAAGCATACGCAGCAGTTAATTTTATTTAACTTGATTGCACTTTTAAAGTCGTAGCGAGCGTATTAAGTAGGTATCAATTAAAATAACTTTTTTTTTTGTTATTTTATTTTATGAATTTTTATACGAATTAAATTTCATCGAATTTCGATAGTATAATGAAGATATATCATTGAAGACTACGAGTATTACTTAAATTAAATATCGAAAAAAATTACATCCCGAAACGACAATTTTTCTCCTGTTTTAAACAATTTAAATTTTCATTAAGTTCATGGTTCCAGTCGCATCGTAAGAAAGCACACATCGGTATCAAAATATAACTGCACACTTTTGAAGAACACAAGCGACCAAAAATCTTTTGAAATTTGCCCTCTAGTGTCGCTTGGCAAAGGTTTTAGATGGCGACTAAGGTGCATTTCATATATAGACTCATTTCATGCCAAAATTACCATTTTTTTATGTCACCGTTACGGACAAAATGTAGGTATATATTTTGAAAGGTATCCAGGAAGTGCATCATCTTATTTTTATTTTCTTTTTTAAATTCGTATTTTTGTTGTTGTAGTAACACAAAGTACAAAAATTCAGACCTAACGTAGGCCTCCTATTTGACTTGATTAATCTTTCATACTGAGCGCTCTTTATGTACTGGGAGCGTTCGCACCGTATGCATATTAGCTATGGAATAGTGTCGTATGGACCTTTTACAGCGTCTTTTTATTGTGTGATGATTTTGAATCCTCTAAGGCAGTGCAGGATTGATAAATGACTTTTTCATTTTGGTATACAAATTTACAAAAAAATGTACTTAATGAAAAAAAAGTATGGAACAAATTTTCTTTACTTCACTGATAAGAAGGCCTGGCAGGTATAGGAAAGTATACATAGTCTTGATCAGCATCACCTCCTGAGCCGATTTCGCTAGGTCAATCTGTCGACTCGATTACAACCGCAATTTTCAAAAGCTATCGTATTTAAATTTGGTATATATGCTTATTTGAAAATACAAAGATCAAGTTCGAGAACGAGCAAAATCGGATGAAAACCACGCCTTTTTTATCAAACAGTAAAATTTCTAAATACGCCTCAAAAATTTTTTGCAGTTACTTGATATTGTGCACATAAGCTTTGAAGTAAAATATTCACCATATATTTCAAATTTGTAAAAATAGTACAAAAACCACGCCTACCTCCTAAGAGAAGCTATGAAATTTAATAAATTAAAATTATGAACATATGCTACGTATATTTAAATTCACTTTGAGTTTAGAATTTGGCAAAATTGATATAAATTCGACCAGTCTCCCAGACGTCATCAAAGTAGCATAACTTTTATAAATTCCACAAAAATGTGTGTGTGAACAGCATATTTAACACATAATCTATCATATTATAACACATGTTAATATCTTAAATGTGTTCTACATTTGAGTTTTCGCAAAATTGTATAAACTCCACAACCGTAATCTATACGAAGTGACGTCATCAAACTTTAAAAACATGCATAACTAAGAATATACTGTGGGGTATCTAAGCTTCGACCCAGTCGAAGATAATTCCTTCTTAACTTTTATTTAAATTAAAGTGAATGTGTTTTTAACAATTCAGTTCATAAACCTTACAAAAAAATAACAAAGGTTTTTATTTATTTTAAATTATTCACAAAGTATTTTATAATCACAAACAGGAACACAAGTTAATAATATTCATAAAATTAAATCAATAAAATCTATAAAAAAATCATATAAACATACAGTTTAGAGGTATTTTTATAGTTAAAAAACAAAAATTTCTATAAACGTGCGAATTTTTTTCGTTACCTTAATATAGAAAGGCCACTAACATTTTTTTTAAATCAGATTCTTCACAGATGCCTTTAGGGCAACCACCCGCAATCTGACACAATCCAGCCCAAAAATTTTTTAAATATTAGTCAGGGCCTTTCTATGTTAAGATAAAGAAAGAATTTCATAGGAAAATCTTTCAGTTAAGCAATTATTCTCTTTCCGTCAAATTTTAGAAATTTTTTCATTTGATATATTACTTCTGAAATCAATATTGTGGCATTTAGTACATTAGATTTTAAAAATATTTTGCTTAAATTAAATAAAATAAATTGTTCAATCGGCAGGCTTTTTCTGTAATTAGTTTTATTAAAGCTTGAAAATAAAATACTCTTTTAACATTTGCTGTCGAATGAAAAGTTGAAAGAATTCCTTAAGCAATTTTATAAAAATTGGAGAAAATCGACTCTTTAAAATAATTTTTTATGTATTTTACAGAGTACCAAAATACAGAACTAGGTAAAATTTTTAATTCTATTAAATTGTGTGCTTACTTAGAGTTCTATATTCTTTGTTCATTATAGAGTGAAAAAAAATGTACCGAAAACGCTTTGGCAGTAGGAAAGTACGAAAAATATAAAATTGTACCAAAAAAGTACAATTGTACCGAAAATATCAACCCTGGGGCAGTGTCGGGCAAACCAATACATTAACATGCATACTTGTGTGTGTGCCTGAGAGAGCGACAGCGCTATTTTTTTGTGTACGAAAATAGTTGCGCAGCGAGGTCTTGCTTTCATGAATGCCGAACGTCAACTGACATGCTTGGCGTTGACAAAATTTATCTCACTGTACGGCCGAACGCCATTGTTCGTACATTTCACGAAGAAGCGTATAGTGTACGTGTGAAAGCATTGCGCTGGCAGCAAATTGTAGCCTATTCACATTGAATAGGAAATTCGAAAATGCCCGACACTGCTCTAGGGACATCCTGGTAGAAGCGTTAGGAGTAAATATTAGGGGTATTCAAGGGTTGTTGCGAATTGCAAGAGTGTGAAAATGCAAGGTAATTTTCGCACTTATGCGTGAACATCAATATTGCAACTTAATTATGCAATAAAATTAAGTGCCGAATGAACAGTAAATATATTGCCACCTTATTTCGAAATTATAAAAAGTTATTAAAATCTACGTACAAACTTAACCTTTTTAAAGTTTTACCCAGGTGGCAACCACGTTCGAAAACAACCAAAACACGAATCATCTGTTTAGCATCGGCTTGTGCGTTCTCGCAATTGGTTTGAGCAGTGCATAATTCAAGAAAAGTTGCAAAATTGCTTCCAATGTGTTTGTTGTTGGAATGATGCGAAAGTTCGCAATCATGCATTTTCGCATCGTCGCAACTGCGTCTCGCATCAACCCGTGAATACCCCTATTATAAAACGTCACTTTTGTGTGGAAACCTCCCTTAAGTTTTGAGAAAAGGGAGAAGTATGTCTAAAAAAATATTGGAAATGAAATGAATGTGGGTCGGTGATACGAATAAACTCTTTTACGAAACACTGGAAGCGGTAGAAGGGTTGGAGCATGTATTTTGTATCGGGGATTCCTTAAAGGATGGAGATAGGAAAATTGTATATTCAAGAGAATTGTTAAGGAGAACAAATTAATAAGGATTGGGCATACACTTGAATGGCTCTATGAAATAAGGCCCCAGGAAATAAGCGTCCAAACTACAAATGAAATAAGGCACCAAACATTTCTATACAACACAACAACACAAATAATTGGGATGTTATTTCCTATTTTGGGGCTTTATTTCATTTTTGAAAAATGGGGCATTATTTCATAATGAAATAAGGCCCCAAGAGTAAAATGAAATAAGGCCCCAAAAATTATATTAGTAAAAAAAGCATGAATATTTGGGGTGTTATTTTGATTTTTGTGACCTTATTTAACTTTTTAAATTAGGGCTTTATATCATTGTAAAATAGGCCACCAAAAATTTCAACACTCCTTGAGGGTCAGACTTGGATACGGTTGTTATAACAACTTTTCGCTTTTTGTTATTTAAAATCAATTGAAAGTTTCTCAATTGAAAAAATTTTAAAAAATATATTAAGTTTTGATATTTTTCCAGCGTAGTGAGGACATAATAAAAAATAACAAAATAAAATTAATAATTAAAATTAAAAATCCACTTATAAAACTATAACAAAATATGAATAACGGCAAGACACCTGTAAAGCAAGAGTTAACCTTTTGGCGGAAGGAAAATTTAACGACTTTCGCACTTCACAAGATCTCTTACGAGTAGGAACTTAAATTGGACTCTATTGAAATTACACTTTAGTTATGAAATATAACTAAAGCAACAAAGTTTTCTTAATAATTACATATTTGTAAATTAAGATAGATTTACAAAACAATAATTATATCATATAAGCTCAAACGATTTGGATTACAAATTTATAAAAATATTTAGTACAGGAGAGTACTATTTTTTTAATTTCTGTATGAGATTAATGAATTTCTTAAAGATATTAAATCATTCATGTCTACAAATAAAAATATTAACAATTGTGGGATGTTTTCATTTATTGTGGGGTCATTCTTTATGAGTTTTGGGGTGATATTTCTATAATATTGTGGTATTTTTTCCCAATGGAACTATACCCCAATTTTGGGGTCTGATTCCGTTTTAAGATTTGATGCCTTTTATTTAGGGATGCATTTTTGTGGAGCCTTTTAAAAAACTGGCATATTTGAATTTGGGTCCTTATTGGGTCCTATTTGGGTCCTTATCGTCGAATTGGGGCTTTATTTCGTAGGGTGCTATTTTATAATGAAATAAATTCCCATATTTGGGGCCTTATTTCGTTTTTGTTTTGGGGCCTTATTTCACAGAGCCCACTTGAATCCTCTAGGGACACCGTGGTTGCAGTGGGAGCGTCGGGAATAATTTTCATAAAATCTTCACTTTTGTATGGAAGCCCCCAAAGGGGTGGAGAAAGGGGGCAAGTTTGTTTCGAAAAAATGTTGGGGATAAAAAATTAATAAGGGTCGGTCACATAAGCCACCATTCTATGGGCGACTCTTGAGCAGCTGTGGGCTGATTTGTCTGAAAACCTCACAAATTTTTTAACTTTGACCTTGATGAGACGCCATTTACCCCTTCCCCATCCCTTTAATTTCTTGGCTCATGCATTTTTGTATCAAGCCTCACAAAATAAAATGCGCCAGCGTATCGAAATCGAAAAATCTTGCACTATGCCATAGCTAATGCATATATGTAAGCACAAACAAATTTCGCTTGGTCGCGGCTATGTATTGCACTGTATATTTATGCGTTTGGTTATGCCGTGGTTATGCTAGCCAAACATGATTGCCGAACATTTTTTGTTGTTATTTATTTACGTATAAAATGAAGAAATGTACTTTTTCTCATATTCATTTTCTCGCTCTCGGACCGAACATTTTGATTGCTGATTGAAACGCCAAACATGCTGAACTTTCTTGGCTGTAGTCATTTTGTATAATAGCACCAAAAACGTAGGTAAAAGTATTAAAAAGTGAAGTTGATTGTGTCTTCAAGTAACCCTTAACCCTTTCTGTTGGCTGTAGTCATTTTGTATAATAGCACCAAAAACGTAGGTAAAAGTATTAAAAAGTGAAGTTGATTGTGTCTTCAAGTAACCCTTAACATAAACAGCTAGCTAGCATGTCAGATATATGCAAACCATTTTGTTTAAGATATTATAATAAAAATTCAGAGTAAGTAATATCAGTTCGTATATTTCAATTCATTAATTTTAAGTACAAAAATGCAAATAAGGGTTGTGCTTTTTTGTGTTTTGACATACTATTACATATAATGCAACTGTGCCACCAATCATAGCATAGGCACATATTACACGATGATCGTTGATCGGCGTTCAATGAACACTTTTTTACGCTCTTTTACATTTTGATCGCTGCTAGGTCACATGATGATCGTTTCATCGCGATCAAGTCTTGTTTTTTTCTTTATTCCAGTAAGAATTCTTGTTAAAAATAAGGGTTTCATGCAACTTTTTTTTTAATAACTTTCAGTCGAAAAGCAGTACTTCTAGTACTTTTTAGCTACTAAAAGTGAACATATCTTAAATTTTTCCACTCAGCAACACTGTTTTGATTGTGATTGCTGTCATGTACAGCGTTCAAAAATGAACATATCTTGATCGCCCTAACAATTGTTCATCCGCTCTGGCTCTCAGTGTTTTTTGACAGTTTCGCATTGAAAGCAACAACAAAAATATTTTGAACGCCGATCAACGATCATCGTGTAATATGTGCCATAACCACCAAACAATCATTTCAGCGAAGAGAACAAATTAACAAAAATGAACACCGAACATGTTTGGCTAGCATAACCACGGCATTAGTGTTTCAAATGAATTAAGGAACTTTCGCTCTTTCCCATAGATCCGGAAAAACATTTCGCTTGCGCCCTGAGGCAATTGCCTCATTTGCCTCCATGTATTTAGAGTATTCTTAACAAAGTACCATTTCTGTATTTCGATCAATTGCTAAACAACTTATTTAAGTATTTTATATTCTAACAGTATGATTTTTCTGAACCGATATCAAATCTTTATTACTCATAAGCAGGGCTTGGATTTTGATGACCTAAAAAACTGCAAAAAATGACTTAAAAAATGACAAAAATTACCCAAAAACTGCAGAATATGACCTAACAACTGACCAAAATAACCTTAAAAACGCAAACAATTACATAGAAAATAAACAAAAAATAAAGCTTTAAAAATAATAATATTACATTCTAAGCTTAAAATTTATTTAATATAATTTTTATACATAGCATTACAGTATATTACAATGTACGTTTTTAAGTTATTTAAATTGAAAGAACGTCGATTGTCTAGCAAAATGTTTTCGTAAACAGAAAAACTCCTTTCCTTTCTGTTTACAAAAAAAGTCCCTTTTTTAATTTCCTACTATTAAAATTTGTAACCCCCGAAAAAATTTCATAAATAGAGCATAAAAATGGAGTTCATAAAAACAAGCATATCTTGAGTTTTTATCTAACACTTGTTACATCTTTCTTCATACTAAGGCTTTCAATCCCGAAGGGTTTTGATGAATTCCGGGATTTCAGGATTTGAAATTCATGATCACAGAATTTTTCGGGATCCCTAAATGCAAAAATTTTAAAATAATGACATTAAGCTGTATTAAAAGCAGGACCGTTAATAACTCTTTCTTTTTTTAGCAAAAACAATTGCATATTATTTTTTTTTTAATAGAAACCCAAACTTAATCCTTAAATTCATACTTAAAATAATCAAGAACACTCGAAAGCTTATAAGACAACACAAAGTCGAAATCATAATTACTAATGTAGACATGGGTTATAAAACAGTTGTAATGTACATAGAAAAATAGAAGGGAAAAAATTCAACAATAGCTGGAAGAAAAAGTCGAATTCTGAAATTCCATTTTGATTTTTAGAAGAAGCACTTGTAAATTTTATGATTGAAAAAATATACCACTCCTGATTAAACCAAATAAAAAAAAAAATTATATTAGAAAATAATGATTTGGTATCCTGATTTTTTTAATAAAAATCATAACCCTTACGGTCCCTTTTTAACGATATTTGCTATTATTTATATTATATAAATTACATGTTTAATAAGTTTATTTAATAAAAAAGTTATGATTTTTATATTTTAGAGAAGTTAAACACTTATTTCAGAATGAAAATCAAAAATATTTTAAAAAATCAAAACAATATTTCACTTTATTATAAACATACAAATATAAACGAAAGTAAGTTAAATAAAACAAACAACATAACTTTATATTTTAAAAAATTTAAAAAGAAAAACTTTTTCAAATAAATAAGTTTACTTTTAGTAAAAAAATTATGTGATTCCTTTTATAGTAAAATTAAATTAAATTACTTCTATAATTAAAAAAAACTATCAGTACAGAAATAAAATTATTGTACTTTCAAAATCCCATAAAAGTTGAACAGCTTAGCAAACAGAGTCTTTGAAGATCACAACCAAAACAAACTAAAAATATAAAGGGGTATATCAAATAAAATGGTGATTTCGATAATATAAAAAACCATCGTTTACATTGCAGTTGCATTTGTAGTTGCTGAAAATTTTTATAATTTTCTTGCGAATAGAATCCCGGGATTAAGGAGGGTTTGCAGTCCCGAGATTCCGGGACTAGGAATTTGTTTGAGATTTAGGGATCCAGGGATTGAAGCCCTACTACATACCCTTTCGTCAGTTACACCACGCACAGAGCTTTTTTCATCGAAGTCTATAAACAAAGATACTCCTATTTCGAGAGTTAATGTTTTTGATAGAAGGGACTACTGTTAAAGGAATATGTATGCTAAAAATTTGAATTTTTACATTTTTTAGCACAAAAAAAAACGAAAAAAATTATTTTAAAATTACACTAAAATTACCTAAAAATCTGAAAAATGCTCTAAAAATTAAAAATGTCAAAAAATGACAGTAAAATATCTTCAAATCACTTGAAACTACCAAAAAATGCCGTAAATCTAGTAAAAATGACCTGAAAACTAAAACCGATAAAAACGATGAAAAATTATTAAAAAATTACCTGAAAACTTTTCATATTTTGAATTTAAGAAACATAAATGGACGTTCTAAATAACATAAATGTCTTAGAAGCAGTAGAAAAAAGAAGACAAGTCATCAAAATCCTAGCCCTGCTCATGAGTAATATTTTTTCAGAATCCAAATTTGAGTAATATCAGAAGACTTGAGTCCACTGTTATTCGTTGCATTGGTTTTTTGTTTTTGTTGGTGCGCTTCGTATATGCTTCGTTTTCTATGCAAAATGTAAAAGGTGTAGTTTCAGAAAATGCAATATCTCTATTAATACTTCCAAATATTATTTTTTTTTTTAATGATTCTGAAAAGCAGAGAAATTTTTTCTTTTACCACTTATTAGACTCCGAGAGGGAGAACAGGTTTAAAATGGCAACTTTTTCATAAAAGTCCAAAAAATAAAATTTTTTTGTTATATAGTGTAAGACCAAAATTTTTTGGAAACCATTATTGTACCACACAATAAAGAAAAACAACTTTTTTACAAAACAATTTTCACTCACATTGCTCTAATACATTGTCATATGTTTTTGAGTAAAAAGTAGTCTTGCATACTTAAGACGCTTCGTCAAACGTGGAGCAGATCAAAGTTTTAAAACTTTTAGGTGGGGGGGACTGGTGTGCAAGATGCGCCAGACCGTTGAATGGAAAACGGGAACCCCAGCAACATTAAACAAGTCACTCAAGCTTTTTTGGGAATTGTTTGCACTTCTCAAACTATGGCGGACTGCTTGGTATTAAATTTGTTTTTCCATCCACTATGCTTGTTTTTGCCGTAGCCCTTATAATCATTTAAAAAATTTATTTGCTCCAATCTTATCCCTTTAAAAGTGGGCGTAACTATACTAACCTTTTTTTTAATACAGCATTTTTATTAATTTGTGTGGCAAAATATTTTTCCAAAACTATCTCTTGCTTAAGAGACAACAAAACAACCGCCGAAATTTCAGCTCAATCGGCCCAGTAGTGTTGGAGTCTATAGCCATCACACAAAAAGACACCCAAATGCCCGAAATTTGACTGAAATCTGAATACTGTTGCACTAAAAAAATTCCAGAATCTTACAATATTACAATATTATTCCCAACATTGGAGACTCCTTTAATTGGAGAAACCTTTAATTTCCACCCTACTTTGGGGTAATTATTTCATCTTGATAAAAACTTACGGCAAAAAACACCGTTGATTTTTGACGAAAAAGTGATTTTTAAATCAAAACCGCTGCCAGACGATCAAACCTATTTCGATATCCTTTTGTATTTAGGATCTACTTGAATCCAGCATTCAGAATATGAGTGCCGAAACAAGTTTTTTTACGTCTGAACAAAACGATCCACCTTAATATACATTCTTATCAGCTTAAAAAGGGCCAGCGATTATTACCAGAGCTGGGTCAAAAACTACTCATTACAATTCAATTCCAATTCCTTGGAATTAGGAATTGGTAATTGATCCTCTCAATTCCTCAGGAATGTTATTGGAAAAAATCGTAAATTCCATTACAGGAATTGAAATTGGTATTTAAACACCTCAATTCCTTGGAATGGAATTGAAAAAAGGTCAATTCCATTACAGGAATTGTACTTGGTAATTGAATACTTCAATTCCTCATAAATGGAATTGAAAAAAAATCGTAATTTCTGTTACAGGAATTGCAATTTTAAGTTAAAATTTCAATTATTTTTTCATTAACTCAAAACTACTTCATTATGTATTAGAAAACTTTTCCCACTGTTAGTCGGTTAAGGAAATATTTACAAATGAATGTATTATCAAAGATACAAAGTTTTTGGTTTAATACTACATTTTAAGTTCATTTATCTACTAACAAAGCAATGTTTTCCAATTCTATTCCTAAGGAATTGGGGCGTTCAATTCACTGTTTAACACAAAGAAAAAAAAACAAGGTTCCGCCGTACATTAGATAGATTCTATTCTGGCGTTTTCCCGTCACATATTTCTACGGCGGTTTCATTTTTGGCGGCTGCATATATTTTCATGTATTTTGTAGAACGACGAATCTGACAACCGACATCCGCTTTGGTTCTGTTCGGGCTCATAAGTCGCTGCGACTCTTGCTCAACGAGTTCACTTTTGACGGCTTCGTTAACTTGCGTGTGTTCTGTTGTGTGTTCTACATCGCCGGTCGTTACGACTTTTGATATTGTTCGGGCTCTAACACTGAGTTTTGTGGGACATTTTAACACCAATTCTAAATAAGTGAGAAATTAACCCTTAAATGCTTTTTAAGTTTTCACTTTTTTTGGGATTCAAGTTGGTTTTTGAGCTTTGGTGTATTCAGAGACTTATAGTAGAATTTTATGGCAAATATTTTTGTGGAATATTTTAACCCGTTATATCCCTGTTTTATGGGTCTTATTTGCCCTTTATCAAAACCAGGTCAAAAAAGACCTATACATGGAAGAGTTAGAGGTTTAAAATGTTCCACGAAAATGTTTCTCGTAATATTTTACATAAATGTGCTGAACCATCCTATACCCAAAACGTAAGGGTCACATGGTTTCGCTTGCCGATTCACTATGAGAATGTTCAAAAGGGGGATAAATTAAAGCCCCTCTAAAATAGAACTCAGACGTAAACTTTCAAAACGACGATACACGTATATTTTTTTTTTGTCTCCTCGATCAGAATCCGTTGGTGGAACCTTGTTATTTTGAAAAAAAATTATTTTGTTGTTCAGTGTTATTAATTACAATTACCGTAATGGAATTTACAATTTTTTTCAATTCCATTCCTGAGGAATTGAAGTGGTCAATTACCAATTACAATTACTGTAAATGACTTGACAATTTTTTTTCCAATTCGATTCGAGAAATTGAGGTGTGGAACTGCCAATTACAATTCCTGTAATGGAATTGACGATTTTTTTCCAATTCTTTTCCTGAGGAATTGAGATGTTTAATTGCAAATAACAATTCCTGTAATGTAATTGAGAAGTTTTTCCCAGTTACATTCCTGAGGAATTGAGATGTACAATTACCAATCCTAATTTCAAGGAATTGGAATTGAGGTGGAATTAAAGAAAAAAAGAAACATTACAACCCAGCTCTGATTATTACATAACGTTTTTTCACGAAAAAACGGCTCCATTTAAAGAAGAAAAAGTGCTGATTTATCTAGACAAGGTACCGTATTACAAGTACATAAAGCAGATGGCAGAATTGCATGAATTAGGCTACGAATTGCTTCCCTATCCACCGTATTCTCCTGATCTGTCCCCAGTGACTTTTCCTGTTTGCAGACCTCAAATAATGCTTGCTGGAAAGAACTTCAGTACTAATGAAGAAATAATCGCTGAAACTAAGGCCTATTTTGAGGCTAAATAGAAATTGTACTATAAAAATTGTATCGAAAAATTGCAGGGTATCGAAGGCAACTTTGTTAAATATTAAAATCAAATTTTACCAAAAAATGTGTTTTACTCAACATGTTAGCCTACGAACATTTCAGCCCATCAGATATGTATATGCTTTGACAAATGAAGTCTAGCAAGTATCGAGCTCTGCAGTCTTAAGAAATTACTCAGTTAACAAGTGGATCATCCTATGAACGATCTTTGTTTGAGTGATCCTTGACGAGCAGTGGATTGCTCCTTATTGACCCAAGCTAGGTGTATTTTGTGTTCTCTTTTAGAGCATTACATGTCCTAGGAAGGGTAGCGCTCCCTAAAAATCCCAGAGGAGCTGTAAAGGACAAGAAATGATGTGGATCAAGAAATGATCCAAATTGGTCAACAAAGGAACATTTAAAATATTTTTTATATAATTTATATAATTGCTCGCCTATTGATGTCATAAAATAGTAAGGGAGCACAAAATCACAAGTGCTCAATTTTTGATCTCATAAAACAGCAAAAGAGCGCTCCCTTGTTGCTTCTCATGGGAGCGATCACATATTTTTTTTTACTGCAAATAACTTACTCGGAACATTTTTTTGAATTATAAAATGTTTGTCAATATAATGTGGTATTTGTATTACAAATTCAGATGGTATGGAAATTTGTCATTTCGGGATTTTTTTTTTTAATTTCGTTAGATTCGTTTTGTAAATTGACTTCGTGAGACCAACACCTCATTGCAATGCATTGATGTGATCTGATTCAAGTCGTTGCTATCGGCTGTTATTCAAATGTATTGTATTGGCAAATATTATTAGTTTTTTTGCTTTCTTTTCTTAAGTATCAGTATTTTACAGCTATGCTAACTACTTTCATACGATTCAAAACATTTTTCGATTTAACGTACCTGGCTGTATTGCATTTCCGATAATTGCTCGCGCATTTTTGAGCTTACGTTCACGCTCACGCTCCATAGGATCTTCATCATGCACACCGATGCTCTCCGTTTTGGCACATAGTTGATCGACTTCGTTGGAAGACTCGTGCTGTGCCTGACGTAATAGAGCTATGGAGTTCTCCATTGAACGTCGCGCTTCGTCGAGTGAGAAATTTGTCATTGAATTCTTGGAGTCGCTGCCCTCGATTGAATTGCTCTGGGAAAGTGTTGCTGGTGGCGAGGCAGTGACACCCGTTGGAACTGTTTTCTCAGCAGCGGCAGCAGCTGCAACCTGTTCCATAGCTCTCAACTCTCCTGCTGTTGGCCCCTGTGGTGGAGCAGCAGGTTCACTGGCTTTGCGCTCAAATTCCTTTTTATAACTGCCCACACTGACACCGGGCAAGACAAACTTCTTTGGTTTTTCAGCACCGTTGCTAGCATTCATCTGTTGAAATTTCTCGGCAGTCTCGAGTATGCGAGACTTACGACGATCATTGAATTTATTAAGCGGCGTTTCGTCCTGGAGACTACATTTCCGCACAAACTGCGGAGTTGTCGCCGCAGTAGATGCTGTTGGATTTGTGATAGCAGCTACTTTACTACTAGATGGTTCGGTAGCTGTTGTGTTATTCTGTTCAGGCGTAGTTTGGCCAATTGCATTCACCAAATCAGCTGTTTTGTGTTTGTTGACGAATTTTTTGATTACCTTAGTAGCGTCTTTCTCCTCAGGTGCCTCCTCGACCGAGTCCAATTTGCTTATAGTTTTCTGTCGAGGTAATATCGCTGATGCCGTCGTCGGCTCCGCTATAACAGAATTTTGTTCCTTTGGCACTTTCTTGGAGTTATTGTCCTGTATAAGCTGCGTACACATATCGCCCACATTTTGCATGTCCAGTTGTGAGAATGTCGTGGATTTTTTTGTCGCTGCTGAAGTCTCTTCTGGAACTGTTTCTTCTGTTTCCATAGGCATTGACTTCAAAGTCTCTTCCTTCTCTTCATCTAATGCAACTTCATCAATGACCAGTGCACTGCTGCCTGCCTTCTCTTTCTTTTTAACCAAGCCAGCGGCATTCTCTGTGGAAACTGTATTCTCCAGTTTACGTTTACTCTGGATAGGGCTCTGAGCGGGTGTAATGGTACGAGTGGGTGAGGGCATTAATGCTGCTTCACCGCCAGCTATAGTGTTGATAAGGAGTGAGAGAGAAGAGAGAGAGAAAGAGAGAGAGAGTAAAGTGAGGGGGGTTTAATGAATTTTGGCAGTTAAATGAGAAGCAGTCAAGTTAAGTGTACTTCAGTGAGCACATAAATTTCAGTAGTGGTGTTTGAAGGACCAGGCGAACGAGCGAACGAGAGAGAGTGAGCGATCGATCAGTGTGTGGCAATGGATTAAATAGTTTAGCAGATTTCGATAATTTACATAGAAAATGCTTTGCCATAGTTGCCCCCTTTGAATATTTGCCAATTTATATGTACAAAATTTAATTAATTTCTTATTAACTATTTTATTTTCATGGTAGTTTTTGATTTTTAAAAAATGTCTTAAAACTTAAAACTGGAAAAAATGCTTGACTTCTTGTAAAAAAAGAAATGAAGAATCCGGATTTGATAATGAGAAAATATAAAGTATGATATCAGGATTAGGGTGTCTTCTGTATATAGATTAGGGTGTCCCAAAAGTATATTTTTTATTTATTTTAACAGATGTCCGCGGCTTTAATATTTCCACTTGACCTTAGAAACACCCTCTGTGAATAGCATCTCAATTGGTAAAGGTTTAGAGGTCGCGAATACATTTTCGAATTTTCTCATACGATTTGTGTGAGGAAAAATCAGTTTTGCTGGTAAATTGAATTTAGAGCCATTATCTTTTAAGCAAAATGGTTAAAAAAAGCATGTTCCCTCAAATTTTGTCTGTTATGACATATCCAAATTTCATTTTCATCGGATTATTATTTGGTGGTTGTCCAAAACGATTAAAAAATAAAAATATAAATACAAAAAAAATACTTGTAATTTTTAATCCATAAACCTATAATAACCCTATGAATTTTTTCTTCATTGTGCTTTCCAATTATCATTATCTAAAATATAAGAGATAGATAAGAGATATTGATTTTTAATGAAATAATTCCATGTAAAAGTATTAATTTATATAGGTATCTCTATGAAGTGAGCCACAGACCACCAAATAATAATCTGATGAAAATGAAATTTAGATATGTCATAACAGACAAAACTTGAGGGAACATGTTTTTTTAAAACCATTTTGCTTAAAAGATAATAGCTCTAAATTCAATTTAACAGCAAAATTGATTTTTCTCCATACAAATCGTATGGGATAATTAGAAAATGAATTCGCGACCTCCAAACCTTTGCCAATTGAGATGCGCTTCACAGAGGGTTTTTATAAGGTCAAATGGAAGTGGAAAAGCCGCGGACATCAAACACGATTTTTATTAGGACACACTAATATAGACAGATAGAATGACTGGAGAGAAGAGATATGTGAAACCAAGAACTGCTCATTAAATAAAAGACTTGAATGCTAAAGGCCCAACCAAGTTATGCTTAACCCATTAAGCGCCACTGTACTCATTTGAGTACAGCAAAATATTTTTAACTTTTAAAGTTTTCTTTGTTGTCATTAGTGAATTTTTTTGTTAATTGCCAATTGTTAAGCGGGTCAATTCCATTTGTTTCTCATCTTTTTTTTTAAATATGTTTTCTTAAAAAAAAAATAAAAAAATAAAAAAAAACTAAAAAAATTGGCATTTTCAATTGGCAGATACAAAAAATTTTATAAATGTGTTAAAAAGGGTTGCCATCAGCTCACAAAAAAATATTTTTATTGTGCTGTTTGGCTTATAAGCTGTGGCAAACGCAAAATTTCTCAGCAAAAATACACACATTTTCCATGATTTGCTTAAACATACACAAACAAAAAAAATATTTTTTATTGAAAAATTTGGCATACAAATAATAAAAATTTAATTAAACACATTCTCAATACTGTTAGCAACCCTATTCTGCTTAGCAAGCTACGATGCCAAGCGCTCTCTCTCAAGTTGCAAAAAGTAAACGAAAGTTAAAAAACTGAACGAAAGGAATGCTTAGACAAAACTTGAGCGACTTCATATATTGCTGTGTAAGTGCGTGCTTTTGCTCTCAAACTTTTGTTTGCTTAAGCACAACTTGGTTGGGTCTTAAGTGTTATAGTAAAGTTTTGTTCCCTAATTGTGTGTGGATAGAAAGGTATTCGTGGTATTAAAATTATCTGATAGGATCAAGAACAATTCTCGGGGCATGTACCTTATTTCAGTTCTTGCGAAAGCGCTTTAAAGGATCCTGGAAGCCGTAGTACTTCCCCAAGCTGAACTGCACTTTAGCGAAGAAATATGGACTTTTCAGTAAGACTCAGCGCCAGCTTAGGAGCAAGAATAACACAAGAGGGGTGTTGAGTTCACTTTCCGGACTTTGTAACGTCTCAAGAATGACCGCCATATTCACAGGTTCTCAATCCTATGGACTTTAGCATATGGTCGATTTTAGAGGCAAGGTCATGTGGCAAGCAACGTTAAAGTTTTAAGTCTTTAAAGCAAGAATTGTGTCGAAAGTGGGATCGAATAACGTTGGAGAAGCTGCGGCCCATAGCTCAAAATTTTGAAAAGAGTTTGAAGTTGTAAATTACTCTGGAGAAGGCCACTTCAAAATCAGCTATATATATTGTGAAAAATTTTTAAAAAACCTATATTTAAAAAAAATTGTTTTTGTCGCGTGGCATCTCCCATAAAAGAAAATTGCAATATCGAATAGCTTTGCAGTTCACTGCAAGTAAAACTTGGAACAACTAAAACTTGCGATATCGAAAAGCTTTAGAGTTATAGGTCGCACAGCTTCGCTATTCAGTCAGTATTCGACCTCAATTTACGCATGAAGCTTAACTGATAAAATTGAATGGACGTTGGACAAGGGGGCGTGGCAGCAATACGCCAGGATTCGCGAGAAATGATTAAGAAAGCTACTGTTTGCAGCACACTATAGTACGGAAAAGATGTATAGTCCTTTAGCCTCAACATAAAGGGGCGCAGACCGAGATAAATTGTTGGTCCTATTTTAGGAAACCAATTTAATTGAAACGTCAAGGCAGGTGTTTCTGCATTATAGAATTTTCATGAAAGAATCTTTCGTTGAAAGAAACTTTGACAAATATATCTGAGACAGCATTATACTCCAACTACTGGTTAACTATTCATTTTAGATCCATCATTAAAAATCAAACTTAGTTTTCATGAAAAAAAGAAGGGTTGATTTACTTTTTTTTCGGGCCGGACATTGAGAGGTTCAGTCAAAAATTTTATCTTTTATTAATATAGATAGTGTAAGAAACCTTTCATGATAACAGGGAAATCAACAGGACTATACTTTGAGAGTAAAGGAATGTGATCAAGGCGGATCGCAGTTTGGGTTATAATTCTTTTCATATACTCGAATCAGTAGGTCGTGTCGTACGGCTAGATGTACTAGGTATTTAACTTACTTTTAAAGCCAACTGTTGTAGCCCATGTTATAGAGGCAATGTTGAAACTAAGAACAGAGATAGATGGAGTATACAAATTACCAAACTCACAAATTCTAAAGCAACAGTCTAAGCAGAAAAATGCTGAAATAGGGTGGGAGAGGTTGATTCTATTTTTTTCGGTCCAGGGATATAACGCCCAATTAAATAACGCCTAAAATAAAAAATTAAATAACGCCTAAAATAAAAATGAAATAACGCCCAAAATAAAAAAATGAAATAAAGCCCAAAATTTCCCACAGTATTTTCATTTTCCACAAATGAAATAGTTTATTTCAATTTAATCGGGCTTTATTTCAGTTTTCTATTTTGGGCGTTATTTCACTATGAAAGCAAACCCAGAAATAGAAAATTGAAATAAAGCCCAAATATTTTTCATACAAATTTGGGCGTTATTTCACAATGAAAAAGGACCAAAAATTTTTGGCTTTGTTTCTTATATTATTTTAGGCATTATTTATTTTTTTTTTATTTTTGGTCGTTATTTAATTTTCGTAAGCCCAAAATATTTTGGGCTTTATTTAATTTTTTATTTTGGGCGTTATTTTCCTGAACCATTTTTTCCAACTAAACCTAACGGAAGAGAAATCAATATGGCTTGAAAAACTACCATGAAAGACAGTGTTTCTTTTTTTCGTCACTCTTTGGTGGCAACTATGATATTTTTTTAATTTTTCACAAATACAAACTGTTATTAGCTCGCACCGGAACAACAACTTACCAGCAACCATGTCCAGTATTCTGCGCTCTGCTTCTGTATTGGCGCTCATCTCACGAATGGAACCCACTGAATGACTACGAGGTACACGTTCGCTACCCTTACCCGCTGCGCCACCATCAGCCGATGGCACTACCATCTGATCGGCTGTAATTGTGGCAGGTGTAAGCGACAACAAGACATCCAAACGCACCGGCGTTCGATTGGCTAGATCCTCAGCGAGATCGAGGCAAGATCTGTTATCGTTCTCATTCACCCACCAGTGCGAACAGATTTGCTCAATTGTTGCACGCTTGCGCGGACAGACTGTCAGCATTTCGCGGATCAGCGACGAGGCACGGGAGGGCTTCTTTGGCTCATAGTAGTCACCTTCACTGATTTGCTTCACAAGTCTTTTAAAATTGGAGCCGTCGAATGGCATTGAACCGTAGACTAGAGTATAGAGTAATACACCGAGAGACCAGCAGTCGACTTCTGGACCCTGATAAGGAGTGCCCTCGACAATTTCGGGTGAGGCATAAAGCGGCGATCCACAGAACGTTGCCAATAAGCGTTGATCATCGAAGACGTTCGAGAGACCGAAATCGGCAATCTGTAAATAACATAAAAATCATATTTTATTGTACAATGAGTGTTAAGGTATTCTTAACTTTACCAACCTTTGCATTACCCTGATCATCAAGTAATATGTTTTCTAATTTTAGATCACGATGGCATATTTTGTGCTTGTGGCAATAGTAGACAGCAGTTGCCACCTGACGAAAGATACGTCGCGCCTCTTCTTCGCTAAGAACTTTACGTTCAGATAAATAGTCATATAATTCTCCGCCAGCAGCAAATTCCATGACTAGCACCATTTTTTCACGATTTTCAAATACTGCAAAAAGTGTGAGGGGTTATTATGTACTAATAAAGACGTTCTAAAGTTTGTTTTTTCTCTGTTTTGAGCAGGGAATAGACAAAAATCGTACTTTATACGTAACGCTACAAAAGCGTAAACTCTATACCGCGTATGGCTCTTTGATTCAAACACAAAAAGATCGGAACAGAATAGTAACGTTGTGTTTAACGAGCACAAAACGTTATTTGCTTTGTTGTGGTTTTTGCTCGTGATCGTAAGTAAAACAGTAACAAACCCGAGAAACAATTTGTGTCCGTACCAAACTACTCAGGCACAAAAGTCCAGAGTATCGGACTCAATTTTATTTTTAAGAGCTAGGAGTAGTAACGAAAAACTGCGAAGTTTATGACAAATTAATCGCACATTAATATTAAGCCAAATGCAAACGATCTTCAGCGAACAGGACCCGAGAAAAAAGTTGATGTATTGTGTCAATAAAGTAGCTGATATGTATCGAATCTGGCCTGAGTCTTCCTACTGAACCATAAGCGAAGGTTTTGCGTAAGGTGAGAGTTTTACGAACGTTTTTGGATAGAATTTTTTTTTTTTTTTTTTATTTTGTCGCTAAAAAGTGCTTGCTATAGAAGATTAAATTCGTCAAAACTTTTACCATAAATAAAAACTGTACTTTTTTTGCAAAATTCATAAAAAACTTATTTTCATCATTTTAATCATTTTAGAAGCTAAAAATTCCTCGTAAATGAACAATTTTTGTGTATAAATTAGTTCATAAATGAGTTCAGAAATTATTCATAACTGTTTCTTATTTGCTTACTTCAATTTAAAATTTTCGTCCGGCGATTGATTCAAAAAGGGTTCATTTCCGAGTTCCGAAAATAACATTTCTATAGTTCTTTTTTTTTAATGCATTTCTGAACATAAACTATACAATTAATAGTTATTTTTTAACTCATTTCCGAACAAAATAAGGTTCAGTTTTGAGAGGCATTTTAGTCCGACGAATGATTCATTTATGGTTCATTTATGAGTGCCGAAAATGAACGCTCTACCCGAAAAGGTTCATAAGTGAATTAAAAAACGGTAGTTTTGGTCCACTGGGTTAACTATAATGTACCCGAAACATACCCAACAAGTACCTTGAAAGGCACATGAAATAGTACCGTAGTAAGTCTGTATTATGTCAATAAAGTGTTCAAAAACGAGCGACTATATTCGGACACAATAAACTGACGAGTGCCCGATTCGGTCCTCGTTTGTACATTGTGCCTGCCCAAGGTGTTCCAGAACTAGCACTTCTTTCGGTGCAGAGGTCGGACATTTACCGACATGGGCACCGGACATATATCAGCTACTTTATGGACACAAAATACGAAATTGTTTTTCGGGAAATGTACGCCGCTTCACCGATTGCTACTGCTGCTTAAAAAAACAGAAATTGTGGCATGCGTCAATAAATTCTTTTGCTGTTGTTCTGCGGAATTTTAATTTTCAAGTCGTTGCTACTGTTTTGGTTTTTGTTAATGACCGCGAACTAAAACCACAACAAAGCAAGTAGTATTTTGTGCTCTTTTAACACAACGCTATCATTCTGTTTCGCTCTTTCTCTTCAGTCTGCTAGGGGTAGTGTTAGTGATTGAATCGAAGAGCGATATACGAACAAAGCGTAATAAAGGTTGCGCTCTTTAAAAAATACATAACAGATCAACAACGATCCGTTCGGTCAGGTTTATTTCCATTCCCTGGTTTAGAGTAAGCCTACCTTCGTATATGTGAATAATATTAGGATGTTGGACAGAGCTCATTATCTGTACTTCACGCCTAATGCGAACCAAATCCGCCTCGGCTTCTATCTTGCATTTTTTTATTGTTTTAATGGCAACTTCTTGGCCTGTCTCTTTGTTAATACCTAGCTGCACTTTACCGTAAGTGCCTTGACCTAATTTTTTAATAATATCGAATCTGAAAGACGAACAAAAGATATTTATTATTTGACAAAGCAGGTTCTTTAACATGGATTCGCTACCTTTGTCGCAATTTTTTTCTGTGATTATTCATTTTAACATCTCCGGTGTTGGCAATGCCGCTCATGATGTTGTCAATTTTATCTTGTGGTATTCCTGAAGGATGTGCCATGCTATTAGCTCCGCCCGTTGCGTTGGCAGCATCTGAATTTCCTATCACCATATCTGTAGTTTATTTGTTGATGTTTCTGAAACGAAAAATAAGACATAGAAAAATTATGCACTCGTTTATCTACTATACTATATTTATTTATTTATTTGTAAATGAGTTTTCGAAAATGGCCCAGACGATTTCAATGAAAGAAATTGTTTACTATTTATTATAAATGGAGTGGAACAAATCATTTAGCACTAAAAAGGTATTGTTTTCTTCGTAGGTCATGTGGCACATACATATATACTGGTGACCTAGGATCCGAAATATGAGCGTTAAAAAAACCCACTGAACCATAAGCGAAGGTTTTGAGTAAAGTGAGAGTTTTGCGAACGTTTTTGGATAATTTTTTTTTTAAATTTTTGATTTTTTATTTTGTCGCTCAAAAGTGATTGCTATAGAAGATTAAATTCGTTAAAACTTTTCCCATAAATGAAAACTTAACTTTTTTTGCAAAATTCATAAAATTGATTGATACTAAAAGGATTCATTTCCGAGTGCCGAAAAAGAACTTTTCTATGGTTCATTTTCTAACTCATTTCCGAAGAAAAAAAGGTTCGTTTCAGAAAGACATTTTCGTCCGGCGAGTGACTCAAAAAGGGTTAATTTCCGAGTGCCGAAAAATAACTTTTCTATGATAAATTTTTTAACTCATTTCAGAAGAAAAAAAGTTCGTTTCTGAGAGGCATTTCGTCCGGCTATTGATTCAAAAAGAGTTCATTTCCGAGTGCCGAAAAATTACTTTTCTATGGTTCTATTGTTAACTCATATCCGAACATAACACGTACAATTTATGGTTCTTTTTTAAATTATTTCCGAACAAAATAAGGTTAATTTTTGAGAGGCATTTTAGTCCGACGAATGATACAAAAAGGGTTTATTTATGAGTGCCGAAAATTAACATTTCTACCCGAAAAGGTTCATTAATGAATTCGAAAACGGTAGTTTTGGTTCACTGGGACAATTTTTTTTTCCGTAAAATGCTAAACCATGAGAGAAACCATGAGGTGTTTACAAGAAATGTTTGAGATGAAAACAAAATAGGACCATCTTACACATTTGACTCCTCTAAGAATTACCTCAAGGGTAATTACATCTATGAACTGTTTTCGGCAATTTTATTCATTGAGTTTTTTCTACGGGTCCCAAAAGGCTGAGTGAAAAGGGGTGGATATGATTGAAAGAAATGCTGGTAGGATTAATAATAGAACATTTTACTCCAATAGAGGCTAATTCGGAAGGGATATAAACTCCGTTGGATAAGTTTTTGCAAAGCATTTCTTCCAGTGAAACTACATAATGACAAGGTACGTTTTCATTGGTATGCTATAATAGTAAAGATTTTGTGTTTGCGTTCAAGTACACAAGCTTCACCGCTACGAAAATGGCAAACGAGTACTTTCATCTACGCTATACATCTTTAACGTTATGTTTTCTCAAATCTTCACTACAGTGCCTTATTATACGCTAAGTTAGTGTTAATTTCTGTTCACTGCTTTACAGACAGTTGGTCGATTTTCGAACACAGGCGATACTAGTATATGTAAATTTAGATACTTTTAGATTTTAAGTTAGAATATAATCAGAACTGTCACCAAAACAAATGTGAGTAGGGTTGAACGGCGGACCGTATAACATCCATACAATTTATAAATCCTTATTCCTAAAGTGCAGCATACAATTCAGCGGTATCGGTTACATTTTGAAAAGTTTTATCAGAATGTTTATATATTATGCCCTTGCATTTAAGTTTTCAAGAGAAACATCGAGTTAATTAACTAAGTAATAAAGTAAAGCAAGGTTATTACAAGTTAGAGATTAGAGACAGCGGTTTGAAAGCGAGTTGTAAATAAAAGCCTGTTTTGTTTTGGTTGTGTTTTACTCTTTATAAGGAAGTTAAGTTATTATGCAATAAGACTAGCGTCTAAATTTTCAGCTCAAGATTTGATATCGCATTAAAACATTTTCAAAACGAAATAAATATAAAAAAGATAAAAAAGCAGTGATGATGGCACAAGCCATTAAATGTACTGAAGACACAGAGTGCTAGAAATAAATGATCCTCTACAATTTAAATTATTTATAAACACAAGCATCGCCACACAAATTGAAAAAAACCCTTACTATAATGCTTAAAAGTGTGAAGAGTGCTTCAAGAAGTATGGAGTACGCGTGCCTATCAGGAATTAAATAAATTCTCGAGTAAATTTTCCTATGTATTTATAAGATGTGTCCGTTGATACTAGGGAGTCCAATCCCGGAAGCTCTTCTCGATCCCGGGATTATCGGGATTGAAAATCTCAATCCCGAGACTAGTTCGGTATTGAAAACTTTAAGAAGTAAATAGTTCAAAACGTTGTTAATACAATGTTTTATTATTTACTACTTGAAACTAAAAAAATGTATATTAATTCATTTATAAAGAAACAAAAACAAAACAAAATACATTAAGGGTATTCACAATTGCGTTATTTTCAGTGTATTTAAAAAACTCCGTGGTATTGATACCACACTTTACCAAGTGGTTTTTATATTTTTTTGTTGATTAACATACAATCTCTAAAAAGCAAAAGTGTGGTAATTTTAAGTAGTCCGATGATATGTTTAAAAAACGTGGTATTTAAAGTTTCATTAACATCTGATCGGTTGTCAGTTATTTTCTAATTGCAAAAATGAAAGTAGCTCAAAATGCAAGTTAAACTTTTTTTATGTCATATCGTCGCTCGCGTGACAAACCGTTGGAACACATATTTTTAAAATTTTTCAGGGCAACCTTTTTATATTTCTGTCACTGTTTCACCAATTATTTTGGGCACGCGACCACTTTAAAATCAAACTTATTAAAAATTTTGGGTACGTTATTGTAGTGTCTTGATTTGTGTAAAAAAAAATTTGCCAAGTATTTCCTAGAAAACTGTAGTAACTAATTAAACAGTAACGTCGGTTTGTGAAAATTTTATTATTGCTTTATATATATAGCAATTTTTATTTAAGCAACAAAAACAAGTGCCCAAAATTTACATTGCAAACAATTAAATTAAAGTAGTTTTATAATGTTATGTAAAATAAAGTAGATTTAATAATAAATGGAAACAAATGGCTTTGTATAAAGAAATAAAAGTGGCAAAAGAAAAAACAAAATATTGCAGTTCACGATCTTGTTGCATCGTTGCAAATGGAAAATTAGCAGCTTTTACAAAAACAAAAATCATTGATATGCATTTGCAAAATTTATGCATATACTAAACAAAAGGCTGTTGCATATGCAAATCTAATCGTATTGCATAACGCTATTGTAAACGAATGTTTTAATTTTGTATTAAACACAGCCATTGATACTTTCTGAACACTGCTTATTGAACAGTTTTTTTTATTGTTTACATTTTTAGCGGCAAAAACTTTTATTTATAATAAAAAAATGTACTAAAGAAATGGAGGGATTTTTAAAAAGGAAAATTAAAAGGGGAAATACAAAAAAAAAAAGAACAGAGGAAGAGAAGAGGCTTCTTATTTACTCTTACAATATTGCATTCAACTATCCAAATAATTTTTAAAATTGATGATCAAAACAATGTAAGCCAAAACAGTTCTTGCAAAAGCATTTGCAACATAATAATATTAAAGGTGTGCTCACAATTGCAAAAACGCATTTGCAACAACGCAACAAGATCGTGAACATCCACAAATTTGTCGCAACGGTAAAATAGGGCAAAAATGCTATTTCATAGTAAAATCATATAACAAAAAATTTGGTTAATTTATTTCAAAGCAATTTAATATCTAAAATCAATTGATATTCAAAAAAGGTAATTTAATGCAGCAACGATTTATAAAATTAATGTCTTATAACTGTCAGTCTTATAACTGGGGTGTGGCCAGCTGTAAAAGATATTAAGTCGTTGCATTTATCAACAGCTAGTTTTATCGGTGTTGTATTAAGATTTAAAATTTGTCCTTGTATAAATGTTGAAACTCCTCTCTTCAACGAAATGGAACGGTAAGCGCATTGAGTATGGTTAGTCTTGAAAAAAAAGGTTGTATGGATCAGTGCTTTTTAATCTGTAAACATAACTGAGGTTACAATCTATCAAAATCACAAGCTTTTTGCCTCCCAAAAGCATATACTTCTAAGATTTGTGGGTTACTGTTGTTTGTAAAAAATTTTTTTAAATACTTTGTTGGTTACGACCTTTAGACATTTGCGTTTTCTGCTTAACTATGACAAGTATGACCATAACACTTTGAGGAAAAGTTAGGACTTGCATAAGAAGTGTTATAGTTGTATTAACTCAATTTTAAGAAAACTTTGGGTTACGACAGTTTGTCACGCGAGCGACGATATATTCACAAAATATATCAAATTGGATAGTTAATTTATTTGCATAGTAACTGAAAGCTATAGTGAGAGGTTCCCAACCACAAATTCTATTTAAAAGGATGCTCATGATTGTGGTTTTCAGCTATGGCAAAAAAACTGCAATACCACGATACCACACAATTGTGAATACCCTTATTGTTAATAAACACAAATCAACTAAAATAATATTAATGACTAGCAAATTGTATAATGCTAGTTGGAGAAATAGTTGTACGATAATCGTATGTCTCGATCACGATTGCCTTCACCACAAAATAAAATTATTTTCCAAGTCAGAATATCTGACAATTTTGAAATACATAGCTGACTACCCGATGTTGCAATCTTTTTCAGCCCCAATTAAAGGTTTTTCTTATTCTATATTCACATCAACTTAAAATGAAATGATTGCATTCACATAAATATTTGTAATATAAATATTTCATTTAAAAATCCCGGGATTTAAAGGGGCCTAAATCGTCCGAGATTTTCCCGAAATCCGAGATCCCGAGATTGACTTCCCTAGTTGATACACAATGCTAAATGAGATCTTCAAGTGCGTTGTAACCGGAGGAATGCTTAAGACAACAAAACAGCAACAACAACTATGGCAAGTAATGTACTAAATTTAATCCAAAAAAACTGCCGGCCGGCTGACTTCCACCGTCACTCTTCAACCTCATCTTAACAAACAGCAGTAGCAAAAGATTTAAAGTGCGCTGAACCCAATAAGACGCGTATCTGTCTATCAGTGGGCTGTGCTTTTCGTATCTTTGGATATGTATCTTGTATATGAGCATTTTTTTTATCTTCCCTAAAACAAGCAATGTAGGAATAACGGAGTGACTGACTTACTGGCTGGCTGCTTAGCTGGCTAACTGGGTGCATTGCTGGTGTAGCATCGCACAGTGTAACGAGCCCATATAGCGAGTGGCCAAAAATAGAAGGAGTTGCTCAAGAATCATGAAATTTTGAGGAAATGAGTTTTATGGTAGTGAATTATTCTCACAAAATTCCGTTCGAATTGAATGAATGCCGCGCCCACCTCCCATATTACAATCGGTAATCTGGAATAGCTCCCCTAAAAATTATCCTAGATCAGTAAAATTTGGTGCACATAAATCTTTTGCAGCTGTTAAAAGTTAATTTGAAAATGAACCAAATCGGCAGACTAACACGCCCACCTCCCATATAACCGAAATCAGTAATTTGATATAAATACTCAAAAAATTATTCCAGATCAGTAAAATTTGCTACACATTTTTCTTTTGTAATTATAAATAGCTAGTGTAAAAATGAATCAAATTGGCCGACTAGCACGCCCAACTTCCATATAACTGAAATCAGTAATCTGGTAAAGTATCCCAACAAATTATAGTATATCTGCACAATTTTACATCTGTAAAATATAAGGGGTATGTTAAGGAAGTGTTTTATTTTAAAGTTTTATAAGGAAACATTTTTTTTGTGAGCTTGTGAAAATTTGCTTTATTTTTTTATATAAAATTGCTTACTTTCGCCCAAACATGCTCCACAAAAGTGGGCGTAAGGTCGTTATAGTTGAGTTTCGGCTAAGCAATTTTAGGAACATGTTGAGAAAATATTGATAATAGATATATTAATATATATATAAAAAAAAACAAAAATGCTGCACGCTAAGAAATCTTGGAATTAATTTTAAGCCAAGCGTTGGAATCATGCATTTTTTAATATATTTTTGATTAAAACTTATACTTTCAAGTATATTAAAAAATTGATTTAATGTTATCTGTATTAAAGTATAATAAAAGTTGTATTATATACAAGTTATAATACAAATTGTCTTAAAATATAATACAAATACAAAAAAAAAACATTTATGCTAGAATTAAAAACTCTGTCTCCGAATTCCAACACGGTTTTGTTAGTGGTAAATCTACTTCTACAAACCTAACACTGTTCTCTCACTTCATTAAAACTGAAATGGAAAAAGGCAATCAAATTGACGTCATTTTTACTGATTTCGCCAAAGCCTTTGATAGAGTTCAGCACTCCATTATGGTTAAAAAACTTTCCCTAATGGGGTTTCATTCCTCTTTGTTATCCTGGCTGAGGAATTATCTTTCTGATAGATATCAAGTTGTCCGTATTGGTTACTGCTACTCAAAATCTATTACCAACCATTCTGGTGTGCCCCAAGGAAGCCACCTTGGACCTCTATTGTTTGTCTTGTTCATCAACGATCTCCCAAACTTTTTACAGCATACTAACTGTTTGATGTATGCTGATGATGTTAAACTGTTTAATTCGGTTTTTTCACCTTCCGACCATCGGCTTCTACAAATTGATTTAAACAATATGATTAAATGGTGTTTAGTTAATAGACTTTATTTAAATGTTGCCAAATGCAACATTATGTCTTTTTATATGAAAAAAGAACCAAATTTTTTTAATTACTCAATCGCAAGTAGTGGTCTTTCACGTGTCGAGTCTACATCTGATCTGGCAATTCTATTTGATAGAAAAATTTCTTTTTCCAACCATTACGATTGCATAATTAATAAGGCTAATGCAATGATGGGTTTGTTGAGGCGTAATTCGAAGGAATTTAAGGATCCATATACCCTTAGAACGTTATTTTTATCTTTAGTAAGGTCTATCTTGGAATATTGATGTGTGATCTGGGATCCATATTACGAGGTAGATTCTTTGCGATTGGAAAGAATACAAAAACGTTTCACTCGTTACATAATGTTTAAATTAAATTGGAATTTTATGCCAACGTACGTACACTCAAAAAAATCTGCTTCCCTAAAATTAAGAAACTGTGGCTTTAATTCATAGGCATGGGTTTTTCTATATTCTATAGAGGTTTCTCCTTAATGTAGAGAATTTTTACATGATTTAACGACCTCACGTCTTGATTACGTTGCAATGTTATAAAAACAGCTTCTTAGATTTGAAGACAAGTTTTTACTTAAATATAAGAAATGACATTGTATTGATATCAAGTCTGCTCGCAACATTCTACAGCATGATTTCTTAAATTTGGAGAAACATAAGTTACAAAACTTGGATATTTTATAGAAATACATGAAAGTTTTTCTTTTTTTGTATACCACAAGTGATTTATTTTAAAGATGCATTTCTTATATTTCTAGAAAAAATGCTTTAAAATTACTTACGAAGCGAACGAGTCTTAATGAAGCAAATTAAGCGACGATTGTTGAACAACAGCGATGGTCGAATGGATAAGCCCATGCACTTACACTCACGCGGCCGAGGTTCAAGTCTCCGGATAGTGGTAATTTTTCAAATTAATTTAATGTTAATAATAAAATTGTTTGTTTCATAATTCTCACAGTAAGCTGCTTAAAATCATTAAAAAGGGTTTTTTTTTTGCAAAAACTAAAAAATTTTTCCAGGAATTTGTTGAAAAATTTCTTAATTTCAGAGAAAATTTTTCTCTTACTTATAGCCGATGATTAATAAAAGGTAGAAAATTTCTTATTTTCAAAGCAAATTTTTCTCGTAGTTATAGCCACTGATTAATAAACGGCAGAAAATTTCTTATTTGAAGAGAAAATGTTTCTCTTAGTTATAGCTGATGATAAATAAACGGTAGAAAAACTTATTAAAATGTAATAAGATTTCAACACAATTGCGATAAGTATCTTCAATTTAGCGAAATAGTTCGTAAATGATTAAATAATTTTCCTAAAATATTTCCCACTCCTGGTGTCAATTTAACGAAAAATATATACGTCATTTTTAGAAAATCGGCCATGGCGCTAAATGAAGCCCGATTTTCTAACGATTGGGTGCTATTTTTCTAGATTTTTTAGAAATATTTTTCTGAGTGTATCCAGGTGTGCTTTGCTAGGTCTTAATACCTTAGCCTCCAGACGTAAATTTTTTTCTTGTTATTTTTGTTCGCGATATAATTATGTCACATATAGACTGCGCGCCACTCCTCGCTCTTTTAAGAATATATGCGCCTGAGAGATATTTTAGGCAAAGAGATTTTTTTTACATTCCGTATCATAGGACAAACTATGGCCGTAATGATCCTATTAATAATATGTGCTTAGCGTTCAATTCCATAAGTGCTCAAATAGATCTCACTCTGAATAGACAAACTTTTAAACAAAATTTATTAAGAATTGTTTAAAATGAACTTATAAAAGTGTAATATTCTTTAATATAATTATGTTTACATTTTATTAGTTTTATATCATATTGTTTTTATAATTTATATGTTATTACTCAAACTGTTAAACGATTGTTGATAGTTAAAATAGAAATAAATAAATAAATAAATATCCATCAAGCATCTGTCAAATAGTCATTCTGATTCTGAAATCTGACATTGTCAAAATAAAACCTAAAGAAATAATTTTTGTTAACGAAAAACCGTATGTTGTAAAAGAAACTTTAAATGAATAAATATTTTGTTATTAGTTGACCAAATATTTTCTTTTTATTTCACTTGAAATTTTAAAAGTAAGTAAACATATAAAAGATTTATAGCTTTATTCCATAAATGTTCCATAAATTTATTCCATAAATGTTGATTTTACCATAAATGTTGATTTTTCCTTTCACCTTTTCAGGACAGTATGTATTAAATGTTATAAATCTTGTATTACTGTTTAATGCAATCTGTATTACTATTTAATACAATTTGATACAATTTGTATTACTATTTAATACAATTTATATTAATATTTAATAAAAAAAATTTTATTCGTATTACTTTTTAATAACTGAAGTATTACACTTGATTACAAATGTATTAAAATATAAACCAGAATAGTATTGTTCTAAACTTAGTTTCTATTCCAATTCTGTATTGGAATTTAATATTATGGGATTAGAATTCAATTTTAATATTTGACATATATTAGATTCTAATGCAATTCTGGTGTGGTCATATATACAATACAGTTTTTATTAGAATTTAATTCAAGATTTCTGAGCGTGATTTTTCTTATTTTCTGTTTTGAACTTTGGGGAAGTTTTGTTATTTTTTCATATAAAATTGCTCATTTTCAAAATTCCGGCAAACCAAATTTTAGGAACATGTTGATAAAATATTGGTAATAGACATATAAAAATATAATAAGAGAAAAGTTTTGTTTCTTGAACTTTGTGAAAAATTTGTTATTTTTTCATATAAAATTGCTCATTTTTTCCAAAGTATGCCAGTAGACGTAAAGTCGTTATTTTTGATTTTCGGCAAACCAAATTTCGGAAATATATTGAGAAAGAGTTGTTTTAAGACATATTAAAATTAAAAAAAAATTCCGTTTTCTTTTTATTGTCTCTCAAAGTTTTCGTTTTTTAAGACTTCTCAGACCTATCTTTAGTTCTACAAAAATTGTTGTATGTTTGCTTTTAATTAATTTTTTTTACAAAAACATATAAAATAAATATAAGTTAATTTTTTTGCATACCTTATTTCTAAAATTTACGTCTTATTAAAAAATATACAGTGTCAAACTGTAAAAACAAAAAATTTATCATATTTTCTTTGATATTTACTTTGGAAGAGTGGCATTCCGTAACTGAAAAGATATGGCAAAGTTCTTTTACACTCGAAGTATTAATGCTATGATTCTGCATATTTAGATTTACTAATTAATGATTTTTTTTTTCTTAAGTTATTTTTGGCCGCACTCGTTACACTGTGCGTCGTCGTCAACTTGGCGCGCAGTCACTTTCGATTTGTGAACGCAGACAAGGAAACAATTTTTGGTGCCAAATTTCATTTTTCAGATACCATCACCTAAATATTGTATGTGTGTGTGTTTGTAAAGCATGTAAACGAAACCGTATGTTAACAATTGCTTCACTTATTTGTTTCACATTCGGGTCTTGCCAAAAATTGATTTTTTTTTCTTAAATTTCAGTTAAATTTAAGTTAAAAAGGAGCTATAAAACTTTGAATTTTAGGGCCAGCTTCACAATCAACACTTTAGTTTTTAGCCATACTTAAGTCGCCAAATTTCAAGACTGAACTTAAACTTAAGTATGGCTAAAAACATAAGTTTTGATTGTGAAACTGGCCCTTAAAGTTTATAAATAGTATAAAAAAAAATCATATTTTTACACCAAGGGTGTCCAAATCATACATACTCATTTTTATGTTTGTGGTTGTAAAGCTTTTGCTTTAAAAGTTTGCAGTTGAAGAATAACTCAAGTTCAACACAAAAAATAAAGATCATAATGGTTGAAATAAAACTTATCAAACTATATTTGATTCATTACTAGTTCAGACTTGAGCTTGAAACGGTTAAGTTGCATTCTTTGGTGGTAATTGTTTAATGCTAAATAGGCTTGTGCTTAACAGTTCCAGAGACGGAACGGACATGGAACGATTCTTTTGAAGAAAGGAACTAGTTCACGGAAACATGTCCGCGGAACTATCTAGTTCCTTTGCTTATTTGAACTGTATAGACTATTTGACTTGTCTGCTTGTTGAACTACAGAGGGAATTTGAAGCATGTCCGCGGAACTATTTAGTTCCTTTGTTTATTAGAACTGCAGAACAGTTCAATATTTTTTTTTATTTCTATATTTTTTAATCAATGAAAAACATTTCTTTAGTTTATATAAAAAATAAACTTCTATCATTTAGTAAATAATTTCAATTAGTAAATAAAGTTCATGTTGCAAATTTATAAAGTTGCTAAAAATCATTTGCAGTTGCATCTTATAGTTCATCAGCTTTAAGCATGTTCGCGGATTTATATAGTTCATCAGCTTTAAGCATGTTCGCAGAACTATATAGTTCATCAGCTTTAAGCATGTTAGCGGAACTTTATAGTTCCAGCAGTTCTCTTTATAAGAATGAAAGTAACAAAAGCATGCTCAATGTCATTTCGTGATTGTTCTGTTTCATATGTTAAAAGCAAAAATAAACAGCAATGCTGAACAATGCACACAACTGGAATGACGATATATCATTTTTAATTTGTAATTTGTAATTTGTAAGTGCGAAAGAGATGTTGCTCAATTAAAAAAATGTTATGGCAATCGGAACTGTTTGAACATGCTTAAATCGTACAGATGGAATGATTGGAACTATGTCCGAGACTGAACATAGTTCCATGAACTATGCAGGTCCGGAACGACCCAACTCTAATGCTAAATGAAGATGTTTAAGGAAAATTGGGAAACTCAATTTTTATTTGCTGAAAGGGTCAAAACAAAGAAAAACGTATTAGAGAAGAGTTGTTGAATTAAAATTGTTAAGAGTTCTTTTTGGGTTTTTTATTAGTGTTCTAGTCCTTACAAAAAAATATACTTTATAACATTTCCTTTATGCCAATTACTTTTATATGTACATAAAAAAAATAAAAATAAAAGTTTTTTTTATTATATTTTTTTAGTGAAAAGGCGCTTCTAACTTGTATTTTTTGATTAAGAGGAAATGAGTTAACAACAACTTTTTGTGTTCAGTTTGTATATCTTTTTTTGCTAAGTGAATACATAATTTACGTACAAACAATGACATTTTAAGAAGCGAGCAATCGCAACCTGCTTGCTTGAAGTCTGGATAGCTACTAAAAGCTTTTTCACTTTCGTATCAACAAATGCGTGTGAAAGCTCTCCGCCCAAGGGCGGCCTTTTGGGCTCCCCTGTTTTACACTGACTTACAAAAAAGAATGTTTTCATCAATGACTCGAAAAGAAAATTGCCTACAGGAATAATCCTACTATACTCATATTTGAAGGGCTTATTGGAAGAATCCATGATAAGCCACATATAGTCATTTTCAAATAATCGACTTTTAAGTTTTGAAAAAAATTTATCTTTGTATCAAAAAATGGAATTGAACAAGGAAACTTATATAAATGGGTCCGTCATTTAATAGGGAATAGCCAGAATCTCTTCAGTGGGTGTTATTAATTCAATAAGTAATGTATAAGGACTTATGAGACGGATTTTTTTGATCAAACGGCTTATCACGTTATTGCAAAAAGCCCTTTATTTGTAAGATGAATGTATGTGTGCGACAAGTTACCATCTAAATCGATAAAAATATTTGAAAGAAATTTCGGTTCAGTATTTAAAAAAAAATTTAACCTGTTATAGGCTACATCAAAATTTCATTGGATAAAAGGGCGTGCCACCTCCCATACAAATCGCATAATTTTTATGACTTAGTTCTTAAACTATAAACGATAGACCATACCAACTCGGTAAAAGAAAACCATTAAATTTGTGCCTTTGTAGTCTAGTGAAGAGTGCGCTAGACTATCAACCCAAAGGTCCCTGGTTCGAATCCGGGTTCGGCCATAGTTCTTTTCACTTTCTTTGTTCTTTCCTACATTTAAGAATTATGGAAGACAAAACGTCCACAACTAAATTGTGGAAAATGTGGAATTAAGGCTGGGAAAAACTAAGGTCTGGAAATGCTTGCCGAGGTTATGGTATAACACTAGCCTCGGTTAAAAGCAATTCAAATTGTTTTTCACGCTTGTTTCGCCTAATCAATAATTCACGTATGGTTCCAATCAATTCCTCTAAATAATCTATCCCTTTCCTTTCAGGTCAAAGACCACACCTTGTTTGTATAAAGCGCATGCATTGGTTCTTTGATCTTTTTACTGAACAAAATTTGTGTAGTTTATGAATATTTGTATGGCTCTGATCGTAAGGGGAGATTCTTACGAAATTCGACCAACAAATCTAATTTTTTTTTTTAATTTTTCGATAGCTTATTATGTGTAGTTATGATAAAAAGTTATTGCATACAAAAGGAAACCATATTTTAATAAAGAAACTCGAAAAAATCGTTAGCCAAATCTTAAAACGCGATTTCTGAAAAATTATGTGTTTCAAACTGGTACTCACGATATCTTAAGAAATACTATTTGGATTCACTTGGTTTTTTTATTTTAAAGTAGATACAATTAGTCTGAATTCGGGTAATATTGGCAGGTTTTTTTTTTAAAAAAACTTTAATTGCCAAATGCCATCCTAAAATAAAAAAAGCGCACTGTGCGACACACAGAGGGGTATTGAGTTGGGTTTTTGCCTTAAAAGTAAAAAAATCAAGTGGAAGCTACGAACTTATTTTGGACACCGGTTTTAAGTTAATAAAATTTTGCGTTATTAGCAAAAAAAAATCAATGCGTTCAGTGTACTAATTCAAAAGTTACAAGCTGTCAAGCTTAACATTTTTTTTGCTTTCGTTCTCGCTCAGTGAAGAATCGCAGTTTCTCAGCATTTTTACGATATGTTGCTATACATGTGGAGTTAAGGTATATTTTGTTGTGTTTTGTTGCCATCTTATTATGACTTTCTTTTTATATGAACTGTTATTATTAAGTGCTTAAAATTTTGTTGTGCGTTTTAGAAACTATTAAACTTTTTGCAAAATAACTGCAGTCGCTATTGTTAAATTAAGCAAGTGCAGCCACTACGTCATTCGGTATGGGAGGTAGGAGTGTTCATTTGACTGTAAAAATTTCAAACTCAGAAAGCATAATAAAAATCAAAACTTATGTGAAGAATTCAAAGTCTATATTTTGTGACATTTTTTTAATTTTTGTAGAATTTGAATAGATTTTACGTTTAAAATAAAGTCACACTAAGTATGGGAGAGGTAGGCGTGGTTTTCATCCGATTTGGCTCATATTTTAACTTTTTATTAACTTTTAACTTTTTAACTAAATTTTTAACTTTTTAACTTTTTAACATATTTAACTTTTAACTAAAATCTTTACATTTTAGATAGTCATATCGAAAGACGGACAGACGGACAGAATTTTTTTTTCTTATTTGTACCCAATCTAACTAAAACAAAAGTAAAAAATTCCCTCTGACTTCTAGGTGAATTAATCTCCATTTTTTTGGAATTTCAACCCACTGTGCGTCGTCAAGATAGAAAATGAACCAAATCGGATGAAAACCACGCCTACCTTATGAAAACAGTAAAATCTCTTTAAATTGCACAAAACTTAATATATGAAATTTTGTATATGAGCTTTGATATTTATTATGCGCTTGAAGTATGAAACTCGACCAAATCGGATATAAACTACGCCTACCTCCCATACAAAGTGACTTTATCAAAATTGGTAAATCTCTTAAAATTCCACGGTTTAATAAAAAAAAAATAAAAATAAAAAATTAAAAAAAATAAATACATTATAATGTTAAGTGCCGGGAGCAAGCTCTAAATATTTTAAAGAAAAATATAACTAATTCCACTCTGTGATGAAAGCTTGAAGCTTTTTTCTATAAATTTATATTAGAATAATACGTTAATAGTTCTAAGTTATCTTAATTATAAATTTGTATCTTATGCTATGAAATCCTGACCGAAAAGTCTCAATAAACTTACTTACTTACTTACTACGCCTAACTCCCATACAAAGTGACTTTATCAAAATTGGAAAATCTCTTAAAATTTTACAAAAATTAAAAAAAAAGTCATGAAATTGCGCACATAAGTTTTCCTCTTCTAAATATAAATTCTAACTATGAAATTTGGCAAAATCAAATGAAAACCACGCCTACTTCCCATACATAATGACGTCATCTAAATAGAAAAAGCTTCATAAATTCCTCAAAAATTAATTCATTGCATAATATAAATAATTTTAATAATTAAAATGCATTCTGAATCTGAGTTGGAAAAAACCACGCCTATCGTCCATACAAAGTGACGTCATCAATATAATAAAAAGTTCAAAACTTCAGCCTAGTCGAAAATAATTCCTTATAACTTTCTTTTTAAAAAACTTCATAACAATATTATATAAGAGTAGCAAAAAATTTATGAATTTGTTAATATTCCTCCTGATTCCCAAAGTCGTCATACTTCTCTGCATCGACCTCGTCACTTTCATCATTGTCACATGACAAAACAAATTAAAGATAGGAGTCTTTGTTTTTGTAAGAGTGACTGTTATCACGATTTTTGAGATAAGAAAGATTCAGGTAAAAACGAGTAACTTTTTATTGCTGAATATGGAAGCTTAAATATTAAAGTTCAATATAAAATTTTCATTTCTACTTAATGATACGGTATTCTTATTTAAAACTCCATATATATTTCGAAAATAGCGCAAATTTTGACATATTTTAAGGCCGCGTTCATAGTAAACGCTTTTAGCTTAGCCGAGAGGTTTAGCTGAAAAACGCTTTGTGTATAATCATATGGAAAAAGCTCAAAGCGTTCATAGTGCTAGCATAAAGCTTAATTTCAAATGCTTTTCAGCGCTTATCTTTCCATCTCGCTTGCTCACACAGAAAAATAATTTTGTTTTTTATGCTTTGTTGTAGAGCATTTTTAAAATTCTATTCGGCACATGTTTATCTATTTTGCCTGTTAACAATATTTTCGTTGATTTTTTTTGTGCTGAAGTTTTAACCGTTGTTGTGTTGTTGTTGTGTTGTTGTTGTTGTGTTGTTGTTGTTGTTGTTGTGTTGATGTTGCATTGTGGTCCTTTTGTGGTGCTTTTCAGTTGTATGCGCTTGTGTATTCTATCTCGTTTGTTTACATAGTTTTCGTTGTTCTTGCTTTCTTCTTGGGTACTTTTTGTGCTGAACTTTCCACCGTTGTTATGCTTTGTGTTTTCAAGTTCCTTTGAACTTTTGTTTGTTATTGGTTTGATCTTTCATTGGTGATCATCGCGAATCTACATACTCATTAAACAAAAAAATTTACTTTGCAAAACGCAATTGAGGGCATTACTTTCCAAAGAGACAAATGAAAACAAAGCATATCAGCCATAAGCATAAAGCGCGCACTATGAACACCAATAAGCTCAATAAGCTACTTTATGCAGCGTTGAATAAGCATTCACTATGATCAAAAAAAGCTTGACAAAGCAGCTTTATGCATCAGCTTCAGTCAAAGCGTCTACTATGAACGCGGCCTAAACAATTTTTTTTCATATTTCTACACAATTATTTTTAACCATTTTCTTTTTAATCACGCTTAAATACCTAGAGTTGAAGGTTTCATAATAAAAACATCATTTTTGATGTATAACAAAAAAAAAAATATTAATTTTTGAAGTATGTCAAATTTTAATTTGTTGAACTGATTGCAAGTTAAAGAAAAATTTCTCAACTTTAAAGCTATGCAGCAGAAAAAGTAAACAACATATAACAATGAAATTTTCAGTAGTGATGTACAATTTTGTGCTCTTTTTCATTTTTCAATTAATCTCCACTTTTTTCAATTTCAACCCTCTGTGCGAAGCGTCGATGCATCAGCAGTGGGGGGTAACCTGTGCAAGGTCGGGTATTGTACTGGTCTTTTTTATTGTCAAAATAAATTTTTTAAGATAACCTGAACCGAGGTAGGCGTGGTTTTCATCCGATTTGGTTCTTTTTCTATCTTGACGACGCGTCGATGCATCGGCAGTGGGGGGTAACCTGTGCAAGGTCCGGTATTGTGCTAGTCATTTTTTTTATTGTCAAAATAAATTTTTTAAGAGAACCTGAACTAAAATTGCTTCGAAATAAAAAAAATTATTTATCATTGAAAGGCAAAAAGCACAAAATAATTCTGTTTTGATTAAACAAAAGCCGTGCGTATAAGCTTATCAAAGTGGATGGACTGCAGAAGCCACAGAAGACTACTGAAGAGTTGATATAGCGAACAACGAAACAGTTGTTTGGTCTGCTTGGTAGTTTGTTCTTCAAAGAATTTGTTGCAACCTGCAGCTCCATGAACTTATTTGGCATTAAGCTCAAATATTATTCTAAAAAAATATTTTTTTAAAATTATTAAATAGCAAAATACTTAATTCATTTTTCATGTAAAAAAAATCATGCTTTACGTACAAATTTTAATACGAATTAATAAACAAATGCAAATTAGTGGTTTATGAATCAATTATTTTCTTTCTAAATATGGCAAATGCTTTCTGCAAGGTTTGAAAAAAAAAATTTTCTCAGTTCAAACAAACACTCTTAATGCACTAAGCTACGCTTCAACTCTTAAATCTAATATAGTTCACGACTCTCTCAGTGATTCAGCTATTAACAACAATCATCTGCCTGCTGGGCCGGCGCCTTTAGTCAATGCTACAGAATTGCCTGCTACTCAGCGCTCTGCTTCGACCTCTGTACATCAACTTTGCTGAAAGTTCTTCGGTGGTTACTAATATAACCAATAAAAAAACACACCAGAACAGAACATCTAATATTTTCGGATCAGATTTAACTTCCGATCTAAATGCGTTACCCCAATTAAAATGGATACACTTGTCTAAATTTCGTGCCGATACTGTTTCTGAAAGTATCATAAGCCATATATCTGCGAAACTAAGCTTACCACCTGATCTCTTTAAATGCTTCAGGCTAGCAAAAAAAGAAGCAGACATCAGCAAACTAAGTTTTATGAACTTTAAACTTGGCTTCCCTGCTCACATAATGGAAAGAGTAATGGATGCTTCAATTTGGCCTTACAACGTCCGTATAAAATTGTTTTCTAATATCTCAAATAACTTAAACGGCCCTCCGTTACCAGCGATAACTTAAAAAATTCTCCCAAGTACTCTACATCTTCAGCATATGATTTTCATTTATGCTATCACAATGTCGGTGGCTTAGGAACCAAAGCCATGAATATTCTGTTATTCTCATCCTCGTCGCAACATGACGTCATAGTTTTTACTGAAACTTGGCTTTCTGCGAATTCCGACATCATCACATCACAGTTCCGAATTTTTTGAATCTCAGCAGTACAACGTATTTCGAAAAGATCGATGCAATCAAATATCTGGCCTTAGCAGAGGCGGTGGAGTACTGATCGCTGTACGTACAGTTCTTTTATCTACGCAATTAATTCTACCTTCTTCTCAGCCAACAGCGCCGCATTTTATGTTGGATTTAGATCAGTTAATTATAAAAATAAATGTTGATAATATTCATGAACTTTTCTTAATTGTAAGCTATATTTCTCCTGGTAGTCCTTTTGATTTATATAAAATGCACATAGATAATTGTGAATGTATTTTAAGTAACTTAAAAGATAACCAGCACGTAATAATTATGGGTGATTTTAATCTTCCTAACATAAATTGGATTTATGATGGCGATGAGCATTACTGGCTACCTTTTAATATTACAAGCAATTGTGAGAGTGTAGTTGTTGATAGTTTCGCGGAATTTGATTTGCACCAATTGAATGGTATTTTTAATAATAATAATAGACTTCTTGATATTATTTTTGTAGATACGGAAATAAATGCTTATGTTAGCAGTGTTAATTCCACATTAGTACTTCATACGAACCATCATAATGTACTGAGCCTTACATTCAAATCTTATAGCTATCTTAAGCCAACTCAAAATAGCAATTATTATTTTAATTTTTCCAAAGGTGATTTTTGTAGTATTACTAATTATTTGAACAATATAGATTGGTTGTCAGTTTTAAACAAAGCTGAATTATCAAAAAACTTTAATTTCTTTTCGAGTAAGCTCAATGAAGCGATGAATTTTTTTATTCCTAAAGAATATTTTAAAACATCTTCTAAGCCCAAGTGGTTTTATAGTGCTCTAGTAAATCTAAACAACAGGAAGAACAAAGCCTATAAATTCTTTAATAAAAACCCACATGATATGGAGCTTTATGATAAATATCGAAGCCTTCAAAAACAATTTGATCATTTGAATAAATTCTTGTATAAAACTTATATACTTCCGGAAGAGTCTAAATTAAAAACTAATAACAGTAAAAGCTTTTGGCAGCTTATAAACAGTAGAAAAAAATCTTCTGGTATTCCAAATACTATTAGTTATCTTGGCAATACTACCTCCGATCTCCCCACAATTTGCAACCTTTTCGCCAAATTTTTTAAATCTGTTTATACCTTTCCCACTTCTAATCCAACCTTAAATAACTTATAATTAATAGACACTTCGAGCAACATAGGAAGTTTTCAGCTAAGTGTGTTGGAAGTTTTTGAAGGTTTGAGTCATTTAAGCACCGATAAACAGCCTGGAATTGATGGTTTTCCACCAATTGATGGTTTTCCACCAATTCTTTTAAAAAAATGTGCAAAAGCATTAGTTTTTCCTCTTGCTTTAGTTTTTTATCAATCGCTCAAAAATGGTGATTTTTTCTTTCCGAATGGAAAATTTCATTTATACTACCAATTCACAAATCAGGGTCCAAGAACAATGTATCGAACTATCGACCGATTTGTAAAATCTCGTCGATTCCTAAATTGTTTGAGAAATTGGTCTACAATAGGCTCACTTTTTTTATAAAGAGGCTATATCTCCATTCCAACATGGTTTCGTGACCGGTAAGTCAACTGTTACTAGCCTAACTACTATTTTTTGTAATTACGTTCTAAATAGCTTTGAAAAAAGTTACCTGTGTGATGTTATTTTCACTGACTTTTCTAAAGCGTTCGATAGGGATCACCATAACCTACTAATAAGCAAACTGGAAAGAATTGACTTTCATTCAAATATTTTAAAATGGCTTAAGTCCTATCTAACTGCTCGGACGCAATATGTTCGCATTAACAATGTGCTTTCAGAAGTTATCCGGGTTACTTCAGGCGTTCCTCAAGGCAGTCGTTTAGGACCTCTTCTGTTTTTATTATTTGTTAATGAAATACCTAAAATTCTTAAATTTTCTCAGTGTTTAATGTACGCTGACGACATACAAATTTTTGCTCGTTTGAAGTTGACATCTGAATGCGCGGATCTTGAGTCAGATGTAAAGAGACTATCTACTTGGTGTTGAGATAACTTATTACCGCTCAATATTGCAAAATGTCAATGTTTGACTTTTCACAGAAACTCTAATCCGTTATTTCACCCGTTTAAGCTTGGCGATATAACTTTATCACGAATAACGGAAATGAAAGATTTAGGGGTAATTCTTGATCATAAGCTTAGTTTTTCTAGGCGCATTGATTATATGATCTCTAAAGCCAATTCCATGCTGGGTTTCATTACTAGAAACTCAAAGGAATTTAATGATACTTTTTCTATAATTTCATTATATAATGCTTTTGTGAAATCAGCATTAGAATACTGCTGCATTATATGGGATCCTTTTTACGCAGTGCACTCTGATAGAATTGAACCCAGTTCAAAGACGTTTCACGAGATTGGCAATCGGACGATTAAATTGGAATATAGAAATGCCGGCATATAAAGTAAGATGTCTACTTCTCGGTATTCTCACTTTGAAGATGCATCGTAAATATTTTGCCGTCATGTTTGTAAGGGATATTATATGTAGTAGCATTAATTGTCCTGAATTGCTTCTTCAGATTAGTTTTCGCATTCCCTCACGAGATCTTAGAGCACGGAATTTATTTCATATACCATATCGCAGAGTAAACTACACTTGTAATGAAACAATAACACGTTGTTTAAAACTGGCGAATTCAGTCTGCATACATGTTGATTTCTATCCAGGTTTAAGCAGAGATGCTTTCAAAAATCACTTATGTTCTTATTTGCATAGTATAAGCAATATTTTGAATAACTAACTATTTTTATTAATTTATTGTTAACTGTTAATACTTTAAGTCTAGTAGTCAGTAAGGATACTTTAAGGGAAGGTTCTCCTGGATTTTTTTGGATTTGGCCGAAAAACAAGCAAACTTTGAGAATGGTTTGTGGGAAAATGAAAAGACATACGAACTTATGCTTTTGAACTTTGATTCGTGGTTTATTGACGAGTAAAAAAAAAAGATATTTGAAAAATTCAAAATGGCGGCTTGAAAATGGCGGATCTCGTCGACCTCTGCGCGCAAAACATCGACCTCCCGCGGACAGTGTGGGGCCTCAGGTAGTGAACTGAAATGAGAAATGTATAAAATTTATTAAAATTGATAACATCTCATATGCCTGGAACCTAACTTCAATTAAGTTTGGTAAAAAAAACCAATTTTATGGACTTTAAAAAAAAAATTGAAATTTTTTGCTTTTTTTTTTACTTAGATCTCGTTTAAAAATTATAAATAAACAATTTTTTATGCCAATGTTAGGTTCCAGGCGTACAAAAAAGTATATACTTTCAAACATTCTTTGAATGAAGGAAATCGGATCAATAGAACAAGCCCTGTGCTGTCCGTTAGATTAGAAAACATGGTTCCGAGAAAAACGCGTTTAAAGTTTTTAGAAAGTTGGTACGCGCGCGTGACATGGGTACGTTTGACACGCTCTAGCTCGAGAAATACGCGTCGTATCGAAATATCCCTTGGCACAATCATTCTACATATATGTAACTTTCATTTTATGTAAAAAAAAATGGATTTTTTCAAAAAAATCCAGGAGAACCTTCCCTTAATCTGTTGATGACTGAATGAATAAATAAATAAATAAATTTTTATTGCCACAATGGCTTTAAAAATGTTTCCCGCTTACTAAAAAATCGATCGTCATTTAAAGCATACTTGAATATTTCCATTTCCAAAACCGAACTTCCCAGAAAACTAACCTTTTATAAACGACAATCATATTAAAATCCACTACTAATTCATATGACAAATTCTTTTAGTTTTATAGAGCTTAGCTACTTAACCAAAAAAAAAAAACATAAAACACGCCCACCTGAATGCCGGATGATGCTTATTTTCGAAATTATACAAGGAAAAAAAAGAAATAGTTTCAGAAATTAAAATAAATATTTTTAAACTAACGGCAACGACATCTCGGCATTGGCAATACATGCAACAAAATAGTGTAGCTACCGTGACGCTGACGGAAGGGAGGGGGGGAGAGAGAGAGAGAGAGAGGATTGGTTGCAGGCGGTAATGAGTTAGCCGATGAACCACCGGTGTAGGTCACAAAAAAAATTCAAGGATTCACTCGTTTGCACGTTTGCTCGCTGTTTTAACTCACGCACATATTTACATACTCTTACACAGATACAAACAAACATTCAAAGATAGAAATTTGAAAATGCGAAATAATTATTCACCGGCATCGCAACCGGTGAGCAGAAGGCCTGCAGAGATTTGCTGCGGTTGTAGTTGCTGCTTGCTGTTCGTGCAAATGTCTAGTCGTCTGCTATTTGCTCTTTTTTAAGTAGCGCCATCTAGTAGTTAATTTTTATCGTTGAAGGCTAGTGGTTTTTGAGACTTGACTAAATTGCTGCGGTAGGAGTAGATTTTGTGGAGCACGATTCGGCTGCGTCGTATTTAATTGAAATAATTAAATTTTAAGTAGCGTACAACACGACGGATTGGATTCGTTTCTTATTTTTAAGTAAAATTTTTAATGTTATTTTTTTATTTTTGTTTTTGTTTGTATCTTAATATCTGCTCTTTTCGTGACACCCTTGAACTTCGGCGATACGCCGTTGATGAGTTAAATTTATTTACTTATTTATTCTGCATTTGTTTCATCAACTCAATTTAATTCAATTGAATTCATTTTAATCATTTTTAAATGATGTTGGCAGCTCTGCAAGAGTTTTGGTTAGTCTGCTAGTTCAAACAGATTTTTGACTCTTGTGCCTTATGCTTTATAGTTATTTTTTATTTTTTTAGTTAATTAAAAATGACATGAGTATACATATGTTTCTCCAATTTCGTGTTTTTTTTTTTGTTTGTGTTTTGGCAATTTATAATTTTGCATAGAAATCAATTTTAGTGATTATAGCGCAAAAATTGTTTTCCTTGAAAAAAACATCAGTCATTCAAACAGCTAATTTAAAGGATTTTTAACAATTCTCATTATTTGCATCGAAAGTATGTACTTTTGTACATCATCGAAATCTGAGTTCAAAAGACGAACTATCACGACCTTGTTTAAGGGAGGTTTGAGTCAAAAGTTGTTAAAATAAGGGCATATTTTAGAAAATGTTTTTTAAAAAAGTTTTTTACCATAAACTTGCAAATACCCGCTGCGATAAAAACATTAAATCAAGACATAAAGGAGATGGAAAGGCGATACCAAGGTTTTTGGGACATTAATACGATGGCAGATTACTGCTGGAATCTAAAGAGGGATACTCCTGTGAAACACAAAAGAAATGCGCTGAAAAGATTTTTGAATGAAACATGTAGACTAGATCGTCCCACTTTTTCAACGTTTCTCGAAAAGTTCCCGGGACACGTTGATTTATGATTCTACTCTTAAAAACATGCATTTTGGTATATAACACTTTAATATTAAGTTACGGTAAAAAGTCGCGCAAACAGCTTAAAGGCTTTTTGGCTAAAAATGAATTTTGTCGAAAAAACAAGAAATTCATTCTTCAGTATTTTGCATATAACTACGAAACTAATTAAACAATTTTTATCAATTTATACTTATCTAAAAGCTAATAAAATTGTCCATCTTATGCTATTAGAAAAGTTGCATTTTGTTCAGTACATTTTTTTAAAAAACTCTGAAAAGTGAAATTTTGATTAAAATTTTTTCGAAAATTTGATAACTTCAACTCACATTACCCAGCGTTACAAGAGCATGAGGAAGAAGTTTTTAATTATGTAAATTTCGTATTTTGAGGAATTTTACAGCAAACAAGGTGTACAAACAATTGATGTATAATTCGAAGATAATTTTTACCAAAAAGCAACACAACTACACACTGAATTTTTTCGAAAAAATTCTATTTTATTTTTATTAAACGTAGCTACATAAGTATTTATGTAAATAACCATAAGAAAAAAAAAATTATGCGACATTACTTTAAGTTGCGGAGTATTGTACGTTTTCTGTTGTCCGGATGATTTTTATTGTAATGTTCAATTACTTGGATAACACAATTTTATTGTCTTGGATCCATTGTCCACGAATTATTTACCATATTTAGAAGCCCTATGTCTCTTTTTGCTGGATCATTTAAAATAGTTAGGTTAGGTTAGGTTAAACCGGATGCCTTCGTGAAGGCTCACATAGACCAATTCAGGTCATTAGTGGTACCGGTAGCGAACAAAAGGAACCTTTGTGTTTATTTAAAAGTCTTTAAAGATTTGCGTTGAATTCGCAAACCTTAGGAGGGATTCCAGAGACACCCTGGCTACATCTTTAAATAGTTAAATTTTTTAGCAATTTTTTTAATATTCAAAAAATGTTCATTCGTTCTCCACAAGGAAGGATGCATCTCAATAAATTCCTTACAAGAAAAAATATTGTAAAACTGTATAGTAAGTAAAGCCAGCGAAGGTCTCAAAGGCTAACTCATAGCAGAAAAGCTGTATAACAACAAAAAAATAACAGTAGAATGCAATGCAATGCATCGTAATGCTGAGAAAATACTAGGTCTGTTCACAATCCAGTGCAAATGGTCTTATATCATATCATTTGCAAAATGGTAGAAAATATAATTAGTCTACACTAAGAAAATAAATTTTATATTTAAAGGAATGCATTTACTACGGTATTGCATATTTACAACACTAAAACCCAAGATTAACTAAACATTACAATTGCAACTAAATTTGCATTAGTTGCAACTAAATTGCAAAGTGACAGCTGATTATGAAAAAAAGTAAAAGCGAAAAAAAACTGATATGGAAGATAAGCAAATAAAAAAACCAATTAACTGTGCTTAAAGATTTCAACGACAAGAAATTGAGTTAAGCAGAATTTCAGGAGGAAAATAATTTTGCTTTTCATCAATAAGCTGTGAATTTCATGTTTTGCAACAAATGTAGCAAATTATATCAAAAAGACTGTTCACAATTGACAGAAGACGTTTAAAATTTTATACAAATGTACAAATATCCAAAATACACGAGATTGTGAATTGCCCTACTGAAAAAACAAGAGCATAAATGTCCGTGCTTTTGCTAAATTGTTGTTGTTTCGAAGAATGATCAATATCAGATCAATAGCATAAAATCCGTGGTCACAAGGAATAAAAACTACACTTAAGCTATCGTAAAAGAGCGATACGCCATTTTCTTTATTGCCAACACGGTTGCCAACTCAAATTCCCACGAAAAAACCTTTTTCCCGCAATAGCAAAAATTAATAACCACGAAAATTCCCATGGTATAAAATTGACAAAAAAATTCCATCGCAATTAAAAATAACCACAAAAAATCCCACGGACATTTAAAATAACCACGAAAATCCCACGCAAATAAAAAAACCACGAAAAATCCCATTTCTATTTAAAAAAACCACGATAAATCCCATTTGTATTAAAACAAAACCACAAAAAAATCTCTCTTCTATTAAAAACTACCACAGTAAATACCACAGACATAACAAATGGTCAAAAATGAAACAAAAAATGAAAACGAACAACTAATATTTTTCGTCGTCTGTGTTTTAATTAATCTTAGTAATAATATTCAATAAAAATTTTTGTTTAATCCACTTTAGACCTGAATAAAGTTTACAAAAAGAGTTCCAAATTAGTTTTTAGTCTTTAAAAAGCAAAACACAATCAGAAAATTCTTATGTCTTTATCAATTATTGCTTAGAACGCACCGCATCAAAAGCAAAATTCTATTCGACTGAAAATTCGATGAACAACGAACATTTCGACAGGGTTGCACTGCTCATAATAAGAATTTGACGTTCGATACTCGTTGTTCGATAACCAGCGAAGATTACGTCAAAAGCAACAAATCAATTTTGAGGTATACCAATTTTGTATATTGATAAAAAAAAACCACTGAAACATATTTCGTTGTGAAAATCATATAGATGGGTTGAGACGATTTTGACAATGAACAAAATATAAAAAATTATACACTATGTATATATTTATACACATTTTAACTGAAAAATAAAAATAAATCATTCAAAACAAAAAAATCCCACAAAACAAAAAATCCCACGTGAATTAAAAAAAACCACACTCAATTAAAAAATCCCATGGGAATTCACATTTCCCACGGCAATTAAAAATAACCACAAATGGGATTTTTCCCACAAAGGTGGCAACCGTGATTGCCAACCTTTGGAAGGATGCAGGAAAAAACTTTTTACATATAATAGAGTATCACTTATGTCTGCACATATTTCGTTTGTAACGGTTCATATATTTCGGGAAAAAGGTCGGAGTTAGTGCAATAAAATTATCATTTTTTTTTTTGATACTTTGAGTTTAGTCATTATTCTAGTGAGAAATAGTCATTTAAATAATTACAAATTACAAAAGTAAAGTTGAACGTCTTGCAATTAAAGTTAATATCATATACATATAACTTTTTCATACCTAGGGTCCGCCAAATAACTTTTTTTTTTTTGAAAATTCTATAAAAAAAAATCTACTGGATATTTTTCCAAATTTCTTTTTTTATTTGAAAGTACAATCCTTCCGGTTAATAATGAAAAATAATTTCATTCAAATGGCTGCCTCGGCTGGCCATGCAGTAGCCTACACGATCGGTCCAATTTTTAAGCACATTATCCATTGTGTGCAGCTGTATTTCACCAATGGCTTCACGAATATTGTCCTTTAAAGCGTCAATTGTCTCTGGCTTATCGGCGTAGCACTTATCTTTGAGGGCACCCCACAAATAATAGTTTAACGGTGTCAAATCGCAGCTCCGAGGTGGCCAAACGACATCAGCTCTGCGGCTGATAATGCGATCTTCAAAAACAGGGCGCAAAACATCGAGTGTAGCTTCGGCTGTTTGGCACGTAGCACCGTCCTGTTGAAACCAAATGTTGCCAATATCCTCCCCTTCAATTTTTGTGAACAAAAAATTGTTCAACATGGCCCGATAACGATCGCCATTAACTGTAAAGGCCACTCCTTGCTCATTTTCAAAGAAAAATGGCCCAATTATGCCTCTGGACCAAAATCCGCACCAAACAGTGACTCGTTTTGGGTGCAGCGGCTTTTCAATGTATGCGTGCGGGTTTTTGTGCCCCAAATACGACAATTTTGCTTGTTTACATACCCGCCAAGATCAAAATGAGCTTCATCTGAAAAGATGATTTTTTTGGCAAAATCGGCATCTTCTGTAAGTCGATCGCAGGCCCACTTAGCGAAGCGAAAACGCATTGGATGGTCAGTTGGCTTCAACTCCTGAACCAATTGGACTTTGTATGGCGTCATACCAAGGTCTTTATTCAAAATTCGTCTCATGATGTCTCCGAAATGTTCAATTGTTGAGAACGACGGTGAATTGATGTTGATGGCGCTTCACGCACACTTTCTGCCACAGCAGCAATGTTCTCGGGTCTACGCACTGCTTTTGGCTTTTCACGCTTTGGTTTATCGATGAGGATGCCAGTTTCTTTCACTTTTTTCACAAGATAACGAACATACGGAGCTGACGGTGCTTCTCTTCTTCCACACACATTCTGCAACATTACCATGATTTTCAAAGTATTGTCGCATTATTTCCCAGCGTTGTTCAAGCGCATACACAACCACATTCGTTCAGCGGAAGGATAAAACTAATTATCTGTCAAATCAGACATGAGCTAAGTGTTACTATTCACGAAAAAAGCACTAGTTGAAAAAAAAAACGTTAGATGGCGGACCCTGTACTTATATGGCTACGTTTAAGAAAAATAAAATTTTGCTGCTGTGTTGCTTTTTGGTAAAACAACCGCATCATAAATCATCGAAAAATTTTTGCTGTAAAATTCCTCAAAATACAAAATTTATATAATCACAAGATTCTTCCTAATGCTCTTGTAAAATGGGGTAATGTGAGCTGAAGTTATAAAATTTTCAAAAAAATTTTAATCAAAATTTCACTTTACAGAGTTTTTTAAAAAAATGTGCTAAACAAAATGCAATGTTTCTTATAGCGTAAGATGGAAAATTTTATTAGCTTTAAAATAAGTATAAATTGATAAAAGTTATTTCATTAGTTTCTTAGTTATATGCCAAATACTGAAGAAGAAATTTCTTGTTTTTTCGAAATAATGATTTTTTTTAGCCAAAAAGCCGTTTGCGCGACTATTTACCGTTAGTTAATATTTAAGTGTTATATACCAAAATTAATTTTTTTAAGAGTAAAATCAGAAATCAACGTGTCCCGGCAATTTAACGAAAAAGTCAAAAAAATGGGACGGTCTAATGTAGACCCAATTAAAAAGCACGCGAAGATTGAATGTAAAGTGATACAAAAAGTGAGAGGCAAGGGGACTTACTCTAAACAAGCACCCCAAATGGCAACAGAAGCTGCAACGTCAACGTCGGTGTTGCTAACATGGGTAATGCTAACAGCAGCAATAAATTTTCGTTAATAAGAATGCTTTTAGATATAGAACCTGTGTTTCACAAAGATATCACATCATTGAATCTAAAATAATAAATAATAAAGCACGGATTTAGATTCAGTGACGCCAAAAACCTGTATACTATATCCTTGTTATTTTTACTGGATAAAGCTGTGTGGACATTAATTTTGGGTTAAAGGCATCTACTACTGGTGTAATAAACCATGGGTTCGGATTAAGTGGCTCTAAAAACGTGTATACAACTTTTCCGTTGTATATACTGCATTATTCTCAATTTGTCCTTGAAATCACCTTGAACCTTGCTTCATAAAGCTGTGGAGACATTAATTTTAGGTTAAATGCATCCACTACTGCTGTAATAAGCCACGAGTTCGGATTGAGTGACTCTAAGAACGTATATAAAAGCATAGAGCTAATAAGCTTAAATAGCAAAAGTTCTGACAACCTCAACATAAGGATTTATGGCTATCAAAACCGAATTCCTTTCACCATTGTAAAAGGCGCTGTTATGACCCCTCCACAATTCGGCTATCAGAACCAAATTCCTCTCACCATTAAAAGTTCTTACAACTTTCTGTGAGGTTGTCAAAACCGGCAGAGCATCTCTTAAACTGGAATCTATCAGCTTATATGGAAGTTGTCAGAGCTTCACATATTAAATTTTTTTGATAACCGTAATATTACGGCTAGAAGAGGCGAAGTTTTGATAGCATCGCCAGTTCTGTGAGTGTACCACTTTTCCAATATATATACCGCATTATTCTCAATTTGACCTTGAATTGACCTTAATCTTAACGTGATAGAGCTATGTAGACCTCAAATTCGAGTTCAAAATATGGTCTGGTCAAATAGGCAGACACGGCGGGGAAAAGCTGGGGTTGTAACCCAACAATTCTCCGCTGGATGTATACCATGATGGTGAGACCCATCCTCACCTATGGTGCAATAGCATGGGCTGAGAGAACCAAGCTAACCACAATGAGGAATATGCTAACAAAGGTGCAGAGACTGGCCTGTGTATGCATCACAGGGGCCATGAGGACATGCCCTACAGCAGCACTCGAAGTAATTCTGGACCTAACACCCTTACACCTTGTCATAGAGGGAGTAGCCAAGCGAACTCTGTTGTGCATTGCAAAAGAGGGGACAGGTTTAAGTAAAACTATCAGCAGTAGAGAGAAGGAGGATATTGCAAAGCACACTCCCTACATCGATCTACCAAGAGACGATATAGTAAAAAGGTATAACTTCGAAAAACACTTCGGAATTAAGCTTAGTACCAAGAAAGAGTGGGACAGCGAGATGATATCGAAAGTCAAGAAACCACACAGTATAGCATGGTATACAGATGGGTCCAAGGCATTGGAAGGTATAGGCGCAAGGGTGTACGGGCCAAGAACCAAGCACTCTGAACCTATGGGGACATAACCCAGTATCTTCCAAGCAGAAATCCTAGCAATACAGCTGTGTGCACAATTCAATCTTGACCGGAAATACAAAGGTCAGACAGCCTTTGTATTAAACATACAGTTGTGATGTCAGACAGCCAAGCAGCAATCAAAGCATTAGTCTCCTGTGAGATATCATCGAAAATAACATGGAAATGCCTAACAAAACTCAACGAACGAGGCAAGAATAACACTGTTACTATACTTTGGGTCCCAGGACACAAAGGTATACAGGGTAACGAAGAAGCCGATGGTCTAGCGCGGCAGGGTGCAGCCACAAAATTTATAGAACCAGAACCATTCAGCGGATTGGGCACACATTCTATAAAAGAAGAACTGAGAAGGGAGGAGAGGCATAAACGTTCAAACCTCTGGAAAAGCCTCCCAAAGCTAAGACAATCCAAATTGCTCCTCAAAGATTTTAACTTTCGGAGAGCAAAATTATGCATAAGCTTAGGCAAACCGAATCTAAGGATTCTAACTGGGTTCCTTGGGCATAGGAACCGATAGTAGCTGCCGTTTCTGTGAAGAAGCAGAGGAGACTCCAATACACCTAATCACAAACTGCGACGCCGTGGCACGCAGACGTAAGCTAGCACTGGGGAACTATGAGCTGAGTCTAGAGCAGGTTTCATCCCTTAAACCTAAGAATATTCTCAAATTCATTAGAGAAATAGGGCTGGATGGAATTCTGTAATCCGCAAATCCAGCGGAGCCTTGAGAAGGAGGTACAATAGATCTAATTTAGGTCGCAGTACGCATCTTCACCATATAACATTACATTACATTACAATAGGCAGACACATTTTCTTTTTTGTAAAACTGTGTAATCAATTTAAATCAATCAATCAATCTTCATTTGTATATATTTTTATACTTAAATTTAGTATTGTTATAATTTTTGTTATAATTATTGTTATAATAACCATAAAGGAGATATGAACGAAATTGCTACATTTCATGCTTGAAAGAACTTTTTTAAATATCAAAATAGGGGGGGGGGGGGGAAATAGTGGTATTTTCCGTCTGTTTTAAAAGAGACAGTTTTAAACATGGTTTCGTTCAAAACTATTTGCAAAATCTGAATTGATGAAATTATCTTCGGTACCACTTCTGGTGCCCGAGATATAAGACCTTATATTCATTTGTTTGAAAAAGTTAAAAATCTGCATTCAAGTATAAGTTAATATAAAATAATTTAAGTTTTCATTTTAAAATTATTTTGTGATTTTATAAAATTTTCTGTTTACTACGTGAACTTATTGAATATAAATTTTAGACTGAAAAAAAACTCAAAATATAAATTGAAAAGTTGAAACAAAGTTGAAACAAATTTAAAATGTAGCAAAGTAAAAACAAATTCAGCAAAGTATTATTAATTAATCAAACTTAAATAAAACAAGGATAATGTAATAAAAGACATATTATAAATACTCCCCTTCTAAGTTTAGGCCGTCCTCGGACGTTTACAACTAATATTTCTTTCTTGTGTACTACTAAAAAATGTCAAAGGAAATGAGAATTAACAACAATTAACAAAGTAATCAATTTAAGTGAATTCTTAGTTAAAATTATTACATATTTGTATCAATATTAATATGAATCAGTGACAATCAGTTCTTTAAATTTTTTGGTACACACAGAAAAATTTTGCATAGTAAAATCATTGTGATGCATAGTTGATTTCATTTTACATGATTTCATATTTCGTGATGACAGCAACATTAAAATCATTGTGATTTCACGTAAAATCATTGTAAATGTGTCCATGGTGTGTTTGTGTGTTGGTATTCATTTTGCATAGTAAAATCATTATGAAATCCATTAAAATCATTATTGCATCATGTAAAAAGTTAATCAACATGATTTCATGTAGAATCATTATGATTTCATGTAGAATCATCATGACTCATGAATCATCAAATCATTATTGCATCATGTAAATAAAAAATTGTTAGCGTGCTTAAAAAGTTCCGTTAAGTTCTGGTCAGAAGTTTAATCGCGAGTTGCAAGTAGCGTCGAGCAGAAATTAAAAAGTGTTTAATTTTTAAAAGGAAAATACAAGTGAAGAAGTGCTAGTGGAGGTAGATGAAGAAGGTAATGTGGTGTTCTTCGAAAATATTATTATCCATGAAGATAACTATGAGGCTGAGCTCGACGAACTATTAAAACAATTTAATTTGTCGGAAGTGAAACATTATTTGAAAAGTAAGTATCTCCAAAATATGATTAAGGATGAGTTTTTAAATGCATTTATGCAATGCATCACTGTGTTCCATTTTGAATTGGTGCTAAATTTAGTTATTACGAAAACAGTACAACTCTTTTGACATTCTTAAAAATAGTCTAGTTGCGCAGTTTTGGTTCAAAAGCTTCGAACCAATTCAAAATAAAACACGCTGATGCATTGCATAAATGTATTTAGGAACTCAGCCTAATTCTAAAAAAGTTATTACAACAGGAATGTGCACAGTTAAAGACGAGGGCTCCCGTGGCCTTTTAGCAACAACAGCAACAACAGTAACATACATTACTAGTGTAGTTACAGTTTTTTTCTTGCCCAGTGACAGCATCGCGATTTGCATGTAGTTGTTCGATGGTTTTCTTAGTACATTATCACAGTTTTCCATCGCCAAAGTATGTCGGTGCATTGCTTGTCAATTTATTGTTGGATGCATGCATTATTTTGGCTGATGAAACATCCATCCAACGACAAAACGCCGAGCCATGACGGTGACATAACTTATTAGATGTATTAACAAAAAGCACTAACAACAATATTCAAGCACTGAAAGCTCATATCACTGGGTAACTCACAAAGCTGTTAAAATTTTCAGTGTGAACGGTTCAAGTCCTCAAGTTTTAGGCTACAAAAGAAAACCACTTGTGCACATTTTTAACGTACGTGTATTTTTTTTTTCGTAAAGTGCGCAAGTATTCAATTGCAGTGGGAAGTGCACGATTCGTTAATACCCCTAATTTGAAAGTGTTATTTTTTTAGAATCTTGAATTGACTACGAAAGCTAAAGGTATTTATCTAATGCTTGGTTTTCACTATGTCATTTTTATAATGACACAAAAGCTTATGACGTGAAATATCACCTAAATAAAACTCTAGAACATTTTCTGCATAGCTCCTTTTGAAAATTTATTTGTTTTTAATTTTCCAAAATTGCCAAAGTTAGAAAAAATGACAAGATTTTGTTATTTTTAATTTGATTGACAACAACTGACCACTGAAAATAACATAGTGAAAACCAAGCATAAGGAAGATATACAGGAAGCTATATCACCCATTGGACTTCGTGCACGTTTCAGAGAAAAGTCATTTGGTTGGAGAAAACATGAGGTATGTTTATATTAGACTCTGAGGTATGTTTATATTAGAAGAAATAATGTTTTATAATTATACGTCGTAAATTTCTTTTATATTTTTCAATAAAAAAATAAAATCACCTTTAAGTTCTTTTTATTTCAAAATGAGGTTAGGATTCAGCTGGATTTCATGATTTTATAACGATTCAACAAGACCATCATAATGATTTTACATGATGTCATAATAAATCAACATGATCATAATAATGATTTTACATGATTTCATAATGAATCAACATGATCATCATAACGATTTTACGTGACTTCATAATGATTCAACATTGCCATAATAATGATTTTACATGATTTCATTACGATTTCACATGATTTCATAATGATTCAACATGATTATCATAATGATTTTACATGACTTCATAATGATTCAACATGACCATCATAATGATTTTACATGATTTCATAATAATTCAACATGATCGTCATAATGATGATTTCATAATGATTCAACATGATTATGATAATAATTTTACATAATTTCATAAAGAATCAACATGACCATCATAATGATGTCAACATGATGATTTCATAATGATTCAACATGATTATGATAATGATTTTAAATGATTTCATACGGAATCAACATGACCATCATAATGATTTTACTTGATTTCATAATGCTTCAACATGAAAATTTGTTGCGATTCTTACATGAAAATCACAATGATTTTACTATAAATCTGTATGAAGCAAAATCATTGGGGAAACATGTAAAATCATTATGTTTCTAGTTGATTTTACAATGTTTTTTTTTTCTCTGTGTATCGTAACAATCAATTCTTTAAATTTTTTGTATCAAGAACTACTATGCTTGCCCTTCTTTACACTAGTAGACATCATTTTTGCAAAACAGAATCTTTATCCTTTATGAATGGAGCTTTAAAGAGCAGTAAGTAATTGTCAAAAAAGTCGAATGAATCCATTTCTCTTAAAGTTTTAACAAAATGGAAAGGTCTTATTTTAGATTATCCTTATGCCATCAATAAGAACCGCACTCCCCTAGTCCTTCTGAAAACAGTCTTCTGAATACAAGGTTTTCTAAATTTATTCCCCACCCTCTTATTTGTTTTGACATTTACTTTGACACCTGGCTCAAAAACCCTAGTCTTTCTTTTTTGTTTTCGCGACTTAGTGAAACGTCTTGGACTTGTTTAAATTTTATTAATATTTCAGCACGCAAAGATTCGGGAATTGAGTGAATTAATTCAATTGGCTTACAATTAGCAACAGAATGAACGGATCTATTGTACTTGGAAGCAGGGTTCGCATTTGCTCATTCATGAACTGCTCATTTCTGCTTCTATTCATTCATTTAAGAATATGAAGAAAAATCAAAGTGAGCAGCTCGTTTTTGTGAAGAGATGAGCAGATTTTTTTTATTCATGAACTGAAGAAGAGCAAACTAGTTTGTGAACAAGAACATTTTTTACTCTTTTGAAGAGACTGTTGCTATTCATCTGTTCTTCAATGCATCACTTGTCGTTCGTTGGCTCTTCATTTGTTCATGAAATTTTCATGAAGTGGTGAAGGCAACGGATGATGCTCTCGTTCGTTTCGTTAAATTTTGTTTTTTAGATACACACAACGTTTGCATGCTGTGTTGTATTGAAGCGAGGCATTGCAATGGCTTGAATGTTTGTGTGTATGTATGTTAAGCAGCGTGGCAACAAGAATGCAATAACAGAGCATTGTGGGATTCTATGGAAAGTTTAATAAACAGCCACAGCTTTGTTTTTGGTACGCATGCACAGTGGCTCATATGATGGTTGTTAGCAAATAAAATTTACTTTTTCTATTTTGGGGGATACAAATTCCACCTGTAGGGTAAAAAATTGAGAAATATGTATACCAAGTACAAAAATATTTGTTCACAAAAATAGCAGGCGATGGAAAAATTTATGTATACACTTAAAACATTTAATGAAACAAATTAATTCATGTTATTTTTTTTTTTTGACAAGAAAAAAATTTACATAACCCATTTTTTTTTTAGGTAAGAGGTAATTATGATTAACATTCTTTTTTTTCATAAACATAAAATTTTAGTTTTTCGCTCTTTGTTTATTGCTCTATAATTATAATTTAAAACTCTTAAAAAACATATTATTATTTGGTGGCAACCCTAATATTTCAAAATTACATAATTTTTAAATTCTGACCACGGATTTGGATTCAGCGACCCATTTTTAGTGTGTAATTTTTTTTTTGCCGGCCCCGAATTCGTAAAAATTAAAAAAAATAAGGTGGGAACCCTATCAACTAACTTGAATTTTAAAATTCTGACTTCAGATTCGAAATCAGCGGCCTCCTAACACTGATAACTGACGTTTAAAACACGTCAAAATACACATTATTAGGTGGCTACATATTTCTAAATTTTTTACCCTACAGGTGGAATTTGTAACCCCCAAAATAGAAAAGGTAAATTTTATTTGCTATCAACCATCATATGAGCCACTGTGCATGCGTATCAAAAAAACAAAGCTGTGGCTGTTTATTAAACTTTTCATAGAATCCCACAATGCTTTGTTATTGCATTCTTGTTGCCACGCTGCTTAACATACATACACACAAACATTCAAGCCATTTCAATGCCTCGCTTCAATACATAACAGCGTGCACACGTTGTGTGCATCTAAAAAACAAAATTAAACGAAACGAAAGAGAGGATCATCCGTTGCCTACACCACTTCGTGGAAAATTCATGAACAAATGAAGAGCCAACGAATGACAAGTGAAACATTGAAGAAGAGATGAATAGCAACAGTTTATTCGAAAGAGTAAAAAATTTTTTTTTCACAAACTGGTTTACTCTTCTTCAGTTCATGAACAAAAAAAATCTGCTCATCTCTTCACAAAAATGAATATGAGTAGGTTTTTTTTTTGAGCAAAAAATTCCTTCATATTCATGAAGCTTCATGAGTGAGCAAATACGAACCCTGCTTGGAAGTAGCCAAAATTATAAGCTCGACAGTGTTTTCTATGCCTTTTTCCAATTTAATGCACCTAGCATTTTCAGATAGTGTGCCGTGCCACCTTTCAATCTGTCCGTTACTGGTGCTATGAAATGGTGGGAATGTAAAAATTTCGACGTTGAAATGATTTTTTTAGAAGCAATTTTATTGTTTCTGAATTAAAAGATAATTCATTGTCGCATACAATTGTTTTTGTGTTGCTGAAAAATTCAAAATCTTCATGTTAGGTTCTTTAACGTCTATGATAGAATGCGATTGTATTGGGAAAACTATTGCAAATTTAGAAAATTTGTCGAAACAAGTTAAAAAATTATGCTTGTCAGTGGAGAAAATATCTATATGAAGTATTTCATCTGGATATGATGGAATAGGGCTTGAGCCGATTTCGGCATATATGGGACGTCTTGGTATTTGGCTTCGTTACAGATTCAACAGTTTGCTACTAATTCTTTAAGTTTTTTCTACATTTCTGGAAAATAGTACTCGGATAGGACTTGTTGCAAATTCTCTTCCACAGATCGGTGGGCTCTAGTATGTTCTTTAGATAGTATTTCTACTTGATCCTCTTTATTAAAGATATCTATAACTTGCTTTTGCGCGTGAGGGAATTTTACTGATGGAAATGCTTGTTGAATTTTGTCTTGAATTTGTGCTAAGGTTGAAAGATCACATAAGATAGCGTTAACTACATTTGAGTTAACCGACTCCCCAATGGACTGCAAAAGATAACTTAAAGTAAGAAATGTTATGTTGTGTCTGACACGAGACTGAAACAAAATTTTGGTAACCTCTAAGATTATTTGATTACGAAAGCAATTTACCGGTTTTTAAACTGATGTAATTGTCTGTGATAGAGATTCCTCGCTATGTACAGTTAATGACTCGGATTCTAAAGCATTCATGTGTTGTCTTGAAAGAGCACATGATTATCTTTGCCGGGTTTATAGAACCATTTGGGGTAGAATTCTTCAATAAAGCTTCTACAGCGCTTGATTTTCGAGTTCGGATTTTTCTCAGAAATTGAGGCAATAAGAGGTTGATGGTCTGTATAGATATTTGAGTCCGCAACCCCATACAAATAATTTCGTAATTTTTGTAAGGCCCAAACTAAGGCAAGAAGTTCGCTTTTATTTGTTGCATAATTTTCTTCGGTTGAAGAAAGAGTTCTTGAAATCCATGTAATAGGACGACCGCCTTGTGACAAAGTAGCGCCGAGTGCAGTCGATGAAGCATCGGTTGCTAATTCAAATGGCTTCGTGTAGATGAAATAGGTTTTTTTGCATGTTGGGCGCCACTTAATATAAAATAATTTAAGTTTTCATTTTAAAATAATTTTATTATTTTATGAAATTTTCTGTTCACTATGTGAACTTATTGAATATAAATTTTAGACTGAAAAAAAAACTCAAAATTGAAATTGAAAAGTTGAAACAAAGTTAAAACCAAGGTATATATAAGAAGGTAGTGTTAGTAGATAAAATTCTCTCTTGTTGTGGGTACCTGAGCTGTCAAAATCAGTTGTTTGCGAACAAAAGCAAATCAAATAACAAAAGTTGTCAATAACTTGTCAATAAATAGAATTATGTTGTGTTTTAAATTGATTCATTTAAATTGATTTAAGCAACTTTATTGTTAACAACTTTAAAAGTTCTTGCTAATCCGTTCTTCTTGGCCAAACGCACCCATACGTCTGATTTCGACACAGATGGCATAGGTCTTGGAACCAACGGTCATGCGGCCGGTTTCTGCATCAACATCGACGATGCTCAACTGCACAGAAGCGTGGTCCTTAACAAGAATGATAATGTTGGATGCAGAACACTTTCTAGGGCAGCACACTTCAACAGACTGTCCGGCGTAGTTTTTCATGTTTAGAGATTTTTTGTAGAAATTAAAAAAATGTATGACACACGGCAAATGGAGCAAATGGAGTCGAAAAGAATAGCCATTAAAAAACTTGCGAACAGTTTAAAATATTTCGCAACAGTTATTCAATGATAGCTTCACGAAAAATACAAAAAAAAACTTTCAGCACGCACAAAAATTAAAACTATATAAGTTTTAGAACACATTTGACAGTTTTCTCTCAGTATTTATTTATTGTCTTTTACGTTTTTCATATGTTTAACAGCTTCGGTACCCACCTCTCTGTGACGACACTACCATGTTGAATATACCTTGGTTAAAACAAATTTAAAATGTAGAAAAGTAAAAACAAATTCTTTGCTAATTTAAAAATAAAAAGCTTAAATCAAGCTTAAATAAAGCAAGGATTATTACACATTTCTCCAAAACAGGAAAATACATATGCAAAAAATATGCAAATTATTAATTCGACAAATTTAAGGAAAACGTTAGCACTATAATCAATATCACCAAAATTTATACAATCAGATAATAACACAGAGTGTAATTTTTTAAGTCATGGCAAAATAACCATTTACGGACATCACTACGTGATAAAAGACAAAAAAAAAAGACCCCTGTCTCCCAGTTTTGCCCAAAGTCCTCCAGGTTTTTTTTATGGGCCCCCAAAGATGTGGGGCCTCGGTGTCATTTTTGCAAAAAAATGGTCATTTTCTCAAGCTCATATCTTGCAAACCGCTCGGAATTTTGATTTACTCTCTGAGGCAAAGTCATAAAAAACTCTTGATTTACTCTCTTGTCATAAAAAACAAAAATTGTGAACAAAATAAAATCAAAAAAACTTCAGCTTCAAGGTCAAAATCGCAAAAAACTTTAAAAAATGAGCGAAAAATGGCCCAAAAAGCTTTTTTTTTTATTTTCCGCTTTTACGAACAAATTTATTTTATGAAAAATGCGCCAACTTGCTTTAGCCTGGTAGGGCTTACAGCGCTGATTAAAACCCCAAAGTTTTTTTAAGGAGGCCGCTCCAACTTCTTGAGATATAGGCCTTTATAGCTTGAGTATATAATCGCTTATATCTCACCCATTTCTTATCCGATCCGGCTGAGATGGCTATCGTTGAGAAGACTTTTAAAAACGCTATAAATCTATATATAAATATGTTAATTTTTATTAACTCACTGCGGCAAATTAAAAATTTTTTTAACCTCACTTTTTTAATAAAAATCTGGTTTTCTCAAAAAACAGCCCTAGTAAAAAAATAATTGAAGTGTAAGAAAATCAGCAATTTCTTAAAAAAAAAGTTGATTTCAAAACTTTGAACGTAAATAATAGTCAGTCAGGAGGCCGTGTGTGTGAGTGCACTGTACCTTCACTGATAGTAAGTGCATTCTAATAAAAATTCTCAAGCTGGTGGGTGAGTTCCCGTGCCCAAACTGTCAAACAACTACCTGGAAGCAAACATCTGCATTGAATTCACATAAAAACAACCCAGAATATAAAAAAAAAAATACCTGGAAACACATTTTAGCTCTTGTCATAAAGATGAAATTGTGAACATATAAAATCAAAAAAACTTCTATCAAAAAACTACCTGGAAGCAAACATCTGCATTGAATTCACATTGTAGCTCTTGTCATGTTTAATGTCTTGTATGTTTAATTAACGCTCAAATGAAATATGCCTGGCCAGAACCATGTGTTTGTCCAAGGGTTAACAGCGTTTAGGTAGCGCTTAGGTATCACGCGATCACGCACCGACCGCAGCAGAACATGCAATGCAGTAAGCTCAGCACACGAAACAAGGGACGCAGCAGACAATATAAAAGCGACACGACCCTCACATCGAGGCATTACACAGCGCGATGTCAACGAGAGCTCAGCGGTGAAAGTTGTAAAGTGAAAGTAAAAAAGTGAAAGTGCTACAGCATAATTCGCACACAACATTGGCAACTGACAATTTCAATATGCAGTGTGAAAATATTGATTTATTTTGCTACGTTTGCGGTCATCAAATCAGAAAAAAAAAAGTTCTACAACATTGCAAAAGGAAAAGAATCTTTTAACTAGTCAATTCAAGAAAGCATATAAGTTATTTTTCGAGTCAAGTAGACTTGACCGGTGAAAATTACACACCTAATACAGTGTGTCGCCAATGTTATAACAATCTCATGGCATGGTTGACTGGAGGCAAACATAGTATGAAGTATTGTAAGCCGGTAAACTGGATTAATCTCCCAGGTGATCATGATGAAACCAGTTGCTATGCATGCGTAAATTACACATGTGGTCTAAATCGATATGCTGAGAGGAAAAAAGTTATAAAGCCAGTGCTTGCACCTGAAAATTTTGTATTACCAAGGCCGCCAACTCCAGATCGTAGAACAGAATGTACAGGAATGACTAGAGCAAGTGGTGTTACTTATGAAGATCCAGAGTTCTGAATCAGAGTCAGATTCGGACGACTCGGACGACGATTTGGATCCACAACTTAAGAGAGTGCGATTTGCAAGTCCAGGGCCATCAACATTATAAACATAATACGAATATTTTTTTAGTGCCATCTCTGCTGAGACTACTAATCCCTACAACACTGAATCATTATTACTAAATATCTATGCTACTAATCTTTGCTACAACCCTAACTCTAAATGTCAACCCATACCACCTAAGAACTAAGATTAATAAAATCAGTAATAGTATAACAATGAAACCTGCAACATGCCTTTTCACATACGGGAGAAGGCTTTATAGCAGTGTCGGGCAGCTTTGCACACTTGAGATTGTGTTTGTGCAGTAAAATATGTATTCATCTCACCAACAAAACGATGAGATCTGCGCTTGCGTGTTTCTTGAATATATTATATTATATCTGTGTCGATAACCAATAAGAGGTTAAGTCGATTTAAGACAGAACAGAGTTATTGATATAGTTGTGTTCCACGTATATATCATTATGAACACACAAAATCTAGAACTTCTAGCATGATCTTAGTCAAAGATATGACGCATAAACAAAAGACCTTTTCATATAACTTATATGGCGATTGAAAACTTTGAAGCAAGATTTCAGGAAACTTTGAAATAAGACTTAAGCTGTTATTGCTCATCGACACAAATATAACGTAAGATTACACTGTATAAAATGTTATGCATGCAAAATTTTTGGAAGTATGTAAAATTTTTTATTTTTAGAAAATAACGGCATGGCGTGGTATCAAAGAGGTAAAATTAAAAAAATTATGCATAATGAGGCATCACAATAATTTGCATTGCCAATCAATATAAGGTAATTGTGGGGCATGCGATGGAGAAATTATATAATTATTTAAATGCGGAATGTCCACATATCATATCATATAGTGATCAGTTCCAAGAACGTATAATGAAAGCATCTTACGTTGTCAGCTTAGCCTTGGCAATACACAATAAGCAACATAAGCACAATAAAAAAATTTTTGTTTTTTACTTTTAACGGGCCTTTTTACATTTCCGTCTGCTTATCTGTTTTTCACATTATCCGTCTGTCGGTCGATTAATTTAATTTTGCAATACAAATCCGTTCAAAATAAAAATATCCGATAATGCCTAGTTAGATTTCTGCAAAAAGCGCTTTAACACTACTTTGTTTTCAGTGTGAGCTTTAAAGCACTCATAAATACATACTCAAGATGAGAAAGTATAGGTGTGCAAAGCTGCCCGACACTGCTTTATAGTATCTCAATGTTGAAGTTAAGAAAAAACAAATGAAATTAAAAAATTTTAGGGAAATTTTTCACTTTTCCGGCTACCTAAGCGCTACCTAAACGGTGTTAATAATCATTCCTAGGAAGTTCATTTGTTCTAGAAAGTTGTTTATTGAGATCTTAGGTTTATTTTTGTAGCTGATTATTTCCTTGAATTTTGAACGGTTTGCTACCTATGGACCTGAACAGGGGAAAAAAGGTAAAAAAAATGAATTTTTTAAAGTTTTTTACGATTTTGACCTTGACGATGAAGTTTTTTTTTTATTTTATATGTTCACAATTTTTGTTTTTTTATGACAAGAGCTACAACTTTGCTTTAGAGAGTAAATCAAAATTCCGAACAGTTTGCAAGATATGAGCTTGAGAAAATTATAATTTTTTTGCAAAAATGACACCGAGGCCCCACATCTTTGGGGGCCCATAAAAAAAAACCTGGAGGACTTTGGGAAAAACTGGGAGACAGGGGTCTTTTTTTGTCTTTTATCACGTAGTGATGTCCGTGTATGGTTATTTTGCCATGACTTAAAAAATTACACACTGTGTTACTTATTATAATTTGACAAATGAGGTAGCTTTTGACTCGTTTTGATAGTCTTCTGGTTAATGGCTATGTGACGTCACATTTAATTTAATATAGCGCCCTCTAGCGGACATAAAGTCATGAGCAAAAAAGTTGTTGTTGTCTTCTTTACAACTTACTTGATCTACAAAGCTCATAATTAAATTATTTAATTTTAGTTTTTTTTTGTAATGATGCCTCGTCTAACATTGAAAAGTGATTTATGTCAAGAGAATTTCGCACTGAAAGTTGCAATTCTGGAAACTTCAGATCACTTTGAATACGATTGTGATGGTGTGTCAGAAGAAAATTTAAAAACGTCTATACTTATTCTGCGTGTTGAGTTGTGACAACAATTCCCAATTCCATGTGAGAAATTCAAAATTACAAAACTAATTCGCCTTAGGAATGGGAAACCCGAATCCGCGCAGCAGTTTCTCACAGTAATTATTTCGAATTACTTTTTACCAGCTCTTATCAATTAGCATTACCGAATTGCAGCATATCGAAGGTTTTTCAACAAAAGAGTTCTTAAACCGATCCACTTTTCGAAATATGCGCCCACATTAAATAAGCGATGATGCATCTTTTAGCATTAAAGAGCTATTAATTAGGCAGAAAATATATCCAAATGAAGACTTTTAAAATTATTCAATCCCCCACTTCATCGAATTGAACGCATAAACATATCTGCAAAAATTTCACTGAAATACAAAATTCGCAATAAGCCACACGTATTCCATTGCTGGCAAAAACGTCGCGAGCAACTTTGAAAAAGTGGGCGTTAAGTGCTTCAAATAATTTAACTGCTATATTTTGTCAACATGGCGATGATAATGATGAGTCCGTACTAATTTTGGAAAAAGAAAAAAAATGTATTGAGATTTAATTACCGTAGATTTATCCAATTAGAAGCATTAATTCGTCTATTTAATCCGTTTAACAATATCTACACGCTGCCATTTTGTTTCTATATGTTATATAGTTTTATTGCTTTAACGTGTGGCACTAAACTTTTATCGGACGTTTTTGTATTTGTTTTTTTTTTTTTCTTGTTTTTCTTATAGATGTGCAAATACTTTTTATACCATTCAAACTACAATTTGAATGACTTTTTTTCAATTTTTCAGTGAAAAGTTTTTGTGAAACGTGTTAAAACTCGACTATAAATGCAGCATTTGCTGCTAAATCAAATTAATTAAATATTATTATAATTTAAAAATAACTTTCAGCTAACACGCAAGAAAATTTTTATTTCAAAACGAAGCGAACGACAACGAACCGTTGAACAAATGAACGAAAATATTTCGAAAAAAACACCACAAAAACACAAAAAGGAAGCAAATCACCATATCTCAAGATACAAGATACAAAATTCTGTTATAGATACACATTTTGGCTTGAGATACATAAGCACAGCACATTGAATGATTTTGAACGATTTCTTTCAATTATTTTGTATTACTTAATAAAATATCGTTTTTTTTTTTAAAAAATCACAATAAAATAGTAGTTAATATAATCATGTGCAATATTTTACTAACGTAGCAACGACTTTTTCAACCGCAAAAGCTAACTTTTTCACTGTTTCTTCGGACAAAAATATTAAGTTTTAATTTGAATATCAAGAATTTTCGGTTCTTTTCCGCTAGTATCTTCTAGTATGTGCGCTCGTTGTCTATGCGTCGACGAAGAAATTTTGACTCTACTGAATCTTGTGGATGTACCGAATATCCTAAAAATAAATTGAGTAAGGGAATGTTTTATTTTCAGATACGTTTTTCATGTATGTATTGCATTTTCTCGTGTTGGCTGACACTAGCAGCTGCTTTTATGCCACAAACCGCTCACGAGTGTTCGCTCGTGCCGGGAGGATGGATGATGATGATTGAAACTTTTGCGGTGATCTTGCTGCATACTCTATGCGCAAGTTCGTACACCCGAAAAAATGTGATCGTACTCAACAATAATGTATTAAGTGAAACTTTGAAATAAATACTTTCTAAATTATTACAGGTTTTAAGAGCAACACCAAATTAAAGAGGCACAAAACGGGCAGTGCCGGATCTAGCGTTTTTGCCGCCCGGGGCAAGATAAAATTTTGCCGCCACCACATCACCCACCCCCCGGTATAAAAAGAAAATTGTAAAATTCATATTTTTTAAATTTTTATTTTGTGATTTTTTTCATTAGTTATTTCATTTCGGTGAATAATATTTATATTATTTAATAAGTGTTTTAAATTATTAAGAGTATCATTAAGACGCTTAACTAACAAAGTGCAACATATTTGAAGTCATCGAGTGCAAACTCCTTGTCGTGTAAAATTTGTCAAAGTACTTGTCGAAACTAATAAAACCTCGTTTTGCTAGTTTAGCTGCTGTTCAGATTTAATGGTTTCATTTATATTTTGGTTTACACTTGATATTAAAAAAAAAACAATTTTTCTCTCGATAATATCTCGGGAACATATAGGAATCAGAGAACTGCACAAGCCGGCTTGAAGTCTATTTCAAGCGCTTGCTTAAAATACAAGTTCAAGCTAGCTTGAGCTTGATAATTTTGAATCAAGCAAAGCTTGTAATTGAATATAAATAAGCCCACGCACAGCTTGCACCTATTCTAGCTTACAAGCGAACGGCACGAAGTTTCAAGCAATGGAAAGCTTGATGCCCTTCGGCAAAAGCTTGTAAGCCTCGCAAGTATCCAAATTATTGAATTAAAGCAAGTATCCAAAAATTCAATGAGCTTCTTTAGAGAGAGCTTAAGCGTAATAGGACTTTTAAGGATTCTGTGGACTCCGTGGTGTGAAGTTTTAGGATAAATGATTTCGAAGATGCTGTCAAACTTTAAAATTTAAGAAGTCGGATAGAGTTGCCACCTAGATTTTTTTTATTTTTGCGAATTCTTGTAATTTTGATATTCTGACAACGGATTTTATTTCGAATATATTGTCACAGTTTTAAAATTTAAGATGGAGGTTAGGGTTGCCACCTAAATTTTTACCACAGTATTGCCACCTAATAATATGTACTTTTAAAAGTTTTAAACATCATTTATCAGTGTTAAGGGGTCGCTGATTTCGAATCTAAGGTCAGAATTTTGAAATTCAAGATGGTGGATAGGGTTGCCACCTTTATTTTTTTTAGTTTTATGAATTCGGGGCTGGCAAAAAAAAAATGGTACACCAAAAATGGGTCGCTGAATCCGAATCCGTCGTCAGAATTTCAAAATTATAAAATGTTGAAATAATAGGGTTGCCACCTAATAATATGTCTTTTTAAGAGTTTTAAACGTCTTTTATTAGTGTTAAGGGGTCGCTGATTTCGAATCTAAAGTCAGAATTTTAAATTTCAATATGGTGGATAGGGTTGTCACCTTAATTTTTTGTAGTTTTATGAATTCGCGGCTGCCAAAAAAAAAATGGTACACCAAAAATGGGTCGCTGAATCCGAAACCGTCGTCAGAATTTCAAAATTATAAAATTTTGAAATAACAGGGTTGCCACCTAATAATATATCTTTTCAACAGCATTAAACGTCATTTATTAGTGTTAAGGGGTCGCTGATTTCGAATCTAAAGTCAGAATTTTGAAATTCAAGATAATGGATAGGGTTGCCACCTTTATTTTTTTTAGTTTTATGAATTCGGGGCTGGCAAAAAAAAAATGGTATTCCAAAAATGGGTCGCTGAATCCGAAACCGTCGTCAGAATTTCAAAATTATAAAATTTTGAAATAACAGGGTTGCCACCTAATAATATATCTTTTCAACAGTTTTAGACAGTTTTAAACAGTTTTAAACTAATAAATGACGTGTTAACACTAATAAATGACGTTTAAAACTGTTGAAAAGATATATTATAAGGTGGCAACCCTCTTATTTCAAAATTTTATAATTTTGAAATTCTGACGACGGATTCTGATTCAGCGACCCATTTTTGGTGTACCATTTTTTTTTTGCCAGCCCCGAATTCATAAAACTACAAAAAATAAAGGTGGCAACCCTATCCACCATATTTAAATTTAAAATTCTGACTTTAGATTCGAAATCAGCGACCCCTTAACACTAATAAAAGACATTTAAAACTCTTAAAAAGACATATTATTAGGTGGCAACCCTATTATTTCAACATTTTATAATTTTGAAATTCTGACGACGGATTCGGATTCAGCAACCCATTTTTGGTGTACCATTTTTTTTTTGCCAGCCCCGAATTCATAAAACTTAAAAAAATAAAGGTGGCAACCCTATCCACCATCTTGAATTTCAAAATTCTGACCTTAGATTCGAAATCAGCGACCCCTTAACACTGATAAATGATGTTTAAAACTATTAAAAGTACATATTATTAGGTGGCAATACTGTGGTAAAAATTTAGGTGGCAACCCTAACCTCCATCTTAAATTTTAAAACTGTGACAATATATTCGAAATCAAATCCGTTGTCAGAATATCAAAATTACAAGAATTCGCAAAAATAAAAAAAATCTAGGTGGCAACTCTATCCGCCATCTTAAATTTTAAAGTTTGACAGCATCTTCGAAATCATTTATCCTAAAACTTCACACCACGGAGTCCACAGAATCCTTAAAAGTCCTATTACGCTTAAGCTCTCTCTAAAGAAGCTCATTGAATTTTTTGGATACTTGCTTTAATTCAATAATTTGGATACTTGCGAGCTTACAAGCTTTTGCCGATCGTTTTAAGCTTTTCAACTTTCCACCCGACAAAGTAAGCCGAAACAAGCCAAGCCAACGAGCAAGCATGAATATGGCTTGTATCTGTTTGGTATTTTTGCAAGCTGGCTAAAGCTTGCTTTTTCAAGCTTGGATACGTGCTTGAATTTAAGTACTTGAAAAAGCTTGAACTTCAAGTAGGCTTGTGCAGTTCTCTGATAGGAATTTTGTTTTCCTGTCTTCGGCAAAGCTTTAGCTATAGAGTAGGAGAAAAAAGTGCAAAACTGCATATAGTGCCTCAATTTTCACAAACATTTTTCGACATTTAAGCAATTTTGAGTTTGTTTTTTTCTTCTAGTATGTAGCTAGAAATGTGAGTATGAAAGGAAAACAAAATTAAAATATGTTTCCGAGATATAGCCGTGAGAAAAATTACATGTTGTTCAGAAAAATCAAGCGTAAGCCAAAATGTACAATTGTCCATAAAAAAGTACTTCGAAAAACCGCACACGAGAAGGAGTTTATACTTTATGTGTTGCACTGTATAATTAATCAATTTTTACAGGACAGCCTTTCTTGCTTTTTTTTCGGCAAATGTGTCAATTGCGTCCTCGAACTTCACTGAACTTGCTTTTTTATTCTCAATAGAGAAGATTGCCATGTTTGAAAGCCTTTCTTGAGTCATTGTAGACCTCAGGTAATATTTTGTAAGTTTAAGTTTACTAAAACTTCTCTCGCAGGTTGCAGATGTTGTCGGGAGGGTTGCGTAGATTCTCAATGCTATGCAAACGTTAGGAAAAGCGTCGAGCATATCTCTGTAGAATAATAAATACGTTAATCACAACCTTTTTTCCATGGTGAAATATTCTTATGAACTAAATTTTTACCTGTTGTTTATAATGTTGAGCAATTGCAGAGCATTCAGTTCTTTCAAATTAGAATCCATATTTTTGACATGGTCCCGAAGGACCAAAATCTCTGTACTAAACTCTATCCGATGCAAGTCTTCTGCATATCTCATAGCTAAATTTTCCGCCTGCTTTTTTAGGTCCTTATCAGTCATTGAATTGAGCTCTCGTCCTTGCAAAAAAGAAAAACTATTATTGTTACGCGCTCCATCCTGCTCTTAATTGCAACAATCATAGTATTTATGACTTCTTTTATGCTGTAAAAAAATTTCTCTTGAGGTGAAAAGTTTCGGGCTTCATCATTCGCCTTTTCTCCTGGCATTTTTTTCTTTTTTGAAACTCAGCGTGATTCCAAAGTCCGCTCAACGCCGATGCTTGCTGCTATCTCTGTAGCGGTTTCGAGCCACTCATTTGGGGAGATTCTTAATCTCTCTAAAGTAGAAGTAAGACCTTTCAACATATCTACTGATTTCGACAAAATAATATCATCCTTCTGTACTTCTTTATTTATTCGGTTGATTTCTTTCAACAGATCGACCCAAGCGACTAAATACAGAATAAAACGAAAGTCAAGTATTGAATGAGGAAGACTGCCTGCCTCTGACTTGGTTTCAGGTTAAAACTGCCCCTCGTTAAGTTCTTTAAGTGCCTCGATCACTCCAATGATGCTTTTCAAAAGGGCACTCACGGCTTCCGACTTAGCGGACCATCTGGTCTGACTTGTTCCCTTTAGATTTGTTTTTTGTGTATTTTTTCATGACTTTCCACCTTTGTGTTGAAAACACAAAAAAGTTACAAATTCTTTGGACTATTCCAAAAACGCTAGATGTTTCAGCTGAAACTGATGATGCACGAACCCCAACTAGATTGAGTGAATGAGCTATGCACGGAACATAGATCGCAAATTCGAATTCTTTTCTAAAATTCTAGCCTGTACACCCTTGTACACACCTGCCATGTTAGAGCCGTTGTCGTAAGATTGCCCTCGACAGTTTTTTATTTCTAGTCCGTCTTTTTCCAATTTATCTAGAATAGCCTTAGTCAAGTACTCTCCTGTCTTTCCACTTACTTCCAAAAAATCAATAAAGCTTTCTTTAACTTCAAATTCGCCTTGTTCGTTTTTTGTGACATATCTAATTATTTGACTCATTTGTTCAGTGTGAGATATGTCAGGAGTACAGTCAAACATTACGGTAAAATACTTAGCTTCAGAAACATACTCGAGAATTTTCTTTCGGACACTATTGCCCATCATTTCAATAATTTCATTCTGTACTGTCTTGGAGAGATAGGAAACTTGTCCTTTTTTCAATTCGTCTATGTGCGATTTAATTGTTGTATTATGTTTAGACAGTAAAATAATCAGATTTAAAAAGTTGCCTTGTTCTTTCGATGCCGACGACTGATTCAATTTACTGTGATTCTCTATTGTGCCTCTAAAAGAGAGACAGTTACACGCTAGGTACAGTATGGCATCAATTATAACTAATAAAACTTCTCTCCACTTATTTTTTCGGATTGTATTGCCTTTTCCAGTTGAGTGTCAATACCGATATAGTTTTTCATTGTTTTCAAAAATGTCTTCCACTTTACAAAATTTTCCATGTGTGATTGTGACCCTTCATGTTGGCATAACTTCTCTAAAGCTTTTTTCCAGTTCGTGAAGCCATTTGTTTGCTGTGTTTCAAATTTTTTAAAGTTCATATCACAATTTTATACGGGTAGCAAAAATAATCCTATTTGTTATAGGATTATAATTTTTGTTTTCACTTTACATGTATTATCTGGATTAGAAGTTATAATCCTCCAAAGATGGAAAAAAGGGCCTAAAAATCTAGCTGGTTTTTTCAGTTTTCCAACAAAACTAAACTTTATGTGTATCAAAAGAACGGTAATACGAGTATCTATTCAACAAGATATTAAACATACAAATCAATTCTTGATCAATTCAATACTTGAAATCGCGCGGTTTTTTCCAAATTGAAAGAAAAAACCTAAATTCCAATAATCCACAAAAAATATTCAAAACGAAAGATCGCTATTCTAGAATTATTCCAAATATTAAATTGTATTTTCACACCACCTTTGATTTTTTGTTTGGGTGCTCGGTTCCCCTGTAGGCCTATTTCACCCGAAAGCACAAAATAATATTAGTAACGAATATACAGTCAAATCGGGATATAGAGAGCCCCGAAATAGTGAACAGCTTGAAATAGTGAACGTTTTAGTAACTGACATTTCAAAGTATAGGAAGCAAAAAAGTAAAAAAGTGTCATTTTTGAGATTTCACTCAAGCAAATTATAAAACAAGGCGTAAAAAGCTTTGCTTCAAAAAATGCAATCTCGAAAATATGAACAATTTGGATGCAATAAATAGGCCTTGCAAAAATTAGTTCACTATATTTAGATTCTCCTGTAATAAGATGTGAATTAGCAATAAAATATATATGATAAAAGCTATTGACTTAATTAATATTCATTTATATAAAAAAGTATACATTGAAATATATATATTATAAAAATTTTTAAAATTTGTAAACTATAATAATAATATAAATAATTGAACTTAAATTATAAACGATTTTAAACTTATTTCTTAAAATCCTTATTTTTGTTGTAATTTTTGCCTAATTGCTGTGCTGAAAACCAGAGCGCCCCAAAAATGTATTCAACAGTGAAAAAAGGACTGCGCCCCTGAAGCAAAGTTTGTGTTTTGACAGATGTGGTTTGACCAAACTGGCGCGTAGTCAACGGGTCTAATTCGCATTTTTAAACCATTTTTTAACCATTTACACTAGAAATATTTACATTTCTAATACAAATTATTAACGCAAATTATTAAATTAAAATAATGCTAGAAACTAAATAAAGCACTTTTTTTAAAAAAATCAAAACGGTGTGGACGTATTTCCTTATGGAATGGAATCGCATTGTTTTTAAGTTTTTGATAACTTTTATAATCTTTAACAGCACAACTCATAATGCATTTGTTTTTGTGGTTTTTTCTTTGAACTTGTCGCTTTTTTAGCAGTGAAAAATGCTGATAGTTAAATTATTTTCAACTATTTTGCTGTGGTATCTTCCAATCAGATGTCAGGGTCCTTAGAAATGTCAAAAAACACTCCGTGTCTCGCTCGCACAATTTACGAATGTTGCGACAGTTCATGTACACTGTATATGTAAGCAACACCATTTCCTTATATTTTACTTCCCCAGTAGTTCAGTTCACGGCATCATTGACGAACATTTTGTGATGATTTCTTGAAGGAAGTTTCTGCATGAGCTGCTGGACTTAAAAAAAATTCATACAAAATATAATGCAAAGCAGCGGTTGTCAGCGCCTAACTTTTTCCACTCTATTACAACAACTTGAAGATATTCATGATTGTTGTAGTTCACCGAATCGTTCAGAGGCTAAGCTGCAAAAATACAGCGTTTTCACTTCTCAACGTTTCGGTATAACATTCCTTCACGAATTTTATTACACGTTTCGATTTTAATTCCTTGACGAATCTTCTTTATAGTACTGTCTACTTTTCGTTAACGAAACTTCCTCAATATTTCGATATTGGGTTCGTGCATGATAAATCCCGGCGTTTCTGCATTGCGTCTTGCACGAATTTGGAACATTTATATGAAATTTTCGTCAATGAAATGTATGGCCAAATCAGCATGTTTCGTCAAGGATCAAGAAAAATCGTACATGATTCATTAGAGATTTCTTTAAGACTGAAACTACTGGGTCTTTGAACCCAAACGTCGAATTTAAGTGTTGTTGACCGCTAAATATCACCAATCAAATACTATTTGAGTATTGGATCAAAGCGTTGCAATTTTTTATGCACTATCTAAAAGCAAAGTAGTGCACTGGAGGCAATACCGGGATCCCGAAAATCCCTGGATTTTAGACCCTTGCAATCCCGGGACTGTCGAGGCTAAAAAAGTCCGGGATCCCTGGATTGGATGCCCTGCGATTTCTTTATCTGCTCGTTTTCGCAAAGATTTTCCGAGATATGTGTAAATATTGTACAACAAAAGCTACACAAGAGATAAATAACAACCATATGGTGTGTGTGTGTGTGTGTGTGTGTTTGCTTTTTTATTTTGCTTTCGTTTTAAACTATAGCATATGTAAATTAATTAAGTGAACAATTTTATATCACAAAATGCGAAATTATCTTGAGTTATGCAAAATTGAACAGTTTCATTCGCTATTTTAAAAAAGAGTATTGTTAGTTTTTTTTTAGAAGCCAAAGAGTGGGATGAGAGACAGGTGATGAAAGAAGATAGAAGCTTGTTTAATGTAAAAGTTGACGTGTGTTTCAAGAATTTGTTATTTCTTTTTTGTGTGTGTGTTTTTTTTTAATTTTCTTTGTGTTGTCAGCTTTTCTAGAAGTGGGTTGGATCAAAAACAACCTTGAACTTTATGCAAACAAATTTAAGAAAATGTAATCTACTTTAATTTTTCTGTTTTTATACCATTGTTTAATATGTTGTTGTTGTTATTGTGGGTTTTATGACTGATAAATAAAACAAAAAATATGAAATTAGACAAGGTTTGAAAAAGAGCATAAGTGATTTTTTTTTTATTTTTTATTGTCACAATTATTTTTATTTTTAGATGCGCTCTGTTGAGAATGTTTGCCAAGGTTTGGGTTTGTATACGAAACAACAAAAAAAACAATAGGGTAGAAAAAAGCTGCAAAACAGAATTGATAAAACTTTACTAATCTACATTTCTATTTTTATGCTGATTATTTTTTTTTTGTTTACTCATGGTTTAAACTAGGTTTACTGATTATATTCTGTTCGTCAATATTTGGAGCACGCTTAGCCTTGGTGCACGATATATGACGAGGTGGCCGAGTGGTTAAGGCGTTGGACTGCTAATCCAATGTGCTCTGCACGCGTGGGTTCGAATCCCATCCTCGTCGAGTTGTATATATTTTGTAGTTTAGAACATTGTTTTTTTTAATTTTTTTTTTTTGTAAATATAAAATCATGCATAAACTAATTAAAATGTTTTTAAACCTTAGAGTAAACTTAATCATAACATTGTCGTAGTTTTGACATTCCATACAATGAAGCACAACTACACTTTTTTTTGTTTTAAGTTAAATATACAGACAAGAAAATACACTCATTGTCGCTTGAGAAAATTAATATCGTAAAGGCGCGTAGCCAGAAAAAATTTCGGGTGATTTTAAACTTTTTAAATTGTAAATTTTTTGGTATTTGTTTTTCAGTAGGTATAAATTTTTCGACACCTGACGCGTGATTCGTAATATGTGGCAAGGACAAAAATGTTCAGTAAGGTTTGCTATTTAACCATGAATAAACTAACAAACGAACAGCGCTTGCAAATCATTGACATTTATTATCAAAATACGATCCATTTTTTAATCGAAAAATTGCCTTCAGCGACGAAGTTCATTTTTGGCTCAATGGATACGTCAGTTCTGTGAAATAGGGCCCCAAAATAAAAACAAAATAAGGCCCCAAATATGGGGCTTTATTTCATTATAAACACTCATCGAAATAAAGTCTCAATTCGACAAAATGAAGCCTCAACCTAAAATAAAATAAGGACCCAAAATTGTTGCTTTATTTCATTATGGAACAAGTTCTTATGAAATAAACCCCAATATGATGCATTAAGGCCCCGAGCTTAGATATGCCAGTTTTTTAAAAGACTGCGCGAAAATGCACCCCAAAATAAAAGGCCCCAAATCTTAAAACGGAATCAGACCCCGAAATTGGGGTAAAGTTCCATTGGGAAAAAATACCCCAATATTAGGGAAATAGCACACCAAAATTTATGAAGAATGACCTCACAATAAACGAAAACACCCCAAAATTGTTATTATTTTTATTTGTAAAAATATCTTTACTAATTCATTAATCTTCTCAAGAATTTGAAAAAATAGTATTTCCCTGTACGAAATATTTTTCTAAATTTGTAATCAAAATTATTTGAGCTTAGATGACATAATTATTGTTTTGTAAATCTATCTTAATTTACAAATATGTAATTATTAAGAAAACTTTGTTAGTTGTCTTAAATTTCGTACCTAAGGTTTCATTTCAATAGAGTCCAATTTAAGTTCAAAGAGTTGTTTTTCTACTCGTAAGAGATCTTGTGAAGTGCGAACGTCGTTAAACCTTCCTTCCGGCAAAAGGACTCTTGCTTTACAAGTCTCTTGCCGACATTCATGAGTTGTTATAGTTTTATGAGTGGATTTTTTTCTATGTATCATTTTTTGATCGAGAACATAGAGAAGTTTAATTAATTATTATTAATTAATTTTATGTTTTCAAAACTTTACATATTTCTTAAAATTTTTTTGATTGAAAAATTTTCAATTGATTTTAAATAACAATAATCGAAAAGTTGATATCACAACTGTATCCAAATCTGACCCTCAAGGAGTGTTGAAATTTTTGGTGGCCTATTTTACAATGGAATAAAGCCCCAATTTAAAAAATGAAATAAGGCCACAAAAATCGAAGTAACACCCCAAATATCCATTCATGCATTTATTTCGTAATATAATTTTTGGGGTCTTATTTCATTTTACTCTTGGGGCCTTATTTATTTATGAAATAAAGCCTCCATTTTTATAAATGAATAAAAGCCCCAAAATAGGAAATAACATCTCAATTATTTCTGTTGTTGTTTTGTATAGAAATGTTTGGAGGCTTACTTCATTTGTAGTTTGGGGCTTTATTTTATAGAGCCGGGTACGTCAACAAACAGAATTGCCGAATTTTGGTCTGAAGAGCAGCAAGAGGCAGTTCAAGAGTTGCCAATGCACCCTGAAAAATGCACTGTTTGGTGTGGTTTTTGGCCGTCGGCATCATTAGACCATACTTTTTCAAAAATAAATAAAATCGCAACGTTACCCAGCAAACATTATGACTCTTAAAAGACTATTTTAAGACTCATATATATGAGCCTTTATAGTCATTATGCGCTCAAAAAAGACTCTTTTATTAGTACTTTCTTTTTCTTATGTTATGGGCTCCAAAATATGATTCATAACAATGACTGTGTTATGTTTCTTTTTGGAGCCATAAAAAAGACGCTTTTAAGACTCATATTTATAACACTATTAAGACTCATATAAATTACTCTTTGAACACTCATAATTAAAACTCTTTTAGAACTCAGATAAATTAGTTTTTAAGAGTAATACTTAAGACTCTTTTAAGACTCATATTTAAGACTCTTTTAAGAGTCGTATTTAATACTCTTTGAGGACTCATAATTAAGACTGTCTTAGAACTCATAAAAATTATACTTTCAAGAGTCATACTTAAGACTCTCTTAGGACTCATATGTAATAATCTTTTAAGACTCATATAAAGGACTCTTTGAAGACTCATAATTAAGATTACTTTAGAACTCTTATAAATCATTACTTTACGAGGCCTGTTAAAGACTCTTTTAAGACTCATATTTAATACTTTTTAAGACGTATGTAATGAAATCCGTAAGGAATCATAAATTAAACTCTTTTAGAACTCATATTATTTACTAATTTAAAAGTCATTAGGTCCATATTAAAGACTCTTTAAAGTCTCAGAAAATAGATATTTTTGTACACAAATTGTAGACTTTGATTTGATGTTATTAAAAGATTAGCCAACATTTTCTGAGGCTAAAAGCAAATGTATGACCCTTTTATGAAAGCTCATAAAACGGATCATAAAAGGATCATATTTGTGACATTTTATCTAAGACATTTTATCCGAAACACAATATAATTGATTTTTTTTTTAATTATTCAATTTATTTTAATTAAATTATTTATTCATTCAGTCATAAAAAAATAACATTAAAACATATGCAAATAATATATATTTATATTGGACGTTAAATTTATTTTAATAAAAGTTTTAAATTCATTCAGAAAAAAAAAATATAAAAACTTAACCAAATTACATTTATTTGTTTTCCCTATATTGAAAGAAAGCAGTTAAAAGTAAAGTATAAGTAATAAAAAAAGGATATTTCAATGTTTGTTCTTATAATTAACTCTATCTTTTGCAGTTTGCAACCAGCGTGCACAGGTTAATGAAAATTCTTTTTCGGTGTGATTAAACTATCGGAAAAATGCACCTAAAAACAAAAATGAAAAAAGAAAATAGTTTTGATGAATATTCAGCATTAATATTGCATTAGGGGCTATTTTAAAGCCAAAGTATAAGGAAAAAAAAAGACAATAAGTTAAGTTTTGTTTTATTTGAAAACTTATTATTAGTTCACTTACCACGTATAGCTGATGTTACAGCAAATCCATTTATAATAGTTTTTTTGACATTACTTCACTAAAGACAAAAACTATGAACATTTATAATTAAATAATAGTAAGAAATTAAATTACTTCCACGCACTTCGACGTTTAAACTGAAAATAAATATTTCAATTGAATGCTTGCTGCGAACCAAAAGCGCAGCAAGCTGATCGCAGCAAGAAAGGAATTCCACGAACTGTGGCGCCAGCATAGCAAGCGCCTTATTATTCAGAAATTGCATTCACATGAATCACAGGAACTTCGCGAATTACATTTTAAGGGCAAATAGAAATGTTTTTCGTAACGCATTGGAGTCAGATTCAATTTTCGTATTATATACTTATTATATAAATTTCTAAATAAATATAATAAACCATAAAACTCGCATACAAATGACTGCCTTATGAGTCTTTTTTATGATTTGTCATAAAACACTCATAAAGAGAGACTTTTATGACTCCATTTTATGAACACTCATAAAACATGCATAAAAAGGATTCTTTTATGAGTCTCTTTTATGAACACTCATAAAACATGCATAAAAAAGATTCTTTTTAAAAAGTCTTTTTTATATGCACTCATAAAAAGTATTCTTTTATGACTCCATTTTATGAACACTCATCAAACACGCAAAAAAAGGATTATTTTATGAGTCCTTTTTATGAGCACTCACAAAACATGCATAAAAGGATTCTTTTATTAGTCCTTTTTATAAGCACTCATAAGTCTCACATAAAAAGTATTCTTTTATGACTCCGTTTTATGAACACTCATAAAACATGCATAAAAAGGATTCATTTATGAGTTTTTTTATGAACACTCATACAACATGCACAAAAAAGATTCTTTTATGAGTCCTTTTTATATGCACTCATAAAACACGCATAAAAAGTATTCTTTTATGACTCCATTTTATGAAAACTCATAAAACATGCATAAAAAAGGATTATTTTATGAAACCTTTTTATGAGCACTCATAAAACACTCATAAAAAGTATTCTTTTATGATTCCTTTTTATTAACACTCATAAATCACGCATAAAAAAGACTCTCTTATGACTCATTTTTATTAACACTCATAAAACACTCCCATAAATGACGCATTTTAGAGTCATATTTTTTGAAGGCTCATAAAATGTTTGCTGGGTATAGTCAATGGAGCAAGGTACCGTGCGATGATTACCGAATCTTTTTTGGTACGCGAAGCGAGTTTAGCCATCAGTTAATCTCACTTTTTGGAGCAAAGCATTGGTCGCTAACATCATGCGATTTGACCCCGCTAGTTTTCTTTTTTTGTGGGGCTACGTAAAGTTTCTTCGTGTACAATAGGGGTGGGATAGTGTTGTATGGAAATTGTTAGTAACGGATGCCCACGGACCCTAAATATGGTGAGGGTTAAAAAAAAAAATAATTTTGGCTAAAAAATTTTAGGGGTAGGATAGGGTTAAATTGTGCCGCATCGGGGTTAAAGTTAAGAGAAAAAGTGAAAATTTGGACAAAAACACTCATAACTACCCAAGAGTTGCTCCTAGAGGGTTAATTTCTATGACCAACCCCCATTAATTTTTCTTTCCTAAAATTTTTTCCCTACATACCTACCTCCTATCTCCACCCCCTAAGGGGGCTACCATTCAAAATTTTTTTTTTTGGAAAATCGGCCCCAACCTCTCTCAGAATGTTTCTAGGGAGGTCAAATTGTCGGTCGCGTGACAAACTGTCGTAACCCACATTTTTAAAATTTTTCAGGGCAACGTTTTTTCTGTTTCTGTCACTGTTTCACCAATTATTTTGGGCACGTGACCACTTTAAAATCAAACTTATTAAATATTTTGGGTACGTTATTGTAGTGTCTTGATTTGTGTAAAAAAAAATTTGCCAAGTATTTCCTAGAAAACTGTAGTAACTAATTAAACACGAACGTCGGTTTGTGAAAATTTTATTTTTGCTTTTTAAGAATTTTTAGGCGTCGTAAACCACATTTTTTATATGGAAAATTAATTAAAGCAACAATATGTTTTTATTTAATATTGCTTCTAATATATATAGCAATTTTTATTTAAGCAACAAAAACAAGTGCCCAAAATTTACATTGCAAACAATTAAATTAAAGTAGGTTTATAATGTAATGTAAAAAAAAGTAGATTTAATAATAAATGGAAACAAATGGCTATGTATAAAGAAATTAAAGTGGCAAAAGAAAAAACAAAATATTGCAGTTCACGATCTTGTTGCATCGTTGCAAATGGAAAATTAGCAGCTTTTACAAAAACAAAAATCATTGATATGCATTTGCAAAATTTATGCATATACTAAACAAAAGGCTGTTGCATATGCAAATCTAATCGTATTGCATAACGCTATTGTAAACGAATGTTTTAATTTTGTATTAAACACAGCCATTGATACTTTCTGAACACTGCTTATTGAACAGTTTTTTTTATTGTTTACATTTTTAGCGGCAAAAACTTTTATTTATAATAAAAAAATGTACTAAAGAAATGGAGGGATTTTTAAAAAGGAAAATTAAAAGGGGAAATACAAAAAAAAAAGAACAGAGGAAGAGAAGAGGCTTTTAATTTACTCGTACAACATTGCATTCAATTATTGTATCTAAATAATTTTAAAAATTTATGATCAAAACAATGTAAACAATAACAGTTCTTGCAAAAGCATTTGCAACATCTAATATTAAAGGTGTGCTCACAATCATCTGCCCTTGCAAAAACCCATTTGCTACAAAATCGTGAATATCTAAAAATTTGCCGCAACGATAAAATTGTATAAAATGCTATATCATGGTAAAATTTTATAACAAAAAACTTGGTTAATTTATTTCAAAGCAATTTAATATCTGAAATAAATTGATATACAAAAAAGGTAGTTTAATGCAGCAACGATTTATAAAAATTAATGTGTTCGGATTGTCTTATAACTGGATTGTGGCCAGCTGTAAGAGATATCATGTCGTTGTATTTATCAACAGCTAGTTTTATCGGAGTTGTATTAAGCTTTAAAATTTGTCCATGTATAAATGTTGAAAGTCCTCTCTTCAACAAAATGGAACGGTAAGCGCATTGAGTATGGTTGGTCTTGAAAAAAAGTTTGTATGGATCAGTGCTTTTTAATCTGTAAACATAAATGCGGGTACAGTCTATAAAAATCACAAACTTTTTGCCTCCCAAAAGCATATATTTCTAAAATTTGTGGGTTACTGGTGTTTGTAAAAATTTTTTTTAAATACTTTGTTGGTTACGACCTTTAGACATTTGCGTTTTCTGCTTAACAATGACAAGTATGACCATAAAACTTTGAGGAAAAGTTATTACTTGCATAAGAATTGTTATAGTGGTATTAACTCAATTTTAAGAAAAATGTGGGTTACGACAGTTTGTCACGCGAGCGACGAAATGTGAAACCGGCACTCATTATTTTTTCCTCTTCAACATTTTCTTAAAACATACTTACCCCCTACCGCCACCCCCTGTAGGGTGCATCCATACAAAATTTATGTTTTTTATGTTTTTTTTTTTAAATCGACTAGAAATTAGCCCCAACCGCTCCCAACGTGCGGCTCGAGGGGATTAAATGTATGAGTGCCCCCTATTATTTTTTGCTCCCAACATTTTTTCAGAACATACTTACCCCCCCCCCCCCCTACCATCACCCCCTGAGCTGGCTCCCATATAAAATTGATATATATTTAATAATTTTAAAAAAAAAAATTGACTGATTCTGAATTCATTTATTTTATAATGCGCTTTTAATTTTTATTTAGCTTAAGTAACAAATTTTTATAATTATAATTGTTGTAATTATAATAATTTTATCATGCGATGGATATTTTTTCAAAAATATTTTTCCTCCTCATTAAGGCAAAACACATTGTTATAGTCCTCTATTAATTTAACGCCTCTTTTGGCGGCGCACAGTGGTTCAGCGCATAGGCCAAAAATCAAAAAAACCATACATGTTTTTCTTCTTTTTTCTCACTTTCTCTTTTTCTTATAAACCTAAATGAATAGAAAAACAATAACTTTTTACCTATCCTTTGGTCAGTCGTTTTGCGTTCAAAGTATAGGTATTGAAGTAGCTGCGATAATCGTGTTTTCAAATCGCTCAACCACAGTGAATTGCTTAAAAGTTTTTTAATTAATTTTCAAAATATTAACAAAATTTTGTTATGGATGTTCAAAATCAAGGTACAGTGGAATTAGGATATAACGACCCTGAAGGGACCAGAAAATTTCGTCGTTACAACCGAATGCCGTTATATGCACACATAATTTTTTTTTTATTATTAATTTAATGCATATATTACAAAGAAAATAAAAATTAAATATCAATAGTAAAAATAAAAACATAAAACTTAGGTTAATTAAATACAATAAGTTTTTTGTTTCTTTGACTTTCCGATAATAAATATTTCGCTTAACCTTTAAATTTCAAAACTCAATCGGGCATGATTTCAAAGAAGAACTTTGTTTCATCAGCATCATAAATTTCTGAGTCCTGATAGCTATCTCGAAGTATTGGGAACACATTCTGTACCTTGGGATACAACACCTGATTCACCTGAAACCTTGCAGTCAACAATGTAGTGCTAATGTCGGTAAATCCAACTTTCTGAACAAGAAAAATTTGATTTTCCTCAAATTTTAACAAAATCATTGGCTTTATCTTGTTAGAGGTATTTTTCGCGATCTTTAGATTTGAAAGCTAGTTAAATAACAATAATAATAATCACAAGCAGTGCGTTTTCTACATTTTGAGAATATGTGATCCTTGTATTTTACCTATTTTCCATATGATGTTTATTGAAGAATATGGCACTTAAAATGGCCGCAATAGAATTGCTGTGAATTCTGTGGTGAACGTGTTACGTTTAGCTTGTAGAGGCAATTTTAACACAGGTAAAATCTATTATGCACTAGCAAGGAACAAATATGTACTAAGCTAAATCACATTCGCAACTGAAGCTTTGCAGTCTAGTTGTCAATGAATTTTATACGGTTACTTCCTTTTGAACAAAGCGAAGTTGAAATATGTAGAATATTTTATGAAAACTCCGTCGTTTTATGCGAACTCGTCGTTATATCCGTCGACGTTAAAAGCGAACTCTGTTTCTAAGAAATGAGCAATTAGAATGTACGGACATCAAGAATACGACGTTATAGCAGAAATGTTGTTATAACTGAGGTCGTTATAAGTGAATTTCACTGTATATTCTTTAATTTAAAGTGAAAATAGTTTCTGTGTTGTAAAAAATGTCGCAATAATACGTGTCAATAAAAAAGTATTTTTTCAACAAATTTTTTTGTTGTTCACCTAAACTTTTAGTAATGTGGCCGACTTTGTCAAATATATACGTTTAAAGATATGCATTTTAGGTTTTCAGAAATAAAAAAAATTACTTGCCCCTCGCCTTCTACTACATCGTCAAGTAGAGTAACCTCCGCTAAAATGAGCATTTTTTGTGTTGTGAAATGTACTTGCCAATCGTGTTTCGTTTAGAGAGTTCTTTGTTTAAAAAAAAAAACATGTATTGTTTTAATTTGTTCTTGTCCTTGTTGTATTTAGATATCAAAGTTCAAAAAATCTTTGTCATTGCGAAACATTGCGAAGAAACTTTGTTTTTGAACATTGGTTGTCTGCAGCTGGCTCAATACCTAAAAAATGTCAGTAATTTTTCGATAAGATGACTGAAAATTTTAGCTAAGATTCTAAATGTAATTTCGAAAACAACACTATATTTTTTTGAGTCAGCCTTTTAAAAATTAAATAACTTGTCAACTGAATCATTTAGAAAAATTTTCGTTACCTGTAAAAATTCGCAATACCTGTAAATTTTGTTACAAATGCATTTGTATTAATTGCAACCGCAAGATTTGAAGATTTCAAAATAGCCTATAACGTATTAACCCATTAATGACAACGTATGATATATCATACGCGATTGAAGCATTTTTCGAAAATTCCTCAAAAATCTTCAGTTGCTTTAAGACTTGTGCTTCCAACAGTGTGAGAAAGACAAAATGCTTTTACAAAAAAAAAAAAAAAATTGACATTTTAATCTTTTTTGTTTACTTGTTCGCGCCTGTTAACTCGTCAATTCCCAGTGTCACCTGTAGGTGACAGAGATTGAAAAATTTATTTATCCTATAAAACAAAAAAAAATTGAAAAAATTTACTACTACTATAAAGTAAACACACCTTAGTATTTATATTTTTTTTTTGGCAACCCTGATACATCATCTGTCAAATTATTCATTTGTCTCAAACAGTTTTGAAATTTTTGTGCGTCGAAGTGGTTTTGCCAAAAAGGTAAGTACTGTAATATTTGTTTTTGCAAATTGTTGTTATTGAATGTAACTTGTAATAGAAATGTACTTGTAATAGAAATAAGTCGTATTCTTCTTATTACCATATTAAGTTATAAGTATAAATTACGCCCAGTGTCACCTGTAGGTGACACCCCCCTTACAAAAAAAATAAGGGATGTACATTGTTTTCTTATTTTCATGTTTTAAATATCTAAACACGTCAATTAACACAAAAAAATAATATTCTGCCATCAGACAGAAGCATGGGAATTGACGAGTTAATGCAGTATTAAAAAAAAAAAGTGAAAAATGTTACTCAGGTGAGTTAATTTGTTTTATAAACATCAAGAAAAAAGAAAATATGATTAAAAAGTGCATTTGAAATGAAAATTTTCCAATACAGTATAGATTCGCTAATCCGGACACTCGCAATACCGGACTTCCCAGTAATACGTACATCTCTACACTTCGGAATTTTTGATAAATTACCTCTATAGTTCGGACAGAAAAGAAAATCGAACATGTTTGGTTTACAAATTGACTGTCGCTATGCAAATCTAGTCAACGTGTTCCTTTCAAATTTATTTCGTTAAGTAAAAGTGGTTTTTTTGTGAGAACAAGGCTTTACACCGTGCATTTTTGTCTATACGATGGTAATAATGTAAATATTAAAATTTAAAAAGTTTAAGTAGATTCTTAGAATGCCAGCAAAAAAAAGGCAACATAAAACGATATATCTTCCAGAGGTATAAAATTTTAGATTTTACTGAAACTGTGAAAATCAATAAAATGTTCAGATGAAAAATTCAAATAATCAAAATCTAAAATTTTTGATATAAAGAAAAATAAAGACAAAATTCAGAAATATGTGTAGCAAACATTCCAAGAATCAGGTAAAATTAAATTTAAACAAAGAAAAGGCAAAATGATTGAACCAAATTTGGTACAGGGAAAAGAAAAATATCAGGCAAAGCGAGCATCCAGCAATATGTAAACGTATTTTTGTGAAACAATGTTAATTTATTATTATTCATTATTTATATTCTTATATGAAATTTCTTTGGCACCATGAAATAGACCCCAATTGCAATAAGCCCCAAAAAAGTAATGAAGTAAACCCCAAAAAAAGCTCATACATTTTTGGGTGTTACTTCATATGAAATAACTCCCCATTTTGGAGGCTAGTTCATAAATTTTGGGAAATATTTAGTTTTTTTGTTTAGGTCTTATTTCATTATGAAATAAAAATAAGACCAATGAAATAAGCCCCAATGAAATTTTAGTTGGGGTTTATTTCATTTTGATTTTTTCTTGGGCTTTATTTCATTTCTTAATTTGGGGGTTATTTCGTTTCTTAAATTTGGGGGTTATTTGGGTTTTTTTTATTTTGCTTAATTTAGGTTGTCGAAGAGTTTTTTACAATAAAATTTATTTTCATTTTTTTTCACATTTTGTAATTTTTTATCAATGTTTGCATTATCTTTTCCGTGTTGTTGCGCCTTTTACAAATTATTGCTTCTGTAAAAGGCGCATATGAAAGCAACTATACGGTCGAAGTGGGTAAAATGCATTTTCTTTGAAACTCTAATAAAAGAGTTTTCGCATTTTGTATATTTGATCATCGTATCAAAGAAAATAACTGAATTGCACTTAAAACACTCACAAAGCCAAAAGTAGTTGTAATTAATCGTGACTTGTAGGTTCCTTCTCTGAAAAAGGAATTAATTACAAATTCTGGAAAGGCATAAAAATTAATTATATCCTCCGTATTAAGTAGTCGCCTTCGGGCTTCTAAAAGATTATTTTTCATGCGTTGATTTATTTTCTGTTGGTTCATAATTTCTTTATTATTTGTACTAGTCAAATTTTTTCAGAAAATCATCCAGTTTATAACTGGAGTACAGTAGCGCCTATTCATTCGGGGTTACTTCATTAATTTTGGTGATAATTTCTTTAAATAAATAATTTTTTAAGTTTATAAATATTTTACATGGGGCTTATTTCATTTCTTTGGGGGATATTTCATTGGAGCTTATTTAATTTTTTTCGTTCGATGTTATTTCATAACGAAATAAACCCCAAATGTTGGGACTTATTTAATTTTCAATTTGGGAATTATTTCATTGCGTTTGGGAATTCTTTCATTTTTTTCGTTTGGGGTTTTTTAATTTTCGTTGGGACTTATTTAATTGGGTGTTATTGCATTGGGGCTTATTTCAATTGGGGTCTATTTCGTGATGCCAATTTCTTTACAAAAATTTCATAGTAAAAGCGTTTGAATGAATTAATGAGGCTCAACTATGCATTCAGATATGCTCAAATTTGATTAATAAATTCTTCAGCTTTCTGTGTTCCGGACAAATTTAGAAATACGGACATACACCGAAACTATATGTGTTCGGATTAGCGAGACTGTACTGTATATCATTTTTCTATTTTTTATTTTTTATTTCTTTGCTTAAGTACCCCTTATGTACACACCCAAATCCTTAAAAAATCCCAAATCCTTAATTTTTTAAAAACTTCAGAGTTGTCCGTCTTATAATAATACAAATTTATGCTGAAAATTGTAAAAGCTAAACTCAACGGATTCTGGTAGTAAGCATTAATGGGTTAAAACTATATTCCAAATTTCTGCAAGTTCTGTTCGAACGTGAAAGACGTACAAACAAACAGACAACTTTTCTTTTTTTTAATTTAAGTAGAGATTAGCATTTTGAATGTGTTTTAGTAAAAGCTAGACTCACACAAGTTTCATGTTGAATTTGTGGAATTAACATACGATTATGCTATCAAACATTATAACATTAGAAACTACAATCTAGTCTAATCTAGTCTAATCCAGTCTAATCTAGTCTAATCAAGTCTTTTAAGGAAATGCCTAGGACACTGTGAAGTAGGCATTTGGGCTACTGAAATCGCAATGAAATTTTGTATGATTTGCTGATTTGGCCCTATTTTTAAACGATTTTTATGATTTTAAAAAATATGTAATTTTCAAGGACATTGTGGAATGAGAAGATGACGTTATATCGGAAAAAATTGCATATAATCAATATTTGAGCTAGTGCCTATAATTTCATATTTAAATTTTTGCAATACAGTTTAATTGTTAACTTTGTAACATTTTTGAGGATAGTAGGAGTAGGAAAATGTGATCAGAACAGGACGAAATTTTGTGTAGCTCCATTTCATGTTTGTATTAACCGAACTACTTCTTAAGATATTTCATACAATTATTTTTTAAAAATGTTCTAATTTTAAGGACAAACCGGAGCAGGAAGATGCAATCAGATCGAAATTATATGTTGAAGTTTACATGCTTGTTACAATACCTGTCGAATGTGCCCTAAGCCAAATTGATGCTATGCACTTTTGAAACTCGCTCCGGCCTTGCATATGGGCATTTTCATAGTCACGCACGTAACGTTCGTACGCCTTTTTTGTTGTTTAAAATTAAAAAAAGCAAAGAAATATTTTAACTTTTTTGTCCTGTTTTAATTTTTGGATAGCATTCTAGTAGTACAATATTTAGTGTAAAAGGTGAAAGCGATCGAAAGTATTGTCCAAATATACAAGCAATCAAAAATGGACGCGTTACGATACAAAAAATGGAAGTGCTTTTTCTCTGCATTAATGTAATCAAAAAATCTGGAAAGTTTTTCTGGAATGATGTTGCTATACATTCATAATTGTTTCGTTGAAAACTCTTTTTTAATCTTTTTTATACTAGCCATAACATAATACGTTACGATACAGATTTTTTCCTTCAAAAAAGTAAAAAATTTTTATAGTTAATGAGTTTATGAATTATTTGGTTGTGAAAATAGCCACCTTTTAGTTAGACACTAGCTTCTGGCGAAGCAAAAAACTCGTTTCATTTCTATGGTGTGTTTCGACAAACTGTCGAACACCAATGAATATTGAAATAAATAAAGAAGCAACTAGAACAGATGGTAACCTTGGTAGAGGTGATGGCGGTGATCTATAAATAGCCTACTGCTTTGAAATGTCATATGATTAGCAGCCATATAATTCAAATGAATAAATTCCAAAATCTGTGAAGTCATATGCAAATTTAAACAGTGAAATGATCACAGCTTAAACACTCAAAGGCTACTGAAGAGGAAAATGTAGCGATTTCCGAAACAGACTGTCTAGTCAGACTGTCTCTACAGAGTTGTTGTTGTTGTTTAATTGAGCTTAAAAATCATATAAAGTGTAATTCAGGTTCGTAAAAATAGAAAACTGAAAAAAATTTAATTAAACTTTGTATTATACGAGTATTTATTATACTTATAAAATTCCTACTTTTGTTAAAATTTTTCAACTTTTGTCACCATTTCTCTACTTTTGTTGCCATTCAGCATGTTTGTTGCCATTTTTTCAAAATTCAAATTGAGATCAGCTCTCAGTACTCTCACAATATAAATTTAAAATTTTTTTCTCTGTTATGAAGGTTTAAAAAAATTTGCAGTAACATTTTTATTCAGTTGCGGTAGAACTTTTGGTGGAAATGCCCTTGTATACATGTAAGTAAATATTGTGTTATTTATTGTTTAAATTTAATAAATACTAAATATTTGAATTGTAAGTATTATTGTTTTCTGGTATTCATGAAAGTTTATAAAACAAACTAACTGCAATTTTCAAGCCGAAGAGTTCAAAATGTGTCTTTTTATGTGTAACTTCTTACTAATCTTCGTTACTAAAATTTACATATTTACCTCTTAATTGGTTTAGTTAAAGATCTTATATTCATGAAAAGCACCACTAAATTTCAAAACCTTATCTAGTATTTTTCTAAGTTATAGATTTTTGACCGCTCCTCCATAGCGGCTGAACCACTGTGCGGCGTCGTTGACAACATGTAACTTGCGCGATACTTATAGTGTTTCTTGGTAGTCTTCGCGCTCGGTCTAGGTTTTTGAATCTGTAGAAAATCCGAAGCGTGTGAAAAATTTTTATGCTTCAAGTGTGACGCAATTGCTTAAATCTTTTTTTAATTTTTGATCCACTTTTTCCGATACCAATTTAATCTTTTTTACACTTCTGTAGCCAACAACGTATACTGAACGTACTTGGTTGCTGTTACCATCGCTATCCTCGCTATCATCTTCCTCTTTATCATCATCCTCGATATCATCATTCTCGCTTTCTTCTGTGTCAGACAATTCATGATTAAGGCCCACTGATTTGGCCCACAAAACTTAATTTATTTATCTGAAAACTAAAACCGATCAAAAAACGATGAAAAATGACGACAAAATGACCTAAAAACTTTTCATATTTTGAATTTAGGAAACACAAATGGACGTTCTAAATAACCAAGAAATGTCTTAGAAGCAGCAGAAAAAGGATGACATGTCATCAATATCCTAGCCCTGCTTATTACATACACTGAGGAGCAAAACTGTAACATGATGTAACACTTCTCATTTCAGCAACCGTTATCTTCTCTAAATTATAAACTTATTACATATTTTTATTTTATAATGTTATTGGTGCACTTGTACTCTTTCTCCTAAACCGATTTGAAGTTAATCTAACAACAACGAAAAAACTAGCAGACAAAAATGTAAAAAATGGAAAATGTTACAGTTTTGCACTCATTTCTTATTTATTGTCTTTTTTAACAATTTTTGGGACAAAAATATTTTTAATAACATGTTTAGTATCCTTTTGCTTATTTTAATTCCTGGATACGATTGGGCATACTGGATGTATACATCCTCACAAATTCTGGTGGTATAGCCTCCCAAACATCCATAGTTCGCTCCCACAGCTCATTTACTCCTTTGAGCGGAGTATTTACGTAACTCCATAAATTTTTGATTGGATTTATGTCCAAAGAGTGTGGAGGCCATTTCAAATTAGCTAATTTATGTTTTTGTATCCAGTCTTTGACATTATATGCAGTGTGCTTTGGATCATTGTCTTGCGAGAAAATTACTTTTCCAGCAGCAAGAACCATATTTTCCACTACTTCTGGTAGATTTTGTTGCAGGATGGACAGGTATTGTTCCTTACGCATAATCACATCGATGCGTATTAAGGGACCAACTCCATTTTGCGAAATACTACCCCAAACCATTATTGACCCACCACCATGTTTCATTGTTTGCCTTACATGATGTGGTTGGGTTATATTTGGGTCCTTGGTCCAATACTACGCACAACCATCTGATTGGAAACGGTTGATTTTAGTCTCATCAGACCAAATAACCTAAAATTCAAAAGAACAACGAATAAAAAATATTGCATCACAATGTTAGTTAAAAGACTCACCATATCCCAATCTGCGACTGTCGAGTGTTCGTGCGCTGCAGCAAAATCCTGCCTGAACCGCACATCTCTTTTGGTCAGCATTGGTTTTTTTTTCTTCTCTGCTGCTTTAACGCCCAATTTCGTAATGCTTCGCCGAGCTGTCCACTGGCTAGCACTGATGTTTAAAATGTTTAGGAGTGACTGCATCATTGCTGGTCACCAAGTTTGCAAGAGGTCGGGCCTCACGATCGATCTAATTTTTCTTGATCTACCTCCTTTGTTCTTAGTAACACTTTCCACTATACTTTTCCCTTATGCGTTGCACTGTCATGTGGCATATTTTGAAATATTTTTCCACTTTTCTAACTGACTCCCCCCTTCCGCAATAAATTTATTAATTGATTTTTTTTTATTTTCACGTATCATACCGCTTGCTTATATTATCACTTAATAAGTACATTTCAAACAAAAAAAGGCTATTAAGCTTCAAAATAAGCAATAGATAAAGGTACAATGTAAAATTGAGAGTGAGTGCAAAACTGTAACATTTGTCTTTTTTTAAATTTTTGTCTGCTAGTTTTTTTGTTGTTGTTAGATTAACTTCAAACCTGTTTGGAAGAAACTGTACAAGTGTACTAATCACATTATAAAATAAAAATCTGTAATTCGTTATTGTTTGGAGAAGATAACGGTTGCTGAAATGAGAAGTATTACAGCATGTTACAGTATTGCTCTTCAGTGTACATTTCATAGTTCAATGTAGTTTGAAAATTCTAAAAAGATTAAGGCAAACTACATGGTTCAACTGAAATATATGTTCGTACATGTATTTCAATGCGTTATATGAAAAAAATGTAGTTGAGTCGAGTCAACTTAAGTTAAGTTGTTATACAGAATAGGAACCTAAATCTTTAAATTCTTAGGATCGACTGTAGACATTGTTTTTACTTAATATAGTGCTGCTTAATTACTTCGCACATATAAAAATCCTTTTTAAAAATTAGACTTTTTCATTCCTTTTTTTAATATGTTTTCGTACATAAACGCTATTTTGGAAATGTCCATATATACTTTTTATACCTGCCACACTTGCTTATGGGCGTTACAAACTAAATGACGGAGTCAATATACCTTTTACGAGTGGGAGTACAGTGATAAAATCGAACATTTTCACAAAAATATCACTTTCCATATCACAAAATATATACATGTCGTTGGTTAACTGGATAAAATTTCTGAATTGGTTAAGTTACCAAAAAGGGTTAAAATGGAGAAAGCTGTCTGGTTTTGATTAAACCACTACGACTACTTTATTAAACTCGTCACGTATAATCCAAATAAATTAAAATTTATGGTTTCGCACACTGTTAATTGTGAATATTTTGCTGGTTTTATAAACAAAATAAAAGCTTATCGAAGAATTAGTCAAAGCCAAACAAAACAACAATCAATGACGACAAAAAATATTCCAAAGCCCGACACGATTGACGATTAGGTAAAGCGTTGTATATGTTTGATGGTAGTATTGATATGAGTCGCACTGACTAAATCAACAGCAGAAACATGATTAATTACAATAAAAACCTATGATAACAACAACTCAGGCGAATGAGTCACTTTCGTATGAAAGAGGAAACCCTTGACAAAAAAATAAAACAACAAGAACGACAGCTTATTTGCCCACTTTGTATACGGAAACTGAAACACAAACATATTACCATTAAATACAGGCTCATTTGCAGGGATGGACTGTGAAAGGACACCAAATTAAGAGTCACTCATACGTCAATTAGTGATTCTTTAGAAATCCTTGAATGGTGCAGCACATAAAACGCACATTTACTGCAAACTCAATTAGCACAAAGTAAGTGAACTGAAAATGCGATGAAAACCACGTTATGTGCAGAGTAGCAGCAGTAAGTAGCGAACTTTGCAACCTTGCAACAGTGTCCCCATCGCGATGCTGATGCTGAAGTGCAGCCCAACACAAAATATTACATAGGTAAGCATGACCCAAGCACTATTTAACTCGGCTGCTCACTAACATTTCGTAGCTGTGCATTTGCTGCTATGCAAAGTCAACGCAGTTCAGTAGTTCACGAGGTTGATGAAAAAGTTTTTCTCTCCAGTTTTTAACTCTGGTTCAAGGTAGGCACGTTATGCCATATTTTCACATTAGCAACACGAGAAAAGCAACAACTTCCGACATCCGGTGGGGCCATGTGCCGTCGCCATTTTAACAGTTTTCCGTGCCGTTTGTCTTTGTATGCATTTCAACTATTTGCCCAGTGGGCAATTTCAGGAGTCCGGAGGCCTTCTCAGGTTTTAGAGACCTGCCAGAAGCGCTCTTTCGAGAAGTCATGTTAGAAGGAAAAGCAATATAAATATCAACTTGAAATAAAAAACGAACTAACAATTTCAGATTTGAACCATTGGTCCTCTCATGTGGCGTTCCGACCCACTCGTCTATCGTGGTTGTTAACTCTTTCCGGGCTGCTGGTATGAAAACTATACCACTTATTTAAACATGTTTTCTACATTTTGTTATGTTTAAAATACCAATTTTGTAGGTTAATTTTAGCTTATATATTGAAAAAAAAAAAAAATGCTTCAAGTGTTAGAAAGAAACAAATATATATGTTTTTTAAGCTCAAAAAGTGTTCTCCAGCTGAGTGTAAAAATTGATTCCAGCTATTTAGTATATTTTATCAACAAAGGTGCGTGCAACTTCGGATTTCGACAATTTTAAATAAATTAGATATATAAATAACGTGTTATAGACCTACAAGCGAAAAAAACTTGCAAGCGTTCTATTTGCGAGTTTTTAAAGTTTGTGGTATTAAAATCGTACCACCGCGCCTCATATATAAATCATGCCTAAAAAACTTAAGGACAGTGATATTTGCCATATAGTGGAAACGATTGACGATGAACTTGATTTATCAGAGATTCCATCAGACACTGATTCAATGGTCGATGATGCTGAGTTTTTTGATGAAGAAAACCATATTCAGGAACTTTTTCATTGCGTCATTGAGGGTAAAAATGAGGAAGGAAGGCGTATTGATGAAAGCAATGAACCAGAATGTAGTGCAAATCATTATTCTCAAGAAAATTTCGATAGTGATGACGAAGTTCCTCTATCTGCTCTACAAAGTAGCCAGCAAATGCTTGTTCCACCCAATTGGAGTAAGCAAAATTCTATAGAGCCACCAAGAGTATATGCTGGCACGAAGCAGGGGCCTACTGCAGTTATCGAAAAGATGTCATCTCACGACAATTTTTCAATATTTAATGCAATTATAACGCGAGAAATTATTGAGCACATAGTATTCCAAACTAACTTGTATGCTCAACAATCTGGGGCCGAATTACAGCATCCGTGATCGAGCAAAATTGTACAAGATTGGTAGGCACTTATCTCGTCGTGCTCTTCGTAATTTTGCTCGATCACGGATGCTGTAATTCGGGCCCTGGTAAGCGCTATATTCCGACAAATGCCTCAGAAATTCTTGCTTTTATTGGACTAAAATTTTTGATGGGACTGAAGCCACAGGCCAGTTATCGAGACAACTGGTCTTCTCCCCCAGAACTAAACGATAGTTAGTTAGTGTGAAGAAATTTGACATTTAAATGATTCTTCATCAATGCCAAAAAAGGGGTCCCCAACGTTCAACAAACTGTACAAAGTTCAACCGTTTTTCGAAATGTTACAAGATAGATTCAAACTGTGCTTTAATGCTGGCGAATATCTAGCAGTAGACGAATTAATGATTAGATTTAAAGGTTATTTCTAAAATATGTGTTTTTTAGGTTATTTTTTTATGTTTTTAAGTTTATGTTTTTATAGGTCGCTCAACTCTTATTCAATAAATGCCGAAGAAGCCAATAAAAAGCGGTTTCAAAACTTGGATGTTGTGCGACAGCAGTGGATACGTTCATCGTTTTGAGATATACATCGGTAAAAAGGGCAGTTAGTCGAAAAAAGACTTAGAGAACGAAAAGACGGGAAAACCATAAGGTATTTTTTGATAATTTCTTCACTTCCAATAACCTGATTCTGGAACTGAAAAAACAATCGATGAACAGTTGCGGAACAGTGCGACATACTAGAAAATTTCTTCCTACCGAAATTAAGTCTGATAAGCAATTGAAAAAAGGAGAACATGACTGGTAAATTAGCGATGCAGTTTTACTTTTTATGAAGTGGATTGATAAAAGGCCAGTAACAGTTCTGTCCAACTTCCACGATCCGAAAAAATTTGTCGAGGTAAAGCAACGCCAAAGCGATGGTTACTGAAAATACAAAAACTGGACGTTATATATGACTACAACATGCACTTGAATAACGTTGACAAATTAGATCAGCTAAAGAAATATTACGAACTGAATAGGAAAAGCCGCAAATGGTGGCATCGTATATTTTTTCACTTTCTTGATCTGGCAGTCGTGAATGCTTTCATTATTTCAAAAAATATAGGGTACAAATTACCACTAAAGGACTTCAAACTTGATATAATTTCAACCCTATGCCAATCATATGTGTCACCGACTTCTGCAAACAAAAATAAAAAGCAATCTAAAGTTCGCATAAATAAAAAGAAACCGTTCGTAGATTCAAATACACGAGCCGCATCATCTCACCAACCAGTCAGAACAACAATCCCAAGATGTGCCCACTGCAGCGCGGCGAAACACCAAAGAAGAACTCAGTGGATGTGCTCTACTTGCAATGTGCCACTTTGTCTCAGCAAAACGAAATCCTGTTTCAATCAATTTCATAGGTAAAACTTGTAAATTATGCGCAGTGGTATAATTATTGTATCACATCCTTGCGCAAGATCCTACAAGGAAATTTTTTTTTTACATTTTTTCCAATGGTTAACAAAAATAAATAAAAGCAAATAAAAATTATGTGTAATTTTTATCGATTACTTATAGTGCCCCGGAAAGAGTTAAAAACAAATATCAATACAAATGAAAGTAAGCTTTCGGAGACCCAAATCGAAAAAAAAATTTTTTTTTAAATTTACATTTTTTTACAAACTGTTTTGTGCATTTAAAATTTTTTTTTAATTTTTTTATTATTTTCTTCATACAAAAATATAAGAAAAGACTTTGAGTTTTTCCATATAAATATTTATCAAGAGCCTGGGTTCGAAACCCAACTCGGACAAAAAAAATTTTTTTGTTTTTTTTAAATTGCTATTAAAATTAAAATTTGCAATTAAAATTTGTTTTTGGAATTTTTTTTATAAATTTTTTATATAAAATAATATGAAAAAATCAGAACCTTCAAAAGGTAGGCCTTACAGAAGTTCTCATCAATGCAGTGGTCATGGAAGGTGTATTGATGCCAATAATAGCAGTGCTAGCATGCCTTCTTTTGTGGAGCACTCCCTAAAATGCCCACTGGGTAACTCCTGCATCCAAGAACTGGCAGCAGCAGCAGCAAAAAAGCCAGGTGAGGTTTACTCCGAGCTCGAATGACTGGTTTTGAACATGTGTGGGTGTGTTTGTGTGTGTGTAATTTGCTTAAATAACTAAATTAATGAATGAATGACTGAATGAGTGAGTGAATGAATGGACTACTTTTGAGCCAAGTCATTTTTTAGTAACTTTGGAGTTACTAGCATTTGTTAATTCAATTGAAACTTACTTTGCATGTATCGTTATTCGTATCGAGAACGTGCAGTTTATGTGTTGAACTCAACTTATTTCTGCTTTTCAAATACTTCCCATTTTGTTGTTAATTTATTCTGAATAAAATAAAAATAAAAAATAACCTTTTAATTGCTAAACACTTTTTTTCTCCTTCATAATTGCTTGATATTTTTTTTAATCTTATACGGAGAGAAAAAACCAATCATTATCTTGAATTAAGCAAATAGGCCGTTAGCTTACACTAGAGCGTAAATGTCTCAATTCAAGCATTATTATGCTAGAATTGAGAAAATTTAAAACATATGATATTAAGAAAACAGGAGACTAGGAAACTTTCACATGGTATCAGACACGTTACCGAACTTTTAATTGGGAAGATCTCTACCACAGGTGCCTCTATCCAACTGACTGAAGTCTTGGAAAGATACACAGCTGATATCACTGCTATTCAAGAAATGCGATGGAAGGTACAGGATTACATTCGGCATGAAAAGAAAATTTCTACGAGCGCCTTAAAAATGCTTACTGGGCTGCCCCCGTCACGACGAAAGAATCGTGCTTGGTGACTTCAACGCTCAGATGGGCAAAGAAAATATATTTGGTCCAACAGTTGGAAAGTTCAGCCTCCACGACATCACCTCCGGTAACGGAATGAGGCTGATTAAATTGGCCGCAACACGAAACATAGTCGTAAGTAGCACTAGATTCAAGCTTCTCAATATTCATAAGGCCACCTGGATGTCCCATGATCAAAAAAACAGAAACCAAATTGATCGTGTTTTGATCGAAGGAAGGCACTCTTCCAGTGTTTTGGATGCATGCACGATCCGTGGTATTAATAACACAATTTCGTAAATTTTTCGTAAATAATTCGTAAATGTTTCGTAAGCTTTTTTTTTAGTAAAAATGGAAGGCTAGAGATAATGAAAAAAGTTTGAGGCAAGGAAAGGACAATATATTAAATTTGTTTTTTAATTACTTAATTACATAATTACTTAACTACCTAATTACTTAAATACCCAATTGTGTCTGTGTCTGATTTTATAATGGAAATTTTAGTAACGTAACGCCAGTAACGTAACGCCAGATCAAAAATCCTAATAAAAAAACCAGAAAAGATTTTTCAATTTGATCACTTGGAAAATAACTTGTTATTTTAAAAACTTCTGAAAAAAATTTTATACAAAAATCTTGCTCAATTCAGAGAGTTTTGCAAAATTTGTAATCCAAGTCAGAAATCACTTACGTTTTTTGTAACGTAACGCCAGCACATATTTTTTCTTATATCTTTCGATCCTTAAGGTTAGTTGTTGTCATTGTTTTTTTTTCAATACTAGCTGATATACCCGGTGTTACTCGAGAGTCATTTATATAAACATTTTAAACCACTATAAAAATATTAGTTAAAAAATTTACCAAGCTCAAAAATTTATCCTCTTTGGTGCCATTATGTTATTTGCTGCAAGTTTACGCTGTGTGCGAAAAGAACTAAATTGAGTTACCGACTTTTCTAAAATATTGGAATCGTGTCGGCAATGAAGTACTTATTTCTAATTTATAATATTTACCAGCATACTTTCGGTTAGTACGCAATTGAACCGAAAAATTTGTTCAATGCAGCCAAGCTTACAACCATGATTGGAGAGTTAAAATGTCAAAATTTCGCTGTCTTTTATATGTCGATACATTTAATTGGCGTGGAAATTTGACTTTCAACAATAACACATTATTCAAATAACACATTAAACATGAAAAAATTAACTTTGACAGCATTCTTATTCACAGTCATCTTTTCGATGATATAGTGATATATATAGAACATTTAAAGTACCATTAATAAAGAACTGAGTGACAACGGTGAAACAATAGTGAGAAAAACGACAAATCACAACAAAACAAATTTAACAGGAGGGGGCGGGGGGTGGGGAGGCAAAAAGTAAGTAGATTACTATAAGGAAGATTTTAAAATTACTCTATACACACAACTTAATTCTTAGAGATAAATATGAGGACGCTCAAATTATATAGAGTATTTGAAAACAAAACTCAGTTTTATTAAAAGTCTGGTATGAAAAAATATATTTTAAGCCATAACTTTTGATTGGAAAGAGATATTTGGGTAATTTTTTCACATAAATTATTTTTGAAACTTGACTTTTTTGTAAAAAATATAAAAACAACATTTTGGAAAAAATAAATTTCGCAAAAAAAATCAAAGGGCTCCCCCCTTGTGTTTTTATGACAAAAACAGTAAAATAGTTTTTGCGCTTAGCTGGAAGAATTTTTGCAAATAAATGCTATGTCATATGAAATGTAGCCAGATGTGCAATTTTTAATTGATTTCATTTTTACAACAAAAACAATTTTTGAGTCATTTTTTGAGTAAAAAGTCAATATTTTGGACCTTTTTTGGCATACTCATAAAACATATATACACTGACTTAACGGTCCAGTTCAACCTATTTTTGTGAAGTGATTTTATTGAACTTTTGAACAAAAAAAATTTGAATGAAATATATTTATGGACAGCGGAAATATTTGCATCGAAAGACCAAACTTTTATTTTCATGTCGTTTTTTTCTCATTCTTAGGCAACGATGTTTTATGAAAAAGTCGTTGTACTGAAAATTTCTCCAATTTTGAAGATATGTGAATGTTTTTGATGTCAAAATAACAGAAATTTTTTAAAACCAAGTACACAAAAACCTCCGATATTGAAAAGTTTTATAATAACAAAATTGCCGTTAGTTGAAATATTTCAGAGGGGGCGTGGCAAAAACTAAGTATGTAACATTTTAAGTTGGGATGCACTTAATATGTATACCTAGTTTGAGCAAAATCCGTTGAGCCGTTTTGATTTGTATAAAGGTCAAACAAACAAACAAACAAACAAACAGAAAATGAGTTTTATTACTATAGATAGTGCTACCTTATTACTACGTAAATATAAAAAAACTTATAAAACCATTTTTTTAATATTTATTTGTACAAATCGTCCGCAACGCCAGTTTGGAAATGCCCATACATATATATTAAGAGCTTTTAATTCCAATCCTGTGAAAATTAGTGCCCGCTCTCATCTAGAAGTTATAGGGGTCCAAAGTTGAAAAAATGGGCTCGAAAAACTTGCTATTTTTCTTTTATTTGTACACAAAATTACCCAAAACGGTTATTCAAAGCAAGGCTTTGCTATTTATTATTTAATAAGCTACTAACCACTAAATTCAATGAATTACTTTCTAAGATGGAACACTTTTTATGTCCCAATTTTTTTTAAGAAATAAGTTTGGTTTTTTATTTAATTTGGACTTCCAGCTTAATATATCAAGAAATGGAAGTTTTCGCTTTCGGCGCTTATTTCATTAACCACAACGTTATGTATGTGTTTAACTACAACTTTGAAAAAATTTTAGAAAATATTGTGAATTACATTTCTTCTGAGGCGTTTATTTTCTGTAATCACAACAAAATTACATATGGGCATTTCCATAGTCACGCACGTAACGTTCGTACGCCTTTTTTGTTGTAAAAAATTAAAAAAAGCAAAGAAATATTTTAACTTTTTTGTCCTGTTTTAATTTTTGGATAGCATTCCAGTAGTACTATATTTAGTGTAAAAGGTGGAAGGTATCGAAAGTATTGTCCAAAGATATAAGCAATCAAAATAGGACGCGTGACGATAGAAAAAATGGAAGTGCTTTTTATTTATTTATTTATTTATTTATTTATTTATTTATTTATTTAGAAATAGTAATGTTTACATATAATACAGAGTCTTTTGAATGCATTAAGCAGTTCAGAATAACAACTAGTTACTCTGCATTAATGTAATCAAAAATTTTGGGAAGTGTGCACGAGTTTTTTTATTAAAAATATTGAATATAATTGTTTCGTTGAAAATTCTTTTTTAATAATTTTTATACAAGCCATAACATAATACGTTACGATACATATGTAATGATACAGATTTTTCCCTTCAAATAAGTAAACATTTTTTATAGTTTTATCTATTTCATTGAACTTTAAAATCATATAAAGTGTCCGTATTCAGGTCCGTTAAAATAGAAAACTGAAAAAAATTTAATTAAACTTTGTATTATACGAGTATTTATCTATAGCACAGTACGACAAAATCAAATTTTTTTGAGTACACATGAGAAATGTTAACAGAATATGAAAAAAGGCTTAAAATAAAGAAATACGTGTCTCGGCGTTTTGCTGTAGCACGTCAGAATTTTGAGAAAATCGATTTTTAAGCTTCAAAGGACCGTGGAGATTCACTTGTAATGTAATACTAGTATAAAAATTTCTATAAAAACAGAATCGGTGAACCGATTTTAATGCTTGAGCCAGTTTGGAAAAGTGAATTAAATTTGGATTTTTTCTTATAAAAAAAACAATTTTTTTCTACGCTAGATGGCGCTTTAATTTTCATGTAAATTTAAAAAATAACCAAAAATGTACGAAGTTCATTAAAAATACAATGTTGTTAATTTTTAACACAAAATAATAGTTAAGATTTCATATTGATTTTTGTATTTTTAAGCATTAAAAGCATATTTCAAGCATTAAAATCGGTTGACCTATTCTGTTTTTATAGAAATTTTTATAAAAGTATTATATTACAAGTGAACCTCCACGGTCCTTCGAAGCTTAAAAATCGATTTTCTCAAAATTCTGACGTGCTACAGCAAAACGCCGAGACACGTATTTCTTTATTTTAAGCTTATTTTCATATTCTGTTAACATTTCTCATGTGTAACAACCACTGTCGTACTGTGTATTAATAAAACTCATTTTCTGTTTGTTTGTTTGTTTGTTTGTTTGGCCTTTATACAAATCTAAACGGCTCAACGGATTGTGCTCAAACTAGGTATACATATTAAGTGCATCCCAACTTAAAATGTTACATACTTAGTTTTTGCCACGCCCCCTCTGAAATTTTTCAACTAACGGTAATTTTGTTATTATAAAACTTTTTAGTATCGGAGATTTTTGTGTATTTAATTTTAAAAAATTTCTGTTATTTTGACTTCAAAAACACTCACATATATTCAAAATTGTAGAAATTTTCAGTACAACGACTTTTTCATAAAACATCGTTACCAAAGAATGAGAAAAAAACGACATGAAACTCAAAGTTTGGTCTTTCGATGCAAATGTCTCCGCTGTCCATTAATATATTTCATTGAAATTTTTTTGTTTAAAAGTTCAATAAAATCACTTCACAAGAATAGGTTGAACAGTACCGTTGCGTCAGTGTAACTATGTTTTATAATTATGTCAAAAAAGGTCCAATATATTGACTTTTTACTCAAAAAATGACTCAAAAATTGTTTTTGTTGTTAAAATGAAATCAATTAAAAATTGCACATCTGGCTACCTTTCATAAGACAAAGCATTTATTGGAAAAATTCTTTCAGCTAAGCATAAAAATTATTTTGCTGTTTTTGTCATTTATTTTTTTTTTTTGCCTTTAATTTTTTTCGCGATATTTATTTTTTCCAAAATGTTGTTTTTATATTTTTTACAAAAAAATCAAGTCTCAAAAATAATTTATGTGAAAAAATGAACCCAATATCTCTTTCCAATCAAAAATTATGGCTAAAAATCTATTTTTTCATACCAGACTATTAATAAAACTTAGTTTTGTGTTACAATTCTCTATATAGCTTGAATGTCCCCATTTATCTCAGAATGCAGTTGTGTGTCTAGAGTAATTACAAACATTTTGGTTTATATAAAATCTTCCTTATAGTAATCTACTTAGTTCTTTGCCTCCCCAAAACTTTAAAAAAGTAAAATAATGCAGTACTGCCAGTTTTTTCAGTCGCAGCGTCATCTAGCGTCATCAACACTTAAAAACATAGAATTGGATCAATTTAAATGTCCAGCTCACTTGCTGGACGTTTTGTTGTTTTTGCTTTGCTTGCAAATGCGATTATATGATCCTGATCTCGAATGAAAAAACGCAGCTAATAGAAATTTTAGTAGGTACAATCATTTTTAGTACAACGAATTTTTCATAAAACATTGATAGCTAATAATGAGAAAATTATATGAAAATCAAAGTTTTTAATTTTAATGCCAATAACTCCGCTGTTTTTAATATATATTTCATTAAAATTTTTTTTGTAAAAAGTTCAATATATTTTTTAATACAAATCTTTGTTAAGACGTTAAAATGTCCATATCTCAAGGACGCATTGTGTCCCACCATAATTTTTATTTTGTTGAAAAGGTAATTTTGCTTGCTTTAAGATTAAGTGAATATTAAAATTTTTTTAATTTTTGAAATATGTTTTTCGTACCCCTTCTTTGAATTGAATAAACTCACCGCAAGAGATGGAACCACCAACAACAAAAATTTTCCAAAACTTTTTTTGATTATTGTTCGTTCAATTACCTTTCTAACGGAAGTTTACAAATAAAATTCAACATGTTTTTCATTATTGCAGATTTTAAAAAACATTTAATCGAGAAGTGTATGTTAAAATGTTTATATAAATTACTCTCGAGTAACACCGGGTATATCAGCTAGTTATACATTAGGGCGGGTCGATTTGTAGGGAGTGAAAAAATTCACCAATTTCCCTATGATTTCCATATTCTATGGGTTATTCCATGAAAATTTGCCGAAGGAACCATACCTCTATCGTTAAAATCGAGTCCCCTACTTTTTGTTGGTGAAAAGTTCAAAAGTTACGGGCATTTTTGTCCAAATTTTGGACCATTCTTCCATTTTTTTCATGATTTTGTCCAAGAATATTACTTTCATGGCCATTTTTTTGGCTCAATCCATTATTTAATTCAATTTACAATTCAAAACGAAGAGTTTAAGCCCAAATTTATCGAATTCGGTTGATTAATTCATGCGATATTGCTAAAACAAAATAACACATAAAACCAACTTTTTGATTTTTTTTCCCCTTTTTATTTTTTTTTCTACAAAAATTCAAATTAAGAGATAATAAAGTATCTATCAACCTATTATCAAAAAAAAATATTCAATTTGAGTGTAGTAAAAGACAAAATGTGAAAAAAACATTATTTTTTCTGAAAGTCTGAAAAAAATGGAAAAATGGTCCAAAATTTGGACAAAAATGCCCGTAACTTTTGAACCGTTGGACCAATGTTGGAGATTTTTTTGTAAATTGATCAAAATGAGCTCACCTTTCCTACTGTATTAAAACCATCGATAGTTTTTGAGTTATGGATGTGAACGTGTAGGTAATATTTCATACGAACGTCAATTTGGGAAAAAATCTACCAATAAAAAGTAGGGGACTCGATTTTAACGATAGAGGTATGGTTCCTTTGGCAAATTTTCATGGAATAACCCATAGAATACGGAAATCATAGCGAAATTGTCGAAAAATAAATCGACCAGCCCTATTATACATACTAATAAAATTCCTACTTTTGTTAAAATTTTTCAACTTTTGCCTCCATTTTTCTACTTTTGTTGCCATTCATCATGTTTGTTGCCATTTTTTCAAAATTCAAATTTAGATCAGCTCTCAGTACTCTCACAATATAAATTTAAAAATTTTTTAAATAAAAAATTTTCAGTTACATTTTTTTTTTCAGTCGCGGTAAACTTTTTGGTGGAAATGCCCATATTTAAATATTAAACAATTTTTAAAAGCACTTATTATTTACTTTTTTATTAAATCATAAAAACTACGTCATTTATACACTAACCTTATTTGGTGTAAAAACTCTAGTTCTGCATGAATTTAGGAACATTTCAAGGACAAAAATTTCATACAACAAAAACATCCCCAAACATAAAATTTTTCAGTCCACAAAGAGTTTCATCTGCAAGAGATATGCATGGATTTTTATGTTTGATACCTCATTGAATATATACTCATATTATCTTTCTTTTAATTCGGATAAAGTTTAGTTTTGCTGGAAAACAGCATGTTTTTCGGGCCATTTTTTCCAACTTTGGACCCCTATAACTTATAAACGACTTAAGAGCAGCCTTTAATTGTTTCGGTATTAGCTTTTTTAGATCAAAATACACATTTAGAAAAATTAAAAAGGCCACTTTAACTAGAAGTAAATTGCTCCTAAAATTGACGCTATTTTAGTATGTCACTATTACACGGATGACATAGTCTCACAAAAATTTAGAATTTTTACTTCTGAGGAAGTGAAAAAAAATCATAATTAAATTTCATATTTGCTTAACTTAAAACTAAAACTTTGCAAATACTAACTCATAATTAAAACTCGACTGTACTTAAATCTAATCCAAAGAAATATTGTTTAATTAGCAAGTACTTTTTTATAAAATACAATTTGGACAAAATTCCAATACATTTCGATACTAAATTTGGATTTGGAACCGTAAAAGGTTAACCTGGCAATGCTAAGACTCAATATTAGGCGATTCGGTTCATGTATTTGTTTATTGCTTCTACAACGTATAGCGCTATAGCCCAGTGGTTAGACTATTGAATTAACAAACTGAGGTTAGTGGGTTCGAATCTCACGGTTTGTAATTTTTTTTAATATTTTAATCTAAGCCTGTGCTAAATTTCAAACCAAAACTATATTTTAGTATTTTGCAAATACTAGTTTTGAAACCAAAGCTGGTGTGGACTTATATGTAAGTAGTACAGAAAAATTTTAATTTTAGTACAAGATGTCTAACCGTGTTCAATGAAAGCTTTTCAGCCCAATTATGAATAATTTTCCCGGGGAATCGGAAAAGGGAGTTTTCATATACAGATAAATACATCACTTTTTTTTTGTCTACACTCATGAATATTGACGGTTGCTGAACAAATTTATTAGTGCACAGAATTATAAGTGCACATTTTGGAGCGGCATCCACGCTTAGATCTGTACCAAGGGAAACCCCTGCTAGTCAAACTGGAACTAGAGGAGTGCAGGGTGATAGCTTATGCCGATGGCGTTGCGATTGCAAACTCTGAAAAAAAATATCTACTCTTCGAGATATTATGCTAAGCTGCCTTTTTGTAACCAGATAAAATAAACTTTTTAAAATCGTTTATCAAAGTTAATTTAAAAACAAAGCGTTAAGAAATCTTGCATAAATCTGTATGTAGGGTATCTTCTTGTCGTTCCTGCCAGTCTTTTTCCATTCTACTTGCTGCATTCCTGTCTTATTTATTTGCCAACTTTAGATTGATCAAGCAAAGAAACTATTTTTAAAATAAAAACAATAAAAAATGAGTTAAGCTTAGCAAAAAAACAAAAGATATTTCATTTTCCTTCAAGTCAAATGCCAGCTAATAAAAACATTAAAGATATTTTCATGAAAAAACTATGTGTTTTCGAAACAACACCAGACAACGCAACAACACTTTGTGTTGACAGTTTTTAGTTCTCCAGCTGTCAAGCATTTCAGAATACTTTCGCTATATTTAAATTAAACAGTGGTGGCAATAAAAACTAAAACGAAATAGCTCATAAGAAAATCCGTAAAAATATTATGTCAACAAATGTGAAAATTACATGCTACACAAGAACACCACGCCCATTTTTCCATCAAAATCAAACTAAGCAAATAACGACAAATGGAGTGTTTGTTGAGAGCTTTGTAAGCATTGTGTATTTCTTGAGGAGTGGTCGTGCAGGTCATCCTCATTTAAAACGAAAAAGAAAAACAATTAAAAGTGGAAAAAGCTATATCTTCGAAAAAGGGAAAGAATATTAACAAAACAAATTCATGTTCAGCTCTGTGTTGTTCAGAAAAAGCTAAAAGAAGAACGAGAAAGACTCAGCAGCGGCGGGGGGGGGGGGGGTGGTAGGTGTACGGTTGTATTCATACACACCAATATTAAGGCAAAACAAGGAAACCCTGTATGTAGGTCAGTCCGAAAATAAAACAAAACATGAACATGAGCAAAATATCAAAGAAACGTTGCACCACTCTTTAAGAATTTGAACAATATGCAAACAACTTTGAATGTTAAACTTTTACTTCCTGCTCCAAGCTTGAAGGCGTCGCAAAGAAAGTAAAAAATAAATGTTAAGGAAAAAAATACCGGCTAAGGATAGCAGAATAATCGGCATTAGCAGAAAGCAGAAATATGCTCAAAAAAAAACACGAGTAAAAAATGGCTAAGGATGACTTTCAAATAAAAAAAAATACAACTTGAAAATATTACTGTATTAAAATAAAGTACTTTAAGGAACGATTTGGAAAAGCTGTAAATAAGATTTATTTGGGAACACGACAAGCTTAGAGAGCAGATTATTAAGAAATTTTTGGATTACTTTTAAGGTGCTTAAAAAGTAGTAGAAGTAGCACAAGGAAAATAAAAAAACTCAAGTATAGAGTATAAAATAAACAGAAAAATAAAATCGAAATGAAAGTCAATTATGAAGTGGAGTATGAAGTCGCGTATGAAATTGCGTAAGTAGTCGATTATGAGGACGAATGTGATGTTGAGCATAAAGTCGTATATTTACGCGAGGATGATGTTAAATATAGTATGAAGTCGAAGTGCAAACTCGAAAATGTATTCGATATTGTAGTACTCGGTACGAAAACCAGTAATATATCGAGTAGGAAGTCGAATATGGATTGGCATATAAAATGGGAAATCAAATCTCTTTTGAAGTCGATTAAGAAGTTAAAGGCTTATTACCCAAGCGTAATGTGACGTTGCCTTGAGGATAAACGATTACCGAAATCGTAGTCCGACGTAGTGCAGGCGCCGATTTGTAACCCGCAAAAAATTTGTTACAAAGGCACTCGTTTATTTCTAGTAGGCTTATTAACTTCTCCTCTTCAATAAAATACTGCATCCTTTCTATTATAGTACTAGCTGAAACCCGGCGCGTTGCTGCCACACCCCCGTTTCCAAACTTCCATAAAATGTTATCAGTGAACCTGCACGTGTAAATTCTGGTCGAATACCAAATTCCATGGCTTTGCGAAATATAACTCAAAAGCTATTCGATATCTCAAATTTGGGTTGTATGGAAGGTGCCACATCCCCTTGTCCAACGCCCATAAAATGTTATCAGTAAAACAGCATGTGTAAATTGACGTCGAATACTGAATTCCGAGGTTGTGCTAATTATAACGCAAAAGCTATTCAAAATCTCAAATTTGGGTTGTATTCGAAGTGCCACGCCCCCTTTACCAACGCCCATAAAATGTTATCAGTAAAATGGCACGAGTAAATTGTGGTCGAATACCAAATACCTTGGCTGTGCGAACTATATCTCAAAAGCTATTCGATATCTCAAATTTTGGTTGTATGGGAGGTGCCACGCTCCCTCGTATAACGCCCATAAAATGTTATCAGTAAAACATCACGTGTAAATTGACGTCGAATACTGAATTCCGGGTCTTACTAATTATAACGCAAAAGCTATTCAAAATCTTAAATTTGGGTTGTATTCGAGGTGCCACGCCCTCTTTACCAACGCCCATAAAATGTTATCAGTAAAACGGCACGAGTAAATTGTGGTCGAATACCAAATACCTTGGCTGTGCGAACTATATCTCAAAAGCTATTCGAAATCTCAAATTTAGGTTGTGTGGGAGGTGGCACGCCCCCTTGTCTAACGCCCATAAAATGTTATCAGTAAAACAGCACGTGTAAATTGACGTCGAATACTGAATTCTGAGGCTGTGCTAATTATGACGCAAAAGCTATTCAAAATCTCAAATTTGGGTTGTATGGGAGGTGCCACTCCCCCTTTATCAACGCCTTTAAAATATAATCAGTAAAACGGCACGTATAAATTGTGGTCGAATACCAAATTATTAGCTGTGCTAATTATAACACAAAAGCTATTCAAAATCTCAAATTTGAATGGTATGGGCAGTGCCACGCCCCCTTTACCAACCCCCATAAAATGTTATCAGTAAAACGGCACTTGTAAATTGTGGTCGAATACCAAATACCTTGGCTGTGCGAACTATATCTCAAAAGCTATTCGATATCTCAAATTTTGGTTGTATGGGAGGTGCCACGCTCCCTCGTATAACGCCCATAAAATGTTATCAGTAAAACATCACGTGTAAATTGACGTCGAATACTGAATTCCGAGGCTTACTAATTATAATGCAAATATTCAAAATCTTAAATTTGGGTTGTATTCGAGGTGCCACGCCCCCTTTACCAACGCCCATAAAATGTTATCAGTAAAACATCACGTGTAAATTGACGTCGAATACTGAATTCCGAGGCTTACTAATTATAATGCAAAAGCTATTCAAAATCTTAAATTTGGGTTGTATTCGAGGTGCCAAGCCCCCTTTACCAACGCCCATAAAATGTTATCAGTAAAACGGCACGAGTAAATTGTGGTCGAATACCAAATACCTTGGCTGTGCGAACTATATCTCAAAAGCTATTCAAAATCTCAAATTTGGATTGTATAGGAGGTGCCACGCCCCCTTTACCAACGCCCATAAAATGTTATCAGTAAAACATCACGTTTAAATTGACGTCGAATACTGAATTCCGAGGCTTACTAATTATAATGCAAAAGCTATTCAAAATCTTAAATTTGGGTTGTATTCGAGTTGCCACGCCCCCTTTACCAACGCCCATAAAATGTTATCAGTAAAACGGCACGAGTAAATTGTGGTCGAATACCAAATACCTTGGCTGTGCGAACTATATCTCAAAAGCTATTCAAAATCTCAAATTTGGATTGTATGGGAGGTGTCACGCCCCCTTTGCCAACGCCCATAAAATGTTATCAGTAAAACGGCACGTGTAAATTGTGGTCGAATACTGAATTCCGAGGCTGTGCTAATTATAACGCAAAAGCTATTCAAAATCTCAAATTTGGGTTGTATTCGAAGTGCCACGCCCCCTTTACCAACGCCTATAAAATGTTATCAGTAAAACAGCACGTGTAAATTGTCTGCGAATACTGAATTCCGATGCTGTGCGAATTATAACGCAAAAGCTATTAAAAATCTCAAATTTGGGTTGTATGATAGGTGCCACGCCCCCTTGTCCAACACTCATAAAATGTTATCAGTAAAAGAGCACGTGTAAATTGACGTCGAATACTGAATTCCGAGGCTTACTAATTATAATGCAAAAGCTATTCAAAATCTTAAATTTGGGTTGTATTCGAGGTGCCACGCCCCCGTTACCAACGCCCATAAAATGTTATCAGTAGAACGGCACGAGTAAATTGTGGTCGAATACCAAATATCTTGGCTGTGCGAACTATATCTCAAAAGCTATTTGAAATCTCAAATTTTGGTTGTATGGGAGGTGCCACGCCCCCTTGTCTAACGCCCATAAAATTTTATCAGTAAAACAGCACGTGTAAATTGACGTCGATTACTGAATTCTGAGGCTGTGCTAATTATAACGCAAAAGCTATTCAAAATCTCAAATTTGGATTGTATGGGAGGTGCCACGTCCCCTTTACCAACGCCCATAAAATGTTATCAGTAAAACGGCACGTGTAAATTGACGTCGATTACTGAATTCCGAGGCTGTGCTAATTATAACGCAAAAGCTTTTCAAAATCTCAAATTTGGGTTGTATGAGAGGTGCCACGCCCTTTGTCCAAACAAACCAACAAAAGTACATTCATTTTTATATATATAGATTTATTGGTGATTTTTTTTTAACCGGCGGTTTTCGTTATCCGGCATAAGCTTGGTCCCATGTCCACCGGATAAACGTGGTTCTGCTGTACTTCTATTTGCAACTAGTTAGTACAAATATGTATGTAAGTTTTTTGTTTCTTTTTTATAATACGATGAATAAATATTTTGGTTATATATTTTATATTTGGGCTATTTTTATTTTGCATTCTGGTTATAAAAAAGTTTGCTTCGGCAACACTGCTCTTTTTCTATTTTCAGTTTGCCACTCACATTGTGCTCTCTTCTGAGCGAAAGAACTGGTGGCTAGTTTATTAGGCAAAAGTAAAAATGATGCCGAATTTTTATGAAAAACATATGGGCATTTCCATAGAAAATTTTACCGTGACCAAAAAATTAAAACTTACTAAAAACTTATTATTTGATGACATTATCATTTTAATTTTATTAATTAAAGCAATTTCTATATAAATTCGTTAACCATGATGATCAAATTGTCTGCACTTTTTCACAAATGTAGTTGTTCTTTTTCGTAAATGTTTAGTAAACGTTTCGTTAACTTTTTTGTTTTAGTAAAAATGGAAGACATTGGCTAAAGATAATGAAAAATTTGAAAAAAGACTTAATTTTGACACACAGATGAGATTTGGTATGTAATTTTTTTGACATGTCATCTGTATGAAACATATAGTCTAGGAGCACCTTTAATATAGTGCTACTTAATTACAACGCAAATATAAGGGGTCGTCCATAAACTACTTTACCAATTTAGGGGGGTGGGAGGGGTTTTGAAATGCACTACGATAAGTAACGGTAGGGGGGGAGGTGTTTAGATATTGTAACGTTACCAAAAATTAAAAAAATCGACGAAAAACCTCTAATTAATAACACAATCATTTCAAAAATTTTTAACCTTACATGTTTATGTTTGATCGTCTAAATTGATGGTTAACTTTTGTTTCAACGATTTCTTTCACCACCTTTTCCCTAGACACAGGAACCTTTTGGTATTCCTTCACCATCTCAGCACACGTCTGAAAAATTTGGGTATTTGCTTTTGCGACAGGCTTTGACGTTAAGGCCTGAATGTTCTTGATCAAAGGAGATACCGTATGACATGTACTGTCCTTCTCAGAAAGAAGAAATCGGTTCAAGGTCGTGTCCTACCTGCGGCTTGCATTTCGTTTTTAAAACTTCTATGAATTGCCATAAGTTTGTATTATATCGTTTACAATAAATCGGAATAAAAAATACTATTTAAATAAATAAATTTTCAGAAAGCATTTACACAAAAATACAGAACTTGGTGCAGCTCGGGTGCAGCCTTTAAGCGTACTCTGTCAAAGACCAGGTGAATTTCTTTGCGTTAGGCCGCGTTCATAGTGGACGCTTTGGCTGAAGCTGATGCATAAAGCTGCTTTGTCAAGCTTTTTTTGATCATAGTGAACGCTTTTTCAACGCTGCATAAAGTAGCTTATTGAGCTTATTGGTGTTCATAGTGCGCGCTTTATGCTTGTGGCTGATATTCTTTGTTTTCATTTGCCTCTTTGGAAAATAATGCCCTCAATTGCGTTTTGCAAAGTAAATGAAAGATTTTTTTTTTGTTTAGTGAGTATGTAGATTCGCGATGATCACCAATGAAAGATCAAACCAATAACAAACAAAAGTTCAAAGGAACTTGAAAACACAAAGCATAACAACGGTGGAAAGTTCAGCACAAAAAGTACCCAAGAAGTAAGCAAGAACAACGAAAACTATGTAAACAAACGAGATAGAATACACAAGTGCATACAACTGAAAAGCACCACAAAAGGAACACAACGCAACAACAACACAGCAACAACACAGCAAAAACACAACAACGGTTAAAACTTCAGCACAAAAAAAATCAACGAAAATATTGTTAACAGGCAAAATAGATAAACATGTGCCGAAAAGCATTTTAAAAATGCTCTACAACAAAGTATAAATAACAAAATTCTTTTTCCGTGTGAGCAAGCGAGATGGAGATATAAGCGCTGAAAAGCATTTGAAATTAAGCTTTATGCTGGCTTTATGCTGGCACTATGAACACTTTGAGCTTTTTCCATATGATTATACACAAAGCGTTTTTCAGCTAAACCTCTCGGCTAAGCTAAAAGCGTTTACTATGAACGCGGCCTTAGAAATGACGATTCACCTAAATGGGTCGACATAGAATCCGATGAAAAATTCTATTTTGTAGAATCCTCAACAAAGCTACCAGCTTCTTCTATCCCAGTGATTGAGAGCATCGAATCTTGGATCGCAGATGGAATAGCTTTTACAGATGATTTACAGATTATGGATTTTTTTCCAATTGTTCCTTTAATGTATCTAGTCATACTAGTCACTAATACTAGTGAAAATTGTCATAGCTAGTCAAAATATATAATCATTCGAATGAATTAATTTCGTATGTCACGTTACTTTATGGGGGGGAGGGGTTTTGAAAAGCACTACGAAAAGTAACGCAGGGGGAGGGGGTAAAAAAACCGGAAAATCAGTAACGTAGTTTATGGACGACCCCTAAAAACGCTTTTTTAAAAATTAAACATTTTCATTCTTTTTTTTAAATACTTCTTTGTACAAATCGTCCGTAAGTAATGCCAGTTTGGAAATGCCTATATGTTTTTGACTTTAATTTTGTATCGAATTAACAGAGAAAGCATGCGAAATGGTCAAATTTCGACCATTGGCGAACTCTAGTAAATTCAAATTTAGCACATTCGCTTAATTTTCCATATACCCAGGGTCAGTCTGAAATTTGGCAAAGTCGAATGGAAGCTACATATGCCTTCCATACAAAGTGACGTCATCGACAAAGCAAATCCTTCATAAAGCTCACAAAATAAATTAAATAATTTATATAATATTTTACACATAAACTAAGCTATTTAAAGCATACATATTTCGAGTTTAAAATGTGGAAAATAGGTTAAAACCACACCTATGCCCCATACAAACTGACGTCATTGAAACAATAAAACCATTCTAACTTCGAATATACAAATGTTTACTTCGGCTCAGAAGATTATTTCTTGCTAGTTTCAGAAAAAGTTCAATCTTAGATTTATGTATTAGATTAATGTATTTATTTTTCTGAGTTTGTGGATAACATTATGAGAGATATAAGAATTATACCGAACTTTAATAAAATCAGCAGTAGCTACATGAAATTATTGCCCAAAAACAACCAAAGTGATAAATGTTGAATCGAAGGCTGAGGGCGCATTTTGGTGGGAAACAGAACAAGTCGATTCTTATTGCATTTCTAACTTTGACTATGCTGACAAAGTTCAGGGATTTCCTTTAATTGGAACCATTGACCGCGGTTAAGAGTACAAATAATAATTTTATCTAGATCTCAAAGTTTTTTGGTATTAAAAATTTCCAGAGATTTTCAATAATGAAAAAAATGTTTGCAAAAACGGTGTGGGTGTGTCTAAAATAGACAAAAACCTTTGGCTTTTTTATATGGACGACACCTCGGAATTCAAGTTCGAAAAAATATTAAACATCAAGTTCGAAAAACTGACCAAAGTCAAGTTTGAAGTTAAGTTCGAAATCGATATGGAAGTCAATTTCATATTCACTTCACAACACAAATCTCGGTTTTTCTCATTTGCACTCTAACAATCTGTGTCTCTTAAAAATTTCTCAAAAACAAAATGGACCATGTCATAAAAAGTAAACAGCAAGGAGGATTTTCTTCAAAAAGAAACCTTCGAATAAAAAACAATTACATTCACTTATGCAAGGAACACCAAAGAAAATCCATTTCAGCGAGTGTTCTTGAGAAATCCAATAAAACGCCGACAAAAACAAAGGACATTCACACAAAATAGAATTCAACAGCAAAGCTTTGCGCACACAACACACTTACCTACTACATGACAGCCATACGAAAGACTAAAAACGAAAAATATTTGCAAAAATATACAAATACTAGTGGTTTTGTGCGGCAAAGAATATGTATAAAACATATGCGGCACAGGGACGGATTCAATGACAAGAAACGAACAATTTGATGTTTTTCTTGGTTAAAAGGAGAATTGAGAAAAGTGATGTAAAGAATATGTTTGACCAATACAAAGGATATTAAAACGATAATGAAGCATGTTCGAAATATGCTTTTACCATGGTTAGGACGTACTGGAGTAGCTCTCGAACTTTTCAATGCACCACTGTCAGCGCTCGACACGCATTCGCATGCATTTAGTTCACAAGAAAAAACTAAGCCAACTCAAAAGTATGTACTTCAAAACTTTAACGACGACACGAGCGCTAAAAATTAAAAGAAAAAAGAATGCCAAAGTATAACTACACCCTCCCCCCCTCCTTCCACCATTCAACTAGAGAAAGCTTTTATGTATATCAAGCAACTGGAAACAGAACCTTATTTGACTTCGTTTAAAAAAAAGGTGGCAAATTTTTTAAGCACTCCGATTTCAACACGAAATTTCAAAGTGAATATTTTTTCTATGCTCATTTTTCAAAAGATATTTTCTTCCACTGATGGCGGCTTAAGCAAAATACTAGACGAAGCGAACTCGTTTTTAAACCACTTTGCTGCATGGTAGTGGAAGTGGTGATGGTTTTCGTCGTAGCTGACGCTGCAACTACTCATAGTGAGCTAGCTGCTTTTTTAGCATTATACTCGGTACCTACAAGTGACGAAAATCGGTCAAGGCTTTTTTTTGCAAAATCCAGCAGCACTCCTCGTTCGGGAGAAGGAAACGACCATACTATATGTGGAACACTAGCATGTTAAAGTAGAAGAAACCCACACTATCGTTTAAACGACAATGTCTGTCATGAAAAAGTTCAAGGACGATGCACTTTGGCTTCTGCACTTCTTGAGAATTGAATTTGAGTTGCAGTTCTATGAAAAGAAAACTAAATTTCTAAATTTACATTTATATTAGTTGAAAATAAATCGATTGAGTCACAAGAGGGAGCAAAAGAAAAAAAAAGAAAGTAGAACAAAAACCTTTTGTTTCAGCTATAATTTTTATGGTTTGAAAACTAAGTTAATCCGACTGCATAAACGTCAACTAACGCTAGAGTGAATTGATGATGGCTTTATCGTTAGCTTGCTTATTTTCAGTGCTTAAACATAATCCTAGCAGAAACTTCAACATCTACGCTTGCAATGAGCGAGTAGTAGGTGAGTAAGAAAAGAGCTTATGACAAAAAAATAAAGAACATAGAGTGCAATAAAAAAATATCATAAAAAATTATTTTAAAATTAGAGATAGTCTTAGCTTTAAGACTTAAGCAGCAGAGTTTTAAATAAACCTAAATGTAACACATTTTAACATACAGGCAAAATGCTGAAGTTCATATATTAACACTGTTGTGGTCCAGCCAAAGCAAGTAAGCTTTCTAAGCACTGTTAAACTCTAAAAATTATTAACTAAACATAAATTCCAAATCTTTCCAAAACATCTTCCTTGGCTTCAGAATTTCAGTTTTAAAGAATTCAGTTAGTCGTGATTTTTTGATTTGTCTTGAAAATGGTATATTTTTGATGCCAAAGACGAATTTGGTCTGGACAGAATCAGTTGCCCGTCTAAGGGTTGGGATAAAAATGGATTTGCTAATTGGCATGAAAAAGTGTCTTGTGCAAGGCTGAATGATTTTTTTGACAACGCAACTATTACATCATATTTTAAATCAAAAGGGAGGTAAAAAAATCACCCAAAACAAATTTCCAAAAAATATGTATCATCCACAAGTTCTCCATACAAAATTGGGTCACTTTTCATATGAAAAACGCCCAAAAGTGTTATGCGATTTTGACACATTTTTAGGCGAAAATTCGCTTTTACTACACTCAGCAGGGTTGCTGTTTTGGTAAAATATTACCATTTTTGGTAGAAAATTTTTGACTTGGTAAAATGGTAAATTCTTTCGTTTTGGTTATTTTTTTTTTGTACAAGCAAATTTTTTTAAAAAATTCATGATTCCATTCAATATTTGCCACCAATATTTTTTTCATAATAGTTTTTTTATGGTTCATTAGTCAAAAATATTTGAAACTAATTTTTTAATTCAATATAAACCAAGGAATTTGCGAGATTTTTTTTTTATTTTACGTTTGTAAAAAAGAATATTTTTTCAATCGCTTATACTGCAATACAGGGCCGTAGACAAGGGTGGTTTTGGGGGTTCAAGCAAATTTAATTTAAGCAAATATTTTATTGAATCACTTTAATTTGTTCTAAAAAACTTAAAAAGTCATATACTGAAGTTGCGTTTACGTGTAAAAGTGTGTGTTATGAGTTGAAACTTCTAAACAACAATAGTGAAAACCAATGTATTGTTATTTATCGGATCAAACGTGATACATTAACAATTGTCATCACTACCCTAAACATCGGCAGTTGTAGATGATGGTAGTGATGATAACAGTAAAGCCAATGTTTATAAAATAAAATTTTCAGCTCTTTTAGTGTGACTATTTTATAGTCAAGACTTTTTTTCCAATTAACTTTCGAATTAAAGATGTGAGTCTAAACCTGGTTATATTTTTAAGGAGTTCATGAATTTTTCAAAGTAGATATTACAATTTTGATTTTTCAAAGTTGATTTTTCAGAATTCTTACCCGATGGAAAATTTTAACTCAATCGTTGAAGTATTTTTGTTTTTGGTTTTATGATTTATGAAGTTTGTGTAAAACTAATATATTTGAGTGAAATAAAATATAGTTCTCATCTCTAAAATTTCTTAAAGCATACATCCGTAATTCAATGGGCGAGAACCGTTTGAGCGGATGTACATCCCTTAGCATACTCAATGATCGCACAGAAACAGAGCAGGACGTGCTGGAAGAATTTGCAAAAAAAAAAATAAGACTAAATTAAAATCTCTAGCAAAAAACTTTTAAAATTTTTAACAATTACGGTATTCACAAGGTATGCTATCATGTCATATTGTCCTAAAAATTTACAAGATATATAAATGCAAATAAGAAATAGCTGTTTGATTACGACACTTCAATAAACATAGCTTACATAGTTGTAATATATTAATGGTTGTTAAAATGGATAGATTTATATGGATTGTGAATACCCTAAATGTATACAAAGATAACTAAAAATATTTATTAATACATATAAAAATTTAACTACAAATGTATTTTCATCAGGATGCCTTGAAAAAAGTTCCATTTGTACCCTCTTAAAAATTAACCTTTTTCTATTTTATAACGATTCCCAAAATATATTGGCAATTACGCCAGTGAGCTAAACCAATTCGCAAAAACCTCCAAAAATCGTGTTTATTGTTTTCTTATTGTCTGATGTAATAGTGGTAAAAAGAAATTATAGGCTGGAAAAAGTTCTTCAAATATACATCAAAAAATTTAAAATTTTTGTAATCGGATTAAATGTTAGTATAATGCTGTTTTTTATGCATATTTGTATTATATTTTTTTATTTTATTTCCTTACAAAAACTTTTAAATTTCAAAAAACTTCATTACTTTATTTATTTAGGTGTATGAGTTTTCAGATCAGGAATCAATGCAAGCACTTCAAATTTATTGATCATTATTAATCCTTGGCTTCAGTGTAATAACTATACAGATATATTATTATTATTTTATAATATAATTAAATAAAAAAAAACAAAACCTTTCCATCGATATCTTGAAAGTGAGGATCGCATAAGAAATAATGAAGTTTTTTTAATTTTAGTGAAAATAACTTTTAAAAATTTCAAAAAAGTTCTCGAACAACAATATTATCTTTAATCCTATTTCAAAACATTTAATTTTTTTATGAAGATTGGAAGAGGTTTCCCGGCATTCAACTTCTGGCAGTTTATTGTTCTTACAAATTTTACACCAGCTAAAATATTTAAGAAATTATGATTTTTTTGAGGTTCTTGCAAAATGGTTTAGAGCTCACGGGTGGTTATAAAATAGACCAAGATTGAGTTTTAGAGAGGTACAAATGAAGCTATCCCCCCACCAGTCGAGGCACCTTAATATACATACAGTGTTGCGCAAAACAATAGCAACAAAATAAGTGCGCTGCAACAAAATCGTGTATCTTTTTAAATATTAGGTACACACAAAAATGATTACAGGAACTAAAGCATATATTCATACATCATATTAAAAACAAATCATATTCAAATTTGGTTTTGTTTTCTTTATTAAATTTAAAATTAATGTGATTTCATTCAGTTTGTCTGAGAGCAAAACAAAAGCAACAAAACTTGAAAAATGTAAAAAGAGAACAAAAGTTCCAAGAATTACCGGTAAAAGTTCCGTTATTGTAAAGCACGTGTTGTTTGTAAGTCATAAACATTTAAGTTTAGTTTTGTTTTTGCGCTAGTTGTGACATTGACTGTTCCATTTATAATGGCACGTACTAAATACTGTGAAGCTCTTAAATTGCAAATTATTCCCGAATAGAAAAACGGAAATTCACAAATATCTAACGTGAAACAGTTTGATATTAATCAGTCAATAGTTTTCAGATTAATAAAGAAATATACCATCAGAAAAGACCTAACAACGGTACATTAAAGAGGGCGGCCGCGGAAGACATCGCTGCGTGATGACAGGAACATTTGTGGCGTGTTCAAACGAAATGCATTTGCCACATCCAAAGAGGTTGTTCGGACACTTGATTTAGGTATCCATCACAGCACTGTTTGATGACGAGCCGTTGAGAACGATTAAATAAGTTACAAACCGGCAGAGAAACCTTTGCTTACAGCTAAGCATAAAAACAAGGTGAGGTGTTACAATTTAAACAATTCTGTCTGAAATTGTGACAAGTTGCAATTTATTGTTTTTTAGACTCAGTCTTGCAAAAGAGCACCTAAATTGGACCGTTCAAAAATCGAAAACCGTTTTTTAGCGATGAATCAAAGTTCAACTTGATCAATTCAGATGGGATGTGCACGGTACGGCGCCACCCAGGTACACGACTTGAAGCCCGAAACTGCAAAATAAATTTTAAGCACGGAGGCGGTGGCATTATGGTCTGCACTTGTTTTTCCTATAATGAAGTTGAACCATTTCAAAAAATCGATGGAATTATGGATCGATTTGTATATAATGACATTTTAGAAAGCAAGATGCAACCACATTCAGAGAAGAATATGTTGCTTTAGTGAACGTTTCAGCCCGACAACGACCCGAAGCACACTTCAAAGCTCATCAAAGATTACGTTAGAGGCAATGGGATTCAAGTCCTTAATTGGCCGGCATAGTCTCAATGACTTAAATCCCATTGAAAATCTTTTTGGGATTTTGAAGGTAAAAGTTTCTGGTCAAAGGTTTTCCAATAAGACTGCACTGTATGAAGCCCTGAAAGTTAATGGGGAACATATACCTAATACCAACATATCTAATTTAATAGAGTCGATGTCGCTCAGATGTGCAGCGGTTATCAAGAATAATTAATCTTACACCAAATATTAATTATGTTGCTTTTGTTTTGCTCTCAGACAAACTGAATGAAATCACATTAATTTTAAATTTAATAAAGAAAACAAAACCAAATTTGAATATGATTTGTTTTTAATATGATGTATGAATATATGCTTTGGTTCCTGTAATCATTTTTGTGTGTACCTAATATTTAAAAAGATACACGATTTTGTAGCAGCGTACTGATTTTGTTGCTATTGTTTTGCGCAACACTGTATATAATACATAAAAAAACTTAGCTTTAAAACGAAATGAAACAAATACTTGTATATTTTAATTTTTTAATTAAAAAAAATTTCATCAAAACCCCCCATGGGTAAATTCTGGCTACGGCCCTGCTGCAATAACTGACGAAGATAGAAAAATTTGTCCCAAACAAGAAATGTGCGCCTTTTTCTTAGCTTTGATGTAAAGACAATAGTTGAAGACTTGAAGTAATATTTTTAGTCTTTAATCATATTATTTTTTATTGCTAAAATTAGAGATTCCAACAAAATGGACGTATTTTAATTTGGACCTAATTTGGACTTAATTTTTTTTTTTGTTAAAAATTAAAATCAAAATATTTGTCTTATTACTGGTATGATTTGAGAATGAAAAATAAATACTTACGGTGTTAAAATTTGGTATTCGAGGAATCGCGAATATGACGTCGAAAACTCAAAAAAGTAACAAAATTATAACTTACGAACAATATTTTAAAGTTATGTTTTAAAATATTTGTTTTCAATATTAAAGTTTTTGTTTTAATTTTTTTTTCTTTTGATATTTTATTTTTGATATTTTATTTTTGATATTTATATTTTGATTGATTTTTTTCTTATATATAAAAAGAAGTGTACATTTTAATGTAACCACCAGGGCTTTCAATCCCAAAGGACTTTTGGCAAATCCTGGGATATCGGGATTTGAAATTCGTGATACCGGGATCCCGATATTTTTCGACATTAAGCTGTAAAATGCAGCGATCGTTAATAACTCTTTTTTTCCTTCATTTCTGCGTTTTAGCAAAAATAATTGCTTATTATTTTTTCTTTTCCGATTTCTAAAATATTCATAAAATATTCAAAAACACTCAAAAGTTTATAAGACAACACTAAGCCGAAATCATAATTACTAATGCAGATAAGGGTTGCAAAATAGTTGTAATGTACAAAGAAGAATATAAGTAAAAAATTTAACAATAATTGGAAGATAAAGTCGAATTCTGAAATCCCATTGTGTATTTTAAGGGGAAACACTTGTTAATTTTATGATTAAAAAAAAAAATACATCACCTGATTAAACCAGATCGAAAAAACATTCAATTAGAACATAACGATTATGGTATGATGAATTTTCTTATACAAATCATAACCATTACGGTCCTTAATTAAAGATATTTGCTCATTTTTTATTTATTTAAATTAGAAAATAATTTTATTTGCAAAACGTTATGATATTTTATATATCAGAAAAGTTCAGCATTTATTTTAGAATAAAAACCAAAAATATTGAAAAATATTAAATAATATTTCACTTTATTATAAACATAAAAATGTAAAAATAAATAACTTAAACACAACAAACAATATAAATCTATCTTTTAAAACAATTTAAAAAGAAAACAAAACTTCTTATTCAAATAAATTAATTAGCAAAAGTAAAAAGTATGATGTGAATAAAATATTTATTTCATAGGGAAAAATATAGTATAGTAATAAGCAGGGCTCGGATTTTGATGACCTAAGAAACTGCAAAGAATGATCTAAAAGAAATGACAAAAATTGCCTAAAAACTGCAGAAAATTACCTAAAAACTGTCAAAAGTTACCTAAAAAATTACATACAAAATAAACAAAACATAAAGCTTAAAAAATAAAACAGTACTAAACTTCAAATTTATTTTATATAATTTTGTATACATAGTGTTACACTATATAACAAAGTAGTACATTAGTTATTAAAATTGAAAGACGTCGATTGTCTGACAAAATGTTTTTGTAAACAGGAAAACTTATTTCTACTTATGCACTGACAAGAGGAACATATTTAAAAGTCAATTTGTCATCGGATGAAAGTTCCTCTTTTAATTTCATAGTATTCAAATTGTTACCCTCTATTATTTCAGCAATAGAGCTTAAAACTAGAGTAAATAAAAACTAGCATATCCTGAGTTTTTATCTAACACTTGTTTCATCTTTCTACATACCCTTTCGTCAGTTTCACCACGCGCATAGCTGTTTTTTCATAGAGCTCTATAAACAAAGCTACTCCTATTTTGATAGGTAATGTTTTTGATTGAAGGGACTCTATTGCTAAAGGAATATGTTTAAAAGTTGCGTTTTTACATTTTTTAGTACGAAAAAAAATATTTTAAAATTACACAAAAATTACTTAAAAACCCAAAAATGCTCTAAAAATTAAAAATGTTTAAAAATAGCATAAAAATAACTTAAAAATCGCTAAAAACAACCAAAAATGCTTTAAATCTAGTAAAAATGACCAGAAAACTAAAATCGATGAAAAATTAAAAATTTTCGTCAACCTACCTAAAAACTTTTGATATTTGGAATTTAGGAAACATAAGTGGACTTCTTAAATAACCAGGAAATGTCTTAGAAGCAGCAGAAAAAAGATGATATGTCATCGAAAATCTAGCCCAGGTAATAAAACCATTGTTTTTTTCAAAGTTCAATGAAAGTTGAACAGACAAGTAAACAGAGTCTTTTAAGATCACAACCAAAACAAACTAAAAAATATTATTTCTAAGTGTATTGAGATATAAAAAAACAGGGTGTTTACGATAATAAAAAACCATTATTTACAATGCAGTTGCATTTTTTGGTCGATATTCCGGGATTTCGAGATTCGGTATCCCGGGATAGAAAGCCCTAGTAACTACTAACTGCAAAAACGGGACGACCGATTTCAACCATCCCAAATTTCAGGGTACGTTAGGGATGGTCTGTAGATGGTTTATGTGAAGTTTGCACAAAATCAGCCCAATTATTCTGGATATATGGCATTTTAAAGATATTCCCATATACTCCCATACAAATATCAAAACACTGTCAGTGTGATGAAATTTTGGCAATAGATTTTCTTTAGGTACGAGATGGCTTAAGAAAAATATTTGCCACACCCCCTTTAACCGCCCCTAAATCAATAAAAATGCTATAATAGTCGGTTTGGGTCATATAAGACCAACATTTTGTAATTTTGTTTGTATGGTTACTGTCGGCAACTTTATTACAAATGGGTGTCCACGCCCCCTTTTACCGCCCACAAATCAATAGAAATGTTATATTTGAGACGAATTTTGCTGTATTGGACTGAAATTTTGTAATTCAGTTCGTACGCCCACTTTTCAGAAACCATTATAATTGCCGAGTTAAGCATGTTTAATAATGATACTTTGTGTGTATGTGCTATGAGGCCAAGTGGTGGTCACTATATATGGGCATTTTTAGACTGGCGTTACGGATGATTTGTACGAAGAAATATTATAATAAAAGAATGAAAATGTCTAATTTTTAAAATGGCTTTTTTATATTTGTGTAATAATTCAGTAGCACTATTTTAAGTAAAACAATGACAACAATAAGCCCAAAGAATATAAAGATAAAAGCAAAAATATGTGCTGGCGTTACGTTACAAAAAACGAAAGTGATTTTTGACTTGTATTACAAAATTTGCAAAACTCTCTAATTAAATAATGAAGTAGTTAAGTAATTATGTAATTAAGTAATTAAAAGACAAAGTTAATATATTACCCTTTCCTTGCCTTAGCCTTTTTTTCATTGTCTTCAGATTAATGCCTTAAATTTTTATTAAAAAAAAAAGTTTAAAAAACATTTACGAAAAATAAAAACTACATTTGTGAAACAGTTCATTAACAGATCATGGTTAAAGAATTTATATAGAAGTTGCATAAATTAATCAAATCAAAATGTTTATCTTAGATAATATTATAAAATAATAAGTTTTAATTTTTTGGTCACTTTAGACTTTTCTGTGGAAACGCCCATATATAAATATACCTCCCTTCTATACATACAAAATCGTTCATGCGGTGTCTCTAAAGATCTCAGGAATGGTAAAACCTAGGGCCACCAAATTTAAAATATCTGTTATTAGGGTTAATGTCTCGGTTAATAAAAAAAGCCACACCCTCTTTTACCATCCACAATTAAATAAAATGCTTTATTTCAGATGGTTTTGATAGTCACGAATTGAAGTTTCAAAAGGAAACTTGTGGCATGTGTTGCTCGAATGGCACGTTGTTTGGACACTTCCACACTTTTCAAAAATTCACAAAATGATCACAAACAAATTAGTTGAATTGGGGCAGGACAACGTCTGTCGGGCCCGCTACTTTACTATAAAAGTATATTTAAAAATATTGTTTTGAAAACAAAAACTTTTGTCTTAAATTTAAAAACATTTGTGTTTAGCTAAAATGAAATTCTTTCAAGCTTTATTTCAAAAACCAATTCGTTTAATATGAATACAGTTTCATTTAATTTTAACACATATTTCACCCAGTGTATCTATACTTTATGTACTTTAAAATATTTTAGCCAAAATCATAAATTAATTTTTAATGTTAACTGTTTTCTATTGTGAGAGAAAGTTATTAGAATTCTTTTTTACAAATTTGAAATTGTTAAATTCAACTGCGCGCGTTGTTGTGTTTCTGACGGTCTCATTTTAAATTCTATATAAATAGTACGAAAAAGAAATGACTATATATTTTTGTCTTATACAAAAAATTGCATATAGAAATTTTATTTATATTTAAATCTTGGGAATTTTTAAATATCCATATTTCTATTTAAAATTTTTGTGTATATGAAGAAAGTATATCGAGTAAAATTTTTACTTTTTGTTTTAACCCATTAGCCGCGGACCCCAAATGCTTTGTACGATTTTTTAAAATTTCATGTGCTTTCTTATATTGATCACAGGAACCTACCACATCAAATTTTAACTTTGTATCTTCCACCATAGTCGAGACATGAGTTGGGTATAAAAATACCCGACATTAAAAATAAAATTACGTACAGCTGTGGTCAAAAAAATAGCAGAACTATTTTATTCAGACATGTTTGGATAAATAATACTATTCTACAAATTTCTGATCCAGTAAGCACATTATCATTCCTATATTTACTTTCAAAACTGGTTCCAAATCTGTCTTCAGTTTCCTCCTATATTGTAAAAATTTCAAGATACACGTTTACGTTTTTGGCACGTGTTTAGTTTTATTGATCTAGAATCTAAGCTACTCAATATAATATAAAAAATAATATTTTGCATTTTAGAAAAATTATCAACTTTTCCATCAATATATCAACCACTATCGTGCCATGTGCTGTAGCGAAGCTAAAATTTTGAGATAATCCAACGAAATATCAACAAATTTTGTATCTTTAGTTGAAGCGGAGCTGTTGTAATCGTCCAAATTTAAAATGTCTGTTTTTCATGTAAAAATACACTTACAGCCCTATTCTGGCAGCTTAAATAAGCTCACCTTATTAACAAAATAGTTAATATTAACAATTTGTTAAGGTTTCGTATTCTGCTGCAAATTTAAAAGCTCTTTTCCTTACAATTTTGTTAATAACAGAAAGAGTCTTAACAACAAATGAAATGCATGTGCTTAGATAGAAAATTGTTGTGGAAATAATAAAATAATAAAAATTATAATATAATATTGAGTTTAAATACATTAAACTGAAATATGGAAGAATTTTTAACTTATTATAAGTGTTGATAATGAAATCTTTCAGAAGCCGTGGCAAATTTTTCAAGCGCTTGCAAAGTCACAAGCTGCACTCGAAGCATCTGTTTATGTAGCGCATCTCTTCTTTCAATAGGCATATCAATTTTCACCATGCATGGTGAACTTTAAAAGCTTTTTAAGCTTTTATGTTGTTAATGATTTTTTAAGAATACCAACATTTACATAACATAACAATCAGCTTAACAAGAGCTCCCTAACTATTTCTTGTTAAGCTAACAACCAGAATAGGGCTGTTAATCATTAGTTTTTTTCTAATACTTTGGATGATAGTTAAGAGCTCCGCTAAACTAAAAGATACAAAATTTGTTCATATTTCGTTGGGTAATTAGAAAATTGTAGCTCCGCTACAGCACATGACACTAAATTACTTGTCATATCGATAAAAAAGTTGATATTTTTTCTAACATACAAAATATTATTTTTTATTTTATGGTGAGTAGTTTAGATTCTAGATCAATAATACTGTATCTTGAAAATTTTACAATATAGGAGGAAACTGAGTAAAGATTTGGAACCAGTGTTGAACGTACGTATAGGAATGATAATGGATCTACCGGATCCGAAACTTGTAGACTAGTATTATTTACCCAAACATGTCTGAATATAAGAACACTGCTACTAATTTGACCGCAAGTGTATTTCCTCAGCAACAAATTAAATTAATTAAATTTAAGTAAAAATGGGAGCGCATCGTGTAATATAATAAAATATGAATTCCATCCTCTTATTTAGGGTGCTAAAATTCTCTAGATGTTTCAAAACATTTCCGATATTTCGAAATTTAGGTCGTTAAGTAAGTATTATGAATTTGTTTACAACGATTAATTTCGTTGTTGAGGGATTTCAACGCGGGTTTTCTTGTGAAACTTCATTAACATGATTGATTTTAATACAATACATGAGGTTTTTATGTTTTCAAGCTCTTTCTATTATGCGTTTTCGTTATTCCTGGTAATCATTCAAAAGCACAGTGCGGCACAGGTGAGGGCACAGTTATCACGTAAGCTATAGTAAGTGGAGCAGACGACTGTGACAAAGACAACAAAATCAACGTTAAGTAATAAATAGTGACAAGGTACAAACGACAAAAAAATAAACCGAAGAGTAGGAGGATGAATTCTTATGTGGATGAAGTGAGTTACTTCAAGAATGTTTGTGTGCTGCGATATGAATGAATGAAACGTGCGATAAGGCGAAAACGTGGAGCTTTGGTTATGGTTTTGCCATTTTCAAATATTGTTCAGTTTGTTATGACAATTGTTAATAATGTTTGTTTGTTTGTTTTTTTGCTGTTTGCTTGTAGTTGTTATTTGGCCAAATTGCCAAGCGAACTGATTTCTTCGTATCGTATTTCGTAAGTATTTGAGTAGAAAGTTTTCTTCAACAATCAGGTACCCATCCAGTCATTCAAGTTCTTCTCATGAGAACTTGTGCATTTCTTCGAAATTTGCACACACACCTTTAAACCACCCACCCACATTCATTGTTGTATCTTATAACACTTGTTATGAGTTGTGTAACTGCCATAAAAAACTGTTATTCAAGATGTGAATCACATCAACGGAATTCAGAGTAACAATATTTATTTTTATTTATCTGAGATGAACTTGCCTTATTTGCATTGAAAAGTTTTATAGAAAGGTTTAAAGCATTTTTGTATTTAAGTTAAAATTAAAATTTGAGAAATTAATCAAGACATAAAATAAGTCTTGAGATATCGAATGCACTACTGCTGTTGTCAGTGTGGTTCAACATTTAATAACATGCACATCGCAAATTATCATGAAAGTCTGGTTAATTCTTTTATTTTCGTTGTCATCGTGGTGTTTATTTATTAATTAATTTGTTTCATCAAAAAGAGACAGTATCTTTTATAGACTACCTTAAGATAACAAGTACAGAAGGACACTGGAAACGGTGATGAACCAGGTTACGAATAAAAATTACGGACTGCATCTTATGTCTTGATTCAAGGGAACAGATATCAATTCAGGCACATCTAGTGGTGTATGGTAATGGCTGATGGAGGTTTAAGTTAAGTTTGGATATCATGTATCTTGTAAACTCTTTCTGAACTCTTTCAATTCTAAGAGTTTGGGTAGGCTAAAATGGGTTCCATAAGAGAGAGTAGTAAGCCGGAACGATTTGTATGCAGAAAAAAGTCAGCCGGACACCGACTCAAAAGATAGAGGGACTCTTTAAAACTATTTTGGCTTAATTCTTTTTTTATCGGAAAAATCCCCATGGAGCGGTTTTGGTTCTCCTGCACCGCTTTTTTGGCCAAAAAATCATGTTTATTAAATGTAACTGATAAGCAAAATAATAATAATAATTGAATTGAATGCAATTGATTATTAAAGATTTTGATCATACACAAATTTTGGATTAAAAAACTTTAAAAAGTCTTTTAAGACCCCAAAAAATTGATATTTCGCAATTTTCGAAAAATCGGTTTTCTTTAAACGCCTATAAAATATGTATTTTTCATGATATTCACATGAATTTGAACTTATTGGAAAGGTAACTAATTGGAACTCTTCTTTCCATTGATATATCGTATATAAATTTGTGAATGATCAAAATCTATATTATTTTGCTTATCGTGGGTATACATTCTGAAAAAAAAGTTACATGCCAAAAACATGATTTTTTACCAAAAAAAGGGAGTTCATGAAAACCAAAACCGCTCCATGGGAATTTCTGCAATCCAAAAAACTGATGGAGATATTGTTTTTAAGAGTACCTCTTACTTTTGAGTCTGTGTCTGGCGAAATCTAAATTTCGATCCAGCTTAGAGAGCATTCAGAGAGAGATTCTTATTAGGAAGCAAGCATCGAGTTTGACTTAGTGATGATGAGATTAATATAATCTTTAAAATTAAGACAAGGATCTAATAGAATACCAACGTCTTTTTTTGAGGTAGCTCTTTAAAGTGGACAATAATTTATAAAGTACGGACTTAACAACGGAGATAATGATCTAGAAAAAGAGATACATTGACATTTTAAAATGTTAAGAGATAGTGCATTCAACTCACACCAGGTAAGAATTGAGTCGATGTCGGTTTGAAGAAGAATAGCGATAGCATTGGATTTAATGGGCCGGTATAATTTACGGTAATCCGCGAAAAGAAGGTTTTGAAAATGTTGCAAAACCAAGGGAAGATTATTTATAAAATTCAGAAACAGAAGCGGCCTCAAAAACGACTTCCCTGAGGAACACCAGAAGTAACTTCAAAAGAGTTAGATAAGCTATTGTCTATTTTAACAGATTGAAAGCAATTTAATAGATATGATTGAAACCAGCTCAATAGGTAAGAGTGAATTCAAAGAGAAGCTAGTTGAGAAATTAAATGCTTATGGGAGACTTTATCAAACGCCTTGGCAAAATCAGTAGGTTATGTTAGTGTGACTGCCTCAATCGAGGCTAAAGAGGCTCATTGTGATACCAAGGGTTAATTTTTCTTTCTCTATTTAAACCAACTAGTATCGCCTGTGGTCGAAATTCGACCAACTTTCTAAAATTTCATTCGTTTTTTTCTTTCTGAGGCATTGACCTTGCCTTAAGAAAATGTGTTGTACTAAGAAAATCTTAAGTTTCGAGAGAAAGCAACAGTTTTCTAGATATCGTCATAACTTTTATGTTAAAATTTTTCAGAATTTACTATTCGTAAAATAAAAAACTGTACAATAAAAAAATTCTTATTGTAGGGTATCCGTAAGAGATAGCGAAAAAAGTTTTTCCTACATTGTATTAATATCTAAAATTTCTTCCTATGCCATGTTCTTCAATTTCTTATAGTTAAGGATTTACTTCAGAAATATTTTTCAACTCTCATATTTCAGATACCAAGGGTTCACTGTGATACCAAGGGTTAATTTTTCTTTCTCTATTTAAACCAACTAGTACCGCCTGTGGTCGAAATTCGACCAACTTTTTAAAATTTCAATCGTTTTTTTCTTTCTGAGGCATTGACCTTGCCTTAAGAAAATGTGTTTTACTAAGAAAATCATAAGTTTCGAGAGAAAGCAACAGTTTTCGAAATATCGTCATAACTTTTATAAAAAAATTTTTCAGAATTTACTATTCGTAAAATAAAAAAATGAACTATATAAAAAAATTCTTGTTGTAGGGTATCCGTAAAAGATAGCGAAAAATGTTTTTCCTACATTATATTAATATCTAAAATTTCTTCCTACGCCATGTTCTTCCATTTCTTATAGTTAAGGATTTACTTCAGAAATATTTTTTCAACTCTCATATTTCAGGTCAAAGGTTACAAAAGTATTCGGTGAACTTCTTCTCCCTACTCTAATTTATTTACGAGAATTATCGAAATCGGTTAGAAACACGTAAGAACTGTTTTTCCTACGTCTATTTCTATATAATAACGAAATGGCTTAAAACATAGACGTGTATATAACTTTGGAGTGGTTTGAAATATTTGAACATTTTTTCACAGAAATTATTTCTTGAGCTGTAGAACTTTGTCAAAAATGTAAAAACAACATTTTGAAAAATTAAATTTTCATCAAAAAAATTATAGGGCGTAGCTCATGAATTTCGATAATAGAAACTATTTATTGAATTATGTGTCAAAATGAGGCAATTTTTGCAAATAAATAATATATCCTATGAAGGAATGTGAAAAAAGAAAATGTAATAAGAAAAAAAATTACAACAAAAAAAAAACGTTTGTCTTATATTATGAGCAAAATATTAATATTTTAGAGATTTTTTTCAAACAATATTAAACATTGATTTGATGGGATAGCGGTTAATCTTTTCTTATTTCTCCAAAGTCATTTAATTGATCTTTCAGACAAATAAAATTTGTTGAAAATCGATTAAAAAATGACTGAGATATTTGCTTGCAAAGTCAAAACTTGAAATTTCAATAGTTTTTTCTCATTCTGAGGCGATGGCCTTGCCTCAAGGAAATACGTTGTACTGAGAAGGTATACATTTTTTGAGATATCTAAAAAAAATTTTATGTCATTTTAAGGGGATTTTTTTACAGACGATGCATGGAAAATATTACCAAGAAAGCTTTCGTATACCGTAATATTCCTCAACCAACGACTTTTCATACAAAAATACGTTGTACTGAGAACATCTATAGTTTTCGAAATATCGCTATAATTTTTATGTCAAAATAACGGAAATTTTTCAGATTTTACTATTTGTAAAAAAATAACCCATTACAATATAGTACATTCACTCTTGTATAAAAAAATACTTATTGGTAATGCTTAAGGATATCCGTAAGAAATGGCGCAAAGTGTTGCAAGTATTTTTTGCACACCTTATCAATGTTTAAAACTCCCTGACATTATATTGTTCTATCTATTACAGTTTAGCTTTTATTTAACAAATGCTCTTTTTACTCTCATATTTCAGGCCGAAGGTCACCATTCTAAAATATGATCATACTGTGCAGCCAGATCTTTCATTTGATACCTTATTCACCATTCTTTCTCTTCGTAGCCCTGAGATTCATTACTAAAAATGATACAACTTTCAACGTTATATTTCGGGTCAGAGGTCATAAATTTAAAATCTAAAATGATTTTGCACATATAGGGCGCAGTACCTTTCGAATGATATAAGTTTCATTGCCCTTATTCTAAAATTAATATCGAAAGTGTACGACAACATTTTATGTTTGCCTATTAATATATAAGATTTGAGCTCTTTACTAAGCCTAGGATTCGGTATATTGAAAATTCCGACAATTCGTCAAGGTCATTGAAAAACCAGTTGCCTCAGTGAAGAAAGCATTTTTGAGTCAGCGCTGAGCAAATGCAGGGGAAATTTACGTAGATTCTTCCTCCTCTTCATTTCTACAGCTTGTGCAGAAGTCGTTGTAGGGGATGTTTAATCTCCTAACTCGTGTCTGCCAATCAGGCAGTGTCCTGTAAAGACTCCTACTGTGGTACTGATGTGGTCTCTATTAAGGAAAATTAGTTCTTTTGAACGCTTAAGGGTAAGTTTGGAGTGAACATGTGGTGAGTGGAATACCAAGGCTTGTCTTCTCTGATAATTGATAATTGTTTGGTAGTATCTGTACGAGCGAGTTATCTGCTTTGCAGTTACCTAGAAAATCCCTATGTCTGGGAATCCAGCATAGAAAGATCCTGAGCTGCTTTGCTATCTCATTTAGAGATGGTTGAGAACTGTTTCAGATGTTATTTCAACAGTTTCTAGGGCTTTTAAAGCGGCTTGGCTATCATTTAGTATGGAGATTCCATTTGAAGATATCTCATTTATCTGAAGTCAAGTTAACGCTTCATGTATAATAGCGATTTCTGCTTGGAATACACTGCAATGATCAGGGAGCCTGAATGCTTTATTAATGTTTAATGCTTCAGAGTAGACTCCTTCACCTACTTTGCCATCTATTTTTGATCCATCGGAAAAGATCTTAATGGCATTGTTAGGTAAAAGGTTTTCTAGTTCTTCATCATCACACAAAAACTATCCTTTGAGATAGTTTTTGTGTGATGTAGTCGATTGACCTAGGTATAGGAGGGAGACATTCTCGAATGCAGGAATGTCCTAGTGTACCTTCTTTCCACTAGGTAGTGGCTCCTAGGCAGATGGCTGTATTCGCGGATATTAAAAGATGTAAGGTGGAGCATAGTGTCTAATGCGTCTGTCGCAGTGGTTCTTATATATATAAGTCAGGGATTTGCCGAAGTAGATCACAGTGGCTCCCTTTTCGTCCCCTATTGGACAAAGGATGCTACTGCTCGGAACACTCATACGTGAACATGCTCCTTGTATAAGCAACCTTTGTCACCTCAAGCATATCCTTGTAGGTCAGTTGAACAATCTCGCCTTCGCCAACAAATGGTCGTCCCAGAGTGGTCAATCTTATGCTTGCCAGCGCCGGACACTGGCACAAAATGTGTGCTGCTGTTTCCGGCTCCTCTAGGCATAACTTACACGCATCATCCTCGGTCAGAGTCATCTTCCCGATATGGTGCATGAGGAGACCGTGTCCTGCGACCAGTGCAATAAGCCAGCTTAAAGTCCTTCGATTGTATCGGATAACTTTTGCTGCCTCACTACGAGACAACTTCACGGCCGCCTTTAATTGCCTGCAATTAACAGATTTCTTCCCACCAATGGTTATTTTTAACCTAGTCATGTACAATTCTAGTGACTGAAGGTGTCACAGTCAAATAATTGTTCTAAGAACTTTTGGTCTGTCGACGGAATGTTGAAGAGCCTTGTCTGGTGGAACCTTGAGCCCGGGTTTTGACTGTCGTGGGCTGGTCCTTCGGGGTTCATACGCTCTGGTTGTGGTAGACCAGGAAGGTCGGTGTGTTTAAAATTTCCTTAAATTACTAAGAGATAGCTGGTAGATAAATCCTCGTTTATTTCAAGCATTAAATGTTAAGAAGATAAGCAACTACCGGATCAATATACTGTTACCTTTGGAATTTGAGAACAGGCGACGCTGAAACTTAAACAGTCTGAGTAGTGTCCACAAATGATTGGGAACCTGATAACATTCGCGACAGCACAATAGTTCACAACGAAAGTCGGGCAGGAATTTCTTAGGACTTTCGCATTGGTTTCAGAAATGAAAAGTAAGAAGAAACTTGGAGTAAATATTTTTTTCAAAACGTTCTTTATTGATGAGCAAAATTAAACAGAAACATAGTTAAAAAATTAGAACATAACGGTAAAACAAAATTAAATCAAACCAAAGCTTTAAAAACGAGCTCACATTGAAAGTCGGGCAGATAAGGAATTCAATGCTCAAACTAAGAATTTAATATTATGTTGCCAATCCTTTTTCTTATATGACTGCCTGCAGTCTTTTTGAAATGGGTGCAACCAAATTTTTAAAAACTTCAGCTCCAATCTGAATCCACTCTTCACTTAGGATACTTTTTTTTAGGATTGGATCTTTAGTTGCCCATCTCTGATACTGCACTCAGGGTTGAAGTTCATCTAATAGATGTTCTATAACATTTTAATCTGGGCCTTGTGATGTTGTTTTTAATGCTTTTGGACAAATCTTAAGTACACAATTCTTTACCAAGAGCGTCGTATGCTTCAGGTCATTGTCTTGGTAAAACTAAAAATTGCATGCAATTCCTTATTTACCCGCACTTTCTTTTACTTGAGCCATGAGAATGTCAAGGAACATATTTTTGTCCATTGTACCTTCAATAAAATGAATCCTTTCAACATCAGACGCAGCCCCAAACCATGACTGATCCTCTACCATGCTTAATCGTATGCTTATCGTATGTTTAGAATTTTTATTGCAAAATTCTTCATTCGGTTTTCGCTTTCCATCAGAGCCATTTTACCCAAATTAAATAAACTCGCATCGGTAAACAAAACCTGTACTAAAAGTTTATTGTTCAAAAACGCTAAAGATCCTAATGTTTTCTGTTTTATTAACCTTGCTTCAGAATAGAAAGTCTTTGGTCATCTGCTCATTCACGAAATTGGGGCGTTCTATTACATTTTTCTTTCTAATACAGTGCTTTTTTCGTGCTACTCAAACATTTTTTTCTCAAAACTCTTCAAATTGTTTCTGAGTGTACACTTTTTTCAAATTTTCTTTTAACATGACCTCTAGTTTTAGTGCAAATAAAAATGGTCTTTTATTATTTCTCTTAAAAAATACCTTTCATCTTTGGAGTTAAGTTTTTTTTTTTAGCTACTATAAGTTCTTTATTGCATATTCTCTTATCTTGTATATAATGCTTGATTATATCGTGCACTGTTGATTTACTTTTTATGGCGATTTGTGAAATTTGTCGCTCGGATTTTGCTTTCAAATAATAATCTATCACGATCTGCCTTTCTGCCAGTGTTGATTGATTCACTTTTCGAGAAATGTTTATTTTTTTAAGTTTTGCGTTTGACTGAAGTTATTAAAACAGTTGTCAAAAGTTATAAGCAAGAAAAACGGTTTAAGGACCACAATTTGCATTTTTTTTTCTTTACTTGCCCGACTTTCAATGTGAGCTAGTTTTTATAGGTTTGTTTCAATTTAAATTTGTTTCACCGTTACGTTCTAATTTTTTAATTATGTTTCTGTTTAATTTTGTTCACCAAGAAATAACGTTTTGAAAAAAATATATACTGCAATATTCTTCATGCATTTTCATTTCAAAAATCAATGCGAACGTGCTAAGAAATGCCTGCCTGAATTTCGCTGTGAGCCACTGTAGGTATCGCTTGCTAGTTTTCATGACAAAGATTACCTTCTTTGATCGTAAGGGCGAAGTTGCGTTCCAAAAAAATGGGTTATATTATCGGTATTTATACCTATATGACCCATGGTTATTTAAATAACCTAGTCATGTACAATTTTAGTGGCCGAATGTACCACGGTCCTGTTAATAGTCAAATGGAGGGTTAAATGTTGGTCTGTGCTATGAAATTAGGGGAACCTTTCTGGTGGATCTTTTGAATTCCGAAGGGGCGTTGGCCGACGCTAAATATTGGTTCCAAGCTTTGGAGCACCGTAAAATTAAGCCTTCACGGCAGGGGTCTACGTTAAACACATACGAGGATTTCTGTGCCTCTTTAAGAGTTGCTATAAAGTTTTGATGTGGTTTTTTATGGTTTTGATTGATTCACTTTTCGAGAAATGTTTATTTTTTTAAGTTTTGCGTTTGACTGAAGTTATTCCAACAGTTGTCAAAAGTTATAAGCAAGAAAAACAGTTTAAGGACCACAATTTGCATTTTTTCTTACTTGCCCGACTTTCAATGTGAGCTAGTTTTTATAGGTCTTTTTTTAATAATATAATTCAAGAAAAATAATATTAGTTATCTAATTATTAAGTTGGCTTTTTTTTTGACCGTGAGTGTACTTTTATTTGGAAAAGTGAAAGTGATGCCAAATTTTTATGAAAATAATATAAATTAATAGTTTTTACAATTACACTTCATTGCAAAAATTCCTGAAAATAAAGCATCAATCTTAACACAAATCGCATTGTGTCACATCCTGCTTATAGTTCTGCATTACATTGTCAACGCCGATCAATTTTTACAAGCGGGTATGGTATATTGACGGTTTTTAATTAGAATTGACAGAAATTGACAGAAAGATGGTAAAAACTATAGCCTGGTTTTCACTAAGTCAGTTTCAATGACAACAATCACTGATGTCAGTAGGCATCTTAACCATATGACGTCAAATGCGTTTTCATTGAAACCCAAAAACTGACATAAAATCGAATGTCAAAGACTGACGTTGAATTTCTGTGTCAATTGATTGCCATACTGTTTTCACTTTCGATGTTATTTGTGAAATGCCATTGGTTAGTTCAGTTGTGCTTTTTTCATCAACAACAGCTTATGTTATATATTTGAGATTGCACTTTTCCTTCTAAACCAATTAAAATAACAATATTTAAAAAACTTTGCCAACAGTGAGTGAAACAAAAAAAAATGAAAACACCATTTTTTTATGTAGGCAACAACTGACACAAAATGCCAACATGTTGGCATTTCGATTTTTCTTGACATACAACGATATTTTGATTGACAAGCAAAATTCTATCTGTTCTCACTTGTTTGTGATTTTATATGACAATCAGAGGTCATATATGACAACAAATGTAAATGACAATACGTTTCCATTAGATTGACAACATTTGTGATTGAAAACTGTCCTAGTGAAAACCAGGCTTATGACATTTCAAAATACCAATACAAATGCGGATTTCACTTTATACGAACTTTATAATCTTACATTAGGTCTGTTTCCGTACTCACATTGTGTGACTTGTGAGTCGCTATTTTCTGTTTCCGTACTTTTTGTGTAAGAAATGGGAGAAGAAGAACAAGCATAAAATCGCTCTCTTGAGCACAGAATGTGCACATAGCGTGCTAGAACTCAAGACTTCGAGTAAATTAAGAACAAGCATCAATAAGAAGAAGCATCAAGAAGAACAAGCAAATGTCAAATGTTTGTTTATGTTTTTCACAAATATTCACAAATTGTGCTGCTAAAAATAAATTTACTGTTGAAACAAATAATATGGCAACTCACCTTATCTTTTGACATTTTCTTTATTGCTCCTATTTCTTATTATACTAAAACTAGTTATAACAAATAAACCTAAAACTCACGTGGATTTTAACCCGAATTAAATACTGCGTTTTTCTATCAGGTTATGGGCCCAGTCCCAATAAAGGTTTTAGTAAATCTCGTGGTTGGATAATTTTTAGTTTTTTTTCTTGCAAAAGCATTTGTTGCAGAAAGGAACAAGATAGCTTGCCGTAAGAATTTTAACACATTCGTTGTGATCGCAAAATTTCTTAATGTCTGGTTCGGACTCACACAACGTAATTGAGAAACTTCATGGCAGTGAAAATTTTCACACTTGGAAGTTTGCCATGGAGAGTTTGTTGGAGCTCAGCGACTTGCAGGACTGCATCGCAGATCCAACGAAGGAGACCGATGGGAAAAAGCTACGAAAAGCAAGAGCTAAAATTATTTTATGCATCGATGAAGCGATTTACGTCCACATTCAGAATCAAAAGACGGCTTCTGACATCTGGAAGACTCTTCATCAGTTGTACGAAGACACTAGACTAACGCGCAAAATTGGACTCTTGCGCAAATTAATTACAATGCGGCTAGAAAATTGTGAGTCAATGACTGATTACGTAAATCAGCTAGTCAATACAGCAAGTAAGTTGTCCGGAATCGGTTTCGATATAAATGACGATTGGTTAGGCGCGATAATGCTGGCTGGACTTGGTGAAGATTTTAAGCCTTTCATTATGGGTATTGAGAGCAGTGGCACAAAAATAACCGGCGAAAACATAAAGATGAAGCTGCTCGATGGCGACTATGAAAAATCTTCGCAAAGTGCCAGTGCTTTCTTGAGCGTTAAAAAGAAATTTCATAAATCGAACAAATTGAAAGTCAAATGTTATAACTGTGGTCGTAAGGGTCATTTTATAAAAGATTGCACAGAAAAGAAAAAAAATTCTGCAAGCTCGAATACCAGTGATCGAAGCAAAACGGCTTTTAGTGTATTTTTGTCACGTGATGACAAACCAAATAGAAACGTATGGTATGTCGATAGCGGAGCTTCGCGGCATATGACCCCTTTCAAAGATAATTTGAGGGAAATTAGTTCTACTGACGTCACAGAAATTGTGGCTGCAAATAACGAAAGAATGTCTGTCGATGGTATCGGTAACGCTGCGTTTCATTTTAAAGGAAATGACATTGAAGTAAAGAATGTTTTATACGTCCCACAATTAACAACAAATTTACTATCAGTTTCTCAAATTGTAGAAAACGGTAATAAGGTAGCATTCGGCAATGGTCGGTGCAAAATTTTTAATCAAAATGGCGAACTTGTTGCCGAAGCGAATGGTTCATCTGGAGTATTTAAACTTGAAGCGCAAATGGTATCATGTCTGCTCACGAACGAAAAAACGAGTTTGATGACTTGGCATCGTCGGCTTGGCCATTTGAATTATGCCGACTTATGTAAGCTAAAAAATGATAGCATCAACGGTGTAACATTCAACGGTGATCCAATTTGTTTGACAAAGTGCGAGGCATGTTACAAGGGCAAACAGGCACGCGTGCCATTTAAACACGTAGGGACACGAGCCACAGAGTTACTCCAGCTTATACACTCGGATTTGTGTGGGCCAATGGAAACTGCTTCGATTGGTGGTGCTAAATACTTTATTTCTTTTATTGACGACTTTTCGCGTAAAGTATTTGTTTACTTTTTAAAAAACAAATCAGACGCTTTCGAATATTTTAAAGAATTTAAACATTATGTCGAAAACCAAACTGGTAAAAAAATTAAAGCTATTCGCACTGATAATGGCACTGAGTACGTTGGAGCGCAATTTGAAGCTTTTTGCCGCACATCTGGAATTTTACATCAAACATCAAACGTTTACACGCCGGAACAGAATGGAGTCGCGGAGCGGTACAACCGTACCATCGTAGAGCGTGCTAAGTGCATGATATTCGATGCAGATTTGAGCAAATCATATTGGGGAGAAGCAGTTAACACCGCAGTGTACATCATCAATCGCTCACCCAGTTCATCTTTAAATGGACAGATACCGCAATCAAATTGGTCAGGAGCTGACGTCGATTTAAGTACGATGCGGATCTTTGGTTCACCTGTCATGGTTCATATACCGAAACAACGTAGGCGCAAATGGGACCCCAAGTCGAAGCGGCTCATATTTGTAGGCTACAGTGAGACAACAAAAGGTTATCGTTGTATAGACCCTCAAACGAAACAAATCACAACAAGCCGTGATGTCGTTTTCATGGAGACTGAACCTAAGGTAATATGTTGTGTTCCAATAGATTCTAACGAAGAACTCGTTTCAGTGAGGGTACCCGAATCCCCCCTCAAGGCAGAAGTAGATGAAGACGACACAGAGTCATATCTTGAAGAAACAGTCGAAGACACCTTTGATGACGCTAGAGATGACACCTTCGTCCCAGAAGTGGACGTTTCGATTCCGCAATCATTGCGAAAATCTACTAGACCAGCAGTCCAACGTGATTTTTCAAGCCAAGGCTATGTATCCCATTTGGCTACTACCGATGATCAAATGGATCCAGAGACTGTCTCAGAAGCCCTAATGCATGACGACTGCGAAAATTGGAAGAAAGCCATGCAAAGCGAATTAAAATCACATGCAGAAAATAAAACATGGACTATTTGTAATCTTCCATCTAATCGCAAAGCGATTAGGTCCAAATGGGTATTTCGCACCAAGCGTGATGACAATGGAAATGTTGCTCGACATAAGGCTCGTCTAGTGGCCAAGGGTTGCTCACAGCAATTTGGAACAGACTATAATGAAACTTACTCACCTGTTGTGCGCTATACTTCCATCCGATACCTTATTGCCCTATCCGTGAAGCTTAAACTGAAAATTGATCAATTAGATGCTGTAACCGCATATCTACAAAGTAATTTAGACGAAGAAATTTTCATGCAGCTACCGGAAGGATGCGGCGAAGATAGTGGAAAAGTTTGTAAATTGCAAAAAGCCATTTACGGGTTAAAGCAAAGTGGTCGGCAATGGAACATTCTATTGGAGAAATCACTCAGATCATTCGATCTTCAAAAGTCACGGGTAGATCCTTGCGTGTATTTCAGAAATGATTCACAAATTATTGTCGCTATTTATGTCGATGATATTTTGATTTTTTGGCAAGATCCAGAAGTTCGCGATCAAATCAAGGAAAAATTTACAAGTACATTTAATATGAAAAACTTAGGCGCTGCCAAAAGTTGTATCGGCTTTAATATCACTTACGATAAAAATTCAAGCGGAATATGGATAGACCAGGCAAAGTATACGGAACAAATATTAAATAAATTTGGTATGCAAAATTCTAACCCTGTTGCAACACCAAGTGACGTCAATCAGAAATTATCTATAAAATACACCGATGATGATCAATATTTGGAGAACGTGCCATATCAAGAGGCAGTAGGCAGTCTTTTGTACTTAGCACAAGGTACTCGGCCCGATATTGCCTATGCAGTCAACGATGTTAGCCGTTTCAATGCCAAGCACGGGAAAATCCATTGGACTGCAGTCAAACGCATCTTCAGGTACCTTAAGGGAACTATTAATCACAAACTTTTTTACGGCAGGTCCGAAGGTCTAATCGGGTTCACCGACGCTGACTGGGCCTCCGACATCGACAAGCGGCGCTCATGCACCGGATATGTTTTCACCTTGTGCGGCGGTGCAATATCTTGGGCCAGCAAAAGGCAGCCTACGGTCGCCTTGTCTAGTACTGAGGCTGAATACATGGCGTTGTCGTCAGCAGTTCAAGAAGCTATTTGGTTGCAGCAATTTGGAAAAGACTTCGATCCATCTCTAAGCCAACAACCCGTAGAGATCGGATGTGACAACCAAAGTGCAATCGCTTTAGCAGAGTCAGACTCCTTCAGAGTGAGATCAAAACATATTGATGTGCGCCACCACTTCATTCGCGATCGTATTAGTGAAGGTATGGTAAAACTTTTTTATATACCTACTGAGAAGATGGTCGCTGATAGCCTGACAAAAGCGGTTTCTAGCAACAAATCCAATTTTTGCACCAAATATATGGGTATAATATATTGTATTGAAGATTAAGTTTACTATTATCTTTGATATATTAAAAAATTATAATTGCATAAATTTGATTATTCAAAACTTTCATATCAACATATTAACTACTTAAAATTTTTTTGTATTATTAAATTTAATACTTCAAAAAGTGAGGGTGTTGAAACAAATAATATGGCAACTCACCTTATCTTTTGACATTTTCTTTATTGCTCCTATTTCTTATTATACTAAAACTAGTTATAACAAATAAACCTAAAACTCACGTGGATTTTAACCCGAATTAAATACTGCGTTTTTCTATCATTTACAAAGTGCAGTTTCTTTGGATTTTCCAATTTTTAGCTATAAATAAATTATTTAAAGTAATTTTATAACTTAAAACAGAGCTTAAAAGATTTTATAGCTTAAAAAAATTTACTTCACAAACAATTTCAATTGGCGCTATTTACGTTTGACTCGTCTGCTGTCAGAATCAGCTGTTTTATGCTCGAAACTTGCTAGAAGCTGTTTCCGTACTTTTGTTAATATTCTCAAATTTCAGTTTTACTCTCTCAGTTCGAGCTTACCAGAAGTTACACAAATCTTACACAGTGTAGAGTACGGAAACAGACCTATTATAACAAAAACAACTCTTATCCTATTGTTTAAAATGTCAATGTGCTTAAAATTTTAGGTTACATTGAATGACGTCAATTAACGTGCTATAAAGCATGCTCTTAAACACCACAATCACAAATAAACTAACAACATTTTGTTTGGCAGCAAAATTTATTGAAAGAAATCAACTTCAAATTAAATCTAATTTTATTTAATTTGCAGTGCACAGTTAGTGGATACATGAAAAAAAAACAAAAAACATAAAATACGGCAACTTTTAGAGAGAAAAACTAAGAAGCAACCAGCGTGTAGAGCAGCCGGCGCGCGTTGGTTGGTATTCTGGTTTTTAACGCAGAGGCGGTGAGTGGTCCGAATGAATGGTTGGCTATCTGCATGAGTGAGTTAGCGGAGGACGGAGTGCGTGACGAAGCGAATGAACGCAGCAGCTACAGACGCTGCTCTGTGTGGGTGGGCGGCAAGGCTGTGCAGTCATTCAAGTGGCAAGAGAGACTGCAACAACTATAACGTCATCAAACCTCATCATGTTCTGGTCATTATGTTGTGAAGCTTCTGTTATTAGCTTGAGGTTAGCAACCACGTGTGTCTGCTGTCTTTAAACTTAGATAGTTTTTCTCAAATGTTTGCTAATTTTTTTTTGCGTTAGTTATGTGTTGCGAGTGCAGCAACAATGCCAGCCCACAATGTTGCCAACAAATAAAATAATTGAACTAGTTCAAGATCTAAAAACATTTAAAACATTTTTTTGTTATTTATTATTCTAAGCAAGCTGTCTTTAAATTTGCTGTTATTACAACTGCTTGGCTGACTGATTGACTGAACAGCAAGAAGCTCATTGCTGCTCATTAACGTCATCTTGCGACAATGAGCGCAACTATCGCCACACTTTTTCCTCATTGGCGGTAGTTGAATGTTATTTTTTTTATATTTTCTTTTCTTGTTTATTTAAGCGAAAATATTTCTAAATGATTTTATGTCGAAATATTTTTTGCAAACTGTTCGTTCGTTCGCAGCAAATGTTGTTGCCAAATAAAAAATATACTATATTGTAGCAGTATGAGAATCAGAATTAGGAACAGCAACAACATTAACAGCATGATGATCATAACGCAAGCTAGCGAAGGTGGATCGTTAAAAGCGCTGCTGCTTAAAAAAGGGGGCGCATCAAGGAATTAGTCCGGAAATGTGCAGAAGTGCTTCCACATTTCTAATAGCTAATTCACTTCTAATAGCATTTTTCTGGTGCTTTAATTCATAAATAAAAAACCTGTGCAAGGAGAAGGTCCACAATATTAATTTTTTAAGGTAGCGCCATGCCCTAGAATAGCCGCATATCGTAAAAATTCGACTTTTTCGTAGTTGTTGGATGAATATTGATTTCTATAAAAGCGTATGCACTGAAGATCAGTGAAACAATTTTTTTATTACTGAAGTATATGAAGAGTATGTGAAAAAACCGAAATCATAAATATATATACAATTCTATTTTTCAGTAAGAACAAATTTTATTGTTCTTCGTGAGAATATCGCACTTTCTGAAAGAATGAGCCAAAAAAATCGATGTATTTAGTATAAATTTTAGTAGTACTATTCAACACCTTCAATTTAAGAGAGAGAGAGAGAGAGAGAGAGAGAGAGAGAGAGAGAGAGAGAGAGAGAGAGAGAGAAGTCTCTAAGTGCTATGGAATCAAAGTTATAGTATTTTTAAGATTGTGTAATTCTAGATTTTTCAGATCTGCGAACGCTCATTTTTCATCTCTGGATATTTCAGATCCAGAGTTAAGTATGTAGTATGTACGATTTTACATATTTTATCGACTTTAAAGCAATATTTCTGAATTACTCTTATAGTAAGTAGATTATTATGATAATTGATTACACGGTGCTACAATGGAAATGTACTTGTATAATACAGAGCTGCCAATATTCGAAGCGCCCATTTTATTTTTAAATGAATCAAAGAAACCACAATTTTTTGTCTGTTCGTCATGAATATCATTTAATTGGGTTCAAGTAGATTTGCTTACATTATTTCTTGAATATGATATCTCGTAAATGGTCGCCATTGGCCTCTACGACATATTGTGCCCGTTTTGTAGCATTTTCCATGGTTTTCTTCAACATTTCGATGGGAATGGCGGTTATTTCTTGACGGATGTTGGTTTTCAGCTCTTCTAGGGTCTTTGGCTTGTTGACGTAAACCTTTGATTTCAAATAACCCCACAAAAAGAAGTCTGGAGGCGTTAAATGTGGTGATCTTGGCGGCCAATCGAAATCACCATTTTTTGACATCAAACGGCCAGGGAACAATTGCTTCAAAAAATCGATTGTAGTGCGGCTTGTGTGTGGTGGCGCGCCGTCTTGTTGAAACAAGTAGTGCCTGATACGCTTTCGACGAACGATTGGCATGAAAAAATTGTTTATCATATCGCGATAACGCTCCTGATTGACAGTAACTCTGTGGCCATTATCATCTTCGAAAAAGAACGGCCCAATGAGCATTTTAGCACAAACGCCGCACCAAACTGTGACTTTTGCATCGTGAAGAGGTACCTCTTGAATCTCTTGCGGATTTTCAGTGGCATAAATACGGCAATTTTGTTTGTTTACCGTTCCGTTCAACTGAAAATGAGCTTCATCGCTCATGATAATTTTATGCCAAAATTGCTCTTACTATTGATTTGTTTTGTTGAATGTAAATTTCAACAATTTTAGAGCGTTCGGGTGGCGTGTACTGTTCCATTGTAAACATTTGCTTGGAATGACGCTTCAAACGAGGTATGTCATTAGTCGATTTGGCATCACTGCGGAAAATTAGTGTTGCCAGATGGGCGCTTCGAATATTGGCAACCCTGTATATTTATGATTTCGGTTTTTTCACATAGTCTACATATACTTCAGTAATAAAAAAGTTGTTTTACCGATCTTTTATAGAGATCAATATTTATCAAAAAACTATGAAAAAATCGAATTTCCGAACAATTCATGTAATAGAATTGACGATTTTTTCCAATTCCATTTATGAGGAATTGATGTGTTCAATTATCAATTACAATTCCTGTAATGCATTGACGATTTTTTTTCAATTTCATTCCAAGAACTTGAGGTGTTCAATTACCAGTTACAATTCCTGTAATGGAATTGACGATTTTTTTCCAATTCCATTCCTGAGGAATTGATTTGTTCAAATCACCAATTTCAATTCCTGTAATGGATTTAACCATTTTTTCCAATTCCATTCCAAGGAATTGAGGTGTTCAATTACCAATTACAATTCCTGTAATGGAATTAACGATTTTATTCCAATTCCATTCCTGAGGAATTGATGTGTTCAAATCAACAATTTCAATTCCTGTAATGGATTTAACCATTTTTTCCAATTCTATTCCAAGGAATTGAGGTGTTCAATTACCATTTACAATTCCTGTAATAGAATTAACGATTTTATTCCAATTCCATTCCTGAGGAATTGATGTGTTCAAATCAACAACTGCAATTCCTGTAATGGATTTAACCATTTTTTCCAATTCCATTCCAAATTTATTTATTTATTTATTTATTTATTACATCATTCATTAACCCTCATCGGTCCCTCGAAAAATACATCTTATCGGTCCCATTGTATGCGCGCATATATATTTTTAATTGTAAAAAAGCTAAAAAATATTAATAATCATTTATGCTTTGTGATTTTTTATGCTTATTACATTGTTTACTATCATATTAATACATTTTAACTTCATAAAGGTAGATTTAGAATGAAATTAATTAGAATATTACATAATTAGAAAAAAATTGAATTTGTAACTTTTGTCAATTATTTGTACATTTTTCGCATAAATTAAAATTATGTTCAGCACAAATGAAATTTCTACACTTTTCACAGCGTTTAGCAAAAAAATTTTTGTTATTTTTATATGTGCAAATGTAGCATCGGCCTCGTTTTGATGTACTTGGTAAATGGCGAATTTCCCGAATTCTTTGAATAACACTGGAAGCATCATTTCTTTGAGGTTGTTTTTACGTTTAGTGATCTGTTTTTCAACGATATTCAATCCAAGCTCCTCGATAAAAAGGCGACGACGAATATTATGGTTCGTTTTAGAATTTTTCCAATTCGGGAACAATGCCGTAAACGTCACGAATGCATTCAACGCACTAACATCAAGCATGTTACAAAATACTGCCATTGGCCACCGATTGACTTTACGTTTGCATGTGTACGTAGCCACCATTTGATCCATAGTGTCAACTCCACTCTTGGTTATTTTGTAATCTTCAATGATGTTAGGTTTCTTCTTTTCACTATTCTCATTTATGCTGACAACATTGTGGTATGTACTGAGCAATGTCACAAATCGGTACCGGCGAGGAACATATGACAACATAACTGCTTGCAATTTATGTTCATATACAACTTCTGTAAGATAAATTGGCTTTTGACGCATGTCGAGTAGAACTGAAGGAATTTCAGTCCTATTTTTCCTTATTGTTCCCAAAATAGTCATGCGATTTTGATGTAAATCTTCTGCCAATTCATACGAAGTGAAAAAGTTGTCACACGTTACATTTCTGTCAGAAAGTCCTTCCACCAAATCCAAAACAACACGCCGTCCGAGATTAGGATCAGGAGTGGCATTACGATTCCGACCAACATAAATTTGTGTGTTGTATGCATACCAGCTTTTTGAGTCGCATAGCATCCCAATTTTGATGCCATATTTCGCCGGCTTGGATGGAATATACTGTCGACACGGACATCGCCCACGATACGGAACTAACTGTTCATCTACGGTAATGTTTTTTCCTGGTGTGTATACAACTTTCAAATTATGATTCATTTATCGTATACATTTCGAATCGGTGCCAATTTGTCACGTACAGAAGTACTTGTAGATGCAGTTTTGGCCATACATTGTTCGCGGTCATCAAATCGAATGCAACCATGGATACGCTTGAACATTTTCAAAGACATTGTTGCTCTAAATATTGGCCGACCAGTTTCGTCATTCCACAGTTTAGTGACACATTCACCGTATGACCGATACACACCAGAAAGCACCAACAATCCAAAGTATGCATGCAGAGTGTCCAAATCAATGTTTTCCCAATCGTCTTTGTACTTTCGCACACCATATAAATTCGTCATGTTCAAAATAATATCCTCAATCGGTTCACGGAAAATGTAAAATACAGACGAAACATCAACTATAGTAGCAACTGCTAATGCTTTTGGACCTGAATTATAACAAAAATGAAACAAATAATGAACATGAGCCCATAAGAAAGAGGGTAGGTTTTTACCTGAAGTAAAATTTTCTGGACGTCGAAATGAATTTCATCGATGTATTTCAAATGGTTGCGATGAATATTCAATTTTTTTATTTTTTGAAAAATATTTATTTTCAGGATTTGATGCATTTTCTTCTGCTAAATTTTGCTCAAGTGGCTCAATGCCGTCTTCATCCGAATGCACGATAACTTCACTTGCATCACTCGTCTGATAATGCAAAATCATCGTCACTATTGCACGGAGATTCGCCCGCTTCGCTTTCCAAATCACAATCCATTTCATCTCGCTGCCTTCTTTCACGTAAAACTCTATCCATTTTTTATCAAATACTTCGAAACACAAACAAAATTCAAATAAATGCGCAAACAAACTTCACTTATGTGTGTTCCAGAACAAACTGAATTCCATAAAACGAAAAAATAAGAGCGTGCTATAAATTCACACACAAAAATAAGCGGCAATTCCAGGTACCTGCTTATGTGTATGCGCGCACATACACAGGTACCGATTCGTAACTATAACTGCACAGGCAAATACAGTAAGGGTACAAATTCAAAAACGGGTTTTTTTGGTTGTTCAGGCAAAATAATTCTACTTTGCAAAATACGAGGTCATTCCGCTGAGCCGTTTTTATTTTATTCAAGGTTAAAGATCAAAATTGTATGCGTGCGCATATAGGGGACCGATAGGGTTAAGCAGATCTTCAAAATCTTACTGACTACTTAAAGAATTGATTAATCAAGTGTACATTAATAATATTATACAAATAAGATAGCTCACATAGAGTTATTTCGTAAACTATCTTATATATAAAAATGGATGTATGTATGTGGGTATGTGGGTATGTGGCTATATCACGTATAGACTCCAAAACCGCTGAACCGATCTTTATGAAATTTTCAGGGAAAATAAAGCCACATCTTGAGAGTGTTCCTGTGAGGTTTGGTAACGATTGGAGAAGGGGGCGTGGTACCTCCCATACAAGCCAAATTTGCTCCATCGATCACAAACCAAAAAAGGATTTATATCAGGCGGTTTCAATCGTAAAAAAACTAAGATTTGGTAATTTTGTTCAGATGGTTAGTGTCGGTAACTGTACAAAAAATGGGCGTGGTCGTAAAATAAATACACCCACTTTTTCGAAATCATGGCAATTCCAGAGTTTTACACATTTTTACAGTGAAACTTGCTGTGTAGGTGCTCCAAGAGGCGGTCACTATATATAAATGTTTTCACGCCCACTTTTACCGCCCACAAATCAATGTCTATATATATAAAAAGCAAAACGATGTGTGATGTCTAAAGACTCCAAAACTACTAAACCGATTGACCTGAAATTTTGGCAGCCAATTTGTTTCAGGTACGAGATGGTTATGGGGGAAAATGTGCCACACCCCCCCTTTTACCGCCCCCAAAATTAATAAAAATGTTATATTTCAGTCAGTTTGGGTCGTATAAGGCTAAAATTTTGCAATTTAGTATGTACGGTTACTGTAGATAACTGTACTTAAAATGGGTTTCCACGCCCCCTTTTACCGCCCACAAAGAAATGAAAATGCTTTATTTCAGACGGTTTTGGTCGTATTTGACTTAAATTTGGTACTTTGGTTTGTGAAGTTACTGACAGTAACTGTACGAAAAATTGGTTTCCACCCCCCTTTTTGCGCCCACAAATCAGTGAAAATGCTATATTTCAAGCAGTTTTGGCCGTATGAGAATTACATGTGATACCTAAGTTTGTATGGCTACTTTCGGCAACTGAACTAAAAAAAGGCGTCATCGCTATATAGCCACACCCACACCCACTTTTTGAGAAATCATTAAAACTGACTACTGGGTCTATTGAGCTAAAATGTTGCTTTAGTTTGTACGGTTACTGTCAGCAACTGTACTAAATATTGATTTCACGCCCCCCTTTTACTGCCCACAAACCAATGAAAACGTTTTATTTCAACGATTTGTATCGTGTTGGACAAAAATTTTGTAATTCAGTTCATATGGTTACTCTCGGCAAGTGCACTAAAAATAGGCCTGTCCCACTTTAGTTAAACTGACTTTTCAGGGGGTCAGCGTAGAGTGAAGCAAAGTGCGCCAGGCTTTAGCTAAATTGAGATAAAATTTTGGCAGTCGATTTGTTTCGTGTACGAGATGGTTTAAGGGAAATAATTTTGCCGCACCCCTTTTTACCGCTTACAAAACAACAAAAATTCTATATTTCAAACAGTTTTGATTGTATTTGACTAAAGTTTGGTAATTTAATTCATATGGTTATTTTTGGCAGTTATACTGAAAATGGTGAATATTTTTCGCATTTCTTGACATTTTCGTATATGGCATTAAGGCGATCTGGGGCCGAACAACGTCTGCCGAGGAATACAAGTCTTATGTAACCACTCTTGATGTAACCACTAACTGCAAAAGCGGGTCGACCGATTTAAACGGAAATTTTAGGGTACTATGCCTGGCATCATACAATGAAATCAATTAAAAATTGCACATCGGCGTACCTTTCATATGACATAGCATTTATTTGCAAAAATTCTTCCAGCTAAGCGCAAAAATTATTTTACTGATTTTGTCATCAAAACAACAAGGGTACCCTTTCTGATTTTTTTTGCGAAATTTATTTGTTCCAAAATGTTGTTTTTATATTTTTTACAAAAAGTCAAAAATAATTTATGTGAAAATTACCCCTATATCTCTTTCCAATCAAATTTACAACATTTGCTGCCAAAGCCTATATCTCAAATAATCAAAATTTATGACTAAAAATCTATTTTTTCATACAATTGACAATCTATAGTAATAAAACTCATTTTCTGTTTGTTTGTTTGTTTGGCCTTTTTACAAATCTAAACGGCCCAACAAATTTTGCTCAAACTAGGTGCACATATTAAATGTATTCTAACTTAAAATGTTACATACTTATTTTTTGCCACGCCCCCTCCAAACTTTTTCAACTAACGGCAATTTTGTTATTATAATAATTTTTTATCGGAGTTTTTTTTTTAATTTAAAAAAATTTCTGTTATTTTGGCATCAAAAACACTCACATACACTCAAAATTGTAGAAATTTTCAGTACAACGACTTTCTCATAAAACATCGTTACCAAAGAATGAGAAAAAACGCCATGAAAATCAAAGTTTGGTCTTTGAATGCAAATATCTCCTCTGTCCATTAATATATTTGATTCAAATTTTTTTGTTCAAAAGTTCAATAAATATACTTTACAAAAATGGGTTGAACTGCACCTTTTAGTCAGTGAAACTATTTTTTATAATTATGTCAAAAAAGGTCCAAAATATTGACTTTTTACTCAAAAAATTACTCAAAAATTGTTTTTGTTGTAAAAATGAAATCAATTAAAAATTTTACATCTGACTAACTTTCATATGCCATAGCATTTATTTGCAAAAATTTTTCCAGCTAAGCGCAAAAATTATTTTAATGTTTTTGTCATCAAAACAACAAGGTACACCCTTTGATTTTTTTGGCGAAATTTATTTTTTTCAAAATGTTGTTTTTATATCTTTTACAAAAAATTCAAGTCTTAAAAGTAATTTATGTGAAAAAATTACCCCAATATCTCTTTCCAATCAAAAGTAATGGCTTTTATGATTAAGTTACTTTATGATTTATCGAATAGCTTTGGAATTATAGGTAGCACAGAGTTAGTATTTAACCACAATTTAAACATGCTATGTACAATGTTAACATTTGATGGGTGTTTGGAAACGGGGCGGGGCAGCAACGCGCCGGGTTTCAGCTAGTTAAAATATAAAAGTTAAGTGTTCTTAAAGCACTTCTACTGAAACCAAGATTAAAATCTATTTCACGACACACTGAGTTTGCCAGTCTTAAACATCGAGTAATAAGTTCATTCATACTATAATTTACTTCATAAAATAAATTAGATTAAAAAGGTTCATAAAATAAACTAGAAGATCTTAGCGTGAAGGTACGTGATAGCGAATTTCAGAAAGCAAAAGAGAACAATTTATATCCGAGCATAATATATCTCTTGCAAACATGATGGCAAAATATTTACAACGATTTTCTAAGGATTGAACACCAAGAAGAAGGCTATTTACATCATATGAAAGCATTTCAATACTTCATCGTAAGCGACTTATTGCAAACCTTGTAAAACGTCTTTGAATTCTTTCAATTCTACTTGAAGAGCAAGCGAAAAATGGGACCCATATTATGCAGCAATATTCTAAAACAGATCTCACAAAGGAAAAATATAAAGTTTTTAAGGAAAAAGGATCAGAAAGTTCTTTCGAGTTTCTGATTATGAAGCCTAACATACTATTTGCCTTTGCTACGAAGTTTACTGTCAAGCATAATTCCAAGATTCTTCTTCTCAGTAATTCTTGACAAAGATATATTTCCAAGTTTATACGGATAAAATAAAACAGACAAATTACGACTGAAAGTCAAACATTGGCATTTTGATATGTTTAGCGGCAACAAATTGTTACTGCACCAAGAAGATAATTGGAACATATCCCTCTCTAGATTCATACAGTCATTATTGTCTTTTATTCTAAGAAAAATTTTTATGTCATCGGCATACATTAAACACCGAGAAAACTTTACAATATTGGGAATATCTTTTACGAATAGCAGAAACAAAAGAGTCCCAAAATGACTGCCTTGATGAACCCTGAAGAGACCGTTATAGCATCAGACATTAAATTATTTAATTCAAACCATTTTAGAATACTGGAATGAAATCCAATGGATTCCAGCTTTATTAAATGTAAGTAATGAAAAATCCGTGAAAATAGCATCACATTGATATCCATTTTCAAAGCTGTTTAAGATATATTTAGTAAAAATTGCAAAATTTGTAGTTGTTGACCTTCCATTAATAAAACCATGTTGAAGCGGTGATATAACCTCCTTTATTAAAAAAATCAGTCTATTGTAGACCAATTTTTCAAAAAGTTTGGGGATCGTAGATATTTTACAGATCGGGCGATAGTTTGAAACCTCACTTTTTGAACCAGATTTGTGAATCGGAATAATATAAGTGAATTTCCAATCAGTTAACAATACACAATTTCTAAGTGATTGGTTGTAGATTGTGGTTAGAGGAACTGCTAGTATATTCACACAATTCTTTAAAAGTATTGGTGGAAAACCATCCATTCCTGGCTGTCGATCGATCACTATTCAATTGCTTTAGTCCATCTAAAACTTCTATTAAGCTATGCTCAAGGAATCCTTAATCAATTAAATTGCTAGATAAGTTAGTGTAATTAACTGAAATAGTATCAGAAGATACGTAAACTGTTCGAGAGGGGATCGAGATCGAAGCAAATCGAGAGGGGATCAGATGTTGTATTTTCCATATACTGAATGCTATTCGGGATACTCGTCGTATTTTTTTTTTTGCTGTTGATAAAGTACCTAAAACTCTAACTATTAGTCTTCAATTGGCATTCAATCCGAAAAATATAAGAATTTGTTAAAATAATTACATTTTCTATGATGCATGTAAATTTGCAACGGATTGTGAACAGCCCTATTAATTAAAAAGAGCATGAGTGAAAAGTTTGTTCCGATTTCCACTCCATTGAGTGGATTGCAAAGTGGTTACACAAAATATTGTTGTTTTCTCTGCCTTTGAGACAGTCGTGCTCGTGCCGAGCATCTTGTCAAGGACTGGCCAAAAATAGAGGACATGAAAGTTGGATAACACAACGTCAAATATGTTGCTCTGGTATAATAAAAAGAAAACATAATTTTGACAGCTTTGTACATCAAATTGGGACTTATAAAAATCTTTATCAAAACTCTAAAGATTGAAGGAGAAGATATTTTTTAACCCTTGGACAAACACATCGTTCTGGCCAGCCATATTTCATTTTGGAGCGTTAATTAAACATACTTCTAGTTTAGGTAGATACCTGTATTTCTCGGTAGCCGCCTAAAATATTGTTGGCTTTCTATTTAAAAAAAAAATTCTAAAATATGGTTCCAACACGAAGAAAACTGCAAAAAAGTCCCCCCTCGAACAAACACATATGCCTGGCCAGACCCCTATACAATTTGTATAAAATAAATTATTGTTATACACATTTTGGCTTATTTTTCTGCAAATACAATACAGATTGTTGTTTCCAGGTATTTTTATTAATATTTTGGGTTGTTTTAATGTGATTTCAATGCAGATGTTTGCTTCCAGGTAGTTTTTATGTTCATTTTTTTCTTATTTCTTTCTTTCGTTTGTGATTTTGGTTTTGAGTTCAGTTAGTTTATTATTGAATGCTGAAGATACAACATCGACAGTCCGAAATATAAATTTTTTGTGCAGAAACTAAAGTGAAATTATTACTATTGTTATGGCAGAGGATTTAGAATTTGTGTACAATACGCGCTTGCGTACAGGCAGCCTTACAGATAATTTCCAACAACAACTATCATCAGCGTTACAGTGTGATTTCGCACTTCACACAGAAGCAGACGAAGAACTAGATTTATTTGAAGACCAAAGCGGTGAAAAGAAAGATGTTGTGCCTGAAGATGACCCCTCGGACATTGAATATGAATTGGAAATTGAAGCAAATTAAATATTCGAAAGCGATGAAGAATCCGAAGAAGAAAGTGAGAATGTACCAACTCAAGCTGCAGAAGGTTTTTTGCTTGGGAAAGATGGTACCAAGTGGAGTACAGTTGAACCCCCTACAGTGAGATTCCGCCAGCACAACATCATACGTTTCAGAGGTGGACCAAAAACAAACCTGATCACTCCGCTTGAGGTGTTCAAGCTTTTCTTTTCACCGAATTTTACGTTCATCATCGTAACACAAACAAATCTATATGGAGAAAAAGTTGCACGCAAATGGAACGCAGAACATGCAAACTGCACACCACGAGTATGGGTTGATATGACAAGTGTTGAGCTTGACGCTTTTATTGGGATACCATTGGCTTTTGGTGTCAGTCATAATACTATGTAGCTCTCAATATTGATGTGGCAAACTGATGCACTTCCAATATTCCGTGCAGCCATGTCATATACACGATTTGTTACTTTGATGAGCTGTATTCGATTTGACGATAGTCGTACGCGCGCATTTCGTCAACAAACCGACAAAGCTGCTCCCATTCGTGACATATGGAACTTCTTGAATAACAATCTTGCCAGTAATTTTGAACCATACGAAAGTGTAACCATCGTGGGCGCACGAAGTTTACGCAGTACATCCCATCAAAGCCCGCAAAGTATGGCATAAAAGTATGGTGGGCATGCGATGCGAAAACCAAATACCCGTTGCAAGGAAAACTGTACACTGGTAAAGAGGGAGAACAACGAGAGACAAACCAAGGCGAAAATGTGCTCATGAGTTTGGCTAATCGATACGCCAACTGCGGCAGAACTATTATTGCTGATAACTTCTTTACAACATTAGACGCAACTAAACGTCTGTAGCATACGTTGAAACCATTAGATCCAACAAAAGGTGTCTTCCCAAAGAAGTGAAAAAAGACTGCAAACAGCCAGTGCTTTCATCTGTGTTCGGTTTTTATGATAACCTTGTATCACTGTGCAGCTACGTTCCAAAGAAGAACAAAGCAGTAAATCTACTATCCACCGTGCACTACACCGAGAAAGTTGAGGGCGTAGCAAAAAAACCGGAAGCTATATTATTTTACAATTCAACAAAGGCCGGAGTGGATACAATGGACCAAATGGTAACGCATTACAACACAAAACATATAGGGACGAAAAAAGTACATATAGGAACGATAATGGGTTTACCGGATCCGAAATTTGTAGACATGTATTTTTTATACAAACATGTGTGAATAAAAGAGTACTGCTATTATTTTGACTACAGCTGTATATTAACAAATAAAAAAAGTCTAAAGACAAAAATAATAAACGAGCATATTTAGAAATTCAATTACGGTACCCTTTTTGCCATACAAATGCATAAAAACGTATAGGGGTCTGGCCAGGCATATGTGTTTGTTCGAAGGTTTCAGAATATGTGTTTGACGGGGGGTTAAACTGTCATTGAAAAAAATCACGGAAGGTCTATTTGATGGCCCACAAATCAAGAAATTGCACCGTAGCGAAGAACTCTAAGCGTTCTTATCTTCTGAACAAAAATCTGCCTGGAATTCGTTTCAGTTGGTTGTTTCTGGCTTTTTGGGAAACAATAGGTGTCCGGAATTCTTAGAATGCTTATAAACTATGCAAAAATTGGTATAAGACTCATTACGTTTTAGTACTTCATTAAAAAAATTGTTTATTTTTAACATCAAGTGCAAACATATTATTAAAAATTAATTTCCTGCAGTCACATTTGGATTACTTTAGACCAAATCTTGGCGAAGTGATGAACACGGCGAACGTTCTTATCAGCAAATGAAAAACATGGAGCAACGCTATCAAGGAACCTAGAATAAAAACATGATAGGGAATTATATTTAGTTTCTCATATTAGAAAAAAAAAACCGGAAAACTATAGAAAGCAAAAGAGAACCAAAAACTACTTTTAAAACTATTGGACAAAAGAACTCCTCTTTAAAAAAATTCATTCAAAATAAAATTAAATCAAAAATGTAAAACAGTCAAACGTCGAATTTTAGTATCTTCACTCAAATGCATTTTCTGTCCTTATTTTTGTACGAATTTCTTCCAGCGATAGCTTTTTTCTCATTTAAAATGTATTTTTAAAATCAAAAGAAATAATTTTCCAACTTTTGCAGTTTTCGATTTTTTATGAATTTTTGAAGACATTTTCGACTTGCATTTTTACGTGAAAAAAATTTACTTTTTTGACTTGCATTTTTACGTGAAAAAATTTATATCGCAAAAACTACTATTCCAAAAACTACTATTCCAAATGAAAACCTTTGTTGCACAAACATGTTGAAAATTTTATTACGTCTAATTATAAAAATTGTATAATTGGTTTCCAAGACTTGTTAAGATATATTTGCAACTATTTTGGAAAAAAAAACGAAAAAAACATTACAATTTTTTTTATATTTTCGTGTTTAGAAATCCCAAATCTATAAGAAAAGTATAGTGGGATGCCGTGTTCAGAACTATTTTCTGATTTTGGCGCATAGTGTAATCGAACTCATAAGAAACTCATGTGATAAATTGTAAAGTGACATTTCGCAACATTCTATAACGTTTCGTTCCGTCTATTATAATCAGCCCTTTAAATGTTGCGATATTTTGCGAAACTATTCAGTAAAAAGCTCCTTTTCATGCTTTGGAAGTTGGAAATTGTTCGATGACTTCATCATATTAAATTAGATTTGCAATGTCATATTCAATCGATATTGTGGCTAAGCCGTTTAATAGCTCCTGTTTTATCGAATTTTGAAAAGATAATTTTTAATTATCTTTAATTTAGAAAAACCTCTTTCAGCAGATTCAACCGATTCAGGATGTGTGAGTACTAGGACTATCCGGGACTAGAAATCCCGGGATCCCGGGATTGAAAACCCCAGTAAATACAAATCTACAGGGTGGGCCAAATGAGACCAACTAATGTTAAGCACGTATAACTTTTTTATTTTCTAATATAATTGATTTTTTTTTCTTTTTGCAAGTTATAATTCATTTCTTGATAATTTAAAATGAATTCATACACAGCACAACAAGTTAAAATTATTGAATTTTTCAATTCTTGTGAAAGATACATTCTTTAAATAATGTTTTGATGTCGGATAAAGCGCAAATGGAAAGTGACTATGTAAATAAGCAAAACTGTAGATTGTGGAGCTCTGAAAATCCAAGGGCAACACATTACCTTCAGTTTCACCCAGTGATGCCAAGTGTAGGGATTTTTTTAGTTGTAGATTTTTTTTAACAACTAAAGCTATATTTTTTCCAATTGTTTTTTTTTAATATGTAAAACGAAACGAAGGCCGAAAGTCGTGAGAGAAACAAGCAGCAATATTTTTTGATATGGAAAAATGTATTGCTTACCGTGTCTCGCACCACGTTCATCCTACGTATCGTTATACATAAAGATGCAGTTAGTTAGATGTTGAAGCATTTTGGTCCAAGATCTGCCAATCCAAAAAATTTTAATGACAATTTAATGTTTCCAAATTTTGCAAACATAATAAAAATTTAACTAAGTTTGCCACATACCAATATTGGCGCCGAAAAGATTTTTTGTGTTGTTACGTACGAAAAAAAGAAATAAACTAAGCGATTAAGTTCTATTTGCATTATAAGATCTTACAATATTTACGAGCAAATGTAATTAATTATGGCGGAGCAGCTTTCTTATTTGTGGTGCCAACAAGATGGAGCGACTGCGCACTCTACTAGGCCAACTATGGACCTGATGCGTGAACTTTTTGGCGACCATTTAATTAAAAAAAAATCAGATTTTCCTTGGCTACCTCGTTCACTAAATTTAACTGCGCCCGGCTTTTTTTATGAGGATATTTGAAAGACAAAGTGTATGTCAATAAACCAGAAACCATTACACAGCTGACGCAAAAAGCCACATTACGTAATATAAAATGTTCATTTTGAAAAATTCCCGTTATTGTGATATCAAATTTATGACGATATCTCGAAAACTGTAGCTTTTTTTCAGTACAACGTATTTTTGTATAAAAAGTAGTAGGTTGAGAAAAATAACGGTATACGAAAGCTTTTTTGGTAATGTTTGGTATGTTAAAAAAATTTTCCTTATTGTGACATCAAAATATTTTCTCAGTACAACGCATTTCCTTGAAGCAAGGTCATCGCCTCGGAATGAGAAAAAAACGATTAAAATTTCAAGTTGTGATTTTGGAAGCAAATATGTCAACCATTTTACAATATATTTTCATCAAATTTTCTTTGTTTAAATGTTCAATTAAATGGCTCTGAAGAAATGAGTAACCACTACCTCACCAATTCAATGTTTTAAATCCATTTTCCACACTCTTTAATATGACATATCATTTCTCTTTAAGAATAGCTTCATTTTGACACATAATTCAATAGAAAGTTTCTATCATCAAAAATCATGGCCTCCCCCCCATGATTTTTTTGATGAAAATTAATTTTTTCAAAATGTTTTTATATTTTTTACAAAATTCTAGTTTAAAAAAAATAATTTCTGTTAACAAAAATTTTCAAATATTTACAATCACTTAAACACAAGTCTATGTTTTAAGCCAACCCGGTGTTACTCTAGAAGTTATATACATATATATAAAAAAACCCTCTGAATCATAAAAAATACTCCCATTTTTTTCACGCAATTATTAGCAAATTTTGTGTTTTTCTGTATACAAGAAATCCAAAACAATTTGGCAATTTCAGCTTTTGAAAGGACATCAACAGAGCTTCTTATGAGCTATTCTGCTGTGAGTTTATTCAATTTTGTGCATAATAGATCAAAAACTGGACCCACTTGTTTTATACGGACTGCGAACGGCTGGCTAAACTGCATGTTCTCAAGAAGCTTTTCATGAAATTTATTATTCTCTGGGGGTGTGCAGTTGTCTGCAGAGGGGTTTAAACCAAGGCCCCTTGGCGTCAAGGCCACGAATTTACACTATTTGCCTCGGCCACCACGTTTTCATATTTAACCATTTATACCCAAATTTTTGACCTTTTTTGTCATCGCCAAACATACAAGATCCTTAAATTCATTAAACACCTTAAATGTTTAAGGTAAATAATCTGACATGCAAGAATTTTTAAAGTTATATTATTGGAATTTGGTAATTGCATACCTTTGTGGTAAGTAACATTCTTGATTTAGATGTCTTTTATTAAAAAAATTTTGTTTTCTATAGGAACATGCAAGTTGCTTAAAATTTCCAAGAAATTGACATCACAAAAACTTTCGTACCTGAAACACACAAAAAGTTTTTAGCACTAATTTTATTTTTTGGTGAAATAGAAAAAAATCAATCAAAACTGAAAGTGCTGGCTTTGAAAGTGAATTGCACTCATGTTTTTTTGTTTGAAATTTTGATTAATTGTCCGTCCAATCGTGTTTCAATCTTTTTTCATTTTCGTTTCCCTTCTAATTTGTATAATTTAAAAAAAAACCCTAACAAATAAAGAAGATTAAAAAATGGCTTTTTAATGTTTTTTCATATGGTGTGCATAACATCATAAAAATTTAAGATTTTTTTATTAATTTTGTATTTTTTTAATATAGTTTGCATAAAAAGTAATGGTGTGGTAAAAGAATCATGACAATTTCTCAATTCGTTTCCGAGTCATACTCTCAAATGCCCCTTTAAACACTGCCACAGCAACAACAGCGCCAGCTACCGGGTCAAACTTTATACCTTAACCATCTATATACCCACCCGAACACACACACACCAAATTTCTTCAAAATCGGTCCAGGAGTTTAGAAGGAGTTTAGTGACAAAGCCATACACAGAAGAATTGTATATATCTACATATATGTATAAATAGTAAGTCGCCTCACTAATATAGAAAAAAAGTTGTTCGGCACAAGTGCTCAAAATAATCCTTGTCTTATGTTATGATGATTTCCCAAATATTTCGACTCTAGCGATAGCTATCGATGAGCTGGAATGCTTTTAAATAACCTCTAAAAATAGAGTTTTTTTTAAAAAAAAAATATTGGCTAGTGTAATAATTGTAAAAAATTAACTGTCAGATATTATATGCCACATAAAATTCTAATCTGCATCAAAAAATTGTAAATGTTGCAATTGTATTAAAGATAACGCTGTTTTTCATGCATAATTTTGATATTTTTTTATATCCATACAAAAATTTTCAAAATTCAAATAACTTCATTACTTTTATTTTTTCTTTTTTTTCATTTCTTACAATATTTTGTCAGTAGGTGTTTGTTTTATAATTAATATTTTAGTTTAATAAAACTAAATTCTCCTTTCCAACGATATCCTGGAAGGGAGGATCGCATTAGAAATAATTAAGTTTTCTGAATTTTATTGGAACTTAATAAAAAAAATGCATGAAAAACAGCATTATTTTTGATCCGAATTCAAAAATTTTAATTTTTTGATGCAGATTGGGAGAGCTTTCTCCGAGCTGTAATTTCGTACAATTCATTTTTTTATAACTATTTCACGAGCCAATATGGTTACAAAAAAACTTGATTTTTAGAGGTTATTTCAAACCATTCCAGCTCATTATAACATAAACCAAGGATTATCTTGAGCAACTGTGCTAAACAACTTTTCGTGAGACGCCTTAATAAATAGGCGTAGGCAAAACATTTTGTCCCGTGTTTCTCAACCGATTTGGATAATTTTTCTTTCAAATGAATAAGAGTAGGGCGAAGGGCACCGAATACTTTTTGTGACTTTTGACCTGAAATATGAGCGTTCAAAGAGAATTTATTAAATAAAAGCTAAGTTATGAGAGATGGAAGAGGAAATTGTAGACATTGCTGAAATGTACAAAAAATATTGCAGACATTTCTCGCTATCTCTTACGGATGCCCTACAATAAGCATTTTTGTATGTAACATGTGAGAATATATATTGGGATTGTGAAATTTCTTGCAAACAGTAAATTTTGAAAAATTCTCGTTATTCTGACATCAAAATTATGACGATATCTCGAAAACTGTAGCTTTTCTCAATACAGCGTATTTTTGTATGAAAAGTCGTTGGTTAAGCGGCAAACTAAAAATAGAAATAGAGTAGTTTTGTTATTTCTTTCTACGCTCACCTGAAACGTAAGCAATTACATATCACAATGTAGGTCGAATGTTCACAATGAAAAGGTCGAATTTCGACCACTGGCCAACTCTAGTTTTTATAAAAACCATAAATAAAATTGATTTTATGTTTTGAAAAATGTCAACAACATATATAATTTAACTAATAATTTGGATTTACTTTCTTTAAAATACTTCCTTTACAGCGACACCCATTTTGTTGGGTTTTGTGAAAAAACATTTTTGATTTGTGTCCACTACACGGTCTACTCTGCGTCGGCCGTTAAGTGCAGTTATTTTTTTTTTTTTTTTTTTTTTTAAACTAAAACTGATAAAGTAGCGAACGCCTTTTAATCGAGCGAACAAATTCTATGCTACATGAACACAATTGTTTGCTTAACTGTCAGATGCTGTTACTGACGCTGTTAAATTAATAAACCCAGAAAGAACGCAGCAAATTTAAGTGAGAAACCTTTGCAATTAAATTAAATTTACATAAAAATTAAATTGAATCTAACTTCTGACGTGTAGAGTAGCAACACATTCAGAGAAAAACATCGTGAACTAAGGTAGCGCTACCATTACATTTCACAACAGTTGTCTGCGCTGAATGCGGCCATTGTCTCCTTCTAAAGGGTGATCCAATACGAGGTCCCTTTTTCAACTGGGTTGTTTTGACAGCTGTTATGTGTCAAATGGCTTGCCCATTTGACGTTTGTGTTCAGTATTCAATACGACTCAAACATGATTAGACTTATTCCTGAAAAAGTTTATTAATTGTGGAACCTTACCACCAAAATCAGTCAGCAGTTAGAGAATGTTATAGAGTTCTTCAACATCATTTTGGACGTTATGAGCGTCCATACATACCATCACCAAATTTCGAACCAATTTTACACAGTTGGACATTCATCATTCAACCAGAGTGCATAAAGCCCATAATTTTGAGAATATTGCTGCAGCAGCAGAGAGTGTTCGTCCATTCGCACAGAATGGACCATTTAAGAGCTAGTCGTGGGCAAAATTTGAACGAAAGTAGCCAACATCAAAAGCAATCATGCATGCATGTTGCTTGAGGCATGCCTTACGTTGCTCAACTTTTAACTTTTTGCAGGCATCAAAGCTTTGACAGAAGCTGCGTTCCTTTCGCCTTAATATAATCGCGATAACAATTTTTTTCAAAGGAACGGCAAGAAAGACGACTCGTAGAGGGCACTACCTTTGTAGACAAAATTAAACTCAAACAAACAATCATGATACAATAACTATTATAATATAACACAGTGTCATGAGACCGTGTGTCGTTGAAAGCTGTTGTGAACTGTTATGGTAGCGATAACTTAGTGAACGATGTGTTTCTCTGAATGTGTTTTACTCTAAACGTCAGAAAAATTGTAAATAATTTAATTATTAATATTATGCAATTATATAAATAATTTAAGTGCCATTGTTGGCTCCGCTGAATGCGTCCAATGTGTGTGACACACGCGGTTTGTTTTGTTTTCTTTTGTTAAACATTCGATGGTCGCAGCTCGTGAGAAAATAGGTAGCTGTCATAGCTACCTTATAGTCATTGTATCAAACAAACAAATAATTCAAAAAATGAAATGACAGGTCACAAAAATATACAGGTGCACCTGTGTTTCAAATTTTTTAAAGGCTATATCACAATTTTATATGGATAGCAAAAATAATGCTATTTGTTATAGGATTATTTTTTTTTTGTTTTTGCTTTGCATGTAAAAAAAATAATCTGAATTATTTTTAAGCGAATGGAACGCAGCTAGACATAAGCATCAATTAGCTTTACTTGAAAAAGCTATATTAACACAACCAATTGCTTTTATTGATTTTTTGAATTATTTTAAATTTAATTCAATGTATTTCCTCGACTTTTTGTTAAACATTTTTGTTTAGTTTCAACATTTTTGGCATTTTTTACATATTCAGCATGCTTCACAGACATGATGCAAGCTTGAGGCATGCATACTTTCTATGTCTTTATTGGATTACCCTTTATTATTGCAAACTTCATAAATACAAATAAAACCCCCGATGCGCTCCTGTTTCAGCTACTCGAATATTTCGAAGTTGAGAGAATTTGCGCGGATCGATCTGCAAAATGACGAAGGCGCAAGCTGCGACGTTGACGCTGCATCTTCTGTCTGCAGTGGGCGTTTATATTTAGCCTACAACAATTTATCTTTTAACAATTCTGGGAAGCACAACAACGACAAATAACAAAAATGTGATGGAAGCAGACATCAGAACTCAGCAACAGTAAATTTTGTTGAAAGAAACTATTGAAAGAATTTTGAATTTTTTAATAAAGAAAATAAATCAAAATCAAGAAAAAAGTATCAATCGAGGACGGGCGATAATAACTTTCGCTGCTTTGTGTCCCACATTAAAATTACATAATTTTAAATGATTTAATGAAGCGGAACAAATAGTAATACATATAAGAAAACTTACACACAACTGCTGAGAACTAGTACTATCCGAAAATTAACGCACTCTGCGGTGTTTCTATAAACAGGGTGTTTTGTCCATGCAATGTTATATTTTGTTCACTGATTGGCTGGAATTGCTACTTGGTGGAGCTGAATTGTTGGTGCTGCAGCCGTTTTGGTGTGTCACTTTTTTGGCCACTGCTTTTTAGGTCTTTAGACAATTTATTACTTTTACTTTTATTTTGGCATTTGCAACTTATTTTTTCAGTGTTTTTGCTATGGAATTTACGATCCGCGCCCAGTTTTCCTTTTTGGGCAGCTCGTCGTACAACACATTCTCAAAGAAGACGCAACGTCTCTGTCAGCGTTGCAGTCGATGGCGTTGACTTCATGCGAATTCGTTTACAGGGTGCGAGTTGTGTTTCTTTGGCTCGCTTCGGCTGCTGCACTTTATTTTGTTATGTCTCTCTCTCTCTCTATAGCTCTTGGTCGAATTTTTTGTTGTTCCCCCTTCGTAAATGTACGTTCGTGATTTATGAATGATTTTCCAATTTGAAATCTCAGAGAGTGACTCAATCGCGCATTAATCACTAAAATTGCCGTTTTTTACGCACGATTCTAAAATTTTTATTTTTAAACTTCCCTATTTTGTTTCTTGTACACTATTTTTCCTCTTAAATCTGATTAAAATTGATTTTATTTTCAACACACGGTTATTAAATATCAAATATGTAATGTCAAAGGGAGCAGAGCCAACTGAACTGAACAGAATTGATTAGAAAAAAAGCAGCGAGAATAATAACAAGACACGATACCAACAACAAAAGCAAAGACAGCGGACCGTAAATGCGAAGCAGCGCTGTAGGTGTGGGTGGTCGAGCAGCGTCAACGCAGCAAAATGAAGCTGACAGCGCTGGCAAGTAGCGAACTGGTTGAATCGTGGGCGCGGCTCGAGGCGTAAAGGGCAATGCGTATGTATGAAGCAGCGATAACAGCCGTTCTGATGGAGTCACAAAAAACGTATACTTGCAATTGTAAAAGTCGATATCTTTATCGTTTAAGTATTATTTTCAACAATGTGTCACTTTTAGCTTAAATATTTTTTGCTGCTTATTTAAACTATTTTTTACTTGATTTTTTCACTGCAAATAACACCAATGCAAAGTGTGCGAAAATAAAACCCAACAGACGAACCGTTCGCAGCGCCAAACGAGGCCGACTGAACTATTATGTTCATCAGCGCAGCTAACGAAGTGAGCCCATAGATTTTCTTCTGCAGCAGCAGCGATGGCCCCACTTTCGTTGGATCTCTTGAATTCTAATGTCAAAATTGTCGTTTCTGCAGCTGTCGTGAACTCAACGAGTAACGAGTTCGTTTGACGTTCATTGATGGAAGCATAGAAATAAAATATAAGGAAGTGGTGTTATACTCACACACACTATACGTGTGTAGAAGGAATTTTCGTCGCTGAGGAAGCGAGATAGAGCGTCGTTTTTTGACATAAGTTCTTCCTGAGCAAAAAAAAAATCCATTTTTGAGGAAGAACATCTGTCAAAACACAAGTTCTGCTTCATGAGCGCATTCATTATTTAGGGTGGCAAGGGCCTTAATTTTTTTTCATATTGGGTTAAGCTTTAATAGTTATTTGTTTACAATTTCTTTGAAACCTTGACATGAAATTAAAGTGGATTAGCGACCGAAGGTTACAAGCTATATCTAGGTATTTTTATATAAAAAAACTAATTAAAAGCCGACAGTTCGGAAAAACTACACAAAACTATTTATTTTAAAAGAGTTTAATTTGGTATGTATTTTAGTTGTTTAGTTTTTGTGTTATTTTAATATCAATTAAATAGTTTATAAAAAATAGTTTTTTCAAATGAATTTTTTAAAAATCATTTAAAGTAACTTCTGTCGTTTCAGTCTTATTCTGAGTTCATGTCTTTTACTTTATTTTAGCAATGCTTTCCTCTGTAAAAAAATTGGTAACGCAACATATTATATAACGGTGCTATAGAAAAATTGCATAGTTAGCATACATCTAAAAAATAAAAAAAGTTTACGCCTTTATTTACTACATAATTGAATGCGGCCCTGTTTGAATGTTTTTGTGTTTGTGTCAACTTCACTGTGTTTGTAAAATACTTCATTTCACTTCAACTACACCGCTTCCTTATATTTTACTTCTATGGATGGAAGTCTCAAATTAACGAGTAAATCGCGCTAGTGTTGTTGGATTTTCGAGTACTTGATTGTTATTGTTCGACATTTGTTAGCAATTTATTACTATTAATACTTTTCCACACTTGATCAATGCAACTCCAACTAAAGTTGCTACCCTGATTAAAATTTATTTTATTTTCAATTCAATTATTTGTAGTGCTGTACGCTATAAATTAATGAAGGTAAATAAGTTAATTAATTACTTCCTATTTTCATTAATAGAACCTAAAAGAAGAAGAAATAATTTGCAGTATGCAAATGAGCAAGTGTTAAAACTGATATTATTGCATCAATAGATACAGAGGATGGAGACCATATCAATGCGTTCAGAATACTAACCAGTTCAAGCAGAACAATTTCATTTCAGCGGGTGACCATAGAGGAAGTTCAACAAGTGATACAGCAAATCGACTCAAACAAGTCATTCGGCATAGACGAAATACCACCTAAAAATGTCAAAAACTCTTGTGAGAGCATTGCAAAAGCAATTGCAACCCTAATATTATCAATGTTCGAGTATGCAACATACCCAGAGAAGCTGAAACTTCAAAAAATACACCTAAAATACATCTACAAAGGAGGCAAAAGGACAAAAACCCAAATTACAGACCCATTGTGACTTTCTCTGTGCTTAACACTATAGTTGAGAAAATAATGAAGCAGCAAATATGCAAACACTTAGAAAATAGCCAGTTCATATACAACCACCAGTATGGATTCAGACAAGGATCGGGAACCCAACCAGCGTTACTAAAGGCGATTGACGACATTTGCGCATATATGGATAATGGATGCAACGAGGTGGTTGCACTTTTTATTGATCTCCAGAAGGCGTTTGAATGCGTAAGCCATGGTATTCTGAAAAAGAAACTTGCATTCGCTGGATTCCATGGAAAAAGTCTGGCACTAATGGAGAATTACCTGGATGGGAGATATCAAATAGTATTCAATGGAAAAGCTAAAACCTGAGGAAGTTGTATGTTGGCCCACTCCTCTTCCTTATATCCATAAATGATGTAAAAAATATTACTCTTAAAGGCAAACTATTCCTCTTCGCTGACGATATAGCGTTGTTCTACCCAAGTATATCAAGGCTGGTATTGAGAGCAAAGCTGGAGTACGACGTGTCGATGTTAAGAGAATACTTTCGCTTTAATAAAATAGCAATGAATGAGGATAAAATCCAAATCATGATAAAATCACCACAGCATAATAACACTGAAAAATTTAAATTCATGATAAATGAAACCGAGGTCATTGAAGAAGAAAAGGCCAAGCTTTTAGGTCTGACTCGAACAAACAACCTAAGTTGGAGCGAACACGTAATAAAAACACAAAAAAGATTTCTTACGGACTGGGGCTGCTGCAAAAGTTCAAAAACAAACTCTTCATTGATACAAAATATCTTATATACCTGTCATTTGTCCATTCGCACCTGACATATATGACCACGTGCTGGGCGTACAAAGCCACAGCTGAACTAAAAAAACTGCAAAGAATGCAAAACAAATGTATGATGGCGATCGACAAGCTACCAACAAGATACCCCAGTCACCAGCTATACCAAAAAAAGATATAAAAACGTGATGGCCATAAGCAAACTATATAGATATCAACTTACGTAGCAGGTGCATAAGAATAATAATTTAAGCTACTACACAACGCAATTAAATCAGCACACGCACAGATTCAGCACCAGAAACAGAAGCAACCTAGTAGTGGTGAGATGCACCAGAGAAATGACAAAGCAACGATACGTATACGCAGTACCGAAAGCCTACAATGAAATACCGGATCAAGAATGAACGTACAATCGGAGTATTTAAAAGAAAACTAAAAGAATTTATTCCAATAGCGAATTAACACCAAACAACTGAAATGTAGATCTCATTAGCAAATAACTTATGTTATTATAATTTGCTTAATGAAATTAATATAGTAAGATTAAATATATATAAACTAGGAATAAAATTATATAGATAAGCCAGACTGGCATGCTCCTTAATAGCCTCCTGGACAATTGCATATGAATTTAAAACCAATTGTTAAATAAAGAATTGATAAATAAAAAAAAAATTTTTGTCGAAAAAATAAGTTATTATATAATTAAATTTACTATATGTTGCATGACTTTTGAAGCAAGTCTGAAAACATAGCTGCATTGCTTTTCAACTTTTTCGCTGTTGCGTTGAAGTTGCGTTGGAATTGCGTTGACCAAGTGTTGAAAAGGCCTTAGAATTTGTACAATACTACACTAAAAAATTTCGAAAATAAATTCACAAATGCAAATTGAATTTGAAATCAAATTTTCATTGATAAACAAATTAAAAATTATTTATCAAAAAGCAATCAAACTGACTGTAAACTTTTTTTTTCGTCACAAACTAACAACAAAAGATGGTAAACTGTCACTTAATTGTCGAATGGTTGCTGGAAGATTAGCTGGTGCATTCCAGTTTATAGTGAAAACTCCAATGGAATTACTGAAAATTCAAATGCAGGATGAGTTCCGTCACAAGCTAAGCTGGCGGGAAAAGTAGTGAAAAAGATATCAGCTATTAAGCTCACCACACAGTTAATAAAAGAGAAGGGAATACTTGGTATGTACAAGGGCATTGGAGCAACTAGTTTGCGTGATGTCTCATCATTCTCTATCGTTTTCTTCCCTTTGTTTGCAAACGTTAAATTCTTTAGGCCTGCGTGGCGATGATGGCTATGGTGGAATCTGAATCTTTTGCAACACTCATTGTAAATCAATTTGATGTAGTCCAGACTCGATTACAAGCACTCAGAAAGGCTGATGATGAAAAAGAATTAAAGGGAATTGGAGACTGCATAAGCAAACATTAAAATATGAAGGTCCTACGGCTTTCTTCAAGGGTGGATTGTGCCGAGCGATTGTCATAGCTCCACTTTTCGGCTATGCACAGATGGTTTATTTCTCAGGAGTTTCCAAGGGCTTATTAGGATACAGGAAAAAAATAATAGATCAATTCAAACTTATTAGAACTGATATTTTGACCTCATGTGGTTTTATATATATATATTATATATATATATATATATTTTATATAAATATATATATATATATATATATATATATAATAGTTCTATGTTCTAAATTTGTGTGCAAAGGCATAATATGCACTTGATTCTGTGTTCTAAAATTGTCACAGTTAGAAAGACTCTTGATTGTTTATTGTTAACATATTTTAACTCGTCTACATATCAAGTTTCTTTATTTCAAGTATTCTTCATTTGGCGACTCGATTTTTGCTGCCTATTGCCCATATTAGACGATGCTCGGCGAGCAGATAATTTGTTGTTGCTTCCAATGCGAAACTGTCAAACATTTTAGAGAATACAACACAACCATATTGCACAGCCATATGCACTCCGAGCAAACGATCGTGTAATATTAGCATATGATGCACGCAAACTTGTTATTTGCCTGCATCGACTTGCAGGGAATTGGAAAATTAAAGGAACTTGAAACCATTGAATGAATCCTTTTATGCAGGTCTGTGGTACATACTTTGAGGTGTGCCCTTTTTTTAAGGTCCGTTACACAGGGTGGGTCAGATATAGAGATTAGTGATGGGCACAAAACAGATTTGAGTTGAGTTTGAGTGAGTTACTTATATTAAAAAATGATTTGGTACCTTGTACCACTTGAAATTAGGTATGAGTGGACTAAAATGAGGCTATGTCGTTTAAAAAGTGGTTGTGAGGTGTTAAAAAATCTGATTTGGAAAATATTTTGTGGGAAAAGTTTGTAAAAATTCCTACTTAGTTATATTTTCATTTAAGAAATAAAATGTCACACAGTTACGTTATTTTAACTATATTGGCACAATTCCTATATAAAAACCATGCCTTCAATATGACTTTCCTTTTTAATACTACTTTACCACTAGGTCACAGAATGTTGTAACGATTTATCAAGTTTCACCTTTAAAAAATTAATCACTCAACTATGGAATAATAACTTGGTTGGTTAAATGGTTACATCTTCATTTTGTAACAATTAGCTAATTGCGACCCAAGTATAGGCTCTTTCTATTTAAAATGGTGGACGCAAATTATTATTATATTTTCCTAACAATAAACATGAAACTGCTTTTATATTGTATTGTTAAGCTTTTTAACTATGTTTTATTGATTGCTTACATTAAAAACTATTGCACTTTGATTGATAGGCACTTGTCGCGTCGTGCCCTTCGTTCTTTTGCTCGAAATAATTTATAACAAATTCTTTGATCGATTGACGTATAACGTAATTTTTTTCATACGAAAGCCGTTCCGTTCACGGAATAGACGTTTCGACCCCTGGTTAAAAATTGTTAATTTGCCAGAATAGGGCTGTAAATTTCATAAAATAATCTTTTAAAGTAGTCGGGTTATATTTTTAATGACTTTTGATTATTTTTTAATGTTTTGTGTAATCTCAAGTAATCGTGATTACAATTTGATTCGTTGTAATCTTAATCAATAACTTATCAGAAATTATTGGAAAGAAAGGATTGAAAAGGAACAGAAAGTAGAAAGGATTATTATAACTCTTTTTAAAATATCTAATTTTAATATAGATTTAAGTAATCTAATTGATCACTAGTCGTCAAGGGCTAAATCTGTTTAAAAGACGAAATCTGTGGCGAATCTACTATGTATTTTAACGTATCGTTGTTGACGAAAGTTTTAAAATTAAACTCTTTTCCCCACATTTTTGTTCCACCCATTTGTGTAAACATTGCATGAAGCAACTATTTAACTAACATTCCTTTGAAATAGTTGAAAAACATAACAGAGTTTATTATTTGTAGATTTTATTAACTGAAAGTGGGTATTTAATAATATAACGTATAGTTCACTAAAAATAACATAAACTCCATTGTTCATTTCATGTATTTGCTGTGCATTTATACCAAAAGCCACTCAACTCGCGCTCCTTCAATGACTTACAACATATATTTGTTATTCTTTTCAGACAAATGTTTGGATGAACGCTTGGCATCCAGGAACAGCGAGTGCACATCGTTAATGTCGTCCTTGGTAATGAGAGTGCGTCCATTAACTTTACACATCTGATAGGCTGGGGTGAGCAACTGCACCGCATAACGTAGCGTTGAAGTGGTACCAATTTCACTGAGACGTGTAAAGGAAGCTTCATCCAGTTGTAGTCCTTCGGTCTGAGCTCGCAATTTAATAATTTGCTCCATTTCTGTGGTGCTGTATGGTAACGTGCGTATGATGAGTAAGCGATCGAGCAAATCAAGTGGAATGCCGTGCGGCGAGGAGATATCCTTAGTGCCCCTAAAAAATTTTTAAATATTTAATGGCTATAAGCCGCAATTGGTAGATACACACTTACCGTATAACGCAGCGTCCGCGATTAGTGGCAAAGATGACTATTGGTGCAATGGGCGATTCCAAAGATTTATGCAAATAAGTAAATGTTTCTAGGTCGAGCATATGTATTTCATCGATGAATAAGACCCCGGGCACCAACTCGGCTATGCCCTGATCTATGTATTTGTTCACAACTTTATTGATTTCCATGCGGAGTTTATCTGATTCAAAAATGAATAAATATTGAAGCAAAAAACTCATTAGAGTGTTATAGCCAACTACTTACCTGTGATTTCTGTCTTTTTGGGCTTCATCAGCTGTCCCATCATTGAGAGCACATCTTGTCCGCCTTGTGGTCGTGCATTGGCCACATCCAAGTCATGCAATGTGACATCCTGTATCACCTCCTTTTTCTTGTGGACATCCCCCTTTGGTAGCGGCACGTACTCTTCCGTTTCCAAATCGAATTCCGTAGCATAAGTATCGCTGCGTCCTTGACGCTTGACAGCCCCACTGTTTGCCTCAATATAGATAACATCACCAACTTCAACCTTTTCTTTTTGCAGGGACTCAAAAATGCTGGGATCTAGCTTAAGCTGCTTGGTGCCTTTTGCTGTCTTTAGACCAATCACAACATTGCTAATGGTTTTGCCATAGCCACCCATCGGGTTCTCCGTCTCTACGGGTGTCAGCTCAATTACCTCACCTTCGTACACTTCCTTTGTTTCACGTATACGCAAGCCAATCGAACGACGAAAGTTCTCCATGAGCACTTCAGTTTTCTTTATTTCACTGCTGAATACTTCAGAGCCAACCATGGGGCAGAAAGGCACCTTATTGCCCAACTCCTGCGCAATAGCCAATGCAATGGCTGTTTTGCCTGTTCCCGGTGGTCCAGCAAGCAGCAAAGCGCGTCCAGCCATTTTCTTGCTTTTTATCAAGTCAACAACGATGCCAGCTGCCTGTAATGTTGATCATAAAAATTGGGTTTAAATTGGGTTTAATCAAACTGCACTTACTTCACGTGCTGATTTTTGACCAACGAGTCCAGCTGCAATCGGCAGTGGAGCTCCACTCTCCTCCAGGCCAAGTCCCTTGACATGACTGTGTGCTGCAATGCGTTGGGTGCGAACCGTACTTTTAACTTCTTCGATTTTCATGGTATAATCCTATTTAAATCGTAATTTAAGTCAAACTAAGTAATTGTTTGCTATTTAATTGATTCAACAACGTTAGAACGTTTTTTCTCTGTAATAAAATAAACGCGATTTTGAAGGATTTTGTTTTTTTCAATTAATTTATTTTGCTGTCATTAAATTGACAGTTGCTATGGCAAAGAGAACGTTGCTAGAACAGTCAAAACGTTCGGAGGCTGAAATTATGCATTTAAAACTATATACATACTGAACTGAAAACAATTTGCGGGGAATTTAATATCGATCGGGGAATTGCTCAAACATACGGAGAATTTAATAGTGTATCTAATTTTAAATGATTTTCGCGGGGAATTAAACATTTGATCTAATATTTGCGGGGAATTTGATTTTATATTAAATTTTCTAATAAAATGTTTTCTAACAACATTAGAAAAATTTAATTCATAGCAAAAAAAAATCCTTGTTTGCAAAACTAATTTTTTAATAACACATTTTTGTTTAATTTTTAATGCATTTGCGTTTATAACCTTGAAAGGCATTAAACAAAATTTGACAGTTTGATTTATTTCAATGATCTCATAAATGTGCGATGTTTACTTAAGAGAAATTTTAAGAAAAAGCGATTAAAATTAAGGCATATTTCAGAATAAGTTTTCCAAAAAAGTATTTTAGGCATACAACAAATTTCATTTGCATGTTAATTTAACATCATCAGCATAAGAAAACATTCTTTTTAGCATATATTGTTTAAATATAAAGATTGCGCTAAAGTTGGTGTGCTTACAAATAAGTGCTAGGCTCCATCTCGTCTGAAAAAATATGAATTGAAAAACGGTCCCTTGAATACACATCTTTCATCAAAATGGAATAAAAGCATTTAAAATAAAGAAAATGATGAAGTGTGCAAAAAAAAATTTTTAAATATTTAGAATATTTTTTACCATATTGTTGCGTGTAAAAGCTAGACAAATTTTCCAAGGACGCTTATTTTGGTAAAAGATTTTTAGAATCAAAAAACAAATAGATTACAAAAAAAATTAAATCGAGTCGATAAGTTTGTTTGCAGTAGTGAGGCCTGTTTTGAAAAATTATGTTTCGAAAAAAACGCGTTTTAAGTTACTCTGGTTAGTTAGAGGTGTTCTGGCGCACCGGAATTTAATCTGTATAATAAGCGGGATTGATTTATAAATTTTTTTAGACATATTTATGAATAGTTGTACAACGATAGTCAAATGTAAAAAATTAAATTTTAAAAAAATTGTTTGGCTAAAACCACACTATACGTACTTTGGAATCGGGCCACCGATATATTGTAGCTTCGAAGTTTGAAGTCGCGACTCGAAAACACTTTTCCTTTTTTAAAGTTATTTTGTTTTAATTTTATAGTTTGTTCGTTTTCTTTATCAAAATGAATTGTTTTCATAAAATCCCTAGAAAGTTCAATAAAAAAAAATCTATAAGTTAATGCATTAAAATTTTTTTTGAGGGGAATTTGTTGAAAAATTGGGGATTTTTGAGAACCACTGCGATGAAAAAAAAAAGAATTGGGAACCCAGTACTGAACGATAATTAGGGCTAAGGGTTCTCACCAAGGTTGCACAAGTACGTTCTTTCCATTTGGACACGTTTTTCTTCTTTACGTACAAGGTACCATATTTTCCGTACTAGTACAATTTTATTTTCATCTCTTTTCTGTGTATTTTTCTCTTGGTGTGGCCAAACTCGGTTCGTTTAACTTGCATAATAGCTATTTGGCAGTACTTCTAGCATTTGGATGTTTGTTTACGTATTAAGTGCGAAGAAACTGAAAGTGCGAAGAGTACCAAGGTACCAAAGGCAAGCTTGTATGAAATTTTCATATAAATCAGAGGGTACTAAGTACGGCGGTACTTTTGCTTTAAACTTGGTATTCATCACAGTTTGCCATGGATTTATTTTTTAGTTTGTTTACAAATACTTCGACAAAAACAAAAGCTGCCAAGAGTGGTAGATAACAAACAATGCTGCCATGTCGTTATATTATGTTAATGTTCTTAAACAATTAGGATGGAATAAAAAGAGATGCTATCTTTTTATTTTCATTTGAGGTTGAACACTTTGTTGCTTGTTGTTTGAAATTTATAAAGTATTTTAAATGCTGCTTTACTTCTTATGAGATTTATACTGAAATGAGTATTATGTATTTATAGACATTTGCAATTGTAAATGGTTGGCATTTAAATTAATGGAAAAAAATCACTATGTTCTATGAAATACTGTAAGTTCTGGTTTTCTTCTAATCAAAATAATTTTGGAACTAATATACGACGGGTTTTATGTCAGCTAGCAAGTGTAGAGCAATTTTTGTGATTTGCTTTACGTGAACATACAAAAAATTATACCTATGGAAAATAAAAAGCAACAGTTAATTTTGATTGTATTTATAATTGAGAAATTAAAATTTTATAAATTTATATATTTTTATATAATTTTTTATTTTGCACATATACAAGCAAAATGACAAGAAAACCGTATATCTATTTATAAACATTTGTGTTGGAAAAGATTTGTTATAATGTGACATGAACTGACAGAATTTTTTTTGATATATGTATTTTTGATATATATTTTTCGATATTTCGGCTCACTTTGTGAGCCTTCGTCAGGGAAAGAAAGACCTAAGAAAATTCATTTTAAAAAGGAAGGAAGAATAGGAAGTTATAATAAGGATAACTCGTCGTACTACACTAGGATGTTTTATGTAATTTATAGTGACCTTTTTTTGTTTGCTTGCCAAACTTGTATCTGTGTTAAGAAAATCTTCACATTTTCCTTATCTGTTTCGAGCTTTTTTATTTTTCATATATATGTTATTATTTTTAGAGCATGGGAGAATTATCCAGGTAGTGTTGACAACTGCTTATTTTCTCTTCAAAAGGAAAACATAGCCTGTCAAAAACAAGCCTAGTGAAAGAAAGCGAAAAAGAAAGCAAGCGTCGAAAACTAAAATCATGAAAAACAAATAAGAATTTTTGTTTGAATTGCGTTTTTTGTTTGCGTTTAAATAAACCAATAAAAATTTAAAATCATGAAAGTTGTAAAAAATCGTGTGTAATTTGTGCAAAAAGCTTTTCAATTCGTGATGTTAAACTCTAATCAGTGCCTTGCCAGAGGTGGATTGTTGCCTGCGACTATTGGTTATGTTTTCACTTATTGATAATGGCCGATTGAAAGCGCTCTCTTTTTGAGTAAATTTTTTGACAGCTTATGTTTCCCATAAAAGTGTCAACACTACCTGGGTAATTCTGGTATGTTTTAGAATACTTTTTTATTTTCGTGCAAGCTTTTTGACTTGATATTGTTTTAAAAAACTGTCAAAAATGCTTGTACTAAATTTAAATAATGGGCTAATAAAAAATACAATAAATGTGAACATTTTCTAAAGGTTTATTTTGTTGTATGTCGTATTTATACAGATGACTGAAGGAATAGACAGATGACTAGAGAAAATAAATTTTGTAAAATGCCCAAACAAAACGAAGAGAATGAAATAATAAGAGCTTTCCACATTGGTTTTTAGCATTTCCGTAAAGAATTTATAAAATGTTTGAGACAAAAACCTCAATGTTCCTATTTTCCATTAAAAAGGTCTTTTAATGTTCTTTATTTATTCTTTAAACAAACAAAAACCAACATACCAAAACAAAACAGTAATCAAAGTTAAAATATTTAAAACGTTAATGTAATGTATATGCATTAATTTTGAGTCAAAACTCAAACAAAAATAATACAAAATACTTAATGCTTTACATATTTTGATTCTGATTATTGTTTTCAGCCACTTGCTCTGGCGATTCCGCAGAAGTGACTGTATATTCCGGAAATGATGACTTTTCTGACATAATCATAGATGAAAGTATAATCCACAATTAGACATTTGAATTGCGTAGGCGCAAGGGTGTTACAGATGCGGAGACTGCACGTCCATTGCGGCATAAGGAAATAATGCAAAAGACTCAGCGGAATCGCCAGAGCAAGTGGCTGGTGGATTTACTTCATTTATTTTGAAGAGCGGTTCGTCCATAGCTTAAAAATGCTCCCAATTTTTTCTGTTGTTGTCACATTCAACCAATTATTTCCTAAATACAATGGTGCTGCGAGGCCTCTTGCCAGTTTATAATTCTGAATTACATTTGTTCGGACATGACCGCTAAAACACAGTCGACATCTACTTTACAGAGTAAGCGAAGATGAAAGAGGGTATGTACAAGATATAAGAGAACAAAAAATATGCAGACAATTAGAGAGCAGAAGTAAAAATTTAACGAAAATCCTTTCTACGCCAAAAACAAGGTATATTCAACATGGTAGAGTCGTCACAGAGAGGTTGCTAGAGGTACCGTACCTGTCAATAAGAAGAGCGTAAAATACAATGAATAAAAGCTGATAGAAAACTTTCAAATGTGTTCTAAAATCTTTACAGTTTTCATTTCTGTGCGTGCTGAAAATTTTTTCAGTATTTTTTGTGAAGCTATCGTTACGCCGGAGAGTCTGTTGACTGCCGCAGAAAGTGCTCTGCATTCAACAGAATAATTCATGCGAAGGACCATGTCTCTAAGCAATTGAGCATCGTCGATGTTGGTGCAGAAACCGGCCGCATGACCAAGAAATCTGACGTATGTGTGCATGCCAAGAAGGACAGGAAGCAAGAACTTCGAAAGTTGTTAAGAATAAGGTTGCTTAAATCAATTTAAAACATAAAAATTCACAACATAATTCTATTTATTGACAACTTTTGTTATTTGCTTTGCTTTTGTTCGTAAACAACTGATTTTGACAGCTAAGGTACCCACAACAAGAGTGAATTTTATCTACTAACACTACCTTCTTATATATACCTTGGCCAAAAACACAACAAAAAGAAGCAAACAAAAGCAAATGACGTCAAAAATTATTTTCACAATCTTTTTTAAAATTTAATGAACGAATTTCTTACCTTTTATCTAGCATTTCAGAAATAATGTATAATAAAACTGGAAAATCGAGGTTTGTCTTCCTATAAAGATCCTGTGGCGATATGCGTAAAAAAATTAAAAATAAAAATTTTATTCTATCGAGTAGTCTAAAAATAAAGTTACCCTAAATAAAGTATTACTTACATTCATACTTTCAAATTAAAATTAATTGAAATTAAATTTAAGTTTTGTGTTAAACTAATTATAGTATTACTTAAAAATGTGAAAAAATAAGAATTTCTTAAATATAAAGCTTAGAAAAATATATATAAGATTACTTTTTTTACCTTTTGTACCATTTAACGATTTCATGATCGATAACTTGATTTTTAAAAATTTGGTTTGATACAAGTTTAAATTATTTTAAACTATTGAATTTTCAAATTATGCCTTTGTTTTATATTGAGTTGTGGCTGAGTTAACTAATAATGACTGTTTTATTTAAATTAATAAACTCTGGAGAATGGAGAGTAATAAGAGCACATTAGAACAATGTCTGCAGACATTTGTGGTGATCTTTAGCATTCACATTAATAAAGTAATTGCTAGTTTGAACAAGAAGTAAGCTAAGTTAAACTTAAAGAACTTGTATTTAAAGAAATTTGTAAAATCTGTTATGCATACATACATAAAAGAAAATCGTAGATAACTGTATTAAACACACAAAGAAAATTCCAAATATAATAAAACAAAAGAAATAACAAAAATAACTTACTCTCCGTAACACTAACGAATTGTCTTTATTACATTTAAAACAAAATATTACTACAGAAATTACAACAATTTTCAAAGCCATCAACTTTAATTCATAGGTCCGGTAAAATGGGGGGACATGTGCACACCAAATGTTTGTCACCATATGCATCATCGATTCTGCCAACTGTGGGCCATATCTTGGTCTCGGGCTTCACAAACAACTATAAAAAAAGCAAAAGATACTAAGAAATTTTTGAGCTTAAAAAAAGGTGCGTTATCTACTTACCGCGGGAAATGCAGCCGATTCGCGACTGTACGGTCTGTTCCACTCATTGGAAATCACTTGCACTTGAGTGTGCGGTGACATTTTAAGCGGATTAACTTTATTATCCATACGGCCAGCTTCAATTTCGGTGATTTCCGCGCGTATGGATATCATGGCTTCACAGAACCGATCCAATTCCTCCTTATCCTCCGACTCGGTAGGCTCAATCATCAATGTGCCAGCCACAGGCCAGGACATGGTGGGTGCATGGAAACCATAGTCCATTAAACGCTTGGCTATATCAACTGCCTCAATATTAGCGGTTTTCTTAAAATCGCGTACATCCAAGATAAACTCATGGGCCACAAGCCCATTGGCAGCCTTGTATAAAGTCTTATAATGTCCCTCCAAACATTTCGACATGTAATTGGCATTGAGTATGGCAACTTGGGTTGCACGCTTAAGACCGCGACTACCCATGAGCTTAATGTAGGACCAGGATATTGGTAGAATTGCCGAACTACCAAAGGGTGCTGAGGAAACGACACCAAAACTGTTGTCTTGGTTCTCGAGCGGACTGATGACGGGATGTCCGGGTAGGTAGGGTGCAAGATGAGCCTTTACACCTATTGGACCCATTCCAGGACCACCACCACCATGAGGAATGCAGAAAGTCTTGTGCAAATTCAAATGTGAAACATCGCTTCCATAGTCACCGGGACGGCAAAGACCGACTTGAGCATTCATATTGGCACCATCGAGGTAAACCTGTCCACCGTGTTTGTGTATCAGATCGCATATCTCCGCAACGGTTTCCTCAAAAACACCCATGGTGGAAGGATAGGTAATCATCAGGCAGGACAGATCGCGATCGTGTTCGGCGGCTTTTTCGCGTAAATGCACCATATCAATGCTGCCATCCGAAAGAATGCGTATTGGCTCCACCTTCATGCCAGCCATCTGGGCGGAAGCGGGGTTTGTGCCATGAGCCGAAATGGGAATCAAACAAATGTTTCGGTGACTCTCCTGTCGACTTTCATGATAGCTGCGAATAGCACGCAGGCCAGCATACTCACCCTGTGCACCAGAATTGGGTTGGAAAGAAATATTATCGTAGCCGGTGATTTCGCAGAGATCCTTCTCCAGCTCCTTAAATAACTGATGATAGCCCTTGGCTTGTTCAACGGGTGCAAACGGATGAATGTCGGTGAAGTGACGGAAAGAACAAGGCATCATTTCAGTTGTAGCATTTAGCTTCATGGTACACGATCCCAGTGGAATCATGGAGTGTACCAAAGAAATATCTTTATTCTCCAGACGTTTCATATAGCGCACCATACGCGACTCACTATGGTGCGAGCTAAATATTGGATGTGTCAGATAGGGTGAGGTGCGGAAGAACTTTGAATTCTCAATGGAGTTCTTCAAAATGTCATTTTCAGATAGTATATCGTCCAAAGTCTTGCACTTGAAAATCCAGAGCAGATCGTTGATATCTTGCGGTCTGACTGTTTCATCCAAAGCAATACTGACTGCACCATCTGGGAAATAACGGAAATTAATACGTTTTTCTGAGGCTCGCGATGTAATTTCCTCGATCGTCAAACTATCTGAGGGCCTGACATGCAGGGTATCGAAGAAGTTTTTATTGCTGACGTCATGTCCGGCACCACGCAAACCGGCATTCAATGCGAGTGTGAAATGATGAATGCGATTGGCGATTTCTTTCAGGCCCTCGGGTCCATGGTAGATGGCATACATTGCGGACATGTTGGCCAACAGAGCCTGAGCTGTGCAAATATTACTTGTGGCCTTGTCGCGACGAATGTGCTGTTCACGTGTTTGCAAAGCCAAGCGGTAGGCATCGTTTCCATCCATATCACGTGTCACTCCAATCATGCGACCCGGCATGAGACGCACCAGATTCTGTTTACAGGCAAAGAAGCCAGCATGAGGACCACCATAGCCGAGAGGCACACCTAAGCGCTGGGAGGTACCAATGGCAATATCAGCACCGAAATCTGCAGGTGGACGTAGCAGAGTCAAGGCCAACAGGTCTGTGGCGACAACTACTAAAGTCTGGAAAATAGGTTTTTTGAAAAGGATTTTACAAAAGGTTATGTTAATAAGACAAATTGCAGTTAATTCCGCCATACTTTGTTAACCGCCATATTTGGTTTATTATCAAAATAATATGTGATCAATGTATGTGATCATGTGTCATAATCAAAATTTAAAGTTTCTTAATCGTGCAATTTTATAAAAAAATAGTATTTTTTGTGTGAAGTTAGCTTTACCATTAACTATTTTCCGAAATATGAAACATGTGCTAAAGTGTGCTGGAGGAGTACTGCAATGTGCCGCACAGAGATTAAAAATCATATCATATTCTCAATTTTAATGAGAGGACAAATGTAAATAACTTTTTAAAATGTCAGTCTATTAAAGTTTCGGTTCTAAAATATAAAGGCCCAACCAAGTTAGGCTTAAGCAAACAAAAGTTTGAGAGCAAAAGCACGCTCTTACACAGCAATATATGAAGTCGCCCATGGTGTAAGAAAACCAGGTGTTAGTGAGTTTTTGACAACACCATGAATTTCTTTGCTTCTGTCAAAAAATTGTGAGCGAAAGAGCGGAACTGTTGATAGTTGTCAAATTGTGTTATTTGTTTGAGTTCCTAGATGATGTGCTATAGTTTTTATTGTGCGAATTAAGTATAAATAAATAATTAATGCAATTAATTGTGCCGTGTTGTGTTAACAAAAAGTTATTGCAGATGCCTTCACCATTGAATTTTTAGGCCATTTTATGATGAAACGTGCGCTGGAAGGTACCGCCGACATGAAGCTTTGGTCAGCATGCAAATTGTCTTGCATTCACATCGTTGCTTGTTTTGCATAACGCACAGCGTCTCATATATTTTTTTATTGTTTTCCATATCACTTTATTCTCACTTTGATCTCAGTAAAAATCTTATAAAATTGCAGAAAGACACGAATTTAACAAAATTTGTTTTCATTGCAATTCACCATCAGCTGTTTTTGACAAGAGCGGGGAAACAAAATTTTATAATTTTGAGAGAGAAGTGTCAAACTCACTAACACCTCTATTTCTTACACCATGAAGTCGCCCAAGTTTTGTCTAAGCATTGCTTTCGTTCAGTTTTTCAACTTTCGTTTACTTTTTGAAACTTGAGAGAGAGCGCTTGACATCGTAGTTTGCTAAGCAGAATAGGGTTGCTAACAGTATTGAGAATGTGTTAAATAAAATGTTTTTATTTGAATTTCAAATTTTTCAATGAAAAATATTGTTTTTGTTTTGTTTGTGTCTATTTAAGCAAATTATGGAAAATTTGTATATTTTTGCTGTGAAATTTTACGTTTACCACATCTTATAAGCCAATCAGCGCAATAAAAATATTTTTTGTGTTAGCTGATGGCAACCCTTTTTAACATATGTATAAAAAAATTTTTTATCTGTCAATTGGAAAAAATACGTTCATTTATTGGTTCAAAATGAATGCAGATCCAAATTTTGATGAAAAACTTTATTATACAGAGTGTCCAAAAACATAAAAACATATATGAAAAAGCTGACAGGCTATACTTCAACAAAATTTTCAAAGAACTGAGCTGTTGTTCAATCTTTCGATTGAAAAAAATACGTTAATTTATTGATTCAAAATGAATGCAGATCCCAATTTTGTTGAAAACCTTTATTATAAGAAGTGTCCAAAAATGTAAAAACATATATGAAAAAGCTGACAGGCACTACTTCAACAAATTTTTCAAGGACTTTTGAACTTTTTTAAAATATTTTTGTCAAAATTTTGTGAACGTTTGTTAAGCATGAAGTCTGCCAACTTAGGCGACTTTCTACTTAATCATACTCTTCGTCAGCTTTTCTTTGAGACTTTTGTTTGCTTAAGCATAACTTGGTTGGGCCTTAAGTTATGTAGTAAGCTGTAAAAGTTTGCTCAGAAAATTTTTCTATGTGGATTACGAAGTAATATTTTGTAAGCTCTCTCACATATTTGACCAGTACAATGCAAGCACATAACAGCTCAAATTCAAAAATTAAAAATAAACTAATATAAAAGTTTTTTTGAAATAAAAACGTAACAAATCATTAATACCATACCAGTTAAAAATAGACATTGGGTACCAAAAAATTGTCCACCTCACTTTACAAAAAACTTACGCCATTTTTGCGTGCCAAGCCAGCAATATCTTCAAAATCCTTCACGTCGCCAAAAGTATCGGGATACTGTAAAAGTATGCCTGAAATATCACGGCTAGCTAAGTCGGCCTTCTCAATGGGCCCGATTTCGATGTTCAACTCCAAGGCCTCAGCTCTTGTTTGAACCACAGACAAAGTCTGTGGATGCACCTTGCTAGACAGATAAAGCTTCTTGCGCTTGTTTTGTCTATTGTGAGAGAGAAAATTAGGAAATATTTTATGCAGTGTTACAGTTGCGTAAACCTCAAGTGTATACCTGGTGCAAAGGCACATGGCTTCGGCAGCGGAAGTACCCTCATCCAATAAAGAGGCATTTGCTACATCCAGACCCGTAAGCTCAGATACCAGGGTTTGATAGTTGAGCAGCGACTCCAAACGACCTTGAGCGATTTCCGGCTGATAAGGTGTATATTGGGTGGTCCAACCGGGATTTTCGAAAACATTTCGTAGTATGGTGTGCGGCACATGACAGTTATGATAGCCCATGCCAATGTATGAGCGCCATATTTCGTTTTGTTTAGAAATATTGCGGATACGTTGAATCAATTCATGTTCGTCTGAATGGGAAAAGTGTATAATTCAAATAAAAAAAAAAATTTTTTTAGATATGATTAGTTCTGATGGAGTCCCTCAAAGGCTTTAAAAACTAAAATCATACAATTTTACAATATAAACAAAAATATAATAACAAAAAACTAGTAATTCTCGCTTTGTAACGTTTTTAACCTTTAGTCTAAACCATGGGCGCACAGCGCCCCAAACAACATTTAAATGAAAATAAAAGTACTAAAAAATTAAATAAACCCATAAAGACCAATAACATTCGATAGATTGAACCTTCAGCTACACACCATGGCAGAATTATCCAGGTAGTGTTGACAACTGCTTATTTTCTCTTCAAAAGGAAAACATAGCCTGTCAAAAACAAGCCTAGTGAAAGAAAGCAAGCGTCGAAAACTAAAATCATAAAAATCAAATAAGAATTTTTGTTTGAATTGCGTTTTGTTTGTTTGCGTTTAAATAAACGAATAAAAATTTAAAATCATGAAAGTTGTAAAAAAATCGTGTGTAATTTGTGCGAAAAGCTTTTCAGTTCATGATATTAAATTCTATTTAATGCCTCAAAAGGAAGCTCCTTGCCAGAGGTGGATTGATGCCTGCGGCTATTGATAATGTTTTCACTTATTAACAATGGCCGATTGAAAGCGCTCACTTTTTGAGTAAATTTTTTGACAGCTTATGTTTCCCATAAAAACTGTCAACACTACCTGGGTAATTATACTATGCTACACACCAGTAAATTTTAATATTGATATGTGTATGTATACAATGTAAGATATTGACTCAGTATCGGGTGCATTTTGTTACCTAATGAGCCGAATAAACTACACAAATTATTTTCATAAATCGGAGCTTGAGCAGTTCAGTTGTGCCGTCTGTGGCCGGTTTGTGCAAGTGGTTGCGTAAAAATAAAAATGATTGTGATATTAACATAAACTTTCCCCTCTTCGATTTGCGCAAATAATTTGTGTCGTTTATTCGGCCCATAAACAAATTCAATGACCGTGATACACACGAAAGAAGTGATGAAGAAGAAGAAGGTGGATGAATACCAGATGACGATGCAGGACCATCCACACATGAAGCACGAGCGAAAGTACGCGGAGCAAATCGATAATAATCAGCCCTATCGGAAATAATTTTTCATGCGCAATTGAAAAAAGAAGTTTTCATTTTTAAGATAAAGCTTAAGAACATTTTGAAGATTTTTAATGCAAATTTGTTGATAAACCATTGATGAACAAATTTGCGTTAAAAATTTTCAAAATTTTCTTGAGCTTTATTTTATAAATTTTCAAAATTTTCTTGAGCTTTATCTTTAAAATAAAACTTCCTTTTTCGATGCCACGTGAAAAATTAATTCCGATAGGGCTGAATATATATATAAGCTTTTTATGTTAATTTTCTATGATTTAAATACAAATTCTGAATGTTTGATGGTTTAAATCATTCTTGATTTTATATGCAAATTCTAGTTGCTTGATAGTTTAAAACCGTTTATTGAGCTTTAGGTCAGGTTAGAACAATTAATTGCTCTAACGAATTACGATTTTGTCAGCTTAAGAAGTTTTCAACCTGAGCACATCGCTGCAAAAGAAGGAACGGAAGAAAATAATAAATAACTGTGACAGATAATTTATAAAATAATTTCTTCTTAAAGGATTATAGACTTTCTTACTAACAAAAATATGGCAGCACTGATTCGGGCTCTGAAATTGCCGCCATCAGCGAATAATACTACGATGAAAGGGTGTTTACGAAAAACCATTATTTACAGAGAATTGCTTAATAGATAGAACAACAATAGAATTCCAGCCTTATTCTGGCAAAGTAATAAATGTTACCCAGTATTTTTAAAATTTCTATAAGTTTGTTGAAACTTTTTAATTTCAAATAAAATTTGAAGTTCAAAAATAATAATTTTTAATAAAAATCATTACCTGCTTTTCAGATAGTCACAGTTTCATTAAAAAATTTGGTTTTTTAATCTTCAAATTTTATTTTGATAACAAAAATTACAACAAATTACAACATAGAAATTTAAAAAATACTGGGTAACAATTGTGACTTTGCCAGAATAGGGCTGGTATTATCATCTATGATCATTGTAAAACTAAATTTTGCTTTATTTGATTGGAAGTTCGATTAAGAATTTTCGTTTAAAATTTTTTGTTATAATGGCTAAGCAAAGGAATATGTTTCTGGCTTTGCTGCGGGAGGATCAAGTTTTTGCTATTTTGTAAATAGCTGAATCAAATGCTGATAACTACCCGACTTCGGAAGAGGGTTAGCAGCATGAAGGAGGAGACAAAGTTTTTGGTCTTTTAGCGAACTTCAAGGAAAATTGGCGTTAATCTTTACAAATTTTTAGGTAAAATAAAAACTGTTTACAAAATTTCACTACTTCATGAATGGTTTATGCGGCGCATGCATTGCCAAGAACGGCGAGTACGTAAAATGCGTTGTGAAGTTGCATTAACCAAAAGTACTTTTCATTTTACCTAATGTTTTTTAACTTTGCAAAGAATTTTTCATTAAAAATAATAAAAAGAAAAGAAAAATCGATTTTGATATGGTCCATAGTCGATACTAATTTTTCGTAATCAACGACTTTTCATACTTAATTTAAAGTCAGAGAATTGGTCGCAAAATTAAACAAGCTTTTGATATCTATGCGTATATTTAAATGGTTTGAAGAAAAATATTCAACAAATCGAGGTCAAAGTTAAAAATTAAAAAAAAATTGAAATTTCTTACCGTTTTCATCTGTAACTTTTCCAATTCTTTAGACACAATAATGTTTTATAAGCCATCTGCTTTTCGTCCTTCGGAAAACGTATTCCATTTTTAAATTTATTCAAAAACAATAATGTTATATAAGTAAATTCACACGCACCTAACAAAAATCTTTTTTTTTTTGGATAAACAAACAAATTTATGTGTGGACTCTAAAACCAAGTATGCAGTTATCTTATGTTCTACAACCTCCACCATGTCATATGCCAAGTTATTAGATTTTTTCTAATTTTGTTACATCGTGTTATTAATCAACAATTGTCTATTGTTGGTGCAATTTTGATCAAAATTGTTGTTTTTTTTATTGTTAAAATTAAAAGAATTTTACATTTTCCCAATTCAATTGAAACATGATATAATTTCATAGCAGCGTTATTCACTCAGATGCATTGTATAATAAAACAAGTAGTAGCGACAGTTCTAGCTGCGGCCAACGAATGTCAAGCAAAAGAAAGTAAATACGGTTGCTATGGCAGCTGATGCAAAATGGAGATATCAACAACATTTTGTGTCAAAATGTTTTTAGGTTTGACAAATGCTGACCGCAGCTCGTGAGAAAATAGGTAGCTATCATGGCAATCTAATAGAAAGTTTTATCATGCTCAGGTGGAGAAAGTGAAGAGACAAATGAAGGTAAGTAGAAAGAAAATTTCTTTATCCTTCATCATACTTAAATTTATAAACGTTTCAATAAAAGTTTTTTTCTTACTTTGTATGTAATAAAGAATAGCAAAATATTAAAACGTTTTATAGAAATGTGAAAATCACAAAGGTTGCTTCTTATCGTTTACAAAGAGACTTTCCAAGAGCGCTGATAAGAGCATGGCGGACCTATTGACATCAATGATGATGTGTTATCACTTTCATTGAGCGGCGTTACTGGGGGTCTGACAACCTAATAACAACAATACCATGATTTCTAATCTTCGCTCAAATTCTTATCGCATTAATTTGGAAAATAGTTTTCCGCTGTTGATTTAGCGACAACTAACACTTACTCAATGGTTTATCCAGACTCAATTCACGGTTCAACTGTATGCGTTTTGGCACAGCTTTCTCAGTCAGTTCGGCCAGAGACTGTAGTATTAAAAACAAAAAACTCCATTGATATTATTATTACCAATAAACAAGTAGGTTTTGGTACCTTGTAGCCGAGTGTATCCAACATTGCAACCACATCGGTTTTACGAGGTCCAATGTGACGACTTGGAAAGTCCGATCTACTCGGAAAGAGTACATCGCCCACAGGTATTGTAGCAAGACAACGTGTACCAATCGTGTGAATGGTAAACTTAAATGGTGCGGATTTTTGGGTCAAGGACACAAAAGCTCGAGTGGATTGAATCGTAAGACGGTACATATTGCGAATAACACAATTTTTTTTTATTTTCTATATGCTTTTATCAACTAATTGATTCAAACCACGAACAATGAAATGCTACGGTCAAAGACGATACGTTCGAAGCGGAATTAAGCCAGCGACTGAGCGGCGCAGATTATCAATTGAAGAGCTTATGCTTGAATACTCAGAGATCAAGCACATTGATCGGGATCTTTTCAGCAGCTGAAACAGCTAATAGTGTTGTCTACTCAAGAAATCACAAGATTGTAAGGTACATTGCATGGTAGAACCATGATACAATTATTTGACAAGGTAGCCGCGTAGACTGGCTTTTTTCTCACGAGCGGCGATGGGTAGTTGTCAAAGAAAAGTGAAAAATAAGCGACGAATTAAGCATAGCTAGTCAACCGCAACAAACTAAAAACATTTCAATCAACTTCGCGAATAAATTTAATGAATCAAAGATAAGTTAAAAATAAGCACATTGCTGGTCAACAGCAGCAAACTACAACATTCTTAAGCTGTTTTTGACAACTACCAATCGCCAAAAAACTGTCACGGCTACCTTGTCAAATAATTGTATCATGGGTAGAACTAGTGAATTGTCAAATTCAAGCATTTTGCTATTCTTGCCTATTTTTGCTTTCTTATCGCATTCTCATCGTTTTCAGATTTTGTATGGGCTGTCAAATTCGTTTTGACAGTTCCGGCAGTCTGTCTCTCCGAAATGCATCTACCTTCTCTAATTCTACTATGGAACATTATTTTTTAATTTAAAGCAGCGATGCCCAGCGCCTAATTCTTTCCACTCTTTTACAACAACTTCAATATTTTCATGATTGTTGTAATTCGCCGAATTCAGTTTGTAATTTTAGCCTCGCTTCTTAATGTTATTGTTTTTGTTCCTTTGAACCATTGAACCATCGAACCATCGATAGCTGTTCTGCGTTTGCATGTTATTGTTTTTGTTCTTTGGCACCATCGATCGCCGTTTTCTGCACTGTTTTTGGCATTAGCATTGTAGACGTTAACAGCATGCGTCGTATTCTTTATATTTTTCGTTGGTCGAATACACATTGAGAAAAAGTCATTGAATATTTATATTGCATCTTTTGTATTATATTGCGATACTTTTTTATATTGCATCAGAATAAATTATTTATATAGGGCTTATTATACCCTTGAAAAATGGCAAGAAAAGAATTTGCGGAAAACTGGGAGTTTGTCTAGTTTTTCATAGATAATAAAGGATTTAAAAGATTTTAATCTTAATAATATAACAGTTTAGTTAATAATAAAACAGTAAGATAATAAAAAATATACAAAATTAAGGTTAAAGCAAATAAAAATTATTATAAGATTAAAAAATAAAAAAATGTATTATAAAAAATTCACACAAAAAAAAAAAACGTAAAAAAGAAAGTACAAAAAATAAAAAACCAAAAAAATTAAGTACTATAAAACAAAAAATAAAAAATGATTTCTGAGGTTCCACGCGTTTAAAACTGGGTAAATCAGAATGTATTAGCGTACTAGCGAAAAACTAAAACATTTGGAATTACTTGATTCATTATTTTTACAGTGTAAATATACATAAGTTCGCTGTCGCGGACTCCGCCAGCACTCGTATTATTGGTAATTCGTCATTGCATCCACATTAAAAAATTTGTTTATGTGGTTGCTTTTTGTTATTGTTGTTTTTGCACTCTTCAAATAATTTTCTTGGGCATCGCTGATTTAAAGCAAGGTTGTAAGAAGATTTCATAAAATCCAGAATTTCAATAGAGTTTTCATCAAATTTTTTAATCTAATTAAATGATTTTCCTTTACAGGCATGCTACACAGGCCAGTATACTGGCTCTGTAGTTCGAAAAACTCAATACATTCATACTATTTTACAAATACACTCACACTGGATTCACTTTCACGCCACTTTCATCGCTACTGGCAACGAAATTTCAGAGCCAGTGGATTTTGACAGCAGCGGCCAGTGTATTTCAAAAAGGGGGATATATCCCTCTGATATATATATCAGATCACTGATATATCAGTGTTGTTTTTAATTACTTTTGGTGGGTTTATTTCGGGTTTTCGCCGATTTCGTACAAGAAGCAACACTGATAGCTTGTTTGCAATCAAAAGCAAACAAAACAACAAGTAAAGCACACGCAAACTGCAATAGCAGCGAGAACCTTCGCATTCGATGGAATTTTTTTAATGAACTTTCACGTGCATATGTAGCACCTCTTGCTACTAGCATGAAAGTTCGAAATTTTTCAAATCATTCGAACAGTACACGTATTCTTTCGCACTTTCACTGTCACAGGCCTGTGTAACCGGCCTGTTAATCGTTTGTAGATTTGTCTATAGTTAAGTTGAAGCAACAATTAAGAAAAATAAGAATTTTAAAATTTAAAAAGAGTATTTCAAAAAGTGCATTAGTAAAACAAATTTGTGTATAAAAAAGTTTTTGGGCATAGAATAAGGTAAACAAAAACCAAATCTCATCGATATCCAACAACAGTTATGGGCGTAGCCAGCCTTTGACCTGGGGGGAGAACATAGATTGTAAAAACGAAAATCGTAAAAAACATGAAAAATTTAATTCTAGGCATTGGCACCGCAAGCGGGGGAGAAGGGGAAGTTTTCTCCCACTTATTTATATGGGGAGTGTCGCCCCGAATATTTACGAATAAATAACGTATAAACAATTTTTTTAAATTCTTTAAAAGTAATCTACACAACTCAAAATAGAAGTAAATAATATGCTCAACAGATGGATATGCCAAATGCCTAGCACTAGAACTGCAGAAACAAAAGTGGGCATCACCATGACAAGAATTAAAACAACAAAAGGCTGCCCGCAAAGTGGAGTCCTTTCTCCACTATTGTGGAGTCTTGTTGTGGACAAACTAATCGAAGCTAACCGTGAATGGCATAAAATGTCAGGGTTACGCAGATGACATCGCCTTAAGAGCGAGGGGGAAGTTCGAGTATACACTCTGTAACCTGATACAGAGAAGACTGCCAGTAAAAACAGAATGGTGCAGTGGGATTAAATATCAACCCAGCGAAAACTGCCATAGTACCTTTTACTAACAAAAGAAGCCTACCAAATCTCCGAACTATGAGAATTAATGGCAAGGAAATTACCTTGAAAGGAGAAGTTAACTACCTAGGACTCGCACAAGATTCAAGCTTCTCTGGAGAAGACATGCAGAGGAAACTAAAAACAAAGCAAAGTGCGCCCTCATGGTATGTAGGAACCTGACACGGAAAAGCTGGGATTGCAACCCATAATTCTTCGCTGTATGTAAGCCATGATGGTGAGACCCATCCTCACCTATGGTGCAATAGCATGGGCTGAAAGAACCAAGCTAACCACAATGAGGAATATGCTAACAAAGGTGTAGAGACTGACCCGCGTATGCATCACAGATGCCATGAGGACCCACCCTACAGCAGCACTAGAAGTGATTTTGGACCTAACACCCTTAAACCTTGTCATAGAGAGAGTAGCTAAGAGAACTTCGCTGTGCATTGCTAAAGAGGGGAGAGGTTTAGGTAAAACTATCAGCAGCAGTGAGAAGGAGGATATTGCAAAGCACACCCCTTGCATCGATCTACCAAGAGACTATATAGTAAAAAGGTAAAACTTCGAAAAACACTTCGAAATTAAGCTTAGTACTAAGAAAGAGTGGGATAGCGAGATAACATCGCAAGTCAAGAGACCACAGATCATGGTATACGGATGGCTCCAAAACATTGAAAGAGTATAGGTGCAGGGGTGAACGGGCCAAGAACCAAGCGCTTTGAACCTATGGGGACAACACTCAGTATCCTCCAAGCGGAAATCCTAGCAGTACAGCTGTGTGCACAATTCAACTTGGACCGGAAATACAAAGGTCAGGATATAATTGTGATGTCAGACAGCCAAGAAGCAATTAAAGCATTGGTTTCCTGTGAGATATCATCGAGAATAACATGGGAATACCTTAAAAAACTCAATGAACTAGGCAAGAATAACACTGCTACTATACTCTGGGTCCCAGCACACAAAGGAATACAAGGTAACGAAGAAGCCGATGGCTTAGCGCGACGGGGTGCAGCCATAAAATTTATAGGACCAGAACCATTCTGCGGATTGGGCTCATCTATACTATTATATAATAGACTTCTCACGTATCTGCGACGACGCTAAACTTAAAAACTACTGAACCGGTTTTGGTAATTCTTTCACTAATATAAAGCTACATGTTTAACTTAAATCTTGCATCCTTTATTTTTAAAAACCACTTTTAAGAGTTATTAAAATTTAAATTCAAGTAGCCAAAAAACCAATATAAAAATCATTGCTGCACTAACCCTACGGTCCATAACCACCTGGACGAACGTGAGTCCATAACCAGGCTACCCGGGTACCATAGTGAAGTTTTTTCGTTTATATTCAAATAAAATAATATATATATGCACAGATTATTAGAAACGCTTAATTTTTACATCTCAACTGTACAAATTTCATGTTTGTAAGATAAAATTGGTTTCTATGGGCATTTTCTACCTAAAAGGCACACAAAAGTAAACAGAAACTGGTTTTATGTTTCTGTTTGTGTTTTTAGGTAGCAAATGTTGTGTTTGTATTTTTTGTGTTTTTTTGTTTGTGTTTTTAGGTGGCAAATGTTCAGCTACGGTAGAAAAAGAATACATTTTAATGATTTCGTCAGTATAAGTTGAACAATGAAGTTGAAGAAAAATGAACCGCAAAATAGAGTATTTAACTGAAAGACAATATATGCGTTTGAGTGAAGAAGCCAAAAGCAGATATATTGAGTCTATACTTGAGAATATGACTGTGGATGACGACGCTTTAGAGCCAATTGTGGAAGAAGGAGAGGTATTTACGGGAGAAGTGCAAGACTCAGAAAGTGAAGACAATGACAACGAAATTCCAGCCGCTATTGACACGCCAATGCAAATTGAGCAAGATATATTTGAAGATGAAAGTGACAGCGAAACTGATATGGTTGAAGAAAATGCACCAACATCAAGCACAACAGAAAGTATGATTGCACGTGATGGTACTCAATGGCAACCAACACCACCTGTTTGTCAACAAATAAGGAGTCACAACATCGTAAGAACTCGCAGTGGTCCATTACAAATGACGGAAAGTATGACTGGTATGCAATGCTTCAAGAGTTATTTTGCAATAGAAATGGTCGATATAATCGTGCGTCATACCAACAAAAAAGCCAATTCAACTCATGATGCCTACAATGCAGCAAACCCAACAAAGCGTCAATTGAAGTGGAAGGATACGACAGTGGCAGAAATATACGCATTCATTGGAATGCTGATAATGGCAGGCGCAAATCATTCCAATGATGAAAATGCAAGGGGCTTATGGACGTAATTGTCTCATACTCTATTTCGTGCAACAATGGGATTAAACCGCTTCTGGGATCTTATTCGTTTTATACGTTTTGATGACGCGAGAACAAGAAACGAGAGGCAGCGCACAGACAAAGCTGCTCCAATACGAGATATTTGGATAATGTTGAACGCCAATATCGCAAAATATTATGTGCCTACAGAAAAGGGAGTATACCACACAGAGACACACAAAAAGGTGGCCTTTGTCGTTTTTGTACAATATACTCGATGTAAGTGCTTTCGCGGCATACACTATATTTTATGATAATAACAGAACTGTTCCATATCAAACAACACGGAGAAAACGCTTTTTGCGTAAACTTGCTGGAGATTTGTGTGCGCCAATAATAGAAGAAAGAGTAGCTAATCGCCAAGTAACGCGCCATTTTTCCACCAAATCAGCAATTGAGAGCTTTTTGGGAAGACCAGTGTAGACGGTAACCTATACCGAGCAACCATCTACTTCTACGGCTGCTTCTACTGATGGCAGGAAGCCAATAACAGGATGCTGCTATTTGTGCGCTTCTTTGCCAGACAACAGGAGAAGAAAGTCTGCAACGTTTGCAAGCAACCAATTTGCGATCAACATACTCAAACAATATCAAAATGTTTTCCATGTTTCAACATTGACTCAACATAAGACATCAAATATTAGAAATAAGTTAAAATGAATAAAATATAAATAATTTAACTAAAAAAAAATTACAGTTCATTTTTTACGCATCAATAAACATTTTGAAACAAAATAAAAATAAAACAAACGTTTTTTCTTTGAAATATTAGGTAATTTGCACTAAGGTACCCCGGTACCCTGGTCATGGACCCATGTATGCAAAAACATTAAACTCATTTTTTAGTTAATATATTTAACCAAATTTGATAAACTTTTTTCTAGTCTCTAAGTTTAGCCGAAATCTCTGATGATCCGGAGTTTCATATTGATATCTTCAATAATAAAGGAACAGCAGCACTTTAAAGTTCAAAAAAGTACCCGGTTACCCGGTTATGGACCGTAGGATTAAATTGTTAGACACACACATAATATAATTATTACAAAGTAGTAACAAAAGAAAATCAAAACGAGAGCGTACTAAAGTTGCTGATGCAAAATGTAGATACCAAAAATGTTTTGTGTCACACAAAGAAAATAAATAATGAAATTTCATGTAAGTTTGAAAATATAAAAAGCTGTTATTGAACGCTCGTTTTGTTTTCTTTTGTTTGACGTTCGTTGACCGCAGCTTGTGAGAAAATAGGTAGTCGTCAAGGCTACCTGATAAATAATTTAAAAATGGACACATAAGCAGCATTAAGCTTTATCTCTCTTTTCCTCTGCTATAGTGTTTCTCATTGCTTCTATTGCGGTGTCGGGTAGCTTTGCACATTTATACTCTCCCGAGGCTAAAATCGAGTCGGAGCAAATGCTCACTTTTTATGCATTCCAGCCACAGTGTTTATTAATTTTCATTTAACTATGGTATGGTGGCGGTTAAGGTTGATTAATATAGGTTAAGTCACTTGAGAGAAGCTCGGTCGCACTGTCAGAATGGATGAAAGGAAATCAAGAAAAAAAAATTGAATCTGTACAATTTTTAGCTAACAGCTACTTTGACAGTTCGAACAAAGGCGAAAAAAGAGAGCTCTTTTCTCAAGTGACTTAATCTATATTAATCAACCTTGGTGGTGGTCATATGATCCCCGATCACGCCATTTTTACGCTCTTTTTTTGTTTGATGAGCTCAGTGATCAATGTATGTTATGCTCACGGTCATATGATCACTGAAAAACTGGTACACTTTTTGCTACTTTTAGTACTTTATAAATGGATAAGTGTTGCTATTAAGCTGGTTTTATTACTGCTTTCATACTAAAAGTGTATTATTTTCATACTAAAACACAAATGTTGTGAATAATTTCACAACGCAACACTGTTTTGATTCCGTGATTTGGTATGGACAGCCGAATCATTTGGTGACCATGATGGTCAAAATTTATTCCCTCGTTCACTTTTTCCAAATTCCCATTTACAAAGTAACAACAACAATGCATGACCGTGACGTGCCCATGACGGCCACCATAACATAGGCATTTGCAAATGTTTTGAAGGGAATTGCTAGAACTCTGTTATAAGCATAAATTATGTTTTGTAGCCTTGCCAGCTAACTTTTCCTGACTTGAGATTGTATTAGTTTATCTATCTATACTATCTATCTACACTATTAAAAGCTTTGTGACACTGCACGGATGTTTGACAATTACGCGAGAACCACTGAACCGATTTAGATGATATGGGTACCAAACGATTTTTTATTTCAAAGAAATCGTGATAAGCTCTTAATATTTTGCCACTCCTACTTTTCACGTCTATAATATGCTAAAAATGCTATATTTCAGACGGTTTTGGCCGTACAATACTAAAATTTGGTAATTTTATTTGTATGGTTACTTTCGGCAGCTGTACTAGAAATGAGTTTTCACGCCCCCTTTAACCTCCCAAAAATCCATGAAAATGTTACATTTCAAACGGATTTGGTCGTTTAAATTGGCTCAAATGATTCATTTGAAATCAGTCATTCAAAAGTGCTTATATTGGTTTTTTTGTAAAGTATCTCATTTCGTTTGACATCTGCTTCTTTTTTTTCGTTTTTACTGGTTGATATTGATGATAATACACGTGTAAAAAATGAATTGTTGTTTAAAGTTTTCCTTTGTTTTTAGTGTGTTCGGTGTTTTTTTTAAATATTCTCCATTGAATGCGTTCGAAATAGTTTGTATTAAGTTTAAAGAACGTATCCAATCTCATTAATTTGTTTTAAATGAAATGACTTCGTTTCTCATTAAGCTGAATGGGCTGAAATGAGTCATTTGACCCAATGTTAACATAGTATAAGATTAAAATTTGATAATGTAGTTTGTAGTATTTGAAATTTTTTCACAGAATTTTTTTTTTAAGCTGTAGAACATTACATAGAAAAAATATAATATTTTGAAAAAACAAAGTTTTATACAAAAAATAATAGGGTGTGGTAGCCCATGATTGTTAATGATAGAAACTGTTGATTGAATTTTGTGTCAAAATTAAGCAATTTTTCCAGATAGATGATATGTTCTATGAAAGAATGGGGAAAATAGAAATTGAAAAAAATTGCCAAAAAAATAACTTTTGGCTTTTTTTTTTGAGCACCAATTTAATATTTTAAAGGTTTTGTGAAAACAATTTAAAACATTGAATTGGTGTAGTAACGGTTAATTTTTTCTCATTTCTCCAAATTCACTTAATTGACTTTTCAGGCAGAGATGTTTGCTTGCAAATTAAAAAACTAAATTTCAATCGGTTTTTTCTCATTCTAATTCCAAAAAAAAAAATGTGTTATATTGAGAAAATCTGTAGTTTTCAAGATATCGCAATAATGTTTATGCCATAATAACGCAAATGTTTCTCAATATACTAAACATACGTACAAAATATTTTCGAAAAATTTTTCGTTTACCGTTATTTTTATTAATTAACGGCTTTTCATGAAAAAATTGGTTGTACTGAGAAAATCTACAGTTTTCGAGATATAGCCAAAAGTGTGATGTCATAATAATGGAAATTTTTCAAAACTTAAGAAGAATGTATTCATATTCAGAATCGAATGCTATGTTCACACTGAGAGCTAAATGCGCGTTTACGAAATCCACATACAAGAACGGCCCTTTACTCGTTGTGGGAGTAACAGGGACAAATATACATAGTAAATGCTCTAAATGCGCATTTAGCTCGCAGTGTGAACATAGTATAAGTTAAAAAAAATTATATTTTTGAATTACAAATTTAAAAATTTATTTGCCAATATTTTTTATCATCCTGTTATGCAGGACTTATTAAAAAATCAAAATACAGAAAAAGCCAAGCAGCTTTATGTCACCATAACAATTACTGTATGAAGGTAATTCAAATAAAATAAAGCAATTTTTTAATATATATATTGGGGTGGGCGATTTGAATATCTTAATGGGCGCTTCGCGTTTCTGATTCTTGGGATTGTACTAAGCAAAAAAGTCCACTAGACCATACGTCTACGGTGAAAATCGAACTTCCAGATTTTGACTTGTAGTTTTTTCTCAGACTTTTGTCACGTTTTTTTTTAATATTTTGGCCTATAACAGCCAAACCATTGAGATTTTTTCTTAGTATTGGATCGAAAATCTCAATGGTCCAAAAAAAAAATCCAAAAAATATCCAAAAAAAAAAAAACGTGACAAAAGTCTGAGAAAAAACTGCAAGTCAAAATCTGAAAGCTCGATTTTCACCGTAGACGTATGGCCTAGTGGACTTTTTTGCTCAGTACTATCCCAAGAATCAGAATCACCCCAATCTAGTATATATACCATTTTTTAATTATTAAACAAACACAAATGTTTTTATATTTTACATTTGAAGATAAAACAAAATACTTTAATTTTAAGATTTAAAATTTTTACATGGTATTTAATATTTTTGGTGTGGCGGCCGTAGCCTAGTGGGTAGAGTGCGTGGCCCCTAAGCTAAAAAACTGCGGCAAATTTTATATGCAAATGAGCTTATTTTCCATTATTTTCCATTTCCATTAGCAATGATTGCAATTAGATCGTGAATTACCCTATTATTTTGATATAAACAGATGATATTGCATTCGAAAACGTTTTTTTTTATTCTTTAATTCTTATTGACTGTATTTAATTTCTAGGGGGCTGTTGCCCCACTTTTCCCCTCTGTTTACACCCATGGACACAGCTGATAAAGTGCGGACATAAGTGTAGCTACATCAATGTAACCTTATCAGCGAATAAGGTGCAAATTTAAAAAAATAGTGGTAAAAGCTTCTTCAAATGTCTCAAATTGAAACAACATTTTTCTCTTCGTTCATCTTTGAATTTAATTTTATTTTTAACAAATTTTTTAAATAAAAACATTTTTGAAAATCAATCAATTACACTAACAGCCCTGTTCTGACAACTTGACAATAGTCAACTAGTTTTTTTATTATTTCTATGTGTTTATTGTAATTTTTTTAATGCAAAACAATATTTGAAGCTCAAAAATAATAAATTTAAAAAATTTTGTTTTTTTAGCTTTAAATTTTGTTTTGAAATAAAAAAAAAAAATACAAAAAACACATAGAAATATTAAAAATACTGATTGACTATTGTCACGTTGCCAGAACAGGGCTGTACATATAAATAAACAAAAATAATAAGAACACCATGTGTATTAATTTAAATTAGGCATTTACAAATATAAACAGTGAATTATTTTTAAATATATGTATTATAATAAATAAACAACAAAATAATATTATGCAATGTCATAAATATAATTGTAGCAATTTCATACTTTTATTTTAACAATATGTCTTATTGTTTTAAATATCTATATTTATATTTATATATTTTTTATACAACAAAATATGTAATCTTTATTTTAACTAATATCTTTTGAAAATATATATAATTTTTGAATACTATGTTATACATTTTGAAGCTATGCAGGGTGTTACCACAATTTATTAAACACACATATTTACATACATATATGCTGATGCAAACTCTATTTATCGACATTCTTGGACACCCGTCATATTTATTCTACTAGCTAATTGGCGAACTTTATTTGAAGCCGTTTCTTTAAACTTATTGTTTGAACACTTGTGTTTCATTTGTATTTGTTGTGATCTGCAATTAATTGAGTACAATTTGAATTTTATTAAAAAAGTAACAATATTTACTGTAGGCATTAACGGAATAATTGTTCTTGAATGCATAACTAGACTATAGCCCATCAGTAGTTTAACAATTTAACTTTTCAACAAGAATTTACTTATAATATATATAATTTATAATTGATACAAGAGAATCGCTGCTTTAGATACAATGGAAGTTATAAGTAGAAGTTATAATATAAGTCTGTAATTTGTACAGTAAATGTTAGTTTAACCATTGTAGAAACAGGGAGCGAAAAAGAGACAGACTGATTAATTTAAAGCATAATAAGTTTCTTTAACATTTTATGTGTCATATTATTAATATTTTGTAGCATATGTTACGTGAAGGAAAGGTGCTTTAAATGAGGTGCCGTTATTTTAAACTTTGAAATATATATAAATGTATGTATTTTTATATAGGTGGTAGGGTGCTTATATTGTGTGAGGTTGAGAAATGTTATGGCCTTATTTTGTAAAACTCACGCGTTTTTTGGTCTGGCAGTAAACCTCTCTCTCGCTAACTGAAATTTTCCTTTAAAATATATTGCCAGCTAAAATAATCTAACGCAAGTGACTGCATTTGTTTTAAAAAATAAGGCCAATAGTCAAATTCCAAAGTTTAGTGTATAGAAATCGAAATTCAATTCAAATTAAGTGCTATTATTTGTATTGCTGCTTAATCCATGGTTTTAAAGTGTAAAGGTCTTAAAGATTAGCGGTATTTTGTGTTGAATGATATAATATATTGCTTATGTATACAACTTTTAGTTTAATCACGTTAGTTTTGAAAGGAGTTTTTTAATTGAAAGAAACATTTTTCAGAGTAAAACAAATAAAAAGATGAGGGTTATTTATGCATACACTAGTCATGAAAAGTTTGCATAATTTTTTCCTTAAAAAATAACTTATTTCTTTTAGTGTATGCATGCTAAAAAATTTCTGTGGTTTCATAATAAACAATTTGCGATCATGCAAAAGAATTTTCTAAAAAATTGATGGATTGAGAGCACAAAATGTGGGGCGACATTTTTATACCGTATGTATATAACAGTACAAATAACAAACTTCTTAGAGCATTTATCTCACTTTATACACCATGTTTTGGTGCATAAAAAGTACGCTTTTAAGTGTAAAAAGTTCATAAGAAAATGTTATGGTGTAAAAAAAAAAACTATAATATAAAGCTTTGATATTACTCTAGCATTTTTGGTGTTTTTATGCTTAAAAAAAACTAGTTTCAGTGTGAAATGAACGCTAACATTATCTAACTAAATATTTTAAAATAAAATTTACTGAATTTCTGCACTCATTTTACTAAAATAACCATCTGAGTATATTCCTTAAGAATTGTTATTTGGAACTGTATGATGCACAAGTTGACTTTTTTTATAGATTGACTAACTGAAATCATAACAGATAACTCTTATGAAAGCAAAATTGTATGAACACATGCATTTTGGATCGCTACATAAAATTATTTTAATTGACTGATCTCACAAGGCGGTAACCCAAATGTGTTTCGGTAGCCACTATATATTTCTGATGTGTTATGTAGTTCACCAAATAATACGCATTCTTGGACATTTTAATCCTTAACGATTATCGTTTTCGAGTCCGTTATGAGTCTGAGAATACGATTTTAAGCCGTTAAGATTAATTAAAAAATATCGAAGCCTTCTTGAACTGCCTAATATATAAGATAATTTCCAATAATTGATATTGATATATGGGCCCATATGAATAAAAAGTAGTATCTTCAGTAATTTGTAGCAACTATCAAAAAGTAAGGAAAGTGCTACAAAACTTCGAAGTGCTTGGATTCGGTGCGAATAAAAATGTTGTTCGAAATTATATGAATACTAACTTCGAAAGTAGCATTTACTACAAAAATGTGATATATGTTTGTCGCAGCAGGTAAATTTTAATAGGGCTATTCATGATTTAGTGCACTTACCAGTGCAGTTGAGGACTAAAGCAAATGTATACTTGTGCACATAGAAAATTTTGACAACTTTGAAAACGTGATAGTGGCGTGTTCATGAAAACCTAACTGCACAACTGCAAAAGCCCTCCAGTCCTCAACTGCACAGGCAAGTGCAGTGAATCGTGAATACCCCTAATAAAGTGAATCTGAAGTGCGCCTTAAAATTTTCAATGGCCGATTGCCATGTTTGTAGTTTGCTTTCAACTTCAACAAATCTTATTTTCACCTGCCCAAAAAAATTCAATGAATTTAATTTATATAGATAATTTACTGCAAACTTGTAGTATGCCATTTTGCTTACTACTTAAAATCAGTAGCAAACACTACCAATCCGGCTAATTTGTAGCTAGTTCGAAACAGCTGATTCTTGTAGTGTATTAAAGAGCACTTTATTCATATAAACTAACTACTTTTGAAGTATTTTTATTTTGCATTGTAGTAAAGTCGAATGTGCTACTTTTATTCATACGAGCCATGATGTTAACTGCAGTATAAAATTCAAATAAACCAATACAATCCAATAGTTTGTTACAAAAAAACCCTTTCTTAGATTTAAAACAGATCCATAAATTTTTTTATACAAAATTATATGAAAAGACTTGGAATTTTCATATAAAAATTTTGATTTTTTTTTTAAATTCAATTGACGCATTTTTATCACGAAAAAAGTTTTTTTATTAAAAATAATATTTTCATATAAAAAATTCGGCTTAGTTATGAGTTCGAAACAAACCATACCAAATTATATGAAAAGACTTATAATTTTTATAAGTCTTTTATTTAATTCTTTCATCTAATCTTACCACTTTACTCCAAAAGTATTGATCTACTTTTTATGAAAAAAGTTTAAAAAAATCATATTTGTGCTACAATTTTATTTAAGGGCATTTTTTTATAACTATTTTTAATAAAAGTATTAAGTTATTTAAGAAATAATCCTAGCTGCCACGTATTGCTTATTCGTTTTCTTTTCACAGGTTTGTGTTGCGAGAGCTTAAATCAGTGGCCATCACCCTGAGCTCTTAAGAGCTCTTTCGTTTCACACGCAACTCTCTCTCGCTCTCTTGCGCTCTCTCTCTTACGCTCTCTCGCTCAATCACGATTGAGACAGCAACGAGAGCGCTTTTTATGGCACTCCACGCGAAAAATTTTATGTATGAATATGGCAAATGAAATTGTGTATGAAAAATATTTTATGATTTCAAACCAAGAATGATAGAATACAAAGATTGCGCCGAAGACAAGAAAATGTGTACAACAAAATTGTCGTTGTGCGCATGTACGTCATAATATCAATGCTGTTTTGGAAAGCGTTCACTTTGCATACGATTTCTACACAGAAATGAAAATTGCATACATTTTAGTTTGTATAATTAAAATAAAAGAATTAAGAAGCAATTTATTGGAACGAGAAGAAGGTAAATTTATTAAGTACTCCTTTGCAAACTTTATTTTTACTAATATTTTATTACAGCCAGTAAGCAGCTAAGTAAAAAAAAATTTGTTTGAGAAACCAACTTCAGTTAGCATTATTTTTCGACTTGGATTTTATAAAAATGTTCATTACGAGTTTAATTGATGTACTTTAAACATTCCCAGATATTTTATTTCCATTAATTTACCTGTGAATTGAAAAGACAAATAAATGATAGTTCCAAGTTTTTAAAAAATGAAACAAATTTTGTTAAGTTAAGATATTTTTGTATTTTTGTTTTCGTTTTTGTGCTTTTTCTACAATTTCTTGGTTTAATTTTTGTATTTATTGCAAACATCAGGTTTTTGAAAAATATTTGTTTGCTATTGTTACCACAATTAGCAACTGCACACTTAATTTTTTAAATTTTAAGTTAAAAACTCGCAAATGTACATCGATATAAACACAATTAAATAAAACACAACCGATCGCAGTACGTTTCTCAAAGATATAAAATATTGTGACGTAGTCAACTGAACAGATGGTTGTCAAACTCGATTAGCAGAAGTAACGGACCTGCGCAAAGCGTAATCTCTTATTCTATCATTCTTGATTTCAAACGCTTTTCAAAGAATGCAATCCGTTTTATGTTATGTTTCATTAAAAGGAACGAAGAAAAGTTATTGAAAAGACATTATGAATAGTCTCCTAAGGATGTTCAGGAATTATATGATGTAGAAATGCAAAGACTTTGTAAAGATAAAAAGCAATTTCTTTTGCATAAAGTAAGGAATTGGATTTCTGAAATGGTTGAAAGCAATGCCAAAAACAAACAAAATAAATTGAAAGTCATATGTTAGTTAATAAGTTTGAAATGCTTGAATTTCAATGGATTTTTTTTTAATGCACACAATTTTATCTGCTCACCAACACACGCTTATTTTTATTTTTGACAGGCACTGGTTTAAATAAAATCCATGTTGCTCTCTACTACTCTCTTTCTTCCTCAGCTAGCACAGCGCAACAAAAAACCGATGAGCCTCAAGCAACGCAAAAATTGGATACATATAAATGCAGAGCGGCGCTCCAAAACAAAAAAAAAAAAGCAAAACCAAGGTTCATTTATAAGGTTGTGGCACTTGAAAGAAATGCACTCTTTTTCCGCCTTTGCTCGAACTGTCACTGTGCTTTTCTTTGTTCTAAGCATTCATTTTCTTTTCATCCATTCTGACAGTTCGACTGAGCTCGCTCTCAAGTGCCACAACCTTATAAATGAGCCTTGAGCAAAACAACAGAAATGAAGACATTTTTTTTCTTTGAAATGTATTGTCTTAAGGAAATTGATAAAAACAGTGACAACATTTTTTTTTATTATATTGACATATTTTTAGCAGCTAAGAATAAAAGAATTGCTTTTATGAAAATCAAATATTTTCATCATGGTAGAACTACAGAAGGTATATTCATTTCGGAGAGACAGACTTCCAAAACTCTCAAGAATAATTTGACCGCTCATAGATTATTATAATTGTTTAATTAGGTTTATAATTTAATTGCAAAGGTTTCTCAAGAAATTTTAACACATCAGTCAAGTTACCAACTGCCGACTCCGCTGAAAGCGGCCATTGATTTCCTCTTGTTCTCATTCGCAAAAAAATGATTTTGACAATTTTGGATATGTGAAAGAGAACGCAGTCCGAAATGCATCTACCTTCTCTAGTTCTGCCATTTAATTTTCCATAGAATTTATTTTTAGAGTATGAAGACTATAGCACAAAAAAAATTTTATAGTGGCAACTGAAACAAAGATATTTTTGCTCAATTTACCGCCTTGTGTTTAAAAAAACACCCAGTTTTTCAATATGTTACTCATAACCAGGGCTTGGATTTTGATGACCTAAAAAACTGCAAAAAATGGCCTAAAAGAAATGACAAAAATTACGGAAAAACTGCAGAAAATTACCTAAAAACTGATAAAAAATACCTAAAAAACGAAAGCAATTACATAAAAAATAAAACAAAATAACATCGAGGTCTAAAAACAAAGCAACTCCTCTTTCGAGAGGTAATGTTTTTGATTGAAGGGACTATTGTTAAATGAATATGCTAAAAATTTGCATTTTTACTTTTTTTAGTACGAAAAAAACGAAAAAATTCTTTTAAAACTACACTAAAATCTCCTCAAAAACCGAAAGATGCTGTAAAAATTAAAAATGCCCAAAAATGACTTAAACAACGCTAAAAATGACCAAAAAAATGCCGTTAATCTAGTAAAAATTATCTGAAAACTAAAACCGATAAAAAACGATGAAAAATTACTAAAAAATGACCTAAAAACTTTTCATATTGGAATTTAGAAAACATAAATGGACGTTCTAAATAACCAGGCAATGTCTTAGGAGCAGCAGAAAAATATGAAATTTCATCGAAATCCTAGCCCTGCTCATAACACAGGCTTACTTAGGCTTACTTACAGACTTATTTCGGGCCAGTAAAGTTCTGGAGATATAGGCAAGCATGTGAAAATTGGAACTTTTTATTTTAATTCGACCATATCTTTTTAACTCATCCACCAATTTTATTCGCCTTTAAAAGTTTTGAATAAGCAATATTTGGCCTAACCATTTCTATTCAATTAAATTTTTATTCTTTGTAGTTTCGAAAATATTAACCTTATAGTTAACAAATTTTTCAAAATTTTACACTATATTCATATTTGCAACCCTGCAACTTTTCAAACTTTCCATGTAATTCCAAAAACTTTGTTTTTGTCAGATGGACAATGTCTGGAAATTTAGTAAGCATTTTACGTTTTGCCAATGCCATTGATAGCTTACAGTAAAGACATTGGCGTTGGAAGCGGGGGGAAAGGGGGACAGTCGCCCCCCACTTTTTTAGCTAGATAAACAATTTAAAAGGAAAACTTCAAAAGTTATTCAAAATATCAGTTTTTTTTAAAACGATAATATTTTTGTATTATATATTTTCCTCTTCTTTCTCTCTTCTTCATAAGCATGCTTGCGGATAACCATTTTCTTTCTCTGTGTTTGCAAAAAGATAGAACAAAATGTAGAGTTTCTACTGCAAACCCACCACTTTAGTTTAAAAGCACCCTTAAGTATGTAGCTAAATGCTTGTTCATTTTGCAACTCCGGTAAGAAAAAATTTGATATGTTCTTAGGGGCTTTCCATATTGGACGACATGTTGTACGATAAGTTAGATGGAAAACTAATGGGACTATTTGATTGAGCGTTCGAACGATCCAACTTGTAAAGAAACATCATTAATTGCAAGCTCTCAAGCAGAACACATCCGGCTAATAGCTAAGCAACTTTTAGATGCCTTAACAATTGAGCAGTAATTTTACATAGTTGTACAATATTGTACAATCGGCAGAAAAAAACCAAAAATTTCGACTATCGTTTTAGCTTACTCATGGTACTACATGTTGTATAATCTGCCATGTTGGTCCAATGTTTTGGACCATGCGAAAGCCCCTACTGTGAATTAGCTGATGAAAATTCACCTCGACGCTTTGAAGAAACATCAAATCCGGTTCCTTCAGTACAGTTGCCATTATATGATCGGCTACGAAAAGATTATTTCGAAATTTTAGATCTTCCCTCAAATGAGATAACGGCTAGATTCGATTAAACAGGTTGATATTTTACTTTTTTTTATTTTTGCATGTTTACACCAGCTTCACTCAACCGACTCACTTTGATTTAACATTCGGTGAGTCGGTTGAGTGAAGCTAGTGTAAACTGGCACTTTGTAAATCTTATTGTACATTTAAACAGATCTTGACACTCTGGAATCGTTGGAAAATATTGTAATCGAAGCCTTCAACGGAAAAGTGCCTTCTGAACAAAATCTAAAAACAAAACTAGATCTTTATGCAGATGACTTTTTTGCAGATGAAATTGCTGATGCAATTGCCTGGCCAAACACCTTGAAATTGTAGTGGCATTGTATCCCAATTTGCGATAAATTCGGATACTGTAAAAGAACTATTAAATGAAGTTGAAAAACTTATTGCTTTGCTTTTGACTGTGCCTTCATCAGAAGCTTCATCTAAGCGTTCTTTTAGTGCACTAAGACGACTTAAAACGTATCTTCGAGCAACTATGACACAGAAACGACTCACTCATGCGGCACTTATACACATTCACAAAGATAAAACCGAAGAATTGAATTCGATGGAGGTGGTGAAAGAGTTTGTTTCTCGCAAGGACAGAAAGAAACATTTTGGAATAATTTAAATTGATATAACTTTTTGTACCTTATTGCATTTAAGCCATGTAAAGATATACCTAGTCTTGCTTTATAAAAGCAACCATTATTTCTTATATTTTCATATTACCATATGAAAGATCCTTTAAAGAATGATCTCTAATATTAAAATTGGAAGAACTTTTAAAAATAATGAAATTTTAATATTTTTTATATTTTTTTATTTTAAACTAAAATAAAAAATTTGTTTATTCACATTCATGTTTCTTTGAAGAAATTTTGGTGAACTTTTTTTTTGCACCACCATTTGTACTGCCCCCCCATTTGTTCTGCCCCCCCAGATGAAATTAGCTTCCGACGCGCTTGAGTAAAGACGATTGAAATCGGCCGATGCGTTAAAAAGATTATGGTCCAATAAACAGACAAAGAAACATTTTTCACATTTTTGCCCATATCTCCAAAACTTCATCTGATAGCAAAAAACGGACTACGGATTTGAACTCAACGCTTGCGAAAATAAATATGGAACCATTTTGTCTTCTCTGGTCCAAAAGTGGACCGTTACTTGTAAGCGTGTGTTAATGTTGAATTTTATATGTATACTTTTTTAAAAAAAATTCCAAACTTCAAAACTGATTCTTGTGTCACATCCGATCCCTTGCCAGTTCCGTTCTAACGGTTTATACGTTTATGCAAAAATATACCTCTTATTTTCTAAGCTATTCGTAGCATTTGCCTAAATACAACTACTCCTAAATTATATTCTACTTAAGTACTCAACTTTGAGAGAGATTCATGGAATTAGTGGTTGTTGTATTGTTATTATTAAGAGTGCTGTTGGTAATGTTGATGTGTTGGTGGTGACTCAATTGAATTCCGATTTCTGGAGGTGGCCTCAAGTTTAAAGGCATTAATGGGTTATAGTCCCCCGCTGAGCTTAGGCAGAAGGTAGTATTTGAAGCATTATAAGCGGTGGTAGTTGTTGTTGTGGTGGTAGTTGTACCAATACCAGTTGTGGAACTAGTACCAATTGAGTTTAAGAAAGTTGTATAACTGCTAATGGCTGTTGTTGTAGTAGTCATTGGCGTTGCAATATTTGTAGTAATTGTTAGTGGCATGTTAGTAATGTGTCCAGGCCCAGCTAGAGATGTGTTCAATTGCATCAGCATATTTTCTGAACTTCTTAAATGAAATTCGGTGCTATTGCAATCGGTTACCGTTGATGGTAATCGTGCAAGATATGAATTTGGATAAGCACTAGAATTACCTGTTGACATGGTGGCCGCAGTACCAAATGTGTTGGTGGTGGTTGTGGTTGTAGTGTTTGCATCACTGCTGTAGCTGGTCAAGTAATTTGTACCACTGCCGATTAAACCAAATCCATCTCCACCTGCACCCAAACCCGCGCTTATACTTCGCACTGGAGTGAGTGGTGAGTTTCCGTTGGATTTTGGGCTATAGGCCGAAGTGGTCGTCATTGGCAGATCTAAATTTCTTTGCACAGCTACCGAAGGGGACACTAGCGGAGATCTACTGGGTGGACGTGAGAGTGATTTTTCGATTTGTTTTTCGGTCAAAAGACGATCGTAAAATGTCGAAGTTACAGTAGTGTGACGTATTTCTAACTTTCCCGGATTATAGACAGGTGATTTGGCGTGTGTAAGGGAAGCGGAGTCATAGCCAAGTAGATTGTGTGATGTCTGACGATAGGGTGACACGGGTTTATCCAAATCCAAACGCTTGCTACTACTTGTCGCCGTGGATGTGTGACTTAGTGTTGTTTCTGTTGTTGTGTTGTTTTGGTGGGGTGCCGCTTTGTACGTTGTCATCGTCTCCCTCGATCCATACGGCGACCTCAACGGAGATCTAGATACCGAGCGTGAATCTGATCTTGCTTTATCATCAATCATTTTGTATGTATCTAGTTCGTTATCTACTTTATAAAACTTAGTTAAACTACTTCTACTTAACGATTCGTTAGAATCATCTAAATAATATTTTGGCAAGAGATTAACACGTGTTCTTACCCTACTCTCGAACTCTTCTCGTTCCTCGTCGAAACGATGGCGACGTGGTGAGATTTCACGGCGCAGCTCGCGTGTTGAACGATGGTGTAAGGGGCTGGCAGCATGCAATGGGCTCGTCGATCGTATGGATTCGGCTGAGCCCATTGAGCGACTGAGATAATCTGTAGGCCTCTGGCTGTGATCTGAGATGCGTATGGAGGGGGCATATTCGCCAGATCTACGCTTGTAAGTGAGATCCTCGAGTGATGCCTTCTTGCTAGGACTTGCGAAGTAGACCGATTCGGTGAAGAGGGAGTCGATGTAGCGCTGACATTTCTCCTTTCGGTATGGCTTCTCCTCGCAAAGTGAATCTATGGACTTGATGGTGTTCTTAATGGAGTTCAAGCGATCATTGATATTGTCATCGGTGCGTAGTGGTACACCAGTATGTGTGCCAGTGCGACGCAATGGCGATGTTTCCTAAATAAATGAAAACTGCAGCGATAAGAGAATGGGCGTGGCTTCAACAAACTTACCCTCATTAATCTCGGTCCCATCACTTCAAGGCCCTTAGCAAATGCTCTGGGTTCACTGACACTGCCGCTGCTGGAATCTGCAAGAGTCTTCTTAAGAATATGATGGAGCATCTTAGAATTGTCTTCAATAATTTCAAGTACACTATCACTAGTGCCCACCATTTTGACAGCATCTTGATGATGATGATGATCACGATATTCCTTTGCAGACCGTGTTCTATGTTCGTCTTCAGCTTCTCGGAAACGTATCATTTTCGGACTTGTTGATCTGCAGGTCACTTCATCGCGTTCGTAATCTATGTCATGGTCTTTGAGTGCTGACTTCGGCAGCGTAGCGGCTCTTTTCGGACTCTGTTCTCTGGATTTTGCCGCCTTAAATTCTTCAAAGGATAATGATGGTGATATGACATCTCTCAGTTTCTGATTAAATTCTTTGTAATTTTTTTGCATTTTGAAGTCGAACTTTTGGTCTTCTTCTAATGCCCGCATGCGGGCTTCCAGCTCCTGCTCTGTGGGTAGCTCTTTTTTCGTTGGTGACACTACCATAGTTTCCAAGCTATGTATGGGCGTTTTGGGTCTTCGCTCTTCTAACAGCTTCTCGCGCATAATATCATCTATGGTTGGCGAAGACGAACGTTGTCGTGCCTTTTTGGGTGGTGATGTCGTCTGACATCTTCCATCAAGAACTCGCATTCTATGTTCCAGCTCACCTGTTGTTGGTATATCACTTTCGACGGGACTTGGGTCCAACAACATTTCCAAAGGATGTATGGCCTGTGCTTTTAAAGCAGATTTTTTCTTAAACTTGCCGTCAAGATTTTCTTTTGATTTAGAACGCACTAGATCAAGTACACGGTAGCGGTATTCTAGGTCATCTGTTGTTTGCAAACGTTCGTCATCGTGTTTTTGGCAACTCGGTGAGGAATATGTGGCGCGTTTGTTGGATCGTGATGGCGACGGTGATGTATATGGACTTCGCTCTCGTGTCCGAGTGGGTGAGGTATATGGAGTTTTTTCTTGGGCTCGAGTTGGCGAAGTATAGGGCGTCTTTAACTTTCCCCGCCCTGGTGAAGTATGTGGGGTAGTAACTCTGCTGCTCTTGGGTGATTTTGAAGGTGTTGTGGTCACCACTAGGTCGTCATCAGGCAGCTTTCCTTCACAAAGTTCCAAATATTTGGAGAGATCCTTTTCGTGCGAGAGCGAATACTGCAGTTTTATTTTACGCTCGATTTCGTTCAAACGCTGTTCGACATCGATCTTTTCAACATCTTCCAGCAGCCTTATTTGACGTTCGAGAGATCTATAACGCGCTTCTAGTTCTTTTGTGGATGGTAAATAGACGGTGCTTCGTTTGAGATGTCGCTTCACTGGATCGGGACCCCAATCGTACTCATCCTTTTCATTTTTATCAACTTTTGCAGGTTTTTCGTCCTTGTTGGCACTTGTAAATTCTTGGATTTCCTTGGAGAGATTTACTAAAGCCTCAGATTGTTCTTGCGATTGGGTAGGTTGAGTTACATTCGCTTGAGGTACAGAGTCTGCTCTTATGAGCTTTCCACCTTCTGATTTTACTAGATTTCTGTTGCTGAGTTGAATTTCGAGAGCTTGAAGTAGACCTTCTAGCTCCTCGGTGTTGGCTCTAGTAAGTCGGCGCACCTTATTGCCTGAAGGCTCACTGTCCAGAGGTAGCACCAAGTTCTTATTATTTGATTCATTGGACTCAGCAGTGGTTGTATTGCTGGCGGAATCCTTGGGCTCTGCTTTAGACTCAGCGGATTGAACATTATTATCGGTTGTCTTGGGAGTGTCAGTAGCTTGAAGTGCTGTGGGTTTCTTAATTTTTTCTTCTTCTTTAGCTGTTTTTACCTCGTTCGTTGTCTTGTTATTAACAGTCACTTCAGACGTGGCTTCAACTGTTGTTGATTTTTGCTTCAGTTGCTTCTTTGCTGCCTTTGAGTCTGTCTCTACATGCTCTAAACTATTTTCGTTAAGGTTCTTTGTCTCTTGTTGATTTGAGCTGGGTATTTCCAGCCCTTGGTTTTTGTCTTCAGTTGGTTTTGATTTCGTTGAAGTCTCTGGTAACTTTGAATCTGGTGTTAATTGATTTTTTGAAGGCTCTTCAATAGCTGAGCTTCGTTGATTATCCTCATCTATGATTACTATCTCAGCTGATTCTTTTTTTGGTTCGAATTTGGGTTTTTCCTTAGCTGTTACTATCTCAGATGATTCTTTTTTTGGTTCGAACTTTGGTTTTTCCTTAGCTGTTACCGATTCATCTTTCTCGGCTTGCATCTCTTCGGTTTTCTTTTCAATCAATACCTCTGTTTGATCTGCCTTCGAAAAAGATTCATTTTTGTCCACTACCACTTTTGTGTCATTTTGGTTTTTTAATAATTTTCCTTCAAGCGCTTCTAAGCGTTTTACTAGCACCTCAGCTTTAGGTGAGACAATTTGTTTTCGTTTTTCTTCGCTTTCCTTGTTAATATGCATTTTTATATTAATGCTTATGTTAATCGGTTTAGCTGACTCTGTTTCTTCAATCTCACCATAGTGCGTATAGCGAACGAGTTCCATGCCAGTGCGGATATCTGGCTCTGCAGCAATAAGGTTAGGCCTCGCCGTTAAAACATTTGCTCCAACGTTATGCTCATCACGCTCCTTCGACTTTTGACGCATGGCTTCCACTAACTTGAGGCTATTCTCGCTCAGCTGTTTTTCCAGAGCTATTACCCGATTCTCCAAATCACTTCCTTGACGTTGTGCTTGCGCCGAAGTGCTAGGCGCATCGTGTGAAGCGTCTTTCAATCCCACGAAATGAGTCCTCGATGCAACTTCGGAATCACTTGCAGAGCGCTGCTTAACATATTTCAAGCTTAGTTGTTGTTCCAAGAAATATACACGATTTTCTAGATCAGCTCTTGAAGGTAAATCAGAAAAACGACGAACCATCTTATGTGGCTGCATTTGCCGAGGTTCGTAGTTTTTCATTCTCATTGAAGCGGTGGTTGCATGTGTTTCCGAGGTCTCATCGGCCATTTTCGCGTGTTGATGTGGAGGAGTTTTGCGATTAGGATTTACATCGCTTGGCTTGAGGTTCGTATCATTAGGAATCATTTTACTTTGCAGTTCTCGAACTAGAGCTTTTTGGTGGTTTTGTATTTTGGGAGGAACAGGTGGAGGAGGTTCATTGGTGGCTGGCATGGGCGGTGGTACTGGGATAGTCTCATGATTATTGGATTCTTTCTGTGAAGATGCTAGTGCTTCTGAAAGTTTATTTACGTCGGTTTTATTGCCTTTACTTTTAGTTACAACGGATACATCTGTTGGTTCGTTGGATTCGTGTATATTTTCAGTTGTTGAACTCATTTTTCGTTTCAGTTTTTCATAACGTTTCTCCAGTTCCTCTGTGGTTGGTGGTTCAGATGCACGTCGTTTAACAACTTCTTTACTCGTTATTAAAGCCACGCTTTGTGGTGATATTTTCTCGAAAACATCATCCTCTTCAATTTGGCTCGCTGGTTGTTCCTCTGTTTTTATGTCTATTATTTCTTCGAGCACCTCTTTTTCTATTCTTTCTAAAGCTTCTTCGACGGTCTCTGATCGCAATAGAGTTTTCTTCTTATCGCTAGATTCAGCAAATGTTTTGGTACTCATACGTCTCTTGAGTGCTTCATAACGGGTCTCAAGATCTTCCGTAGTTGGAGGCTCTGAAGCTCTTCTCTTCGATATGCCCGAAATCTGTTCGCTCGGTAGGATTTCTTGATTACTGTCTGATATTTCTGTCTGTTTTGAGTCGCTGTATTTTTCTTCTTCTTGACTGAATGTTTCATTGACAACTTTGGATTTGGTTTGGAAGGACTTTATCGCCTGTTTTTTCGATTCGTTCAAATTTCTCGATTCCTCTTCGATTTCACCCTTCCGCGTTGTACTTATTGAAACAGTTGTCGTTCCTTTAGAGTCAAAAATCTGCTCATTGATTGCTTTGACTTTCTCGTGAAAGTTTTTTGTTGATTTGGATTGCTGGGTAACGTCTTCTAAAATTTCTCTAGTATCTGATTTGGTATTTTCTTCAGATTTCTTTGCTTCAGTTTTTTTCTTATCAGTCAGTTTATTTGTTGCACTCAAAGTTTTCTAAAAAGCTTCAAAGCGTTTATCAAGCTCCTCTGTTGAAGGTGGCTGTTTGGTATTTGAGTTATTCACTACATCCTTAACAATATCCTTTTCTGCAACAATTTTGCTCATATGTTGTTTAGTTTCTTTTCGCGGCTCAACTTTGGCTATAACTTTCTGATGACCTTCAGTTGAGTCTTTCAAAGTGTTTTCGGCTCTGTGCGTTCCTTCATCAGGTGGCTCCTTCTTATTTTTGTTTGGACTATTCTTCGATATGCTAATTTTTCTTTCGAGAGCATTGAAGCGATCTTCTAATTCGGCTGTTGAAGGAATTTTTGACAGGCGAGACTTTGAGTCTGTTTCTTTACTTACGGCTTTCGTTGAGTTTGTTGAGTCCATTTCTGCTTTAGTTTGTGTGTCGCTACTTTTGGGCTGAAATTTCTGAGTATTCTTGTCTTTCGGACCGTTTTCTTCACTCTCTGATGCTCCAGATGTTTTTTTTAGTTCGATAGCATCTTTTGAGTTGATGCTTTGGGAACTCATCTGTTTTTCCAAGGCACTAAAACGGTTCTCTAAGTCTTGGGTAGATGGTATGTTTGAACGAGTGGATTTTTCCGGTTCAGTATCTGACATGGATTTTGTTACATTTTGTATTGAACATACTGTGAGTTTGTGCTCTTTTGTTTCAGATATATTGGCTATCTCTTTAAGCTCAACGGATGAAGATCTTTGAACCGATTCAGTTCTTGGATCTGTTTTCGAAAAGCTCTTTGTTGCCAAATCTACGGTTTCCAGCATTTCATTTTGCAAATCAATATGTTTCAAACTGTGCTGAGGTTCTTCATTTATCTTGTGTTTCTCTGTATTTTCGATATTTGTCTCATTTAATGCTTCGTTGGCCTCATGGGAGTCTTTTGGCTTAATACTGCTGTGAAGACTTTCTAAGCTTTCTAAACTTGCAATTGTTGGATCCACTGAATGACTTAGATTTTCCCAATGATTATCTGAATTGGTTTCCAGATTATCTATTTTGATATTCTCAACTATATGAGTCTGATTCTCTGAACATGTATCTGTCCCTAAAATTTCTGTTGGGAATTCTTGAACTGTGTTTGAAAGACCTATCCTATCAATTAGACAATAACTACTTGATGAATCGTCTTGGAGTTCTGGTGCTATGGGATCACGTCTAGAAGCATCACTTTTATCAGAACATTCAATACTTTGGTTTTTTTTTATTTTCTTGGAGCTTTCAGTGTCAACGGCGTTGCCAATCAGTTCACTTTCATCTCTTTGCTTAAAATTTCTCTCAAGAGCACTGAATCTATCTTCCAAGTCTGCCGTTGTAGGTATATTTGATCGTTTCACCCTCGCCACGTCTTCATTAAGTCTCTCGACCGAACTATTTTCTGATTCTTGAGTGTCTTTTTCTTTTGAAATATCCAGCGGAGTGTCTTCTAAGCTTTTTTTACTTTCACTAAATTGTTTCTCCAGCCTATTATAACGATCTTCCAAGTCGGCTGTGGAAGGTATAAAAGGCATTTTTTCACCCTCAAGTAATTCATTCAAGTCAGTCTTTTGTTCAGTTGGAACTTTCTCGTTTTTATTGACTCTCTCTTTGATCTCATCAAAGTGATTTCTATCAAGCCGCTGATAGGTATCTGCAGTTTCTATAGTATATGATCGTGCTATAGTTAAACGTCGAGGATCTCTACGTTTTTTGCTTGATTCACTTAGCGAAAATTTTCTCTGAAAAGTTTTTCTATTTTCATTTTTAATTTTTATCAAATCGGAGTTTTCAACACCAAATGATCGCGTTATTCTTATATCGTTGGATAAATCATGCTCTTTTTGCTTGTTGAAAGAAGCTGATACCTCGTTAGTAGCCTCCGCTATAAAGGCTACTGAAGACTTTTCGGAATAGTCGTCAAGTAGCTCCATACGTATTTGTTCTTGAACCTTTCGTTTAATGTTGATATCATCTAATTCGGTATCCACGCTTACAGTTTCACATCCTTCAATATCTGCCCTCTCCAGCATTACTACTGGCTTAGGCTCTGATTCCGGTTGTTTTTGTGTTTTGTTTTGAGTGGGTGAAGCTGCAGCAATTGGCTCTTCGTCATTGCTTTCATAGGCATTACGTACGCTGTCTTCCTCACTAAGTGAGTAGAAAAGGTCCAATTTGTTGGGCCTTTCCACACTGTTGACGCGCTCAAAGTACTCATTTGTGACACCATCATCACTGACATCAAACTTGTTTGCCTCTTCGCCATCGCCGCTACCAAGTGAGTTAGTTGAATCCAGAAATAGTGGTTTAGGTGTTGGCATTGGACTGATAGCAGAGCTGGTCAAATACTTAGATATATCTGGCAATGGCGAGAGTTGACTCATGCTTGTTATAACAGGCAGTTCCAATACATCGGTTGTCACGTGTAAGGGCACAAGCTTGGTTGTTGCCAAATCACCCGCAATGGGTGAATATTTTGTGCCCATCCAATCCAAATCATCGGGTAACTTGTAACCCAATCGATCGCTTTCAGTAGCGCTGTCTTCCTCCTCTTTCATTGGGACGTCATCGTAAAGACGCCGTTTAAGGGATCTCTCATCACCACTGTGCATAGGTGACTCGGACGTCATTAGCATGAAGGGTATTTCATCGTTGGATGGTGCCCATGATTTTGGTCTTCTTCGTTCTTTGCTTGATTCTCTACTGTCTGCAGATTGTCTTAGCTTTGAGGACAACTCTTTTTGCTTACGCGAAGACTTAGAACGTTTTTTTGGACTGTTCTCCACCGAAGACGATCCATGAGTCTTGTCTGCAGATGTAGCAACATCATCTTCATCACAGAGACTAGTATCCGTGCTTGAACCTTCACTATCATCGCTTTCTTCGCTGTATGAAGATGAATCACTCTTGCCTAAGCGAGTTCGTAGCTTACGTGGTTGTGAATTCTCCGAACCGTCACAAGATATAGAGCGATCAGCTTTTATCTCTTTCCAGGTCAGACTGTCTCTGCGCCGTTTGGTGAGATCGGTGTCACGCCAATGCAGCGTCTCGCCACGTCTGAGTTGTTTCTCCGGTGGCCTGGTAGGTGTTTGTAAGATTGCTGGAAGCGATGGCTTGCGTGCTGGCGGTATGGCACCTGTCGGCGGTCCTATACGTCTACCTTTGTTCATCACAATGGCAGAGCGTCCCATAAGCAGATGATTGACAGGAAGTGAAGGATTAGTGCTGGTGCTACCCGAACCTTGACGTGACGCTGTGGAACAGGCTGTGGTAAGTATGATGTGTGCTTGCTTTTGTCTCTCTCGCAGACGATCGTACTGTTTCTTTAGCAGTGATATATCAAGAGCTATGCGATCTTTGTTCTCAAGTTGCATGGGTTTATTGTTTGTAGTTTGTCCAGCTGAGCCGCGTCTTCCCCAAGGGATGCCCCAGACAGTTGCTACAGCCAGTCGAGACTCCTCATCGGACTCTGGTTCTTCATCGTCATAATATAGTCTGAAAATAAACGAACAAGGTTCGAATTTTTTTCAAATAAATATGGTAAATATCATGAAAAATTACTGTAATCCTTGTTTATGCCTGAGTGGCGCAATGTTGTAGAGATGTTTATCCCGTAGACGCTGTATATCCGGTATGGGACCGAGCTGCACTACTTTTTCAATCAAACCATTTGAATCGATTAGATGACCATTCAAAAGTTCACTGGAAAAGGAACCCATTTTGCAGTAGAAATCATCTGCTGTGCGGGCGCTTAGTATACGTCTGAAATTTTTCAAAAATATTGGTTAGACTATGATTGTAGAAAGGGGAGCCTCATGTAAAATTGCAATTTTTGTTACTTAAAAAATTCGTTTACTATCAGTTGAATGTATTCTCAAAGTTTTCCAAACAAACTAAAGTCTGAAAGCCCCTGAGAAGTTACCAAAATTACCGAAAATAAGACTAGCGTAAGTACACTCAGAAAAAAAAATATTTTTTTTAATCTATGGCCTGAGTCATTCTTTGAAATTTATGCATTGACTATTTTTTTACAAAAACTAGTTGGAAATGTTTAAGAAATAATTATAAAATAGTAAAAAGTAGTAATTTAATTATTATCGATGTGGAATCTGCACAAAACTGTACAATAACTTTATTGGTAAGTTTTAATTTATTGAAACTATTGCGATTTAAGCTTAAATTCAATTGAAAAGTTATTTTAGTACTGGGTTTCGATTGAAAAAAGATTAAACTCTTAAACAACAACGAATTAAAAGAAATTGTGGGCAGATACAGAAAGTCATATGGGTTGTATGCCAATTAAAGGCAAGTTTGTTGGAATGGAAAAAATCACGGGTATCTCTACTTTAACATAATTTAGTTTTAATATACCAGATTATGTATATTTACTGGGATTTCAAACACATTCAATTGCTAGTGGTTCCACAGCCAGTGGAAGCATTAATTCGTTTCAGAAAAATCGACGAAACTCCGGCAGGAATAAAGTTCCTTACGCTCTTATTTAATTCCGAATGTAATTTTCCATTTTATTTTTTTTATTATTTTGTAATTCATATAATTTTTTCAAGGCAAATAATGTAAATGAACAATCAAATCTAAAAGTTGAATTTAATATTTTAGAAAAAAAGTACACAGTAAAAAATATGAGGATAAATTTTATACTATTTGGTGTACATATAAATCCAAACCAAAAATGTTTTAAAATTTATACTATCAAATCTTATAAAGTTTTCCAGACCATTTTGCTCGTCAGACCAATCGAAATCACTATATTTTTAAATTTCCCAATTTCGGTGAATTTTTTACTTTCGAACCAGAATATATTTTGATTTGCACATGATATCCATATAAAATTTTTAGATTATATTTATTTTATTATTTTTATAATATTGAGTGGTATAAAATTTATAAATTATTTGGAATAAAAAAGTTTATACCACGCAAATGTTATAAAAAGGATAAAATTTACGCTCAAAAGGATCAAATTTTTTACTGTGTATTTATTTATTGAAAATTAAAAAGTAAAATTTTTATGAGAGATGAAAACAGGAAGTTACCATTGCCATCGATGATTGTTTTATGACGCAAAAAGGCGTTGAGCATTGAACATTCATCATGTTCCTCGTTGGAGTTTGAATTGATTAAAAAGTTGGATTGAAAACTGGACTTACTCAAGAGAAGAAACAAAAGAAAAAACACATTTCTAGGGTCCACCCTAGTGTCAAAAAACTTTTTGAAATTCTTTTATTAGATTCGAAATCACTGACCACTTTATGCTGCCAGCACATATTCAAAGAGTATAAAACAAAAAACAGATTTCAGGGTCCACCCTAGTGTCAAAAAAACTTTTGTAAACTTTAACATCAGGTTCGAAATTACAAAAAGTATAAAATAAAAAACACATTTTTAGGGTCCACCCTAGTGTAAAAATATATTTATTTTTTTAAAGATCATAAAACCAAGGCATGCGCCTTATACAAACTAGGTTTGGTCTTTAACCTGAAAGGAAAGGGATAGATTTATTTAGAGGAATTGCTTTTAACCGAGGCTAGTGTTATGCCTTAACCTCGGCAATCGTTTTCAGTCCTTAGTTGTTCCTGTCCTTTAATTCCACATTTTCCACAATTTAGATGTGGATTTTTAGTTTTCCATAATTCTAAAATGTAGGAAAGAATAAAGAAAGTGAAAAGAATCCGAACCCGGATTCGAACCAGGGACCTCTGGGTTGATAGTCTAGCGCACTCTCCACTAGCCTACAATGGCCGATGATTTGATGTTAAAATTCTAACATCAAATTTGAAATCAGCGATTAGCGCATCTACAAAGAGTATAATACAAAAATCCACATACTTAGGGTCCACTCTAGTGGCAAAAAACTTTTGTAAATTTTAACATCAGGTTAGAAATCAGCGACTCCTTATATTGTTATCTCATATACAAAGAGTATAAAAAAAAAAACATTTTTAGGGTCCACCCGTGTGTAAAAACTATTTTTTAAAATTCTAACATAAGATTCGAAATCAGCGATCAGCGCATCTGCAAAGACTATAAAACAAATATACACATATTTAAGCTCCACCATAGTGTTTAAAACATTGATTCTCAAACGCGCACAAATTTGCAGATAAGCCTTTGTGCTTTCACACGTATATACATCTCAAGCATACAAAAAATCACCCCTGTATCAACTATCGACAGTTTACTATCGAATGATTTCAACTATCGAACAATTCGTTTAAATATTTCGTTCATTCATTTACTTTCAAAAACTAGTAGTAGTTAAAAACATGCAAGTAGTGCATGAATGATTTAAACTACCGAATAATTCACTCATTCATTCGAATTCAAAAATAGTAACTAGTACAAAGAACTATCGTATGATTTTTACTATCGAATAAATTATTCGTTCAAGTTTGCATCAGGGTTGATATTTTTGGTACAATTGTACTTTTTTGGTACAATTTTAAAGTATTTCTACTTTCCTACTACCAAAGCGTTTTCGGTACATTTTATTTTACTCAATAATTTTTTACTATATACTGAATTTAGAGCAAACAGAATTAAAAGAATTAAAACATTTATCTATTTCTAAATTTTGGCACTCTGTAAAAAATACAAAAATTGAATTTAAAGAGTCGTTTTTCTCAAATATATATAAAATGTCTCAAGGAATTCTTTCAATTTGTCATTCGTCAGTAAATGTTAAAAGACTAATTTCTATTCAAAATTTAATAAAAACGAAATGGAGAAAAAGAAAACAGGTTGCGCAAATTTCTTCTTTAACCTTTAGTCTGTACCATGGTGCCCCAGACAATCTTAAAATATTCATTAAAGTTACCATTCGAAAGATTGAACTTCAGCTATACACTTGTTAATTTCCATATTGATATGTGTATGCATATGAGATATTAACTCAATATCGGGTGCATTTTTTTAAATGACCAAATTTAATACGAACGAAAGAAGTAATGAAGAAGATGAAGAAGAAGGTGGAGGATTGCTTGAAGACAATGCAGGACCATCCACAGATTAACCATGAACGAAAGTATCGCGGCGCAAATCGATAATAATCAATAATTTTTTGTTTTCATTTTTTCATTTGGTTCCATTTTATTTTTATAGATTTTATTGATCTCATTTTATTAATATTATAAGACCATTTGTGCTCCTTTTTGTGATTATAAAAATTTTTGTGATTACTTAAAAACAAATAAAAACTTGAGTAATTTTTGCTTATAATGTTTATGAACTGAATGGTTTAAAACACATTCTCTTTAATTTAAATAAGAAAAAAATTTATTCCATACTTTCTTTTTTCATTTAGTACAATTTTTCTAATTTTGTATACCGAAATGAAAAAGAAATTTATCATCCCTGGTTTGCATTTGAAAAAAAGCACGAGTTCAACTACGAAACGAAAGCAACACACTTTCAGTAGCTGTCCAGACTTCATGCTAGCGAGTTGTGGTTGCTTGCTGTTCCGTTTTGTTTTTGAATGCGTGATCTAAATAAGGTGAAAAAATAACGGCAATTGATTCATTTCTTGTTGGGACTTATATTTTTTTAAACTCTTATTTTTGTGACAAAAAATAAAATGTATTAAATAATTTTCAATTCTTATTTATCCAAGAGTTGTTGAACATAAATTTTAAAGAGTAATTTTTGGGTTTATAATAAAAAAAAAATAAATTTACTTTACTACATTTATGACACTTTATGTGTTTAATTTACGTTATACACTTCAATAAAAAAAAAGAAAAGAAATAACTTATTTTATTTTCCAGTAAAAATGCATTTTGTGGGATTTTTTTTTGTTTTGTGGGATTTTTTTGTTTTGAAGTTTTTTTTTCAGTTAAAATATGTAAAATCGTCTTAACCCATCTATATGATTTTCGCAACGAATTCATTAAGATTTCGGTTACTTTGGTTTGGTGGGAAGTTCTTTCACTTTTGACATAATTACATGCATTGGATCTTAAAATTGATTTGTGATTGGCTGGTTATCGAAGTACGAGTATCGAACGTCAAACCCTATCGAAATGTTCGTTGTCCGTCGAATTTTCAGTCGATTAGAACTTTACTTTTGATGCGGTGCATGCTGAGCAATAATTGTTAAAATGATTAGAATTTCGTGATTGTGTTTTGCTTTTTAAAGACTAAAAACTAGTTTGGAACTCTTTTTGTAAACTTTATACAGGTTTAAGGTGGATTAAACAAATATTTTTTATTGAATATTATTACTAAAAGACTAATTAAAACACATGCGATGAAATATACTAGTTCATTTTAATTTTTTGTTTCATTTTTGACAAATTGTTATGTCTGTATTATTACTGTGGTAATTTTTCGTGGTTTTTTTAAATGCAAATGGGATTTTTCGTGGTTTTTTTATTTGCGTGGGATTTTCGTGGCTATTTTAAATGTCCGTGGGATTTTTTGTGGTTTTTTTTAATACAAATGGGATTTATCGTGGTTTTTTAAATAGAACTGGGATTTTTCGTGGTTTTTTTATTTGCGTGGGATTTTCGTGGTTATTTTAAATGTCCGTGGGATTTTTTGTGGTTTTTTTTTAATTGCGATGGGATTTTTTTTTTCAATTTTATACCATGGTAATTTTTGTGGTTATTAATTTTTGTTATTGTGGGAAAAAGGTTTTTTTCGTGGGAATTTGAGCACTGGACACTCTGTATTTGTATTTTTGTTTTGTTTGTATAGAAATTTGAATATTTCGATAAATTTTCATAAGATAAAAATAAATTACTTACAAAACAAAAGGTAAAAAAACGCCAAATTAATATTCAATTAATAAAAATTAATGCAAAATATCCTAAGCACGAGCACTTTTCACTATTATTGATACTTTCTTATCGTTCACCGACAAACAAACGCGAACTTGTCCTTTCCCTCCAGGAAAAATCGGAAGGCTTCCATCTTAAAGTGATAAAAAAACATTCCCCACCGTATCTTTTGAAAGCTTAAGGGTAGTTTTGTATTTATATTGTTTCCCCACCGCATATTTTGGAAGCTTAAGGGTAGTTTTGTATATATATTGTTTCCAAACCGCTTCTTTAAGAATGCATGTGGAAACTTTTATTTATTGTCAAGCAATGACAATAGAAAATATTAATATCATTGTTTTCTAGCCACTTATTGTAGAATTCGATAGTCTAGTGGTAGCCCGCTCGGCTCTCGCTTAGGGGTCCCGGGTTCGAATCCTGGCCGAATCCATTTTCATAACAAGGGAGAGGAATGTTTCCAATTCACTTTTGAGGACAGCGGAGAGAAATGTTTCCACATGACTTTTTAACACAGCGGGGAGGAATGTTTCCCTCTAATGACATGCTATGTTAAAAAAGCAATGGAGTGTGCAACAAAGGGGAATGCTTCCTACATTCCATGGAATGTTTCCTGGTAACATCCGGGAATGCTCACATTTCTTGGTGGATCCATATCGATCGGTTTTTTGACAGTTACATAAATTTGTTTTGTTTGCACAACAAAAGCAATAAGCAGCAGTAAGCTGAAGCAAAGTGAATTCAGCGAACAACAACAACAAAAAAATATATGGAAATATTTTTTCAACTAACACATAAACTAAATAGAATTTCGAAATTTTGGCTTCGTTAGGAAGTAATTTTAGAGGCGTAGGAACAGTTTAGAAAAACAATTTTTAAATCGGTCAACCCATTTAGAAGTTATGCTCTGTCCAACATTTTTCAAACAAGCTGTTCTATGGGAGCTTGCTCGCTTTGCTTGCTCGCTCCAAAAAAACAGGATTTTAAGCCCGTTACACAGGACGCAGGACTTTGCTAGAAAAAAATAGGAGTTTAATCCGAGATACAGGACGGATGGGAGCCTTACCATACAATTACTTTATTTCTCTCCCTGCTGATAAGATGCATTTTTATTTCGTTTAAAATTTATTAACGCGGAACTCTGGAACCAGCGGAAAATATCCTAACTATAGAAATCGATTCGTTAAAGCAAAACAGCAAATACATAAATTTTATGCAACCTGAAAGATTTTACCAACAATCACTTTGCACTCTCTAAAACGCGCCTTAATGGCATCATTGTGTCTCCTAGGAAGAAACAACTTCTACCTTACCTAATCTCAATATTGCATATGGTGTGGCACACTTAAATTTCAACATGTTTGCATTTAGTGTAAACATTTATTTCTTGCTATACTCTATCTCTCTTCATGCCATAGCAAGAGTATCATTAGGGAAACATTTACATCCACTTTCATAGTCGACATGCTTAAATGCTTGAACTATTTTCAGCATGATAATAACCTTGAGCTATTCGCAACTCAAGCAAGCAAACAAAACTTTAATTAAAAATAATCCGAAACCACAACTACTACTCACTCTTCTAGCAAACTCCACAAAACTAATGCCGTGCGCAGTAGAACATCACTGCCCTCGATTAGCACAAGGTCCCAGACTCGCAGCACACAAGTCATGGGCAGACACGTGCAGAACATGGTGAGGAACCATTGCATCGTAAAGACATTCGTCAGTGGTGGCTCGTAGGCATTCTCGATGGGACCTTGTAACTTTTGCAGATGCTTTGCCAAACGTGGCAACTTGGATGTCATTAGTTCACGAAAGACACCCATATCCGCTTGCAAGCCACCCATCGAACCACAAAAGTAGCCTGGTGGCAAGACGCCTTCGACTAGGTATATCATAACCTTCATTGATTCGGCTTCCTCCTTGTCCATAACTTGCAATATTAAAGCACCGAGCATATTGAAACCCTGCAGGATACAAAAAAAAGCAATGAGTTATTCAATCAAAGCAAGCAAACATATAAATTCATACAGAATGCACAACAAAAAATCGTATTCCACCTACCTGACAATAGCCAACTTCCGGATTATAGCGTGCATAGCCCAAGAGTATGCGTTTTAATTTTGCCTGATTTATAGTGCCAGCCGGACCAGTGCACAGATTCGAGCCAGTGCGATGCAAGTCCTGCAAATGACAAAAATATGCATCATGGGTTGCAATGACAGTCAGTCACACTAACCAACCTTGACAATTTGAATGCCCAACTCTTCATCATCTTCACGCCATTTCTCGCAGAAGCATTTCTCCTCCTCCTTGACCCAGTCCAAGTTTTTCGATTTCAAGTATTTATCCGCCAATGAGAGCCAAAGCTGAAATTACAAAAATATATTCAATTAAGTCGCAGAAGGAATACACGCAGGAAGGATGTCTTTTAAAAAATGCAATTTCCGGCTGTGCAGTTTGAATGAGCCAGTACCTTGCGACGAAACTCAGGTGGCATGCCTCCCGGCAAGCGTGCGACTAACTTCATGGCATGCAACCACTGCTTATAGTCGGATGTGGCATCATCGGCCGTTTCGGTTGGCTCCTCGTCACTCTTGGCGGAAGTTCTGTGTTGTTGGCTGTGCATTGTGGGCGATGTGACGGCGGAAGTAGCTTTTGTTGGCGGTGGCGATAGACTAAAACGCATCTTCGGATGAGCGTCGTCTGCGAACGAGCCAAGAAAGCAATGAGGAAAATGGTTTGATTAATAAAATGCTGCATAGCTTTAGGCGCATATTATAAATTCTTTTTTAAAGCTTTAACTTTTTTTTTCTGAGTGAGACTTACAATATCCGTGCAGTATGCAAACTTTTTATAGAAAATTTTAGCATATTACAGGTAAAAAAGATTTTTTGAGAAAAAAAGAAAAAAAAATTGATTACAAGTAAATTTTTTTTAGAAACAAAGTTAATCGTTTATTTGAAAGATCGTTAGATTATTAATTCGTAACTGTCTGCAATGTTCTGCTGGGAACGGAACGGAACCATAAAACGAAAACAAACGTAATGACGACTTTCCAATACGTCAAAAAATCAAATATATATTCAATTTTGGTATTACATATAATTAAGATCTCAGTGTTCCGCACAAAACATTTAAGCCAGGCTAAGAAGTTGTTGACCATAATTGTGAAACTTAGATAAGATGAAGCTGTATGGTGTGCAGACGCTAGTGTTGTGAACATGAGAAAGCGTTCTTATTGCATAATGAAGGTGTCTTGCAACCAACTTGAGACGGTGAAATTGGAACACATACCTGTTGAGTGTGCTAGTAAAAAGGTTAAATGTGGAACTTTTGTTGATTTTCAGATCCAAAGAGCTCTAAGAGTCTAAAGTGCTGTGGATGAACAACGGAACGTAAAGCTGACATATTTTTTTCGAAATAAAAAAGTTATCAAGAAGCAACATCATAAAAATGGATTGAAAAACATGAATACAAATTCTCAGTTTGGAAGGTTGCAGAGCAAAAATCAAATTTAATAAGAGCGAAAATAAAAATGTTCGTTATTTCAATTATAATTTTGAGGATTTTTTAATTGCTTATTTTTATTTATTTAATTTAATGTGCAAATACAAGGGCGTCCGCAGGATTTTTTCTAAAGGGCAGAAAGGCATAAAGGGCAGAAAGGCATAAAGGAGTCTAGAATGCACATAAACAAACTGTAAACTATATAATTTTATTTCTGAGATTTTTGGTACTACTTTTGTTATCATTATACGCCGGTTGACACACGCTTTTACACATAAGAAAATTATATTTATTTCAAAGATGGGGTAAATTTCTTTCTCGTATCATGCCCGAAACATTTTCGAATTTAATTTTTTTTTCATGTAACTTAAAACATTTTTTCTTAACAAATATTCTTAGCAAATAAGTAAATTAAATAATGTGAGTTCTCCTTTATCCCTAAATAAAATCGCATTAATTACTATTTAGCCCCCAAGTTTTCCTCTTTTCAAATAAGAATACAAAATTTTTTTTTATGTTGATTTTATATGATTTAAATACAAATTCTAAATGTTTGATAGTTTAAATCATACTTGATTTTAAATACAAATTCTAGTTGATTGATAGTTTAAAATCGTTTATTGAGCTTTAGGTCAAAAATTAGAACAATTAATTGTACTAACGAATCTTTGCAAAGAAACAACAACAACAACAACCAAGTTTTTATTCAATATGAAAAGGAAAAAAATCACTAGCTGATTTTATTGCAATTTCGGCCGTGCTAAAGGCTTCATCACAAATCTTTAGGGGTATTCACGGATTGTTGCGAATTGCAAGAGTGTAAAAATGCAAGATAATTTGCGCACTAACGCGTGAACATCAATATTGTAACTTCATTATGCAATAAAATTAAATGTTGAATGAACAGTAACTATATTGCCACCTTATTTCAAAATCATAAAAAGTTATTAAAATTTACGTACAAACATAACCTTTTTAAAGTTTTACCCAGGTGACAACTACGTTCGAAAACAACCAAAACATGAATCATATGTATAGCATCACTGCTTGTGCGTTCTCGCATTTGGTTTGAGCAGTGCGTAATTCAAGAAGAGTTGCAAAATTGCTTCCAATGTGTTTGTGGTTGGAATGATGCGAAAGTTCGCAATCATGCATTTTCACATCGTCGCAACTGCGTTTTGCATCAACCCGTGAATACCCCTTTTGTGATACCCGTGCAAGCGTGCACTAGCGCACTGCACCACAGAGGCGATGAGATTTGAAGTGTCAATTTCTCAGTTTTTCTCCCATTTCACATGTTCACATTTGCTGTTATATTTTTACTTTACTTTAGTCTTTATGCTTATGTTTTTATATGGAGTCCAACAGTCTGCTGGAAGTCTTCCACAAACAAAGCATGGTTACTGAAGTTGTTTTTAGAATTTTGCTGATATGTTTTCAGCTGTTTCTGTTTGGTCGTGCTCCACCATTTGATTAAAGTGTTTTTCTAAATGACCTTGTTATTTATTATGTTGATTTAATATGATTTAAATACAAATTCTAAATGTTTGATAGTTTAAATTATACCTGATTTTAAATAAAAATTCTAGTTTGACAGTTTAAAATCGTTTATTGAGCTTAAGGTCAAAGTTAGAACAATTTATTGTACTAAAGAATCTTTCCAAACAAACTACAACAACCAAGTTTTTATTCAATATTTCAATAATTTTTTTTTTAAAAATGAATTCAAATCATCCAGCAAGATTTTTAAAACATTCTTTCCAGTTTTTGAGGCCTATAACTCATAAATTATCCTGAAAATTATCAGATTTGGATTTAATATATACACTCAAAAATATTTGTGTGTAAATATTACTAATAACTGCGTCCATTCTACGAATTTTATTCGTAGTTTTCAGCCACGAATAGGATTCGTAGAATCAACGTATATTATTAGTACATATTACGAACATTTTATTCGTATTCCAAAAAAAAATTCTGTCTGATCTGGTGTTTGAACCTCGGCTCTTTAGTTTACGGGCCAAGCACTCTACAAGTAGGCTACAGTCACTTTACAATCATACAGTTCCTTATGTTCGGTAGATGTTCGACAAACAAGGCTGAACGATTTCAGTTTTAAATTTTTTAGACTCTACTAATAATTCGTACATTCTACTAATAATTTGTACGGACAGCTTACGAATGAATTGTTTCTACTAATATTATTTTACATTCGTAAATAGTACGAAAGCATTAGTAAATACTACGAATGTAATGAAGTATTTACGAAATATATATATATGTAGTATGTTTACTATTTTTAATTGAACAATATTATTTATTAATAAATGCGTCTTTATAGAAAATTGGGTCAAACTTTAATAAACAATAACATTATTTCAGCAAATAAAGTGATATATTACGATTTCAATTCATTAGTATTCTACTCGTACTATTTTTTTGTCTCAATATTACATCAGTCTTTACTTACTAATTTTTATAATATTTTTTTTTTGTAACTTTTTTTAAAATTCTTTTTCAATAACTCACTAACTACCGGTATTTTCATTGCATGTAATTAACTTGCATTAACTTTTCGCATTTTTAGTGTTTTTTCTTGAATGTTTTGTTAAATTGCAAGGATTGAAATAAGCATCATTACGAATACTTTTGCCTTGTGATCTTTTAGACTAATTTGCAAGCATGTTTTTTGTCGGCGTCTTAGAGCCCGAACAGAACCAAAAACACATGCAAGTTAACGAAGCCGTCCAAAATGAAATCGCTGAGCAAGAGTCGTAGCGACTTATCGCTAGAGTAAAATTGAATAGAATCTATTCTAGTTTTTCTCTAACGACCGGCGATTTCCTCTCTGAGTACAATTAGTGGTGCCATATTTTGCAAACAATTGGGTATGTTCAAAGACAATTTCATAGTTTTTGCTATGTTCTCACGTTTCTTTTTTGTTTCTGTTTCACTTACAGAACAACGAAAACATGGCTCCTAACAAAACTATGCTATATAAAAGCAACCCTGCATCGTCAGTCGCAATCGCTTTCATTCTGGACGGGTTCTGTGTGTCTGGCGACCAGAGAGGATCGCCGGTAGTAACGACTTTTGATTCTGTTCGGGCTCTTACTGATGGTGAGGTTGGTGGCATGGATTGGTGAGAGACAGCGCACAACTGGTGCAACAGCTGAAGTGAAGAATATATGGATTTATTAACAAACAATATTATCTAATTAAATAATAATTAAATTATGCCTTCATTATACATAATTTTTACACACTAATAAGTTTTCCAATCCGTGATCTCGGACTTTTTCCAGTCCCGACAATCCCAGGATTATAAGGCCTAAAATCCCGGAATTTTCGGGATCCCGGGATTGTCTTCAAATTGCAAAAATGCAACACTTTAATTTGACATTCGAGTAAAAAGTTAAAAAAAAAAAATTAAATTTACCTCAAATGTTTAAAAATTATATAAAATTATATTTAAATGGTGGTACTTGCAGTAATTTGGTTCAAGAAGCATTTGATATGATTGATAAAAATTCCACCAAATAGTGTTGAGTTCGAGAGATGTTTCTCTTCTTTTGGAAATTTTGCTACCAAAGAATTTACCATTCAAAGACTTCAGTGATCTCAAAAAATGTACCTTTTTGTGTTAGTATTATTATGCCAAAAAATATGAATTTTATGAATTATACAATAGATATATATAAAAAATTATATATTTTCGTCCTTTATATATAAAAAGAAATAAAATAAATTAACTTTTTATAAAAAATTTAAGTAAACTGTTTTTTTAATTCCTTTGGACAATTTTGTATTAAAAAAATATCCTAGCTTTCATACGATTTTTTTTTTGTTAATAAAATTACTTTTTATCTGTTTTTCAAATCCCGTGATCCCCGGATTCTTAATAAGTAATTCCGAAATTGCTTTTGAGTCCCGAAATTGGAAGCCATAAACACTATATAATTTATATTATATTACTAGTATTCCCCGGCATACGTTGTTCTGCCACAGACCGCCTTACTGGCATATACGAAAATGTCAAGAAATGCCAAATATATTCACCATTTTCAGTATAGCTGCCGAAAGTAACCATATGCACTAAATAACCAAATTTTAGTCTAATACGATCAAAACCGTGCGAAATATAGCATTTTTGTTGTTTTGTAAGCGGTAAAAAGGGGTGCGGAAAAATTATTTCCCTTAAACCATCTCTTAATCGAAACAAATCGACTGCCCAAATTTCAGCTCAATTTAGCTTAAGTCTGGAGCACTTTGCTTCACTCGACGCTGACTTTCCGAAAAGTGAGTTTAACTAAAGTGGGACAGGCCTATTCTTAGTGCACTTGCCGAGAGTAACCATATAAATAAATTATAAAATGTTTGTCTAATACGACCCAAACCGTTGAAATAAAACATTTTCATTGGTTTGTGGGCGGTAAAAGGGGGCGTGGAAACCAATTTTTAGTACAGTTGCTGACAGTAACCATACAAACTAAGCCAAAATTTTAGCTCAATCGACCTAGTAGTCAATTTTAATGATTTCTCAAAAAATGGGTGTAGCTACATAGTAATAACGCCCATTTTTAGTACAGTTGCCGAAAGTAACCATACAAACTTAAGTATAAAATGTTAGTCTTATACGGCCAAAACTGCTTGAAATATAGCATATTCACTGATTTGTGGGCGGAAAAAGGGGCGTGGAAACCAATTTTTCGTACAGTTACTGTCAGTAACCATACAAACCAAATTATCAAATTTAAGTCTTATATGACCAAAACCGTATTAAATAAAGCATTTTCATTGGTTTGTGAGCGGTAAAAGGGGGCGTGGAAACACACTTTTAATACAGTTACCGACAGTAACCATACAAACTAAATTACCAAATTTAAGTCTTATAGACCAAAACTGTCTGAAATGAAGCATTTTCATTGATATGTGGGCGGAAAAAGGGGGAGTGGAAACCCATTTTTAGTACAGTTGTCAACAGTTACCGTTTAAACTAAAAATAAACACACAGAAAATAAATAAGTCAAAGGACGCGAGCCAGCAGAGCCTTATACCGACAAAATGTGATTCTCATACAAAAAAAATACATTTTATGTGGGAAAAACACACTATCATAAAAGTATGCGTATAACACATATTCGTAGAAAATTTTCAATGTTTTTTTATAAACCATCAGTGAAAGTAGACCTTTCCAACGCATGTACTCTTTTGAAAATCGGTTGAGTGGTTCTCGAGTTATAATCACGAACGTAGCACAACTTATTTTTATATAAATAGATAATACAGACAACAATGATATGAGGCAAGAATATGAGGTTTACTTTGCAACTGGCGCGCCGACGTCAGGTACCGCGCGAGTTTATTTAATTTTTTTGCAATAGTAATAATCATTTCTCCATCGATAAAAAATGTAATTGTAAAAAATTGTAAAAAAAAAATGTAAATGTAATTGTAATTTTTTATGTAAAATTTTACGTAGAATACGATGGTTATTATTAAAACACGCTTAGTGGCGGGTAAGATTGTCAAAAATTTATTTAAAAATTTAAATTGCGTATAACAATATGGAATTTTTCATAACTTTTTTGTATTTTTTCCTTAAATTAATTTTTTTATCTTCAAAATTAAATAAAAAAGTTGTCTCTAGCTTAAACAAAACCAAAGTGATGAATTTTTGAAAATTAGTCTCCAAGGCAAAAATCACGAAAATCTCAAACTTTTAACGCCCTCTATTAAAAAAAAAAAATCCTCGAACACATGTCTCTTTTTTTTCGATATAGAACCCGCAAAAAAAATTTCATGCAAATCAAAAATGTGGCGGTCAGAATGGTGTTCGGTTTGCAAAAGAATGACCCACATACATACGAACGAAGCAAGTTAAATAAAAGCTTATAAAAAAGCAAAATAGTTTCAGCCATGACAGATTCTTTTTAATTTTTCCTTTCTCATCGCATAAGCTGTCAGTTGCCTTTTGACAGTTATGGTTGTTCACTCTCAGCCATGCGACTACCTCTATTCTTCTACCATGCGTCATATAAAATAAAAAAAGTCGTAAGTTACATTAAATTCAAAGTCGACATTTTGATTGATTATTGATGCATACAGATGCACTTTATCAAAATACATGTTCCTGTTAAATTGTACACTCCTACAAATAAAAACGACGTTTTTAGTAAACAATTTTTAAAATCCCTAAGTTTGAGCGCAACATACAACTACAATTACAATTTAGAAAGTTTCTTGACTCTCCCGTAATATTTTTTAACTGTAGCTTACGGCTTTTTGATTTAATATGAAGATATTTAAAAAAATGCACTACCTAGGACCCCCCCTTCCCCCCACCCCCCTGTAGACGCCCATGTGCAAATATGTTGGCATATAAGAATATTTTCTTTTGAATGCCGCAAAGAAGGTTGGTAGATCACAATTGGATTAACTTAAGTTAAACTGAATTAAAAGAAAGGAAATGAATTAATTAATTACGAGTGAGAAGATAATGTACAAAAAAGGGCAAATAAAACAGTTACTTTATGTAAAAATGACTATTGCAACGATAAAATGTGAATAATATGACAATTTGAGCAATTAAAAATAAAGAAGTACAGTAGGTAGAATAGGAGATGATAGAAAGCGAGAAAACAGATTAGAGTTATGAGAAGTACTAAAAAATTAAACGCTTTAAGAATCTGGGTTGAAAACAACTTTAATATTGTTCGTAAAAAATACCGAGTATAAATAAAAACTTATTTAGCTTAGCCCAAACAAGGGCCGAACAAGGCCTTATTATAAATATTTGTCTCTGCCTTACAGGCCCGTAGCTAGTATGGTGGCTTAGCCTGCCCTAGAATCCGTCTAGCCTGCCCTAGCCAAATTTCCGTATGCTTTTACAACTGCCCTCTTTTGTCAGTCATTGCCAATAACAGCTGGCAAAAAATTGTAAAGAAAGTTAATTTTTGGTGAAAATTTATAGAATGTTGTTATTTTAATTGTTTTCAAGATTTTTTGAGCGAGTTTTTTAGATAATTTATTATTTTAGGTGTTTTAAACTAAATATACACAAAAAAAATTGCAGTCGTTGTTCCAGCTTTTGTGTCTCCCAGTTTGCTGTTTTGATTACGAAAAACACTTGCAACTACTTGAGGATGAATGGGGAGGATTTCGAAATTATAACATGATTCAAGCGCCAGCTGACTGCATTTCGGATTTTTAAACTTTAAGCGGATGTACCAGGTCAGCAGTCTTCACTTATTCCTGTAATCTAAATACTTTGCATTCATTCTCAAATAGTTATACATACTTTCCCCAATCAACTAATAATAATTAGTCTAATTAGTCTAACTAAAACTACTAATTGGGAACATAAAAATTTGGAAAAGCTGAAAGGAAAATAATGGATGTTGCAGACATAGCTTGCGATTGAATGAGGTACTTTTTCTCAAAAACAATTAAAATAACAAGGTTTTATATCACGCAAAATTAAGTAGTAGAACAATCACTTGGTGAGAGAAGTGAATATTCTATTGAAATTAAGCCGGCTTACTTTGATATCGTTGATAATATTATATTCAAATTAAAAAAGCGTTTCACCAAAAATGATCGTATATTGTTGGCATTGTCATAAGTTTACGAAATGAAGCCGGCTAGTTTGAAAATATTATGTTCTGTAGGCTTAAAAATACCCTCTGATGCCGAGAGGTCTGTCGCAAAGAAATATCTGGACAAAAAAGGGATGAGCATCAGAAAACATCACCAAATTCAATCTGTTTTGATACGTTGAATGAATTGTATCTGATGCGCGATGCGTTTCCTGATACTTATAATTTGTTTTGTGTAATCGATCCATTCGGCAGCAGTACGGCGGTATTGAGGCGGTATTCCGGCGGTACGGCGGAAGCATCATTTTCCCGTGTAAACCAAATCAACAGAGTTCAAAGATTATCTTCGCAAATTTAATGAGAAACTAATACGATTGCCTTTGTATTAAACAGCAGAGCTGTGACTGAAGTGGAAATCAATATAATACATTCGAAATTCGCTTTCAAACATTGAACTCATTTATGTTATATTTAATGTTATATTGTGGCGACCGTAGCCTAGTGGGTAGAGTGCGTGGCCCCTAAGCTAAGGAACCGCTGTAGCCCGGGTTCAATTCCAGCTCAGACAGAAAATTTTTTCAATTGAATTAATTTTTCTGTTCGGTCGTCACCTCTCTGCAGACAATGGCAAACCTCAGAGTGTAAAAATTGCCATGTAAAGCTTCTTGAGAACATAAGCCGTTCGGAGTCAGCATAAAACACGTAGGTCCAGTTCTCGGTCATTTGTGATCAAACGTTTAATAACACGCACAACACAATTGATCAATAGAAGCTAGGTCAAAGTCCTTCCAAAGGCTGAAATGGCCAGTTTATTTTATATTTTTATGTTATATTTAAAGCATAGTACTCTGTTCAGTTTCATGTGAAATTCCACTCAAATCTCCATACAAAAAGTGACAGCTGCGAAACAAGTGTGGAAATTTTCACAACTCGTTCTTCAGATCAGTACTCTGTTCCGCTGCGTGAAATTATCGCAACATGTTTTTGAGCAACATTTTTTCACGACAATTTAATTGTACTACCTATTTATTTTGAAGTGAAAAGAGAGATATCATATGAAATCTTCCAACTTATTTTCTGAGTCTCTCTGAGAAACGTTGCCATAGAAATTCCTCGCAACAAACTTTAAGTCAGAAATTTCACGCAACAAAGAAATAGATGTTGCCAGCGAAGTTTCACGCAAGCGAACAGAGTACTAGGCTTTATATGTTAATAAACTTAACTTTTTTTTTACTAAAATATACATTTGAACAATAAAATCATTAACATGTAAAAATATAAAAAAATTCATTTGAAAATATGTTAATATGCATATATATATTTATATACAAATGTATGAAAACAAATTTGTATTTTTTTACTGGAGGCTCAGCCTGCCCGGCTCTTATTTTCTGGCTACGAGCCTGCTGCCTTACAAGGATCGTTTGCAGGACTTTTTGGCTAAACAGCGGCCGAACAAAGGCCGTTTTGAAATCTCTGCCGTACAACGAGCGTACAGCGGACGTATATCGCCCGAACAGTTAGTATTCTACTTTTGAAATTAGCTTTTCAATGAAAATTTGAACGTCATGCTGAAATAAATTAAATACTTAACTCTTACTCACGTTCTGTTGCAAAATTTTATTAAAAAATATCTTTTTATGTTAAACAATTCTTTACTATATTTTTTGGCTCTATTTTAACAAAATTTTTTAACGCAGCAATATCACAGTTTCACAGACTTGCGAAAAATAAACGCGTAATTGTACTCAAAAACAAATGTACAATATTCATGGGAGAAATGGTTTTTAAACTACCGTTGGTTCACAGTAAGCTAAGTTCTTATAAAATATATAAATTAACTAATATCATCAGCATGTGCGTGGCCCTATTTCATCGCACATGACTGTATGTTTATCTTGGCAATGGAAATTTTTTTAAATTTTTGATACATATAAAGTAGTTGTATTGTGTAGGTCTATCCATGGCAGGTATTTATTGATATTTTATTAGACTCCGGTCAAAATATCAATATCCACATGATTTTGCTTTTATTATACACTAGCTGATATACCCGGTGTTACTCGAGAGTCATTTATATAAACATTTTAATATATACTTCTCGATAAAATGTTTTTGTAAATTTTGGAATTTTGTAAAAACGTGTTGAATTTAAGTTTGAGACCACTATAAAAATATTAGATAAAAAATTTACCAAGCTTTTTTAACGAAGAAATAATTTTTATCACTGTTTTTTACAATCAAAAACTGTTTTTTAGTTCTAAACTGAATTTACTGGTTACTGGTTTAAGCATGTTACTTGCACTTCGCTAATGAAAATCAAATTTATAAAAATCTTCCTAAAATTTTTTAGTAGCTTTTTCAGTTGGAAAATAACAATTGGATTGCCTCTAAATAAAAAATTAATATAAATTGAGTCTGATAGTTGATGCAATTTCTTAAATCTTCTGAATTCCTATTTTATACGAAAAATTGTACAGTCGTTTTTTAATGTAAATTAGCAAAAAGGTGTAAGTTAAGAAAGCAGTAGATTTTTAATTTTTATTATAAAATATACAGCAACCTGTAGCAATATTATCGACGTTAACAGATCGACATAAATCCAGCTGAAAAATTTGCAAGAACAGTGCAAGAAGTGCTATTATGTTATTTGCTGCAAGTTTACGCTGTGTGCGAAAAGAACTAAATTGGATAACAGTTACCGACTTTTCTAATATATTGGAATCGTGTCGGTAGTGCAGTACATATTCCTAATTTATAATATTTTCCAGCATACTTTTCAGCATACTTTCGGTTAGTATGCAATTGAACCGAAAAATTTGTTCAATGCAGCCAAGCTTACAACCATGATTGGAGAGTTAAATTGTCAAAATTTTGCTGTCTTTAATATGTCGGTACATTTAATTGGCGTGGAAATTTGACTTTCAACAATATAGTTCAAATGGGAAGGGTGGGAAGGCAAAAAGTAAGATTTTATATACACATGTGAACCCAATATCTAGGTACACATGTAGAGCTATTGGGGTAATTTTTTTCACATAAATTATTTTTGAGACTTGACTTTTTTGTAAAAAATATAAAAACAACATTTTGGAAAAAATAAATTTCGCGAAAAAAATCAAAGGGGGACCCGTTGTTGTTTAGATGACAAAAACAGTAAAATAATTTTTGCGCTTAGCTGGAAGAATTTTTGCAAATAAATGCTATGTCATATGAAAGGTAGCCAGATGTGCAATTTTTAATTGATTTCATTTTTGCAACAACAACAATTTTTGAGTAATTTTTTGAGTAAAAAGTCAATATTTTGGACCTTTTTTGACATAATCATAAAACATATATACACTGACTTAACGGTACAGTTCAACCTATTTTTGTGAAGTAATTTTATTGAACTTTTGAACAAAAAAATTTGAATGAAATATATTAATGGACAGCGGAGATATTCGATCGAAAGACCAAACTTTGATTTTCATGTCGTTTTTTTCTCATTCTTAGGCAACGATGTTTTATGAAAAAGTCGTTGTACTGAAAATTTCTCCAATTTTAAAGATATGTCAGTTTTTTTGATGTCAAAATAACAAAAAATTTTTAAAATTAAATACACAAAAATCTCCGATGCTAAAAAGTTTTATAATAACAAAATTACCGTTAGTTGAAAAATTTCAGAGGGGGCGTGGCAAAAACTAAGTATGTAACATTTTAAGTTGGCATAAACTTAATATGTGTACCTAGTTTGAGCGAAATCCGTTGAGCCGTTTAGATTTGTATAAAGGCCAAACAAACAAACAAACAGAAAATGAGTTTTATTACTATAGATTACGAATAACGACTAAGCTCAAAGTATCGTAAAAAACGATATTTTAATTGCAAAACTAGATGTCATGTTTAAAATCAATTTGAAAAAGAGTGTAAACTCAGAAACAATTTGAAGAGTTTTGAGAAAAAAAACTGATTAAATAGAAGAGTAGCACGAAAAAAGCCATGTATTGGCTCATTGGCTAACTCCTCAATTTCGTGCGTGAGCAAATGACGAAAGACTTTTCATTCTGGGATATTTAGCTTTATCTCAAAAATACATTGGGATATTTAGCTCTCTTTAATTAAAAACATTTATTAAAGGTTTTGGTTACCGATGAGAGTTAATGTAATTTATTTGGATCAAATGGAAGGCGGTAACCGAATGAAAAATTTTGCAATAAAAATTTTAAACATACGGTTAAGAATGGTGAGGATCATTCATGGCTTAGGGCTGCGTCTGATGTTGGAAGGATCAATTTTATTGATAATCTATATATATAAAATAGGATGTGTGTATGTATGTAACGTATGGACTCCAAAACGGCTGGGCCGATTTTGATGAAATTTTCAGGTAATGTTCATCTTGGTACGGTGGGTAACATAGGCTATATTTGGCCTCTGGGGTGGACTTATATCGAAAATTTGAATTTATGGACCAATTTAACTGAAATTCAGAATGTATGTTTGTTTGATCATAAGAAAATAATTTGTGTATAAATGGACCCGATAGGTGGCGCTGGGGTGGACTTATTTCGAAAATTCGATGGCGTGAAAAATATATAAATACTTTTAAATTTATTTTATAACGAGGGGAGTAGCGAGGCACACTGGGTTCAGCTAGTTTAGTATAATCGACTAAAATATGTTTCTTGACATTCTCATGGCGCACGTAAAAGAAAGTGCGGGTAAATAAGGAATTGCAGACAATTTTGAGTTTTACCAAGACCTGAAACATACGACGCTCTTGGTAAATAATTGTGTACTTGATATTTATCCAAGTGCCATAAAAACAATCTCACAAGGCCCAGATTAAAATGTCATAGAACATCTATGGGATGAACTTGAATCCAGAGTGCAGTATCAGGGATGGGCAACTAAAGATGTATTAAAAAGTATCCTAAGTGAAGAGTGGAATCAGATTGGAGCTGATGTTTGTAAAAATTTGGTTGAACCCATGCCAAAAATTCTGCAAGCAGTCATAAAAGAAAAAGGATTGGCAACAAAATATTAAATTCTTAGTTTTAGCATTGAATTCCCTATCTGCCCGACTTTCAATGTGAGTTTGTTCGTTTTTGAAGCTTTGGTTTGATTTAATTTTGTTTTACCGTTATGCTCTAATTTTTCAACTATGTTTCTGTTTAATTTTGCTCACCAATAAATAAAATTTTGAAAAAAATATTTACTCCAAGTTTCTTCTTACATTTTCATTTCTGAAACCAATGTGAAAGTGCTAAGAAATGCCTGTCCGAGTTACGTTGTCAGCCACTGTATATAATGTTAAAACAATTCAATAAAACCTTCTATACTTTACTTTCGAAAATTTCAAAATACCAAATTTCAAGTTCTCATACAAAAGGCATGTACATATTCTATCGTAAAAGCTTCATAAATGCCATATTTTTTGAGATATTGCCTGGAAAATTGGCACACATCTTCTCCTCTACAAAATAAAGAACATTTTTAAAAACGATGCAAACTGGATATGAACCACACCTACAATGCGTTGCACGGCATAACATATATATATATTTTCAAAAAAACCAACTTAATACTCAAAAAAAAAAAAATATAGTAAACGAAATTTCAGGAACTTTTTTGAATCTCATATTAAAGGACTTAGTTTTTTTTCATATGCCGAAAACTGCTTAAAAGGAAGAAGGAAGTGAGTGAATTAGTCTGGGTCGATTTGTATAAAGATAAAAAAAAATGATGCGGCCTGGGCGATTTTTGGATCCGGCATGAAAAGTTATTAAAAAAGGGGGCAATAGGGGTGAACTTTATCTCCCTACTTTTTCCATTTTAAGGTCAACAAAATCCGGCTAGTGAGCAAGCAATTCGTGCAGTTATTGATCGTTTTAGCACTTATTTTACTCTTCTCGATTAAAAACCATTTTGTTGATGAAAGAAATATGCGTAGAGCGAAGTGTTGAAGAAGACGCCGACATGTCGATTCGTCGCCGTTTTCAACTTGTTGGCCTTTGTCCTTCGACTACTTGGAGAATTTTACGTAAGAATCTTGGCTTACGTGCCTATAAAATATAGCTCGTGCAAGAATTAAAGTCAAATAAAGCAACATTTTTGCTGATTGGGCTAGTTTGAAACTTTATTTCCAGAAGTGGTCTTGTTAACTGGCTCCCTCGTTTGTGCGATTTAACGCCTCTCGAGTTCTTTTTGTGGCTATGCTAAGTCATTATCTTATGCTGACCAGCATCTCTTGAAGCATTGGAAGCCAATATTCAAGCCACCATTGACGCAGTACGACCAGATTTATTGGAAAAAGTAGTGAAAAATTGGACTGATCGAATGAACTATGTAACTCGTAGCCGCGGTGAACATATCTTCGATACAAAAGTGAACTTGCGAATCTGAAAAAATTAAATTCTTCATTTCTAATGGAAATTCTATTTAAAATTAAAATTGCAATTTTTCAGATTAGCAATCATATGCCAGTCATATGACAATATGCCAGTAATCATATTGAAAAAGAAAAAGCCATCAAAGTATCTACCAGAATATTATATTAAAAAGGTAATTTTGACAATATTTCTGACTTGTATTATTATTTAAAGTTCTCATGCAGCTAAAAAACACCTTGTATGTAGAATTTTGTGTAAAATTCAGTGCTGTATAAAACTTAGTCACCTCAATTTTCGATTACGAAATAACTGTTAAAAGTTTAAGTCAATGACATTTGCTTTGCACATTTTTCGATATATGCCATGGACTTTGTGTCGTTCTATCTTGAAACACAGCATTTAACGGGGCGTCTCGACAGGCAATAATTCATTGCTTACCATCTGTCAATTGGCAATAATTGCTAATCGAGACCACTCAATTGCCATGGTTGGCAATTCATGGCGAGCAATATTGCTTTCCATGTATTGCCAAGCAATGAGCTGTATTTTTTCTTGTTTGACAGTCATTTTTAATTTTTCTCCAAAATTTTAAATGTGTATATCTATAAAAATCAAGTAGCGTGCAGAATAAATTTATAAAATAATAAATATATATAATAAATGATAAAATTATGGCTGTATTTCTTTATTCATTCCAGACGTTCGGAATGACTGTGTTTGTTTCTTTATTCAGGTTTGATTATCCGGAATATTCTTTTTGTATTTCTATATTCTTACGGAATATTCCGAACGCGTTCTTTTTATACCATGAGCTAAGGTAGAATAAAAAGAATATTCCTTGTATGTGAGGTTATATTCGATTGTTTGAAGTAAAATTTCGTTAAATGAAAATAGAAATTTTTTATATTAAAGCAATGTTTTAGATTGCTTTGTTGCATTTTTATTTTTTAAATTTTATCTGGTGTATTTGTTGTCTTTAATTAAATACGAAAAATATGTTTCTGGTTTTAATAAAAACAAAATGTTCTTTCTTTTCCAAAACTGTTTCTTTATTCATTCTGTTCTGGATAAAAAACAATCTATTCTATTCGTTCTCTCCTTTATCCGGAATGAATAAAGAAATACACCCTATATGTTGATTTCGTAACATAACAAAACCCACCCTTGAAATATTGCCATTGCTTGCAATGGAATTTGACAGATGGTAAGCAATGGATTATTGCCTGTCGAGACGCCGGGTTATGACTTGTCCATTCGTTTGACAACACCCGTAAATATGTAAACAAAAATATATTCTCTCTCGAATATAAATGACAACCAGGGTTTTGTTGTCTTCTCAGAAAAAAGTTATGTTTCAGTGTTTCGTTGTGAATTTTTTTAAAAAAAGTATTTTTTCTATATATTGCTATATTTTATATTACAATAACTGAGGCGCCACGATTTGAAAATAGTTTTTTGTTCAAAACAAAAGAAAATATGTTTGGTCGAACCAAAAAAATGATACCTCAACTAGTTATCGAGACATCGATTTTTAAAATTTTTTGCTTGGAACAATATCTGTTCAGTAAAATATCTATATCTTTACCATTATTTAATAGACCTAAAATATTGACATGTCATGTGAAAGATAATTAAATCATCTATTAGACTAAATACAAATAAAATAAATTAAAGCAATAATTTTAATTTTGTGAGCAATTGTATATTACTTTTGATTTCAATTAATGATAAAACCGTTATGTTCTCAAAAATTTGCAGCTCAAAGTAGTTGTCAAATATATGATAAAAACGTTCAGAAAAGTGTTTTAGTTATCTTTGATACCTGCGATTTCCAAATTAAGACGATTTTGTCATACCTGACATTTTATGTCATTCCTGTAACCACTCAAAAAACACCAAATACCTACAAATCAATTTCATGACGTAATGACCTGAAGAGATTTTAACTTACTTTAGGGCAGCGATGCTGAAAACTTGCTCTCGAGCTAAGAGCTTTTTTATCCATGCATACTTATATAAATTCTGGCGTCGCTAAAAAGCTCTCAGCCTGCAGGCTTACTTATTGTAGCTTCAGTTTTATCTTTACATTTATCCATTTTTCAAAAAAAAAAGGGCTCATACTAACTTTTATAAGCAAATGCTATGAAAACACTCTATCTTTATTTAAAAACATGTTTTCAATGAAATTTATATCTAAACTGACTTTTCTTTTCAATATTAAAATTTTCAAATATTCATGAAATTTAAAAATTTTTTGTGTTGTGTGTCTATATACATTTCTTTTATTATTTTAATATTGATTAACACAACAAAACATTGTCATAACCTTTTTAAAAAATCAATAAAATTTTAAATCAAAACAAACAAGTATTGGAAAACGTAGTAGAAAAAGCAGTATCTTTGGGTATTTAGTACTAAGAAAAAGTATGATATCTAGGCAACTGAGCTATATTTTGTCATTAAAAAATTACTCTTTTGCTCTCCTTTTCAATTTTACGGGTGTATATCTTCCTTCTTGTGAGAAAACGTCAAATGAATGGACAACCTCATGATTCAATCAGAATAAGGTTAAGTAACCATGAAATTGTTCTCATACAACAACAAAACTTGGATCGCAAAATGTCAAAGTACAACAAAAAAGACAAGTAAACAATCAAATTAAAATTTTGGACTAGAAGTCAAACTATTGAATTTTAATTTAAAATTTGTGTTTAAAATAATTTTCAAACAATTTTCTTGGTGTTTGATTTTTTGTTACCGCTTCAAAATGCCGAAAAAGTACGCGATTTGCCAAAACTATTGCAACAAGGAAACGTTTCCTTTTTTAAAGAGCCCAGTGACCGTTTTAAACAAAATCGCTGGATGGATGGAATTTGGATTCGCGAATGTCAAAGTAAAAGATAACAGCACCAAACAGCTGTTTTTGACATTCGCCGACAGATATGTGCTCTCAGCTTACTCAACCTTATATATAATTGGCCGCATTCAGCGCAGACAACAGTTGGCAACTGTTGTGTGAAAATTCGCTGAATGGTAAAAATTTGGTAGCGCTAACTAAAACTGATAAAGTAGCGAACGCCTGTTAATCGAGCGAATAAATTCTATGCTACATGAACACAACTGTTTGTTTAACTGTCACACGCTGTTACTGACTCTGTTAAATAAATAAAAGCAGAAAGAACGCAGCAAATTTAAGTGAGAAACCTTTGCAATTGAATTAAATTTACATAAAAATTAAATTGAATCTAACTTCTAACGTGTAGAGTAGCAACACATTCAGAGAAAAACATCGTGAACTAAGGTAGCGCTACCATTACAGTTCACAACAGTTGTCTGCGCTGAATGCGGCCATTGAATCATGGATTACCTATAGTAATCATGGTATAATTATTTGACAAGGTAGCCGTGACAGTTTTTTGGCGATTGGTAGTTGTCAAAAACAGCTACAGAATGTAGTTTGCTGCTGTTGACTAGCTATGTGCTTATTTTTAACTTATTTTTGATTCATTACATTTATTCGCGAAGTTGATTGAAATGTTTTAAGTTTGTTGCGGTTGACTAGCTTTGCTTAATTCGTAGCTTATTTTTTCACTTTTCTTTGATTAATTGCATAAACAGCTAATTTTGACAACTACCCATCGCCGCTCGTGAGAAAAAAGCCAGTCTACGCTACTACCTTGTCAGTAATTGTGCCATGATAGTAATTAAATCATGGTTTACTTCAACTCTGAACCGTCCATATCAGAGTCCGTTGATAGAAATATGTAATTTTTTTTTATGTATTTTCCTGTGTCATTCTCTTTCATTACTAATTAAGCAATTTTCTTCTTAACGAGCTTTTAAAGAGCACTAAAATTGTCGACATCATTTAGTTTTTATAGATTCAGCAAATAATCTACATTAAGATTGCGGCTACTTCGTGGAAAATCAACAAAGCAACCAACAGTAACACTAACTTGGTCACATTAAAAAATCGTGCAACGACGTTTGATAAACTGTCTGTCCAGCTGTCATAACTAAGATACTCTACACTAACATATCAAGCATGTCAAGGATAAATGCTAGAAATGTGCGTTGCACAGTCGTTTCATTTTTCCATTCCTACTCAAGCCACGTGAATCTTCTCCTTAGGGTGTAGAATAGGGCGTGGTGGGAGGTTAAAATTGAGAAAAAAAATGCAACAAAGCACCTTCATTGTCAAAGTAAGATGTTTGTACGTGTGAATAGCTGCAGTTAGTTGGTTATTTTTTCTGTTTTGCTTTGGATATGAAGACATTGCTTTTGTCAATCAACTGACTCGAGTTTCTAACATCTCTTCAAACTATCTACTCTAACCTCCCATCCTGGAAACGAGATGATGTTAGGCAGCTCATATGTCCTTAGACAAAATAAAAATGTATCATTAGTGTGTTGTTAAAGAAATCATCGTATAAAATGGCTGACACGAAGTAAATTACTTTGATGAACTTTCTTCTAGAGTTTCAATAGAAATTTATGCTCTGGTGCATTTCTTTCGGTCTCCACTTTGGCGCTTATACATGTGTATAGCTATGTGGTTCACCAAGCGTCAAGTTGTCTGCAAGGGAGCATGAGTGCCGTCATGTACTTGGCCTGACATCGTTATCTTTGTCCTTTTCGAGAACGACGATTATTAAATGACGGCAAGCAATAAGATATTCATGCCTTCAGCTACACGTTCAAGGATTCTATACAGACATTGGCACAATCGGCAGACTCGGCAGACTTGAAAGATTTTGCAAAAATGTTGTCTGTTATGCAAATAATTGATGTTGTTAGCTTACTTAGTTATGACTTATGAAATATTATTTCTTGAACCTCTTTTAAACGTTAGTTGAAGTAGTTTAGCCTTGACCTTCTTTACAAAATGCATGTTCAGAACTTCGTTTTATAAGCATAATTATACCATTGTTGACACGTGTTCTTATTTTTCTATTTGTTTCGAATTTTAATTCACAAACATAAGTGCATCGATTTACATTTTTGTTCCAACATCTTCTAGCTTCATCGTGCTGTTTTTTTCTGTGCCATTTATGCTCTACTAACAACAGTGGCGGATGTCGAAACTGTTGCTGGGGCGGGCTTAATAATCGGTAATAAATTGTATATGAATAATTGGAGCAGATTTTTTAAAATGTCGTCCTTTTTTGCCATCAACCAGGGTTGCCATCTCATTTTAAGGTTTTCCCCGCAGTGGCGCTCAGAATTCCCTCAAAAAAATTTTAATGCATTTTCTTATAGATTTTTTTAATTGAACATTATAATAGGGCAAAAACAAAACAACAAATCGGTGTGCTCTAAATCTTTTGAAAATTCTGAAAAAATTATCAAAAATTAAGTAGAGTCTGTAGATACTGGAAATTGCATTTTTTATATCCTCGCTAATTTATTTTGCAAGTTAGTGGGGTTCAAAAATGAAAAAAATTTGGAAAATTATTAAAAATATGCACATTTTTGATTATTTATTTCTTCAAAACCAATAGAGATAAAACCTTTCAACTCTTTTTATTTCAATAAAATATCAGATTTTAATATGTGTATCTAAACTTTTTCAAAGCAGTTACAGTTTTGCCAAAAAGCTCTATTGAAGATAGATTTTTTTTAGCAATTTTATAGTTTTCAACCCTGATTTTTTCGTTAGTTTTTAAAGTAAGTTAAGAATATGTCAAGTTTTTTGTATTTATGTGGTTTTAATTTAGTTTTATTTACTCTCAAAGTTGAGTCGAACAACGAAAATAGCACTTAATAGCAAAATAACACCCTGTATCTTCCTTTTCGTATGCATTAAAAAATCTGAAAATTTGGCAGAATATGTATTTAAGTTCAGTAAAACCTCCTAGTTTCATCATGGAGACTGTAATAGTTTCTACGGTAAAGATTTTTGAAAACATCCTTTTTAGTTTTTCCAAGTATTGACAATAATACAAATTTTCATACCTTAACAAGATTTTTTTCTCAGATAGTATATAGCCGTGCTAATAGACTTTACTATAACTTCATAAATTTTATGAAAACAATTCATTTTGATAAAAAAATAGTACACTGTACAATTAAAAAAAAAAAAACTTTAAAAAGGAAAATGTGTTTTCGTGTCGCGACTTCAAACTTTGAAGCTACAATATGTCGGTAGCCTGATTCCAAAGTCTGTTAAGGTTGTTTTTAGGCAAACACGTTTTTGAAAATCTAATTTTCTTACATTTAATTATTATTATACAACTATTCACAAATATGTCAACATTTTTAAATTATATCCCACTTATAATACAGATTTAATAACGCTTAAAATCCGGTGTGCCAGAGTAAGGACTGTATCGAAAAAAAACTGCACACTTTCAATTCAATATTTCTCGCAGTGTAGATGCTTGATTGCAATGCGGTAAGAACCGTTAGAAAGTATAAACCATTCTACTTTCATTGTTTATTCTCTCTCCTCTGTTCTTGTCTTAGTTTTTGTGATGCTTAGAATCGAAGAGCACGTGCGTAAGAAAATTGTGCACACTTACTGCACTGAAAAAAAAAAATTCTTACAGAAAGCTAGCCAAAAGGTATAAAGCTAGTATAAATAGTGTAAAAAATAATAAAACAAAGTTCAAAGATACCTGTTCTCTCAAAGATCTGCAAAAAAGTGGAAGAAAAAATGTGTAAGAGATCCGATACTTGATTTTAAGGTACTTACTCTAATAAACAAAAATAATTCAATGTCTGTATGAGATTTGGCAAAAAAAAAAAAGCTAAAACCAGTGTTACCATGACCCAAAGAGTGAAACAAAGACATAACCTTAGAACGTACAAAAAACAAAAAGTACCCAAAAAAATGAAAGACAAGTGAAAGTGGGGAAAAGAAGGATTCGACAATTGTACGACCGTTTGCTTCAAGATAATGTTCAGTGCTATGTTATGGGCGATGAAACCTTCGCAAAAATGAACTCAGGAACATTACCAGGTCTCCAATATTACACAAATCAGAAAGGTGGTACTGCTGACTAATCAATTTAAGCAATTGGCAAATGACACTATATCAAAAGCAATTTACAAAAACGAGTGTCTGATTTGTGTCCTTATGCCACTTTATAAAAACCACAGTGTGTCAGCAATACTTTGGCCTGATCTAGCTACTGCACAGTAAGACCGTTTTATATTGAATTTGCTGAAAGAAAACAACATCAATTATGTAGTAAAACAAGAGAACCCTATATCTATACCATTATATAAAATTAAAGTTACAACTTTACTCTAAAAATTTCGAAATTTTAAAAATAAGTATACTTAACTAAGGTTTTAAGTTTTTAAGAAATCATTCCAGCTGCCACGCATTGCTTATTCGTTGTTTTTTGACGCGTTTGTGTTGCGAGAGTTTCAATAAACTCCATCCCAGCAAAAACTTTGCTTATAAGTAATGCCTTAAATAATCTAGAAAACGTCAATAATCACTTACCTTCTGGCTTACAGAATGCACTACTTTAACATACGCATGTCATTGGCGGTAGGCGATTGCAATTTCTTATACCAGGGAAGCACTTAAGCATATGCATACCGCAGGCGGATAAATAATATCTTATGCGCAAGTCATTTTATAATTGGTACAGAGAACTTATTAAAGAAGCAAATACTTTACTGTTGGCATTACTTGATTCTTACAAAGAACAAAGAAAACAAAAATTAACAAATGTTATTATGAGGCATTACAGTCTGCATTACTTAAAAAAAAAGTAATAGCTTTTTGGTCTTTAAGTATTATGTAATGCATGAAATAAGCGAATATTAAGTAAAGGCCCTACAAAATTATAAAAGTGTTTTGCTGGGATGTTGCTCTCTATTTTTCTCTTTCTCTTCGTGCTCAGCTAGCACAGAGCAAAAAAAATCTGATGAGTCTCGAGCACTGTTGCGAATCAGCGGATTTCCCGCCAAATATGTGGATTTTGAAGTCAAGTTTTTAATAAATTTAGTTTAATTATTTTTAATTTTGAAGATGATTTAGCACTTCTCTGTTCAAAATATTTTAAAAAGGCAGTAAAAGAAGATATTTTGGCTTTTTGAAAACTTGTGATTGCAGCGATGACCATATATCGGAAATATTATATCAGTGTCAAAAAAATAACCTTTTTAAAGGAACTATGTATCTAATACAACTTATTTTTAGTTTGAGGAGCTTTAATATCAGTATGCAGCTGTAAATTTAATTTTTGAAGAACTGTCAAACTTTTCACTGCACCTGTTATCTTTGCCTTGGTCAAACGCTGATGTTGAACGAGCGCTTAGTCAGCTCAATATTGTAAAGTCTAGAATAATAATAATTTTAACATTCAATGTCATTCGATGTCAACAAGAAAATTTATGAAGAAGATATAAAGTAGTTTATAGTTTTAGTTTATTTATTTGGAACTTAAATTGATTTTTTTTGTAATTTTTTTTATAATTATAAGTATTAATATTTTGTTATAAACTACGTTTTTAATAGTAACAAAAGATTATTTAGCGGATTTGAGCAGGTTTTTTTGCAAATTTTGCAGATTATTATCAGGCAACGTTGGTGTCGAGCAAGGTGCAAAGTGAGATACATATAATTCAGTGGCCGTCACCCTAGGTTTTTAAGAGCTCTCTCATTTCACACGTATTCTTACGCTCTCTCGTTTAGTCGGTATTGAGACAGCATCGACCCAACACCGAGAGCGCTTTTCATGATATTCCACAGCGAGAAATTTAATGTTTGAAAAGGGCTAGTGAAAATATGTATGAAAAATATTTTGATTTCAAACGTTTTTTAAGAAATCCTATGCTTTTTATGTTATCAAAGAACAAGGGTTCTGAAATGAAAAAACATTTATGTTATAAACACAATTGGGGCTGTAGGCTGGCGGCGTGTAGCCTGTCAATATAGAACAATGTATTTCATATGTTATAAACACAATCCACATCACACGCCGAGCTTGTCGTGCGGCGTCAGAACACGCTGTAGCCGAACAATTTTTATTTTCTAATTTGACAGGCGTGTATTGAAAAATAAAAAAAGGCTGTTCTTAGACGAGAATCAAATGATTGAATTAATCCAAATTTGTGGTTTGTTTTTTCAACTAAAAAAATGAACTATGCGAGAGTGAAAATTAACTTCAAACATAATCAAAATTTTGGTGACGCTTAAGAACTGAATCAATTAGTCAAATAGAGTAAAAAAGAAAAAAAGAAGGGATTAGCTTAATCATTTGATTGTCGTCTGAACATAGCCAAAGATAGTATTCCACACGCCAGCAATAGTTCTACACGCCAGTGGAACTTAGACGTCGCACGCCCGTAGCCCCAATTGTGTTTATAACATTAATTAAAAACAAGCAAAATAACAATAACAAGTTAACAAATAATGACATTTAAAATTTTTTGGAATTTGTTACGAAAAAAATATTCTGATACAAAGTACATTTTTCAATTTAGTTTGAAATGTTTGAATTTGAATGGACTTTTTTTCAGTGCACAGGTTTTTCTGCTCACCAACACACATTCATTTTTATTTTTGACAGGCGCTCCAAAACAAAACAAAAGAAAAAAAAGACCATTTTTTATTTCTTTGATATGTATTGTCTTAACCCAGTAAGAACAATGATGCCATATCGCATCACTAAGTCGTATGTCGCAAAACTAACCGTAGCACATAAATTACATACGTTAGTCAAAATCAAAATAAGGTAAAAATAAGCAGATGTGTGAAAAAATTGTCAGTCAGAGCTGTAAACTACATAAGAATGCATTCAATGAATGCTAAATTGATTTATAAATAAAATGTTGAATTCAAATTCATTTTTAAAAAATGATTAATTATTCATTTCAATTATTCATTTTCGTTATTCAGAATAATGAATCAATTTTTTTATTCATTTGAATGCTATTCACAAAGAATGCAATTCACCAAGAATTACAGAATTTTCAATTATTATTTTTTTTATTCATTATTCTTCTTTTATTCGTTATTAATTTTTTATTCAGTATTCATTTGTTACTCATTATTAAATTTTTATTCAGTATTCATTATTATTCATTATTCACTTGTCATTCATTATTAAATTTTTATTCATTATTAATTTTTAGGCATTATTAATTTTTTATTCAATATTAATTTGTTATTCATTATTCATTTTTTATTCATTATTAATTTGTTATTAATTTTTTATTTATGGCTTAGGAATAAAATGAATAAAAAATGAATAATGAATAAAAAAGAATAATGAATCAAAAATGAATAATGAATAAAAAATGTATAATGAATAACATATGAATAATAAATAAAAAAAAAATAATGAATAACAAATGAATAATGAATAACAAATGAATAATGAATAATGAATAAAAACCCCTGAGTAAGGTAGAAAAACACAACTGAAACGTCGGGAAAAGAAATGGAATAAATTTTTTTATTTATTTACTTTCATCTTTAACCAAAAGCCCAACATAGCCGTCCACAAAATCAACAAAAAATTATTCATTATTCTGAATAACGGCTATTCACGGTTTGAGCGTACTTTTAACAAATCATATTTATAGCATTTGTTATTGTTCAAACTGTGAGCACCTCGCCATGTGACTGTCGTATAAAAAAATTGTGCAACCCTGTGATGTATGTGATTATGCGGCTGTAGACAGAGCATAAAAATACGAGGTACAAAGAGCACGTCCAAGGGGTGCTTTTATTTACGCGTGCCTGCGTATTTGCATTTGTATGCAAAACAACAACGAAGCAAAATACGTTTTCGTAAATTGGCGAACAAATAGCAGATCGAACAAATGGCAGACCAGCGTAATCGAACTGTGAATGGCCTTATTGAGATGTTTTAATGTTATTTGGCTGGTTCTTAAGATGATCTAATGCGGAGAAAGTGCGAAATAGCTGTAGTAGCTGAACTCTATTGTTATTGCAAACGAAAATGAATAATTTTTTTAAAAATTTATGTGAATAAATAATTTTATTTATAAATAAATTTTGCATTCATTCAGCCCTATTCCAGAATCCGTCGTAATGAATTTCCGAACGTAAAGCTACGCTATGAATACGACCAATTTGCTAATCCAAAATCCGAACGAAACTTCCCCTTTTCGAACTTACTTTCGGGAGTTGGAAAACAACTGGTTTCAACAGCAGATAAATATATAAAAGGAAAAATTGAAAAACAAGTGTTTTTGATCAACATTGTATTTTTTAGCTGTGATTTTTAAAGGATTTCATTGCAATTGCAATTTTCGCACAATCAATCCTATTCCAGAATCCGTCGTAATGAATTTCCGAACGTAAAGCTACGCTACGAATACGAAAAATTTGCTAATCCAAAATCCGAACGAAACTTCCCCTTTTCGACCCTACTTTTGGGAGTTCGAAAACAACTGGTTTCAAGAGCAGACAAATAAATAAAAAGAAAAATTGAAAAACTGAAGTGTTTTTGATCAAAATTGTATTTTTTAGCTGTGATTTTTAATGGATTTCATTGCAATTGCAATTTTCGCTCAATTAAAGGAAGATTTCTCACGTAGAGAATCTATGAAAATTCGTCGAAGAATATTGCGAGATTCCATCAAACATTTGGAAATGGATTACGAAAGGTAGAAAATGCACTAAATTAATTTCAACTAACATATTCACAGGTTTAAATCAGCACTATTCCAGAATCCGACGGCGTAAATTTTCTTTCGGATTCGTAAAGTCGTATTCTGCAATCCGAATCTTTAAATCGTATTCGAACATTCGTAGCACTGCTATTCCACAATCCGAACGCGTAAACTTTTGACAGCTGTTTTGCGGATTTTTCCACGAAAGCCTTGCCTCGATGGATTTGTTTACGACAAAGAAAACAATTAAATTTTTATCGAATTAGGTCGTAAAATAAAACTTGTAATTAATTTTTGGTTACTGTAAATAAAATATTTTCTTTTAAACCTGTGAATATGTTAGTTGAAATTTATTTAGTGCACATTTCGTAATCCATTTCCAAAGGGTTGATGGAATCTCGCAATAGTATTCTTCGACGAATTTTCATAGATTCTCTTTGTGAGAAATCTTCCTTTTAATGTGCAATTGCAATTAAAAATCACAGCAAAAAAAAAACAATGTTGATGAAAAGCACTTCAGTTTTTCAATTTTTATTTTTGTTTATTTGTCTGCTGTTGAAACCAGTTGTTTTCGAACTCCCGAAAGTATGTTCGAAAAGGGGAAGTTTCGTTCGGAATTTGGATTAGCAAATTTGTCGTATTCGTACCGTAGCTTTACGTTCGGAAATTTATTACGACGGATTCTGGAATAGGGCTGACTAAATAAATTTCAAGTAACATATTCATTGGTTTAAATAAAAATAATTTAACTTTATTCACCAAAAATTAATTATAAGTTTTATTTTACGACCTAATTCTATAAAAATTTAATTGTTTTCTTTTGTCGTAAACAAATCCGTCGAGGCAAGGCTTTCGTGAAAAAATCCGAAAAACAGCTGTCAAAAGTTGATACGTTCGGAATATGTAGTTGCAATGCTACGAATGTAAGAATGTTCGAATTCGGTTCGGATTGTAGAATACTTCATTACGAATCCGAAAGAAAATCTTTTACAGCTCTGGGCTCAGTCTACAGTGAGACGTTACAGCTAGAACAATGTATATATATTCTTGATAAACATCATCGCTGAGTCGACTAAGACGTGTCTGTCTATCAATATGTGGTCACGATAATAGCCGAAATGTTGGAGCTTTTGTAACGAAGTTGCATACATGTTATAGCTTCTTTTCTACAAAAATGAAGGTAAACCTTGAAAATAAACCAAATCGTATAAAAATCACGCGTATAAAAAAGTGACTTTATAAAAACGGTAAAATTTAATTAAATTTCACAAAAATGTATCTTCTGACTTGAAATTTTGCACATAAGCCTTAACCTCAAATATGCAATTTGAGTTTGAAATAAGCCAAAATCGTATAAAAGCCACGCTACCTCCAATACAAAGTGGCTGTATGAAAACGGTAAAATCTCTGAAAATTTCACAAAAATTAATTCATTGGCTTTAAATTTTTTTAAATCAGTTTTTATCTTTACTATGCACTTTATGTTTGAAATTTGTTAAATCAAAATAAAAACTCCGCCTAACTCCCATACAAAGGTGACGTCATCATAATAACAAAACATTTACAAATTCCACTAAAACAGTTGTTGTAACTTGATATCTTTACAAAAGATTTAATATATTAAACGTTAGCCGAGTTTGAAATTTGAAAAACTACGGTAAAAACAACGTCCCATTAAAGTGACGTCATCAAAATAATACAACATTCCAGACTCTGAATACACTTAAATACGCCTGTGAGGATATTTAAATTTCGAAGATAGTACTTAATAGTTTTTTATTTTCAAGTACAAAAGCAAAGGCTTTATAGCAAACTATTTCTAAAGTTTTTGTTGCAACAAAATTGTGAGCATGAAGGGGGTTAAGGTCCCCCACTTATTTGCTTCCCAGTTCAACTGCTTCTTTTATTGTTTTTTTAATAGTTCCTTCGAGAATATAAATATAATATATTTTTCTAGCAGCTTCGTTTTCTTTGAAAAAAAAACTCCATACATAGAGTTATCTGCTGCGTTAGCATCAACCGATAAAATTTTTTTAAATACAAAAAGTCACATGAAAACGTGCTCTAATAAACGGTTTCTATAAAATAACACTGTACGACAATTTATTTTTTTTTTGTATCGGAGATACCGCTGTTTGTTTCTAGTAGAGGAGAACTCCCAGAAAACGACCCCATACTCCGTTTTGTCGAAGATGGTCTCAAATTTTTTAATTGGTGTAGGTGGGGCCATTTCGAATTTTTCTTGTACTTAATTTTCAATGAGTAAGGAAAACATAAAGAATCTTGTAAGGGATATATTTGCCCAACAAAAATGTACGGATAAAAAGATGGAGGTATTCCCAATTACTCCTGATACACCACTCACTAATATTTTTTTTCTTAAAAATTTTTCGCTTGGTTAGGATTTTTTAGTAGCGATGGTCCTGAAAGCGCTTCCATCGTGCTCCTTAGCAAATTTCACTAAGTAATAGTAAAAAAAATGTTATAAAAGAATACAAAGTTTTAGTGAAAGTGCTTAAAAAAAGTATATTTATACACACAACTTAGATTTCGACACTTATTGACTTTAGACGCACGCGTAATCATAACATCTTCTACTATTTACATGCAGTAAAACAATAACTAAACAATGTTAATTAAAACAAACACATTAAAACAAACAATTAAAAAAATTGAAATATTTAAAAATAAAAAAATAAATAAATGTGAGAAGAGTGGTGGATCAGGAGGAATTGGTAATGCATCCATACATTTTTACTGGAAAATGAATCTTTTACAAGTTTCCTGAACTATTTTCATTCTCATTTTAAATTAAGATACAAATTTGAAATGGCCACACCCTAAATGAGCAATTAAAAAAAAAATTGAGACCCTATACGATAAAACGAAGTATGAGGTCGTGTTCAGGGAGTACTCCTCTACTAGAAACAAGCGGCGGTTTCTCTAAAACATTTTTGCTGTCGCACTGTGTGATTGATTATATTTTTATAATGACCTATTGAAAAATGCATCTACTGCTTGACATAAAATATTTTTTGTTACCTTTGAGCTGTTTAGTTGTTATTTTGGGCATTCAGGATGTGCATCTACGTTCAGTTAAACGGTGTTTTTGATTTCCCAAAGATGATGCTTGACAACACTTTGTCCATAATAATAATACTTTGTCCATAAATCGTGTAAGAGTTTGTTTGAGTAGCTAAGAAACTTGACACTTCTTAACTCAAAAATCGTTTTAAGGCTCTGACAGGAAATATTATAAATAAAATATTCGTCAGGAAAAAATATACGGGAAACTGCAACAGTCCAAGATATCTGATTACCAGGGCTAGGATTTCGATGACATGACATATTTTTCTGCTGCTTCTAAGACATTTCCTGGTTATTTGGAACGTCAGTTGATGTTTCCTTAATTCCAAATATGAAGAGTTTTTAGGCAAGTTCTTCATCATGTTTCATCGTTTTTTATCAGTTTTAGTTTTCAGGTAATTTTTACTAGATTTAAGGCAGTTTTGGTAATTTTTAAGTAATGCTATTGCCATTTTTGGACACTTTTAATTTTTAGAGCATTTTTCGGGTTTTTAGGTTATTTAAGTGTTATTTTAAAATATTTTTTTCCTTGTTTTTCGTACGGAAATATGTAAAAAAGCAAATTTTTAAACATATTCCTTTAACAACAGAATAAATGAATGTTATAAAATTTAACTAGGTTTTTTTATATTGCAAGCTACGAAAACAATTGACAAGAGTGGGAAACACCGTCAAAGAGAGCTATAATGAATGCACAAAGCCATGATAAAATTACCAGGTACTATTAATCGCTACTTTTACTCGTTACTTTGGGCATATAGTATCAAATTGGTGTCAAATAAAAGTACTGCAAACACACCAAGGAGTCAAAGGGGATTTATGCTTTTACTTTTACCCAGATGTCTACATATAAATATTAACAGGTGACGAAATTGACGAACTGCACGAGGACGCCTTAGAGTACGTTGCAGGCTACATTATAAAAAGGCTACATTTTTAAAGTTTTCAACGTAAAGACTGCTCCTTTATATGGGTGGATGAAGTCTAACAGGGAAGGCTAAAAAAGCCATCAGCTGCATTTATGGAAAAAATAAAAGATTTGGAGGCCGTTTTTAATCAAGCCAATGGTAGGAACATTTAGTGTGCAAGGAGTACAGAAAAAAACTCGCTGAATTGTGTTCACCAAACGAACTTCCCGAACCTGTGAAAGAGCTCTTCATAAAATGCAGAATGCATTTTCGGACTAAAATTTTAGTAAAAGATTAAAAAAAATCAAAAATTAAAACAAAAAATTTTGGATATAAAAAACTTTTACAATTTCGTTCATAAAGCGATTGATTTGGTTTATATTTCAACAACTATATATTCAGCTCTATCATGAATAATTTTTCACGTGAAATTGGAAAAGGGAGTTTTAATTTTTATGATAAATTTCAAGACCATTTTGGGAATTTTTAATGCAAATTTGTTGATAAACTGTTGATAAACGAATTTAAATTTAACATTTCCAAAATTTTCTTGAGCTTTGTCTTAAAAATGAAAACTCCCTTTTCCGATTACGCGTGAAAAATTATTCATGACAGGGCTGATTGTATTACGCTAAACGATACAAAGGCTTTATAGTATTTGAACTTTTTTAAAGTCAGACATTTGAACTTTGAATCATATTGTTGCTCTTATGCTTACTTAATTTTTGATATAATGAACTAATAAAATTGTTCTTTATCACGCCACTAACATCAAGTGCAAGGACAAGACAAATATTTAAATTTGATAGTTGCATTAAGTTTTGTAAAATTACAAAAACAAAATGCATAATGTTTATACCTAAAAGCATTTTTACTCAAAGCTACTGGCTGCATTGTAAGATTATTTAATAAAAAATTTTATCATGTAGTGTTTTGTTTAAATTTTTTTATGATTTCCTGCAGTAAAATTGTGATTTCCATTTTTATTTCCAAATAAAAATACACAAAAAAATTAGTTGATTTTAAAAATACAACACTTTATTAAAGGTTCGTTCACAATAACTTTTATATATTGGATATTTTATAAAAACTAATCACAAATACACCACACTGTGAATACCCCTATCGTTTGCAGATTTCTGATTTGAAATAATACAAGAAGCAACACTGTTTCCACCTTCTCGCTACATTTTGACACTATATGCCCAAAATGACAGTTTATCCCCAGCTGATTTTCAGCGAATAATAATACCTGGTAATTATATCATGGCACAAAGCAGCGTAGAAATCTAATCGTGGTGTACTTGGCGCCATCTACTGCGAGAGTGAGAACTCAAAGTAGTTTAACTATATGTTTGTACTCAAAGTTTTCACCTTCAAAAAGACTCAGCCAGCATCTTAGTTTGAAAGTTCGCTAAGTGCGTTTGCAGCGTTGCTATGTTTTCGTTTGGCCTTTAAATTTGCATAAAATAAGACTCTAAAACTGCAACTTTTGAAATGTCTTTAAAATCGGTTTGTGTACATGCTAAGCTGTGGTTTATTTTCTATCTCATTCTCTTGCATGCTAAATGCTATAGATGTTTATGTTTCTTTTTAATGTGGTTTTTCGTTTCATCTAGTTTCAAATCACAACGGTGCAAAAAAATCTTGTTTTGAATTTTTTTATACTAGTTACGGAAGCCAATCGAAATAATTTTTTTATTGAATCACGTGGCTTCACTAGAAACTCAATTTCCGCCAACGGTTTGGGTCAGTTTGTTCGTGCTTAAATAATTACGATAAAAAATATCAAAAAACCTGATTTTGGAAACAAATTCTTCGGAATTTCCGATGGCTAGAGACTCCAGCGATTTTTCGCAAACTCAGGATATCTTAGTTTTTTATCCCAAAGATTTAGAAACTGAGTGTACTTGTTGACTTAATTTATGTCCATATATTTCCACCCGAATAAGTTATTTGAATTGTAAACAAAAAGTGCTTAAGGACTCCATATCCGTAGGACGGATTCTATACGAAAAAACTATTTTGTTTTAAAAAAATGCTTTTGACATCTTAAGCTGCAATTTTTCTGGGTATTGGCATAAGAAATATGATTTCGTCTTGATAATTTTCATAAACCTCAAATGCTCATTCCAACAGAGCAATTAAAAAAAATAAATGGAAAGAACAATTTTGTGGTTAAGAAAACTGTTCCTTGTACATATATGAATCTAGGACTCGACATTTTGGATATACAAATACTAAGTAGCAGTTGATGGGTTCAATTCAAATGAGCAGAAATTAAAATGAATAGAATGCTGTAACTATCTAACACGAATAATGTCGAAAAAGCATTCTTAGCTTAGAGTAACTGATGAGTTAAAATAAATCCATGTGTATGCGAATAAATGTAGGTGTGTACGTACATGTAAAATGGCAAGAAACAAAGCTATAAATAGGTGCTCAACATCTAGTGTTCTGGGGATTTTAGCAACAGGAACAGCAGTAACCACAACAACATGCTTAAAAGTATGCAACAGATGTATGTTTGTGTTAGTTGTATGTGCATGTGTGGGGGTAGATTAAAAAAAAAACAACTAAAAGCAATAAGGGAAATCCTGGCATCAACATAAGTACAAATAATTGTACAAATAATTGAAATGTGGGAGTTGTGAAAAGGAATAAAAAGCAAAGGAATATCGGAGGAACCGGCTAGGATATTGTTTACAGAGAAAAGTGCTGATTCTAAATGTCATTAAATAATCCCAAAGGAAGAGCTAATGGATCAATAAGAGAAAACTAAGTGGCTATAAAAGAAATTATAAAGCAAACAAAAATTAAAAGTAAACAGATTGATATTGCTTAACACGTGTATATGTTTGTGTGTATGTATGCTTGTTTGTATGTATGTTTGCATGTAAAACTGTATATTGAAAAATATTTACCTTTTCAGACGTTAACATTTGAGTTTAAAGAAAGTTATTTTGATATATATGTAAAAATATATGTATGCACGTTAAATAAGTTAAATGTTTTGAATAAATAGCGAGAAATACATATATAGTATACAAACTAAAGAAAAAGACACAAATTTAAGTCTCTGATATTTTTTTTTCCAAATAAATATGAATAGGATTTGGTTATTGCTGGTGTTTTTTGTGTTTTGCCTATTTACCCATGTTAGTTGGTTGTTATCCTTTGAAATCCTGTTGCAGCTTTGCTAAACATCTAATAGCTTTATTGGATAGACTTGAGAAGGCAGGCGAAGAAAGAAAAACAACAACAAACAAAACTTGTTAATGTCGTTTGTTATGCAACTTGTATGTAGTATACTTTTAGGCGCATCGCAATTTTGGCATTTGAAATGCAATCATATTATGTTGGCCATGAAAACTACGAAAACACACATAGTATGTATAGAAAAGCAGAAAAAGTGGAAAGGGAAAGAAAGAGAAATAGAGAGGGGGGGAGAGAGAGAGAGAGAATAAGAACAAAATTTCGCATTATTTGAATTGTCTTCACCATGGATTTTTTCATATATTTTTTGACAATTTTTTTTTACTTAAAGAAACAATGTACATATGTATGTAGTTCTTTTTCTGTGGCAGATTATAAGAAAGAAGCCGCAATGGAGTATTTTGAATGTTGTGCTGTGTAGAATCGATGTTGTGCTGAAGTCTTGACCCACTTTGGAGTCGATGCTTAACCCTGTCGATTGCTCCCCTATTATATGATCGACTATGCTGCAAATTGAGGGCAGCTCAAAGGATACTTGAAGCAAGTAGTAAAACTTGTGTTATGCACCATTCATGTCGAGGACATCGAGAATGTAGGTGCTAAAGCTAAATCACACAATATTGGAAAAAAACAATGCACAATTTCTATGTTAAAACACCTTTTTTCTTGAGTTAAACAGAAGTAAGCGAAATTTTGAGCCTTCTACGACGACTCTTTGCGATTCTATTTTAAGGCATCTATTTTTAATTTCATGTCAATGACTCTCTTCACAAATTCCAGCTTAAATTCCTTCACAATATTAGATTTCATATTGAAATAAATTTTTGTCTTGAATTCTTCACTCGACGTTGCGACTTTTGCCTCGCACGCCTTTGCGATCGATAAATTTTGTTATTCAATCGCTTTGCTCTTTGAGTGCTTCCTACAATTTTTCATTGAAATTTGACTGGATTTTCACTTAAAGTCCATTTTCAGCACTTTTCTCTTTGATTTATTAAACAGTTCAATAAAATCAAGTGGAAGTATTTGATTATTTGTAACAAACTTCACAAGAAGACAGTTTTTTATAAATACACTTCTTTGCACAAACACCCACACATACGCGCACACACGCACGCACGATTCTCAAGGGTAACAGTAAAATGAATGTAACCGTAGATATATAATGTTTTTTCTTGGCTTGTTTTTATATTCCATGTAATGTTGTTGATATTTCGTTGAATGTCGTTGGTGTGTGTGTGATTGGGGAGGGGGAGGCAGGGGGTGTTTTCTTTGGGTAATGAATGGTGTATGTTGTTTGTATGTACCATTTGTATGGCGCGTCACTGGAGTTATATGCGGCCAATGCTAGATTTTTCAACGTTTTACTGGCCTTAACTGATTGGCCTGGTTCTTATCACAAGTTAACAGCTGTACGGTTTGAAGTTCACTGATGGCTCGTTTTGGATTCAAAAAGCTTTGTGTGGCTGTGGAGTATGACACTGTTGGCTTCTGCGCTAATGAGTCGCTTTTGACATTTACGATATTTAACCGACGACTAGCGGGAAAATTTGACAAAACTAGTATCTTTAAGGCGACCTTAGATTAGGGATGAAAAACATAATAAAATCGAACATGCATTTATGATTACTTATAACATGAATTTCATAAAAATGAAAAAATATAAATATCTACTTTTGCCAAAGACAAAGCAATGATATTTTTATTACAGAACCGAGGCCACACAGATCCCAAACTCCCTATCCCAGTATCCGGTGCTGTCGAGACCATCAAAGAAACTGATGACGTCCTCAATTTCTGATGACGCCGTACATTTTTCATACAGCCGAAACTGAGTCGCTCAAACTCAACGACCGAAATATGGCTTCAGTTTCGAAAATTCCATCCATTGTTAATTTTTTTATTTATTTCAACATAAAACTTCTTTATTATTTTTATTCTTCACGAATGTAGGTACTTTACAACCACGACCACGATTGCGACTCAAAGTCAAAGCTATTGTATGTTTACATATATGGGCATTTCCACAAAAAAGGCTACCGTGACCAAAAAATTAAAACTCAGTAAAAACTTATTATTTGATGATATTTTCTAAGACAAACATTTTAATTTAATGTAATTTAAATTTAATATATTAATTTAATTCATTTACCATGATGATAAAATCTTTTCCACTTTTTCACAATTGCAGTTTTTCTTTTACGTAAATGTTTCGTAAACTTTTTTGTTTTAGTAAAAATGGAATACATTGGCTAAAGATAATGAAGAAATGGTTGAGGCAAGGTATGAAAAATACATAAAATTTGTTTTTTAATTACTAAATTACATAATTACTTAACTACTTAATTACCTAATTGAACTACAATTTAAAAATTTGAAACGTCCGACACGAAACGTCCGAACAAATAGAATTATTTACTGTGACCACACTATGCGCTTAATAAAGACGACGTATGACTTTTCTGGAAGCATGTTAAATTAATAAAAAATATTGTCTTCCGATATTTTTGTATGGATAATAAATTCGCAGATCTAGACATAGTATGAACTTTATCCGAAAATGACTTCCGTTGCGTGAAACGTCCGAACGCATAATTAAAATAAAAATTTTGTTCCAAATTTAAGTTGAATAAAAATTTTAAAATATTTTTCTTATTATACCAATAGATAGCATTTTGAGAATATACACCTTTCCCAAATATATCTCTGGATCGTATTAAAAATGTTTAAAAGAAACGTACGAATGAAACGTCCGACACGCTGTAAATGCCCATGTAAATTAATTCCAATTGAAACAAAGCAACGAGTACTGGTTTGGCAGTAATAGAGTTAAGTAGTTACTTATTGAGTTATACGTTATGCTGGAGGTAATGGTAACATTCTCACTTACAAGTAATACTAGAGGTAATTAGTTATCCTCTGACTTATAGGTAATACTGGAGATAAGTAGTTGACATCTGACTTATGGGTAATGTAGGTGCTAAGTAGTTGACCTCTGACTTATAGGTAATGCAAGTGGTAACTAGTAATACTCTGACTTATTGGTAATACTGGATGTAATTATTACTCCTCTAACTTATAAATAATGCTGGATGTACGCACCACACATTACCGAATATGATTAGCCCATGTAAAAATAACGCCTTACTTGTGTGTGTTGTAATCCAGCAAGGAACTACCTCCCATTACCAAGTAATCATTATATAACTAGCTCAGTAATGATTACTTCCCCTACTGCGGGGTCGCTGATTTTCAGATTCGAAATCTAACACTGTTAAATGATGTTTAAAACTCTTAAAAATACATATTATTAGATGGCAACCCTATTATACACAAATTACATAGTGTTCCTATTTTTACCTAGTGTTCGCGCCAGCACCGAATTCATAAAAAAAAAATTTAAACGGTAACCCTATTAACCATTACTTAATTTAAAATTCTGACTACAGATTCGAAATCAGCGACAACCTAACACTGTTAAATGATGTTTATTACTATTAAAAATACATATTATTAGGTGGCAACCCTATTATAATAAAAATTCATAATTTTCAAATTCCGGCAACGGATTCGGATTCAGCGACCCATTTTTACCTTATGTTCGCGCCAGCATTTAATTCATAAAAATAAAAAAATGTGGTGGCAACACTATTGAATTTTGAAATTCTGACAGCAGATTCGAAATCAGTGACTCCCTAAAACTTTTAAATGATGTTTAAAACTCTTAAAAATACATATTCCTAGGTGGCAATACTGTGGTAAAAATTTACGCGATAACCCTAACCTCCATTTTAAATTTTGAAACTGTAACATTATATTCGAAATAAAATCCGTTGTCATAATTGCAAAATTACTAGAATTCGCAAAAATAAAAATAAAATCTAGGTGGCAACTCTATCCACCATCTTGAATTTTAAGTTCTTACATCAGATCCGATGTCATCTACCCCCTAAAACTTCCAATCACGGTGTCCAGAGTACCCTAAAAAGTCCTTATACTCTTAAGCTTTTCCTACACAAGCTTGGTCAGTCATTTGAGAGTACTCTCAAATTGAGAGTATTCGTTTGAGAGTATTCAAAGTTCACAAGCACCGCATTCCATTCCATTCTAAGCGCTTTGTTTGCACCAGGGCTACAAACTTATTTAATGGTTTTCCCCGCAGTGGTTCTCAAAATTCCCTGACTTTTCATTAAATCCCCCTCAAAAAAAATTTTAATGAATTTGCTTATAGACTTTTTTAGTTAAATACTACAATTCATAATGTAAAGATTTTATAAATTTTATGATAAAAATTAATTTTGATAAAGAAAATAACACACTGCAACATTAAAAAAAATAACTTTAAAAAGGAAAATGTGTTTTCGAGTCGCGACTTCAAACTTTGAAGCTAAAAAATGTCAATGGCTTCCCCCGATTCCAAAGTATGTAAAGGCTGGTTTTGGGCAAACAATTTTCTGAAAATTTACATTATTTAAATGTGATTATTTTTGTACAACTATTCAAAAATATATCAAAAACATTATAAATCAATTACAGATCAATACAGATTCTTTAACGCTAAAAACCCGATGAGTAACTTTAAACCCGTTTTTCTCGAAACATACTTTTTCAAAACAAACCGCACTACTGCAAATAAACTAATCGACCGACACATCTCTTACCAAAATAAGCATCTTTGGAGAATTTGTTTAGCTTTTAATAAAACAATCAATAAAAAAAATTGACAAAAATCACATAACCATTTTTGTAGGCGCAGCGACGATATGTTAAAAAAATTTTACTTAGACTGATGATGTTAAATTAACATGCAAATGAAATTTTTTGTATATATAATAAACTTTTTTAAAAAAATTTTTCTAAAATATGCTTTAATTTTAACCGCACTTGCCTAAAACCTCTTTTAAGCCAACTACGCAAATTTATAAAGTTATTGAAATGCAAATAGCATTTTTTTTAATTGTGCAACACCTTCCAAGGTTATAAACGAAAATGCATTAAAAATTAAACAAAAATTTATTATTATTATGTATTAATTTTGCAACAAGGATTTTTTTGGTAATGTTAACTAAATGTTTGCAATGTAAGAAGAACGCTGTATCAAAAATTTAATATAAAATAAAATTTAATGCAAATTTTAGATAGAATGTTAAATTACCCGAAAAAATCACTAAAAATTAGATAAATTATTAAATTTCCCGCATATTTGAGCCCATTCCCGATTTCCCGATCGACTTGAAATTCCCCGAAAATCGGGGAATTCCCCACCAGTTGCCATGCCTGGTTTGCACTCTCACTGCATTCGTTCCATTATACCTGATTCACAATACTGCGTTCGGTCGGTCGTGCGTTGACAGCTCGAGTAGAAACAACGAGTTCTTATGGTGCAATTCGCAATTCGACCTTAACCGTTGATCGTGTTTTATTCGTCCACGTATTGGTAAAGTACGATCAAAGTCCAACCTATCGAGCAGAGTAGAAAAATGTTCTACTCGGTCGTGCGTTTGACATTCTTCGGTATGGCAAAGTTGAATTTTCATTGAGTTAGCTTTCAAAAAAATTGAGATGGTTAGCACATATTTTGTTAGTATTGGTATTTCACGGGATTTTTTTTTATTTTATCAGAACAGGCTATATTGCATTTGATTTAAATTCAGATTTAGCATTTTGCAACTTACAAAATGCAAGTTTTGATGAATTCAACATTATTTAATACAATTTAAATATTTGTGCCAATTTTTAATATTAAGTATATCAATAGAAGGCAGTAAGTTCTGGTAGAAAAAACCGAAAAAATTTTTGGCTGAAAAAAATCAATAAATCAGGTAGTTATCGATTTATCGATTTTAAAAATTTTGTTTCTTGCTAAAAGCTTTGTTAAAAAAAAAGCATATGATTCATTGCCATTATCCAATAGATCTAAAATATTAGCATGTCATTTGAAAGGAAATTAATTTAAGTTTTCAATGATATGCAATATAAATATTTCTGCAAGAATATTTTACATTTTAAGCAACTTTTCGCCATATCTGAATTTTTTAATGAAAATAACCATTATTTTCTACAAAATGTACGTTATAAAGGTACTAAAAAGGTATTGTAATATAAAAGCCTGAAGTTTTACCTTTCACTTGAAGTATGAAATTATTTACATTTTCTGCAGATTAAAAACTTTTTTATAAGAAAGCAGAACAACTCGGGTTAATATGCTTGAAATAACAACTTTCAACATCTTACCTCCCATAATCCATAATAATAACTGTATTTTTTGAAAAAATGGCGGCTTAATGTAAGTTATTATTTTACTTTTATTATTTCTTTTTATTTATATATTTTAAATAATTTGGCGCGAGTATTTAAATTTTATTAAATAATTTTGAATTCATCAAAACATGATTTTTTTAAAGTTGCAAATTGATAAATGACATTCAATGGGGGTATTTACGATTCAGTGCAGTTGCCACTGCATTTGAGGTCTTGTGAGCTTTACAAAAACAAAATACATGTACGTGAAAAATCTTCACAAGTGCTTTTCCACTGTAGCCCTTTTCACTTTTCTTGAGAAGTCGTGTACTTTTGCACATTGAAAATTTTGACGGCTTTGAAAAAAGTGATAGTAGTGTGTTCACGAACACGTAACTGCTCAACTGCACAGGCCAGTGCACTGAATCGTGAATACCCCTAGCATAAACTGTGCTGATAAAATAAAAAAATCCCATGAAATGTGATAGTTTACATTGGCATCACCACAGTTGATCAAAGTGACACATGCGCGACCTTGAACGCAACATTGTAGAGATACAATTTTTAGGTCGTGCGTTCTGACAGTTCATCCCGTAAAGTTATTGCCATGATAGAATTACCAGGTAGTATTAATTGCTACTTTTACTCGTTACTTTGGGTATATAGTGTCAAATAAAAGTATTGCAATCACACCAAGAAGTAAAAAGGGATTTTTTGGTCTTCAGTTTTGTCATGATCTCTACGTATACATATGAAGTAAGTAATATTTCTGCTGCTACCCAGTAAAAACGTGGATCATCCTGTGAGCGATCTGGGAGTGCTCCTTATTGATCCAAGCTAGGTGTATTTTGTGTTTTCTTTTAACATTGCGTGTCTTAGGAAGGGTAGCGCTCCCTTCAACATCCCAGAGGAGCTCAAAAGGGGCGATCAATAAATGATCCAAATGAATCAGCAAAGGAAAATTTTTTTTGGGGATTTAGGGTTCCCTAGCTTAAGTAGATTCCTCAAGACCCTAAGGTGGCGATAAAATTAATTTGCCAAATCGTCATCAAAAATTCGAATCGTTTTTGATTTTATTTAAAAACTGTACTTTAATTGCGCCAGTCGCATCAGCGGATGCACAAAACGCAATTGCCGTTGGCTGGTTGCACTTCACGACCTCGGCGTTGAAACGACGCGAATCGAATGAAAGGAACATTTAAAATATTTTTTGTTTCACAGAAAATAATCATAGATTTTCCTAAAAAGCACATGTTTCACTTTTTGTTATTTTTTTCATTAATTGCGCTCCCTTGTTGCTCCGCATGGGAGCGATCGCATATTTTTTTACTTGGTAGTAACTTCTGTTAAATTCTATGCCATAGACTACATTTAAATTTTGAGAAGTCCATATAGGTGTCCTTATTTTTATCAAATTTTTTAATTCATTTATTAATCAGTCAAACATTAAAACGTTAAATCATTTTCTTCATATTGTTTTTCTTATGCAAAAACCTAATTTTTGATTCAATGGGGCAAAAAAATTGCTATTTATCAATATTTATCAAGTTCAAAGACAAGATAAATAATTCTTTGTCGTTTTCTCATTTCAAATAATACAAAAAGCAACATTGTTTGCACCTACTCGCTTCATTTTGACACTATATGCCCAAAATGACAGTTTATACCCAGCTGATTTTCAGCGAATAATAATACCTGGTAATTCTATCATGGTTATTGCAAAGCCGATCAAAGTACGATCAAAGGCCGACCGACCGAGCGCAGTATTGCGAATCAGCCTTTATGCGCACCTTGAAATACACTATTCATTTTCCATTGTTTTAAAACAGTTTACAAACCCTCTCTTCTTTCGACTGTTTTAATCATCCCTCCCTAAACGTAGCTTTAAACTGACCATTTTTTGTTTTTGACTAACAGTTTCTTTATTATCATAAGGTACTCACAGCACTCCAGGAGCAGCAAAGCATCCACAAATCCGCACAATATTTCCTGATGCCGTTGATGACGATCACGTTCTATAAGAACACGTTCCAAACAATAACCCATCAAACGTATCTCGACCTTAAGTATTGCGCAGATGTCGACCAACTTGCGTACGCTTAATTTTTGTAGTATGTTGCAATCATGGCTCAAGCCTAAAAAACTTCTGGCCATTTTTGAAATATTTTTGGTTTTTCTCTGACGTTTTAGCTTGTTGTAGTTGTGGCGATGGTCGCCAGCGGACTCCACCTGTTGTTGCTTGCCATATATGTCCCATAGCAATGAGTCCAACAACTGCTTAACAGTGCTGTCAGAGAATATTTTTGTAGGTCTCAAGTAATGGTAATGGTTTGTCTTATCAGAAAGCAGAAAACCTTACCTCATGCTGCGAGGGTTGTAAGCCACTGATGGGTGGCGGCTTGAATTAAATTCACTCCTTATCAACTGTATAATTAATTTAGAACCCAACCTTTTGCGTATCTTTCAGGCACCAACTATATATTTTTAGGCTATTTCTGTTTTATTTTGTAGCTTTTTCGAAGTGAAGTTTTGGAAATGACTTAAAAGAAAAACAAACTTCTAATTTTCTCAATACGACCAAGTCAATTTTAGAAGTTGGCTGAACAAATATTCATAAAAAGGGAATAGTTATGCTTTGTTTGTATTTTATTTTTCACGAATTATTTCTAAACAAGACAGACATTAAACTAAGAAAAATTACTTATTAAGAAAAACTTAGTAAAATGAACGATCCATATGCGTGTTTAGCGAGAAATTGCGATACATGCCGCAGCGAATCAATTCATTTGAGAACCGCTGCGACAGTGGAAAATGTCGCGAGGGAATCGTATAAGCATTGGGAGAGTAGAAACCGTATTCCGAGTTACAAGTGTGATACATGGTGTGCTTCTGATTCTCTATGCCATAACCTTTGAAATTATCTGCAAATAAATACAGATAGTTTGATTGTATTACTTAAAACATGTTGCAATCTTAGGACTTACATGGACATTGTATCTTTTCGTTGGCATGGGCCACCTCATAAAGTTTTGCCGTATTTATTACAGGTTTTCTTTTTAAATATTTCTGGAATTCTATTTCCGGATTGAAAGTCTCAAAATCAGCACAATAGTTTTCGCACATTGTTAATTGTCGTTTGTCAAAATAGCAGAATTATTCGAAGTTTGTTGAATTTGCAGTTATAAAATTGGTAAATTGCTGTAGTTGTTATGAAATTAATGCAAGTAAAATTTGAACATTGTTGCTTTAGAATTTGATAAAATTTTGAATGTTGCTTGTATTGACATAATAATGCTTTGTTGCTGAAGTAACTAGCTTCATGTTTCGAAATCGCAAGCTTCGCGAAGTGACAATAAAACCATAGAGTGATAGTGATAAGAAAGCTATTGCCTTTCTAGAATAACTTGTAAAGCAAGCGCCATCTGGTGGTGTTTTTAATCTATTTGTTCATTTTGCCGTGACATGCGCGCTTTAGCGGTCTAGTGATTTTGACATTACTCTCGCCGTAACTTTGACACACAAAGCCACAGCATAGATAGATAGTGAACATTTTATCGGTTAAGCAAATTGTAGTTTTTCTTCTTATTTAAGGCCAGGAGCTCTAAAAATTTCCTATCATGTGGAATTTTATTAATTTTGTCAATTTTATTATATGTATTGCCACATTTAGCCAAACAATAGACTTTACTAGCGCCATCAAACGTGGTCCGCATCATCCTCGCAGTGAACAATCGAAGACACGCAAAGTCGACCAGCATCTGACGCATGAGGACCAGTAAGATACATCCCAAAATTTATTTCATACTTAAAAGAAAACCAATATACATATGTATATTGACATTATTACTGACTTTCACACAGTTTTAATAAACAATTTTTACATTATGACTTATTTAAGACCGTATATTTTTTTTATAGGCACGTAGTCTTGTGTTGAAAATTGATTACACAATGTGACAAACAAAAAATAAGGTGCATGCATTTTTCATAAGACCGCATAAAAGTTGTCTAACACCCCTAAAGTATTGACTTACCGTCAATATTTCTTAACGCACTAATTAAGCAGTTACTTTATTCGATTCTATTCGAATTCTTATTACAGTTTTTGAAAGGTAAAATACATACAAAAATACTTCTTAAGCAATATACAGGGTGTCCAGTGTAAGAGTACGAATATTTACGGAGGTGAAAGAGGAGGTCGAATTAGAAAAAAAAAACAGATGCGTCGTTGGGCACACGAGAGAAGCGAAGCTATTTCGCCGTTTTATACGTTTTATTATTTAATGGTTTTTTTAATAAACAAATTTTTAAATTGAATAATTTTAAATACCTAATGTTAACTAAAAAAATAGTTTCCCACCAATAAATTTTAATACATTACATTATTATTTTACATTAATTTTTAATTATTTTTGTCAAGCGCGTCGGAAGCTAATTTCATCTGGGGGGGCAGTACAAATGGTGGTGCAAAAAAAGTTCATCAAAATTTCTTCAAAGAAACATGAATGTGAATAAACAAATTTTTTATTTTAGTTTAAAATAAAAAAAAAAAATATAAAAATACATAAAAAATATTAAAATTTCATTAGTTTTAAAAGTTCTTCCAATTTTAATATAAGAGATCATTCTTTAAAGGATCTTTCATATGGTAATATGAAAATATAAGAAATAATGGTTGCTTTTATAAAGCAAGACTAGGCATATCTTTACATGGTTTAAATGCAATAAGTTACAAAAATTTATATCAATTTAAATTCTTCCAAAATGTTTCTTTCTGTCCTTGCGAGAAACAAACTCTTTCACCACCTCCATCGAATTCAATTCTTCGGTTTTATCTTTGTGAATGTGTATAAGTGTCGCATGAGTGAGTCGTTTCTGTGTCATAGTTGCTCGAAGATACGTTTTAAGTCGTCTTAGTGCACTAAAAGAACGCTCAGATGAAGCTGCTGATGCAGGCACAGTCAAAAGCAAAGCAATAAGTTTTTCAACTTCATTTAATAGTTTTTTACAGTATCCGAATTTATCGCAAATTGGGATACAATGCCACTACAATTTCAAGGTGTTTGGCCAGGCAATTGCTTCAACAATTTCATCTGCAAAAAGTCATCTGCATAAAGATCTAGTTTTGTTTTTAGATTTTGTTCAGAAGGCACTTTTCCGTTGAAGGCTTCGATTACAATATTTTCCAACGATTCCAGAGTGTCAAGATCTGTTTAAATGTACAGAAAGCCACTATGTTTTTAACGTTGACCCCTGCCGCGAAGGCTTAATTCAACGGTGCTCCAATGCTTGGGACAAATATGAAGCGTCGGTCAACGCCCCTTCGGAATTCAAGAAAGACCATTTTTGAAAGGTTCCTCTAATTACATGCCACAGAACCCCAGCACTGATGTCAAAAAGACACTATACATGACCGTGACTCATTCAGTCACTCGAATGTAAACATGACTTGGTTATTTTAATAACCATGGGTCATCTCAGTATACTATACCAAGTAATACAACCCTTTATTTGATCCGCACAAAATCATCCCATTCATATCAGAGGTCATCACTCTCTGACACGAAAAATTAAGGCGGCAACTAGGCCTGTCACTCATGCAATCAAATTCCTCAATCTCAAATGGTCACAACTCAGACTATTTAGGTTTCCCCGTCGCCTGTACTCAAATTCCAAAGGTAACAGTATATTGATCCGGTAGTTGCTTACCTTCCTAACATTTACTGTTTGAAATTGGCGAGATTCAATCTACCATCATTCTCTTAGTAATTTAAGGGAATCACCAGCCCGAGTTCAACTAAAGTGTAACTCACACCGGCCTTTCTGGCCTAACCACAAACCAGAGCGTTATTAAAACCCCACGTGGGCCTAACCCATATGATAGTCAAAACCCGGGCAAAAGGCTCCACCTGACAAGGCTCTTCAACATCCCGTCTACAGACCAAAAGTTCTTAGAACATTTATATCTGACTGTGACACCTTCAGCCACTCGAATTGTACTTGGCAAGGTTAAAAAATAACCATAGGTTTCCCAGTAAGACCGGGTAAACCTCAATTCTACTTATGCAACGTCGTTATCCTAAATTAAGACTAATAAAAGCCTTAACAGAAAACTAAGAAGCATGAGCCGTTGTATACAAATTTGCTTATACAACGGTCCGAAGGTTAAATGTTTCCTACATAATAACCTTTATTCTAAGATAGGTCTGCAGAACAACAATAGATCAGGTCTCCTCATCATTGATGGATGACTATCCCCGCTCTTCAAGTTATGTTGGATTGATCGTCCATCGAAAGCATATTACAACTACGGTGTTATGATAACTTAATATCAAAACAATGCTTTCTCCAAGAATTTGGCAGCAACATCCAAGGCTCTAGGTAAACCTTTTCTTTTACAGTTATCAGACGAACATTCAGGAGCCGTGCCTCCAGAAAGAACTCATTATGAGATCAGTTCATGGGCCGTGCCCCATGAACTGCCCATCCAATAACCAACCCTCACCCTTCCATTCCTGGCTTGGGACAGGCAGATTCCCCGAAGGTCCTCTGGCGGGTTTGTTTAAATGTACAATAAAATTTACAAAGTGCCAGTTTACACTAGCTTTACTCAACCGACTCACCGAATGTTAAATCAAAGTGAGTCGGTTGAGTGACGCTGGTGTAAACTTGCAAAAATAAAAAAAAAGTAAAATATCAACCTGTTTGATCGAATCTAGCCGTTATCTCATTTGAGGGAAGATCTAAAATTTCGAAATAATGTTTTCGTAGCCGATCATATAATGGCAACTGACTGAAGGAACCGGATTTGATGTTTCTTCAAAGCGTCGAGGTGAATTTTCATCAGCTAATTCACAGTAGGGGCTTTCGCATGGTCCAAAACATTGTACCAACATGGCAGATTGTACAACATGTAGTACCATGAGTAAGCTGAAACGATAGTCGAAATTTTTGTTTTTTTTCTGCCGATTGTACAATATTGTACAACTATGTAAAATTACTGCTCAATTGTAAGGGCATCTAAAGGTTGCTTAGCTATTAGCCGGATGTGTTCTGCTTGAGAGCTTGCAATTAATGATGTTGCTTTACAAGTTGGATCGTTCGAACGCTCAATCAAATAGTCCCATTAGTTTTCCATCTAACTTATCGTACAACATGTCGTCCAATATGGAAAGCTCCAAGAATGATAGAATAAGAGATTACGCTTTGCGCAGGTCCGTTACTTCTGCTAATCGAGTCTGACAACCAGCTGTTCAGTTGACAACGTCACAATATTTTATTTCTTTGAGAAACGTACTGCGATCGGTTGTGTTTTATTTAATTGTGTATATATCGAAGTATTTTTGAGAGTTTTTAACTTAAAATTTAAAAAATGAAGTGTGCAGCTGCTAATTGTGGTAACAGTAGCAAACAAATATTTTTCAGAAACCTGATGATTGCAATAAATACAAATATTAAACCAAGAAATTGTAGAAAAAGCACACACACGAAAACAAAAATACAAAAATATATTAACTTAACAAAATTTGTTTCATTATTTAATAACTTGGAACTATCATTTATTTGTCCTTTCAATTCACTGGTAAATTAATGAAATAAAATATCTGGGAACGTTTAAACTACATCAATTAAACTCTTAATAAACATTTTTATAAAATCCAAGTAAAAAAATAATGCTCACTGAAGTTGGTTTCTCAGACAATTTTTTTTTGTCTAAGCTGCTTACTGGCTGTAATAAAATAATAGTAAAAATAATGTTTGCAAAGGTGTACTTAATAAATTAACCTCTTCTCGTTCCAATAAATTGCTTCTTACTTCTTTTATTTTAATTATACAAATTTAAATGTATGCAATTTTCATTTCTGTGTAGAAATCGTATGCAAAGTGATCGCTCTCCAAACAGCATTGATATTATGGCGTACATGCGCAGAACGAAAATTTTGTTGTACTCATTTTCTTGTCTTCGGCGCAATCTTTGTATTCTATCATTCTTGGGAAAGCCCCTAAGAACAAGTCAAATTTTTTCTTACCAGAGTTGCAAAATTAATAAGCATTAAGCTACATACTTAAGGGTGCTTTTAAACTGAAGTGGTGGGTTTGCAGTAGAAACTCTACATTTTGTTCTATCTTTTTGCAAACACAGAGAAAGAAAATGGTTATCCGCAATCATGCTTATAAAGAAGAGAGAAAGAAGAGGAAAATATATAATACAAAAATATTATCGTTGTAAAAAAACTGATATTTTGAATAACTTTTGAAATTTTTCTTTTAAATTGTTTATCTAGCTAAAAAAGTGGGGGCAACTGCCCCCTTGCCCCCCGCTTCCGACGCCAATGATTTTTGTAAATGTTAATGAAATTATTAAGTTTTAATATTTCATAAAGATGTAATGTCATCGATATTTCTAGCAAATATTACATCAATAGTTGTCCTAATCTTGCTGTGCAAATATGTGAATCGCTTGTCATTCGCAAATTATATTTATAAAAACAGCATTGCTTAAGGCTTAGAATTTTTATGAAACTGATTTCTTAAATATTTCAAAAGTATAGTCTTTCTGACGTTAATGTGCAATTATAATAGAATTAATGTAATGTGATCTAATGTCAGTTGAGCAGTGCGTTCTTTTACTTATTGTTTGAAACAATGCTTTCTTATACAAGTGGTTTTAATAAACGTAACGTAACGCGACGGGACGTATAGATCCGTGGATTTTAGATTTCTACGTTACTTTACATTACGTCTTTACAAAGAGCAACTGAACATTGTCTTTTCACTTCTACAACCGTTTTAGTAGGTGTCGAGCCAGTGTTTCGTCTACATTCATTCTCTTTGCACTCATTTATCTCGAAACTACTTTTTTCGGCATGGTGTTGTAGAAAAAACAAAAACTATTCAGCCGAATAATCTGAAATTTAAAAATGCTACTCATAACAACGGTGGCTATTGCTTTAACTAGAATCAAAGTTTTTTTAAAAAACATCGTATATTTTACACTTAATAACCGGTAGAAAACAAGCTGTTTTAAGAACTTAATTTTCAAAAGCGCGTCATTCTGTCAATTTTTCATGTCTTTTTTTTCTAGTGCCAGCCATAGCTGCACTCATAGTGATTAATAATATTCTAGGTTTTTATTTTTCAGATAAATAGAACAGTCAAAATCTACAACATTGCCCATGCCCATTTCTTGACAGCGTCTCATTGACCGCCATTTTGAACAAGATCAACAGTTTTTTAAACTAAAACAATATTTTTTATGATGAATGAGAGTTACAATACACCTTAAAAGTTTAAATATTGTTGTTTAATATTTTAACTTTTTTAAAAAAATCCTAAAAATACCTTAATTTACGAGCGCTAGACCACCATCCTTGCCTTCAGTGCCTATGAACATTCATGTCTGAATTCGCAATTAAAATCCACCCGTTCAATGGAACCTTGTTGCTTTTGTTGTTTGGATAGCTAATGCAAAATGCTTTTTACTACGTTTCCATGGCGAGTTGATCCTAGGTTGGGTTTTCTTCAAGTTGACATAATGGCGTTTCTAGCTCGAAAGTGTTTTCATGCACAACATTGAGTCGAGTTGGCCTTCGGCCATTCTATTCGCCATTTTTTCTTGGTATAAATGTGTGCCAACAGAAGGTGCAAAATTTACTAAACATATTGAGTCTTTGATCAATATTAGTTTCCGCTAATTTGTGTGCCTGCTGAACGGTTTGTTACATTTTATGTCAACGCAGTGGCAGAAATAAAATAAAATTACAAATAATCAAGAAAACCTCACTCAACAGTTGAGCAACTGTTTCATATTCCGAACGCATCCAATCTAACTCAGTTAAATCTAATAAGTTTCGCGGAGTTTCGTGGATTTAACGAAATTCAACTCAACTCGCGTTTCCATGGGAAGTTAATCCCGAGTCAACCTTGATTTAACTCGCCATGGAAACGTAGCATTTGATCGATAATTGTGATCTGCTGCATTATAGCTTCACGCATTCACAATAGAATATGTAGGGCAGCTAATGAACAATCCCTTTAATAAATTCCTGTCATCTACTGCAACATAGCTTCAGTTAATATTAAATGAACCACACTTTATTAAAAATTTTCGGTTTGGAGTAGTGGTTAGAGTGTAGAACTCTGACTCGAAAGGCACGAGTTCGACCCTCACGCCTTGCAAAGAATATTTTTAATGTTAATTCTCTTGTTTTAATAGACGCTTGTTTTTCAGATTTCACTCAATCAAATCACAAAACGAGGCGTAAAAAGCTTCGCTTCAAAAAAGCTATTTCGAAGCTTCAAAAAAAAAAACGGATGGGGGGGAGGGTGGTCTATTTTCGCACCCCTAAGAGCCACAGGGCCAGGGCCAGATTAACCATGTCGGGCCCCTTTACCCTTTTTTAATGCCTTCAAATACATTTTTTCTACCACAATCCAATTATCTTCTATATATTTATTCTTGTAAGGGCCCCCTTATTTCAAGAAACCTACAAACGCTACAGAAACATTTGATACATCAAAAAAAAAAGTCTTGAGCTGTAGGCATGAAAAAATGGCAAAAAGACTTAAGCCACGAACTCGCTTTAATGTTAATGAGATAGTGTGATTCCCAAAGCAAATAATTTAGTCATTTCAGGATCGATTTTTTATTTCTTTTTTTTATATTTTACTTTGGTAACAATTCTTCAAAAATAGTTTTTAAGTTAATAATATGCTTATATATTATTTCAGAAAGGATTTTTGAGATGTCAGGATTGGCAGGGTCTAGAATGGTAAATGAGGTTTTGAATTCAAGTTCTGGATGTAAAGACGTACACAATTTGGTTGGTTTTTCGATTAGAGACCTTTGACCTGAAATATGAGTCTTTAAAGAGAATTTCTTGAATAAAATCTAAACTAAAAGAGATGAAAGAACATGGTGTAAGAAAGCATTTAAGACATTGCTAAGATGTACAACAAACACTCCAGACACATTTTTCACTATATCTTACGGATGCCCTACAATAAGCATTTTTTATGTAGCATGTGTGAATATATATTGTGTAGGTGGAATTTCTTCCAAATAATAAATTTAGAAATATTTCCGTTATTTTGGCCTTAAATTTGTGGTGATATCTCGAAATATGTAGCTTTTGTAATGGCGTTTTCTTTTCTCGAAAAATTCTGCATTTTTTCTGCCTTCTTTGAGAATTCAGAACTTTTTGTGTTCTTTTCTTAAAAAAATTTTGACCTCTTAAAATAAATCGTGCTTTTTTTTCGAAAAATTTGAGCGGAAAAGTATAAAAAATGCAGAATTTTTGCACTCTCAAGATCAACGGTTTCAGAGTTCTGCCCTCAAATGCTACCAACTGAAGAAACAATAAGTTACATGTTAAGAAAATATTGAACATTTTATTAAAGAGTGAGCTTCTTCTTTACAAAAATTTATTATAAGTAAACATTAAATGGCTGATATTAACGAAATAGCCACATCAGTGGTCTGTTTTATTAAAAATTAACTGCTGGATTGCTTTTTCACGGAAGATTCTGCAATTTATTTGATATTTCTCGATGTAGCAGGGCAGCCAACACAATATTAAAAAATAAGTTGTATTTTTATGTTCTTTTCTCGACTAAGAACAGGTTTGAGTTCAGGTCAAAATTTAAAAAATTCTGCGCTCGCAGATGGCGAGAAAAGAAAACGCCATAAGTATAACGTATATCTGTATGAATAGTCGTTGGTTGCGAAAAATAACGGTACACTCATGGTGTAAGAAAACCAGGTGTTAGTGAGTTTTTGACAACACCATGAATTTCTTTGCTTCTGTCAAAAAATTGTGAGCGGAACTGTTGATAGTTGTCAAATTGTGTTATTTGTTTGAGTTGCTAGATGATGTGCTACAGTTTTTATTGTGCGAATTAAGTATAAATAAATATTAAATGCAATTAATTGTGTTGACAAAAAGTTATTGCAGTTGTCTTCTCCGATTTGCCAAGTTTGTCATTGAATGTTTTGGCCATTTTATCAGAAACGTGCGCTGAAAGGTGCCGCCGACATGAAGCTTTGGCCAGCATGCAAACTGTCTTGCAATTACATCGTTGTTTTATTTGCATAACGCACAGAGTTTCATATATTTTTTATTGTTTTCCATATCACTTTATTCTCACTTTAATCTCAGTAATAATCTTATAAAATTACAGAAAGACACGAATTTAACAAAATTTATTTTCATTGCAATTCACCATCAGCTGTTTTTGACAAGAGCGGGGAAACATAGTTTTATCATTTTGAGAGAGAAGTGTCAAACTCACTAACACCTCTATTTCTTACACCATGGGTATACTAAAGTTTTTTTGGTAATATTTTCTATGGATAGTATGTTAAAAAATTCCCATTATTATGACATCAAAATTATTGTGATATCTCGACAACTGTATATTTTCTCAGTACAACACATTTCATTGAAGCAAGGCATTCGCCTCAGAATGAGAAAAAAACTATCGAAATTTCATGTTTTGATTTTGCAAGCAAATATCTCAGCCATTTTCTCATCGATTTCCATCAAATTTTTTTGTCCCAAAGTTTAATTAAATAGCTTCAGAAAAAAACAAAAGATTGACCGTTACCTTACCAATGCAATGTTTTGTATTGTTTTCAAAAAACCTCTAAAATATTAAATTTTTGCTCAAAAAATAGGCCAAAAGTTGTTTTTGTTGCAAATTTTTTTTAAGTTTTCTCTTTCCAGACTCTTTCATATGACATATCATTTATTTGCAAAAATTGCTTCATTTTGACACATAATTCAATAAACAGTTTCTATCATCAAAAATCATGAGCTACCTTCTATGATTTTTATTATAAAAATGAATTTTTTCAAAATGTATAAAAAAATTTTTTAATATATCAAACCACTCCATGGCCAGTGGTGTTAAAATATCATGACAGGGGCGGTGGGTATATATAATATGTTGGTGAGGGGCAAAAATTTGTTGAAAAAGTCTGAAAATTGTTTAAGACCTGCATAAATTTTGAAAAATAACAAGTTATCTTGTATCTAAAAATGTTTGAAAAAAGCTGATTTTTTTTTCTTGTTACACGTGTATTATATCTTAATAAAACTTTGCTCTACATTAATATTATGTAAGTTTTTTTTTGTTTATTAACACTATGTTTTGTTTTGTTGCTTTAAATTACTTACTTCTAAAAGTTTTTTATCCCAAACTAATACCGGGATCGAGAAAAACTTCCGGGATTGGACTCCCTACTAGATAGTGAATGGTATGAAAAAATAGATTTAAGTCATACTTTTTGATTTCGAAGAGATATTGGGGTCTTTTTTTTACATAAATTATTTTTGTGACTTGACTATTTGGAAAAAATATAAAAAAAAATTTTGAAAAAAATAAATTTCGCCAGAAAAAACAACAGGTCCAACAACTGAAAAATACAATTTAATAAAAGTTATGTCATATCGTCGTTGCACGTGCGATACCGCGTATCCGCCACTTTCAATACCGCGTATATTGCAAAAAGGCCAAAATTTATTTAATTTTCATTTTGATTATTTAGGATTATATAAAAATTATGATTGATTCATTCATTTTGATTTTTCACTAAATGCATATTTGATAAGAAATCAAATGTCTTATTTCAATAAATGTTTAGTTCAGTTGAAAATCCTTTCAATAGTTTAAAATAAAATGGATTTTTCTGCACTCCTGTAAAATTTTACCATTACCGTATGTGTGTATTAGGGTAAATCAAGGGATTTAAAAAAAAATTTCTATTACAAATATTCAAGTAAATGCAACCATTTCAATTTAAGTTGATATGAATATAGAATTAGAAAAACCTTTTATTGAGGTTGAAAAAGATTGTTAGAACGATGAGTGTGAATCACTGGAGCAAAGACTTTGCAAAGTTTTAGAAGAATTTGAAACATCAGGAAGTCAGCTATGTATTGTCAGATATTCTGACTTAGGAAATAATTTTGTTTTGTGGTGAAGGCAATCGTGATCGAAACTTAAAAATTGCTTATGATAATCGTACAACTATTTCTACAACTAGCATAGAATCAAAACAGTGCTTCTCATCAGCGGGTTATATTTGTAATAATATCAGAGAAAAACTCTCAAATGAAAAAAAAAGATGCGTTGTTGAGCTTAATGTATTACTTGAAAAATAACTAAAACAAAAAAATAAATTTTGAAAAGTCTTTTCCAATCTTAATTTGCCTTAAACACAAAACAAAAAACATGAAGACGGTGCTTAAACAAAAAATTTTTAACATTTATATAATCATACCTTAAATTGTTCTGTATTTTATTTTCTATATTTCTTGTTCTTTAAATTAATCCAATTTAAGTTTTTTTTTTTGTGTTTATTAACAAAAAGGGTATTCAAAATTGTGTGGTATCGTGATATTGTGTTTATTTTTTTGCCATTGTTGAGAACCACAATTATGAGCACCCTTTAAAATAGAATTTGTGGTTGGTAACCTCCCACTTTAGTTTTTTATTACTATGCAAATAAATTAACTATCTAGTTTGAAACATTTTATTAATATATATAGCATAAAAAAGTTTAATTTGCATTTTGAGCTTCTTCCATTTTTGCAATTAGAAAATAACTGGTAACCAATCAGTTGTTTATGGAACATTAAAAACCACGCTCGTTAAACATATCATTGGGTTTCTTCAAATTATCACACTTGTGGTTTTTAGAGATTTCATGTAAAACAACAAAAAATATAAAAACCGCTCGGTAAAGTGTGGTATGAATACCACGAGGTTTTTAACTACACTGAAAAAAAAGCAATTGTGAATACCCTCATGCTTGGTTTTCACTATGTCATTTTTATGACGATACAAAAGTTTGTCACCTGAAAACTCTAGAACATTTTCTGCATAGCTCCATTTAACAGTTTAATCGTTTTTAATTTTCCAAGATCGCCAAAGCTAGAAAAAATGTCAACATGTTGTTATTTTCAATTTGATGGACAACAACTGACCACTGAAAATGACATGGTGAAAACCATGTTGCTTTATAAATTAATTAATTTACATTTTGTAGTTTCAAGTAATAAATAATAAAAAATTGTATTAAAAATGTTTTGAATTATTTACTTCTTAAAGTTTTCAATCCCGAACTAATTCCGGGATTGAGATTTTCAATCCCGATAATCCCGGGATGTGTATGTGCAAGTGGCGGATACGTGATATTGCACGCGCAACGATGATATGAAAAGTAGTAAGAATTATATTGGTTATAACTAATGCTACCAACTCATTTTATTAAAAAATAAGTATATTTGCTACTTGGAACACTGAAAAGTAAGTATTTGTAAGTATAATTTTTAAAAATAAGTATAAGTAAGTATATCACCTAAGAAAAAAATTGTAATATTTTCTTGATATTATTTATTAATATAAGAACCAATAGAACCCACAATATTCCGTAAGTGTTATCACGCCCTCCTTTTGTTCTTCTCGAAAAGTTTTGTGTAGGCAATCTAACTAAAACCGAAATTCTTCAGATAAAAAAAAGTTAATTTTATATATTTGCAGTTCATATACACAGTGAACCAAAACTATCATTCACAAAAAATTCATTTTCGACACTCATAAATGAACCCTTTTGGACTTATTCGCCGGACTAAAATGCCTTTCAAAAGCAAACCTTTTTTTCTTCAGAAGTGAGTTAATAAAAGGATCATCAAAGTTATTTTTCGGTACTCATACATTAACAATTTTTAACATTAACTCATTCACCGGACTGAATTGCCTCTCAAAAACGAACCTTTTTTTCGAAAATGAGTTAAAAAACTAACTATAAAAATGCACTTTTTAATAATTAACATTTTGCTATGGAATTAATTTTTTACAAATCTAATCTTCTCTAGCAAGAACATTGATCATGCAAAATAAAAAAAAAAACAAAAATTTACAAAAAAAAAATTTCTTTCCGAAAACGTACTCAAAACTATCACTTTACGCAAAACAATCGCATATGGTTCGGTGGGTATGTTTCATATATATAAAATAGTTTTAAAACAAACAAAAGCATAACAAAAAGTTAAAAGTAATACGTACTTTCAAAGTAGTGAAATAAAAATAAAATAAAAAAATCAGATTCAAATGAATTAGGCTGGGTCTATTTGCAAGCCTATGTTGCCTGAGCAATTTTCGAATTGGGCATGAAAAGTTATTAAAAATAGGGGCGATAGAGGTGCACTTAACCCTATCACATTTTCAATTTTGTGAATTTTTTCTTTAGGAATTTTTTTTCCAAAAATTTTTGTATATAAACGTGCAAAGCTAGATCAAAACAGATACCACAAATGAAATCCTCGTACCCGACTCAACCTTAAACCGGTCTCACATTGATACGTTTTAATACAAAAATTTATCGTTCTTTGGTTTTTAGATCCCCCTAGATGGAGCTGTGGTCGATTTTTAAAAAAATTGTATTAATAAACCGATAAAAATCGACCACAGCGCAACCTAGGGGGATCTAAAAAAAGAAAAAATTTACGGGTCACAAACACATTTGAATATAAGGTGGAAAGCTCTTGTGGTTCAGCCGTGATGGTCAAAAACCTTGAATTTAGTGAATTTTTTTTCTTTAGGAATTTTTTACGATAAATTTTTGTTTAAAAACGTATAAATGTGAGACCGGTTTTTGGTTGAGTCGGGTATGAGAATTTCATTTCTGGCATCAGTATTGTTCTATCTGTGCACGTTTATATACAAACATTTTTGGAAAAAAATTCCTAAAGAAAAAATTCTCAAAATTGAAGATGGGATAGGGTAAATTGCACTCCTATGGCCCCTCATTTTTTTATAATTTTTCATGCCTGATCCGAAAATCACCCAGGCAACATCAATTTTTTTACCTCCATACAAATCAACCCAGCCTAATTTGTATACAGAGATCAAAGCAATGCTATCATTATTCGCCCTCAGCTACATTAACTAGTTTGTTTTCTTTTTGCTTGGAATCGTATTTGTCTTGGCTGGAAATGTTCTTTAATATGTCCAGTCTTGTCTTTAAAAATTTGTAAAATTTGATACAGCTGTATTCAATATTATTTTTTACAAATAAAATTAACTTCAGTGTCTGTATTTTTAACGCTGTTGACTCCAATTTCCAAACTTATTATGCTTTTGCAAGCAAAAGTTCAACCAGAGCTGAAAAGTAAGCATGAATAAGTATAAATCTTAAAAGTAAGTATACTTATAAGCATGGAAATTTAGTAAGTATATGAAGCTGAAAATAAGTATGATACTTACAAAGTAAGTATAGTTGGTAACATTAGTTATAACTAATGCTACCAACTCATATTATTAAAAAATAAGTATATTTGCTTCCTAGAACACTGAAAAGTAAGTATTAGTAAGTATAATTTTTTAAAATAAATATAGGTAAGTATTTTACCGTAGTAAAATAAATTGAATATTTTTTTGATACAATTTACTAATTTATGTTAAAATCAATAGAACCCACAATATTCTTTTAATATTGTCACACCCTCTTTTTGTTTTCCTTAAAAAGTTTTGTGTATGCAATCTATCTAAAACCAAAAAGTCTTCAGATAAAAAAAACAAAATATTAATTTTATGTGTTTGAAATTCATATATGTTTCTAATACATAAAATAGTTTAAAAAAACAAACAAAAGCATAAGAAAAAATTAAAAGTTATACACACTTTCAAAGTACAGTTAAATAAAAATACAATAAAATAACAAAATCACATTCAAATGTATACAGAGAACAAAGAAAAGTGATCATTATTCGCTCCCACTGTCACTGAATTGAAGCGCTACATTAATTGGTTTTTTTCTTTTTGCTTGAAATCGTATTTGTCTTGGCTGTAAATTTTATTAAAGGGTGAAGTCTAATTGGTCACTTTTGAAAGTTTTTTCTTTTTTTTTACAATTTTTCGATTTTATATTTATCTAAGAATATTGTATTAAATTTTTATGAAGATCCGAGCAGTATAAGTAATTTTTCAACCCAAAACTTTCTCTACCTGAACTCATGTTAGAACGCATTTAAAAACTTTAAGAGCGTTTTTCTCAAAACTACGTTTTCACGGACGCCCCACACTATTTCTCCGGTGGGCTGATCCTTCTGAAACTTTAACCACATATTTAACACAAAACTACTTACAAAATAGACTATAATCGTGTTAAAAAATTGATGTTTACTATATTTTTTTACAAATGACAGCGAAAAAAAATATTTTTTCATTTTTTTTTTGTTTTTGTTACTTAAAGTTAACAACAATTGCTAAAAATTAATATTAATAGTCTATTTTATAGTCCTTGTCATATTGAATCTAAAACACTTCGGTTTTTTGTTTCAGATAAACAGATGTCGAGATATCGTGTGGGAGCCGACCCCGACCTGCCTCCAAATTATTAAAAAACAGTAATAAATTTTTTTTATTTTTATAAATTTAGACTTCATTTATCATTCCTTACAACTTATATAAACATATTTTTCATAGCAAGCTCAAGAGAAATTCCCAAAAATAGCCTATTTTTTAGCCGACGAACTAGAGTACACCCTTAATATTTCAGGTCTTGTCCTTAAAAAATTGTAAAATTCGACACAGCTGTACTCAATTTTATTTTTTAAAAATTTTTATTTTTTTTATTTTTTTAAATTAAATTGACTCCAGAGTCTGTATTTTTAACGCTTTTGGTTACAATTTTCAAACTTTTTCCGCTTTTGCAAATAAAAACGTTCAACCGGAGCTGAAAAGTAAGCATAATTAAGTATAAATCTTAAAAGTAAGTATACTTATAAGTATGGAATTTTAGTAAGTATATGAAGCTGAAAATAAGTATGATTCTTATAAAGTAAGTATAGTTGGTAAACATTAGTTATAACAAAAGCGTCCCCTCAATTGGAGTCTTGAACAAAAAAACCTTTTAAAAACAGCGGAGATATTTTCATCGAAAGTCACAACTATAATTTTCAAGTCGCTTTTTCTCATTTTTAGGTAACGATGTTGTTTCGCCAAAATTAAAAATTTCTAGTTTTCTGAAGGTTTAATTTCTACCCTTTCTTAAAAATTCAGTTAAAAAAACCACTAAGAAACTTAATGTTACATATTTTTTTCATTTAATTTTTTCCATGATATCTTCGTTAATATGGATTTTTGTCAATGACTTTTTTTAAAAAAAGAAAAGTTTCAAAGTGGTTGTGGGCTTGTTATATTTGCATTATTTTTAATCGTAGCACACACATTTTTTCATCAGTGGGAATATTTACTAATATTTGGTGAACATTTTTTTTTTAGTTAAAGCCGATATAATTCACATTAGGGTAACGATATGCATTTCTATTACAGCCACATTGAGGATGACTTAAAGGAAATGGGCATTAATTTGAATCCCGAAGATATGACCGAAGAGGAAAAGCATTTCTACTATTTTAAGGTTAGTATATTAAAATATTTGCCTTGTCTGAGTTTATATACTTAGCAAAACCTAACTTTGGAAAAATTAAGACCTGTTAAAAAAATGTAATTTTGAAGACAGCCCTCAAAATCTTGATACGATTTGCAAGGAACTACAATTTTAAGGGAGGTTTTAGTAAAAGCGGTTAAAATTAAGGAATATTTTAGAAGATGTTATGTATAATAAAAAGTTTATTACATATTTAAAAAATTTCATTTGCCTGTTAATTTTACATCATTTTAGCCAAAAAAATTTTTTTATTTTTATCACATAATTTTTATTTATAAAGATAACGCTGAAGTTGGTGTACTTTAAAAAAGCTGAAAATCGGGCCACATCATTACTCGGCTCCAGATCGCCTAAAAAAAGTAAAAAATTCAATCGAAAATAGACCCTCGAATGCTTATCTTTTACTAAAATGGAATGAAAGTATGGAAAATGAAGAAATTTTAGACAAATTTTTCAAAGACCCTAATTTTGGTAAAATATGTGTAGAACTACAATACAAACAAATAAAAAAAATTTAAATCAATCGATTAGTTTGCTTGCAGTAGTGTGGGCCGTTTTGGAAAAGTATGTTTCGACAAAAACGCGTTTAAAGTTATTCTGGCGCACCGGGTTCTAAGCGCTGTAGAATCTGTACTATAAGCGGGATTGATTTGAAATTTTTTTACATATTTTTGAATAGTTTTACAAAAATAATTCGTTAAAAAATATTCGATTTTCAAAAAATTGTTCGCCTAAAAGGGAGGTTTTAGAAAAGACTTTATTTTTTCTTGATGCTATAGATTTTGAAGCAAACTTGGTAATAAAAAAATATGGAAGGAAATAATCATAGAAACCTCTTTACTGACCTAAAAATCTCGTTTTTAGTGTAAGTAGCCGCTGGATTTACCCTTAGATAAAATATTAGCTCACAGAAAACAATTTAAACTAACAGCTGATGGTTTAATTTGCATATATATTTTCCCGATTTGTGTTCTTTGCAATCACCAATGCCGTAGATACGGGGGTATTCAGGGGGTTCAAGCCCCTTCCCCCTAAGCAATTAAACATTTTTTATATATTAACCCGAATCACCCTGAGTAAAATTTTTTTAATTTTCAGAATGACCTGTTAACGCATATATAAAATGGTTTAATCTTAAATAAGCACATTTTAAGTGTTTGTATTTGCATTGGCATATATGGCAACAACAGGGTGTTTTGAGTTAATTAAAGAACAGATATTCCATTTTATTTAATTACCATAACATGGAGATAAATTGAAAATTCTACAGTGTAAAGGCTGTTTTTTATAGAGTAATACACGTTTAAATCATAATAAAACATAGTAATATATTTTTAATATCAATGAAACGGGCTTTATTGGATAGAACATTTTATGACATTAATGTTTAAATATGATTTTGGCTATATGGCCGCCACGACTGGCGCGTACATGGCGCAATCTGGAACACCAATTTTCACAAACTTTTCGCAGCATTTGCAGCCGTATCTCGCCAATAACTCTTCGAATGTTGATTTCCAGGTGTTCAATTGTTTGTGGTTTATCGACGTAGACAAGTGATTTTACATAACCCCAAAGAAAATAATCCAATGGGGTTAAATCACACGATCTTGGGTGCCAATTAATTGGTCCATTTCGTTAAATTATTTTTTCGTCAAAAGTTTCCTTGAGTAAATCAATTGTAGCGCCCGCTGTGTGGCATGTGGCTCCGTCCTGTTGGAACCACATATCAGCAAGATTAATACCAGCTAATTGAGGTACGAAAAAACTTCGAATCATGTTCCTATACCGTTCACCATTGACAGTAACATTCTGACCATCATCGTTTTTGAAGACATATGGGCCAATGACTCCGCCAGCCCATAAAGCGCACTAAACAGTAATTTTCTGTGGATGTAATCCCGAGAAACAATGTGTGTCTATTGCAAACTACTCAGGCACAAAAGTTAGAGTATCGGACTCAATTTTATTTTTGAAAGTTACGAGTAGTAACGAAAAACTGCGAAGTTTATGAAAAAAAATAATCGCACATTGATAATAAGCCGAATGGAAACGAGCTTCAGCGAACAGGACCTGAGAAAAAAAAAATTGATATATCGTTTCAATAAAGTAGCTGATATGTATTGAAACTGGTCAAGTCTTAACTATAATGTACCCGAAACATGCCCAACAAGTACCTTGAAAGGCACCTGAAAAACTACCGTACTAAGTCTGTATTATGTCAATCAAGTGTTAAAAAACGGGCGACTATTTTCGGTCACAATTAACTGACGAGTGCCTGAATCGGTCTTCGTTCGTACATTGTGCCTGCCCAAGGTGTTCCAGAACTAGCACTTCTTTCGGTGCAGAGGTCGGACATTTACCGACACGGGCACCGGACATATATCAGATACTTTACTGACACAAAATATGAAATTGTTTCTTGGGAATGGTGTTTCGAAAAAAGCTTGTGGATTCTCCTCACTCCAAATACGACAATTCTGTTTATTTACGTACCCATTCAACCAAAAAAGGGCTTCATCGGAAAATAAAATTTTCCATGGAAATTCAAAATCAATATCAATTTGTGCTTCAGCCCATTCGCCGAATTGGCGGCGCATACGATGGTCGTTTGGCTTTAATTCCTGCATAAGTTGAATCTTGAAAGGTCTTAAGCCAACATCTTTTCGTAAAATCTTCCATAAAGTGGAAGGACACAACCCCAGTTGCTGAGAAGGGCGACGAATTGATTTATTAGGATCATCTTCAATGCGTTCCTGTACAGCGGCTACAGATTCCGAAAACGATCTATTGTTCTTCGAATTAGTAGCTCTGAAGGACGATTATATAGACGATTATATAAATGGTTTTCTTAATTGTTTGCCTTGTATTGTTGCTAACATACTAGCATGCTGACGATGCGATGATCAGCCATCCTTCATTGTTCGTTAAATTACACTGTAGGTAAATTCTCAACTTTTGAAAAGACACAAAAAAACGCCGAGACAAGTAGACTTAATTTTCGGTCGTAGAATTTAGTGGCATATTCAGTTTTTCCAAATCAGATCAAATTCTCGAGATATTCAGATTTTTGTTATTTGACCATTATTTAACAATTACTTTTTATTGTATTTTCGAAAATACCTCAAAGGTTAAGCATTTCTCTCCATTTTGACCAAATTAAAATGTTAAACGTAAAATTTTTAAAAAAATCTTAAAATTTTTTTACTCAATTTAGTATTTTTATAAGTAGATTAAATTCTGAAAGTTTAAACAAAATCGGAGGTGGTCAAAATTTTTGTTCTCCAAAAATAAGGAAAATATAACTAAAAATGGGTCTAAAAGTGACTAAATTTCAATCGCAAATATCTCGAGACTTTGATCTGATTGGGAAAAACTGAGTATGCCACTAAATTCTGTGACCAAAAAATTAGTTTACGTTCTCGTCATCTTCGTGTGTCTTTTTGACGTCCCTACAGTGTTATTAAATGAATGTAAAAGTGAATTTCACTTGTATATTTGTCAGTTTCACGATTTTTTAAGCTGTTTTTATTAAAAAAGTTCTAAAATCCCTAAGTTTGAGCGCAACTTATAATTACAATTACAATTTAGAAAGTTTTTTTACTCTCTATTTAATATGAAAATATTTAAAAAATTGTCACTGCCTAGCGCTTCCCCCCTCCCCCCTGCGGACGCCCATAATTCTACCCGAAAAGGTTCATAAATGAATTAAAAAAAAGATAGTTTTGGTTCACTGGGAGATATCTCTGTATTTTATTTTATGTTTGGTGGACGTAAAGATGGTCACTCTGTAGCAAAACTATGCGAAATTGTATTTTTAACAGTAAGCTTATTGATGTAGTGAAGCTATCTGAATCTAGTCTTTGGAATAAGTAAATTGTTTTAAGGAATAGTATACCTTTTTACCTATACACATAAATATTCACATGACATTTTAAACTTACATAAAAAACCACGAAATATGTCCCTTAGATACACGATAGCGACAATAATAATGCACTTGATGGCTTGGAAATGTTGCAGGCAGCACTGCATCAAGATGACAATTTTCAGAAAATGGAACGTGATGACTATTTGCATAACGCCTCGGAGGAGTTAAACCATATAATAGGTATATAGCACATATTATGTTCTTGATATTTCTCATTTATTTCTAGAGTCTACGAATGCACTTATGTTAACAATGCAGTATGTTTCGAATTACAGAGGTTATCGATGAATTTCTGCTAATTGCTGATGCCAACAAGGACGGTTACCTGCACTATCCTGAATATGTTAAGGCTGTTAGCGAGAATGTTGATGAACAGAATATCATCAACTAGTTAGTATGCAGCAAAGAAACGTTAGTTGATGGATAGAAATATTTTATTTAAATGCAATAATGATCTTAAAAATATCAAACATTTTAATGAAGTTTAACTAAATTGATTTTTTTTGTTTCTTTTGAATCTTTGTACTCTAATCTCAACAAACTATAAGTAACTATTTAAGACTGTATATATATATATAAATGTTGAGTTCTGTTGTTAGAACTAAGACGATATATAAATGAATAAATTAATTGCTCATTTGCTATTAAATTAAAGCGAAATTAAACAGCTTGTAATTCGCATCATTTGAGTGTGGTGAATATTTACAAAAGTCCATCACACTTTGCGGTTGTGTTACAGGAAACACCACGATATCCATCATAGGCCGCCTGCTCCACCAGCACAATGAGCTCCTTATAGCGAGTGTTTTTTAAAGCATTTCTAAAGAAGGATGACAAGAGAAACATATGTTTTGTGTACTTGAACAGTGCGAACATTTTTTTTTTAATCTATTTTTACCCCTCAAACTTTTCAATGCCTTCCAGCAAAGCCTTTGCGGCGCGTGCGTATTCGTAGGCCACGCTTGGACTGTTGCAGGCAGCGGAATAGAGACAGTCATTGATGCCAGCGCCTTGAGCGGCCAAGAAACCGGTTATAAGATAATCTTCACCACTTTCGAAACCAAAGAAGGAGCCTACTGTAGAAATTGAAACATCAAAATCCATGGAATTTCGTAGGAAGCTAATAAATACCATCACTGCTGCGTGCGCTGGAACGAGCATAACCATATGAGTGCCAATGTCCTGCTCCTAACAAACCAGCCGAGAATATTAGCACCTTAAGCAGGATTATAATCAGCAAGTTGGTCAAATTTAAACTCAACACCTGACTATTTCCCGCCGAACGATTTAGCAATTCCTTGGCCACCTGCATTACAACATGTCCTGCAGGACTTCCAATAGCGTTCTGTGCACTCTGAAGCCAAGTGTTAGGACGTTCATTAATTTCATTTTCACTGTTTTTGCCACTAACAATGTCGTAGTTCAACTCGCCACAGATATTACCGACCATCACAATCGTTAAAACCAGGAATATTTTAAAAATTTTGGAAAACATTTTTCAATGTAGTTATTGCCGCTTGTGCCTAACGAACTTGACTGAATTCGATAACGACAAGTTGAAAGTTTTTATTATGTCGAAAAATGCACGCGCCAAAATACGATACCGGCGAAGTTCTTCTGCTGCAATTCAAGGTAATAGTTCCGCTGTCGCATCTCAGCCTAATCGCATCGAATGTGATGTGCGCAGGCGCACCTGCCTACCTACCTGAGTGCAGTCTACTTAATTCGTGCTAATTTTCCTGGCTTCGTTGGTTGCTAAACATGGTAACAACATTTTCTTTGATGTGTATGAAAGAGAGCAAATCTTCAGAGCTGCGCATGCGTAGATGTCATTAGCCTCTTGTCGCAGTGTCGGCAGTAGATGCATTGGTTTCGAAATGGAAAGCCTAAATCTAGCTTATTTTGTCGCTAAAACTTTGTTTCAAACTAAGCGTTTTTCTGCTTCGAGGATTTCGCTAAAATAGCATATTAAGTAGTAGGCAACATAACCGTAGCCAAGGGGGGTTTTTGGGGTTGCACACCATAAAGGTTCGGAAGTGTTACCAAATTTAATACAAATAAGTCTGTTAAATGTACAAAATTTTCAAGTTTTAAAAAATAATTCAGCAAATTAGAAACACATATATTTCGAGAAAACATCTTTTAGTGCCTATTTTTGAATCTTTTTTAAGCAAAGATTGAGAACTCAACTTAATATTTTGAAGTGTAGAAAATAATGTAGACAATTTTTCGAAAAAATCTTTTCTAATTATATAAAAATAAAATGTATGAATTAAAAAAGTTAAATTTTTTAAAATATTTATAAACTGCATTGTTATTAAAAATAACTACGTATATATTTTTCGATATATAATATTAAAAGGGCCTCTACACTGTAAGTTTCATACATATGACACGTCAAAAATTACAAATGATTTTTAGCTACAGATAGTGTGGAACATATGAAACTGTGGTTTTGAAATGTCATTTGTATTTGCGTCTGTAAATTTTTGAATTAGAACCGTCTCTAATTTCGTATGTTTTTCCATCTGTACAAAATGTCAGTTTGATAAATTTTTTTGTGAAAAAGAAAGAAAAGGTAAATTTTAAGATATTTATTCAATAAATTGATTTATAATGAATTTATTCTTAGTTTGAATGGCCAAAAGAGGACACTTTAGAGCTTTACGGCTTACAGAAATTTCATAAGCTGTTTTTATTTTCAAATGACGTGTCAGATAGTGTGGAGACAAAAGAAAAAAGCTGTCTGACAAAAACTTAATTTTGACACACAGATGAAATTCGGTATGTTTTTTTTTTGACATGTCTTCTGTATGAAACATATAGTCTGGGGGCACCTTAAATAACACAAAAATATGTTGTTAAAAATTTCATCTACTCGAATAGAAAAGTTTTGTTAGCAAGTTTTTTATAATTCTTAAAACAGATTGATAGAATTTTTAATAACATTTTTTTTATTATTCCTGGTTGGAAGGGAGTATTCCTGGTTGGAAGGCTGTTTTTGGACACTTTTTGAAAAACTTCTCATTTGAAAACGCAAAGAGTTATTTAAATTCTATTGTTTTATTGTATTAAGAACATATTAAATTAAATAAAAAATTTTTTCTTTATACGAGAGCTGTTCAAAAAGTTGTCGGCCTTCAAAGTTAGGCGTCGAAAAAAAAGGTATGCTGCTTGCGACCCAGATAACTCGACTTCGGATCATCTGAAATGGAAAAAGTAAACGGCGTTAGATTCAATACAGATAAAATTCTGGTCCCTATCTCAATCATAATTTAGCAATAATTTTTTACAAAATGGCGGTCATTGAAAAATGAAACACCTATTTTGGGTATCTTTTTTGTAGTTCAGTGTACAAAAAACATGGTAAAAATTGTTTAAAATTGTGATCGAGGTAGAAACAAGAATGGTGACAATTTTGCGTAGATTGCACTTAAGTTCATCAAAATCGGTTCAGTAGAACCGGAGAAAAGTGACTTCGAAGTTCAAAAACGTGATTTTGAAAAAACTCAAAGAAAATTTGAGGCAATAAAACATTTTTTTTTTTAAATACTTACATATCTGTGGTCACAAGGAATAACGACTAAACTCAAAGTATCGTAAGAAACGATATTTTTAATTGCACGAACTACGACCCACTTTTTTGAAATTATTTGTTTGAATTGCAAACAAAATATGTGCAGACATAAGTGATGATCAATTCTGTGCAAAAAAATGGATATCTGCATACTTCCGAAAATTAGCAATAAAGTAAATTCCATATCGCTTTTTTACGATATTTTGAGTTTAGTCATTATTCCTTGTGACCACAGATATATCAATCTGCAATGCCAGCCCCATAAAGAACTTCTTCCTCTTCTTCAAACAATGAGGACTCAGCGGCTCTTTGTGCTCTTCGGGCAGTCCTACCTTCTTTTGATGCGGCCAGAGCTCTAGCTTCGGACCTTTTCAAACGTTCTTCGTTCCGAGGCATGGCGAAATCATATGTGACGTTGCCAATCGGGATGCCCATTAGATTCAATATTTAAAGTATTGGCAAAAAACCTTCGTTAAATATGACAGAAATTTTTTTGCAGATGTTCTTGTGAATTGGGTGTCCTAATCTCTTTCGTGTTGGTTACCACGAAACTGGCGCTTCAAAAGACGAGTTTTTCGATTGCTACCAGTGTTTCTTTTATTTTTGTTTGTATTACTTCTTCTATCCATTGTCTTTAGCACAAACAAAAATTTTTATCAAAACTGTACTTTTCAGAACTGTATGCGCGCGCGTGTCCGGTTTATAACTCAATTCAAAGTGAACTAAACGCTGCCAACATTTATTTTTAAATTGCGTATACAATCAAGTTATTACCTACTAAAGAACGCGTTAACGAAATTCAGTGGTTGCTTCAAACCGTTGCATTCAAAAAGTAGCCAAATTAAGCAAATCGCATTTTGGCGAAAACATTGCTGGACAAAAAAAGTCATATCTCCTAAAGTATTTCGAATTTCAAAAAACCCTTTTAGGAAGATATTCTCAAATATCCAAGCTATACAAATATGAAAAAAAAAAATTTGCCAACCAGGAATACTCCCTTAAAAAGAAAAAATATTTTTTTATTTAATTTAAATTTTTTTAAAAATATTTTGAATTCATTTCTGTTTATTACCTATATTTTTACAATTAATAAATATAAGCTCGGTCAAATTCCTCGGTCCTTTTAGGGCTGAAATGGCCAATTTATTTTTGGAACGAAGTTGGGATTTGGTAGAAACCAAAGAATTTTGAAAGAATTTCAAAAATTTGTTTTGACCTAGGGTGGACCCTGAAAATGTGTTTTTTATTTTAAATTTTTTATGTTTGTGCTGGCAATATTAAAGGGTCACTGATTTCGAATCTGGTGTAAGAATTTCACTAGGGTGGACCCAAAAAATGTATGTTTTGTTTGATTTGTATAACTTTGTTAATACTTTTTGTATATGTGGTAGTAGTAAAAGGGGTCGCTGAATTCGATTTGATGTTAAAATTTCAAAAAGATTTTTGACACCAGGGTGGACCCTGAAAATATGTTTTTTGCTATATGCTCTTTGTATATGTGCTGGCAGTATAAAAGGGTCGCAGATTTCGAATCCGATGTTAAAAGTTCAAAAAGTTTTGGTTGACACTAGGGTGGACCCTAAAAATGTATTTTTTATTTATCCTTTTTGTGTATGTGCGGCAGTATTAAGGGGTCACTGATTTCGAATCTGGTGTACCTTAATATATGCTTAAATATGTGTTGTTTTGTTTAATACTCTTTTTAGATGCGCTGATTTCGAATCTTATGTGAGAATTTAAAAATACATTTTTGACACTAGGGTGAACCCTAAAAATGGGTTTTTTGTTATATACTCCTTGCACATGAGCTGAAAGTATTAAGGCGTGGCTGATTTCGAACCTGATGCAAGAATTTCAAAAAATTTTTTGAAACTAGGGTGGACCCTAAAAATGTATGTTTTGTTTGATTTGTATAACTTTGTTAATACTTTTTGTATATGTGCTAGCAGTAAATGGGGGTCCCTGACTTGATGTTGAAATTTCAAGAAGGTTTTTGACACCAAGGTGGACCCTGAAAATGTGTTTTTTGTTATATACTCTTTGTATATGTGCTGGCAGTATGAAAGGGTCGCTGGTTTTGAATCTGATGTTGAAATTTCAAAAAGTTTTTTGACACCAGGGTGGACCCTAAAAATGTGTTTTTTTGCTTTATACTCTTTGTGTAAGTGCTGGCAGAATCAAGGGGTCGCTGATTTCGAATTTTATTTTAAAGTTAAAAACATTGTTTGACACTAGGGTGAACCCAAAAAATGTGGTTTTGTTTTATACTCTTTGTAAATACGCTGGTCGCTGATTTCGAATCTGATCTAAGAATTTAAAAAGTTTTTGGCACTAGGGTGGACCCTAAAAATGTGTGTTTTTTATACTCTTAAGTAAGTTAAGCGTTCAATCCAACTTTTCAATCGATTCAAGCTCCCTACGAGGAACATTATGAATGTTCAATGCTTAGTTATTCCTTGTTGCGTCATGAAAAAAGCATGGCTGTCAATGGTAACTGCCTGCTTTCATCTCTCATAAGATTTTTTCATCTTAATCTATATATATAAAAATGGTGTAAAAAATGTATAGTAAAACATCAATTGAGAATGGCTGGGCCGATTTGTCTAAAATTTTTTTTCGGTTGTTTATAATTGCCAGGAGAAGGTTTTTACGAAGGAAAATTTTGGAAAAACCCTCCGGGAAAGTCCGATAGGTGGCGTTGGGGTGGACTTATATCGAAAATTTGAATTTATGGACCAATTTAACTGAAATTCAGAATATATGTTTGTTTAATCATAAGAAAATAATTTGTGAATAAATGGACCCGATAGGTGGCGCTGGGGTGGACTTATATCGAAAATTTGAATTTATGGACCAATTTAACTGAAATTCAGAATGTATGTTTGTTTAATCATAAGAAAATAATTTGTGTATAAATGGACCCGATAGGTGGCGCTGGGGTGGACTTATATCGAAAATTTGAATTTATGGACCAATTTAACTGAAATTCAGAATGTATGTTTGTTTAATCATAAGAAAATAATTTGTGTATAAATGGACACGGTAGGTGGCGCTGGGGTGGACTTATTTCGAAAATTCAATGGCGTGAAAAGTGATTTTGGTATTGCCACAATTTTGAAATGCAATCCTGGTACGAGGGGGGTAGCGAAGCACACCGGGTTCAGCTAGTTTTTAATAAATAAATCTATTTTTTCTAAAGTATTAAACTAAACTTTTTGATTTGATTGTTCATTTACTTGAAAATATTATATGAAATAATAAAATAATAAATAAATAAAAATAAAACAAAAAGACGCCCTGATGAAGCAGACAAACAATCTGTGAAACGTCGGCAAATTAAAAATTTAAATTTGTTAAAATTTATCTTTTTTTTAATCATTTTTTAAAGAAACAATAAATTTTTCGGTTACTAAATAACGCCTTAAAAAATCCCAACAACTAAAATTTAATTTCGAATTACATTTGAAGTTGAAGAAAACGCGTAAGGAACTTTGTTCCTGACTTGGGTACCCCGACCGATCCTTTTTTTATTTATATGTTTATATTTTTACATTGTAGTTTTAGTGAATTTGTTTTCGAATTTAAGGAGGTTTTTATTTATTTAATTTTAAATTTAATATTTGACTTATTTGGACAAAAAAATATTCAGTGACATTTTTCTCTCTACCCAATTTAGGTTGAAATAGATACAATTCAGGATTATTTTTTTTAAGCTTCATTCTTAAATGGATATATGAAAACGATCTCAACCAAAAACTAGATCTTTGAAAAATTATGGCAGATTTGAAGTGGAAAAAACTGAAAAATTTTAATTATTTTTTATTTAGTATATACATTAGAGTGGACCTTATTTGTATGGGGAACATTTCTAAGCACTTCATGGAGCACCCCAATGGCTAAAATGTTCTTATTAATGAAAAAAAATTCGTTTAATATTTTAGTAAGATCGGATGCAAATAAACCCGAGCGTACACGGCTTAAAGTTTGCACAAGTGCATGAAAGAAATTTTTTTTTTTCAATATTTTCATTTGCAATTCCATTTGGAAACAGTTAAGATTTTTTTATATTTTCCAAACATTTTTCTGTTTAATAAGGGTATTCATCTCAAATTACTTGATAAAAAAATAATTATTTTGTCTCTCTGAGTTATTCAAGTAATTTGAGGTGAATACCCTAATTAAACAGAAAAATGTTTGGAAAAAACAAAAAATCTTAACGTTTTCCTTATTTCAAATGGAATTGCAAATGAAAATATTAAAAATTTTTTATTTTATTTCATGCACTTGTGCAAACTTTAAGCCGTGTGCGCACGGGTTTATTTGCATCCGATCTTACTAAAATTTTACACGAATTTTTTTTCATCAATGAAAACAGTTTGAGCACTTGGGGTGGTCTTTTTAAAATAAAGTCCACTCTAATATAAATTTTTGTCTCTACTCAATTTTCTTTGAAAGACGTACAATTTAAGACTGTTTATTGTAACCCTTGTTCTTGAATGAATACATGAAAAATATCTCAACCAGAATAATATCTTTGAAAAGTATGACAGATTTAAAGTGGAAAAAACTGAAAAATTAGAAGTGTTTTTTATTTGGCTTATTTTTTAAGCCAAAAATGTTTTGGAATCCATTGTTGATATTTCATGAAATAGCGAAAAATTTCAAAAACGGACTTTGTTAATATTTTGTCCATTCCATTCCGAGGTACGAAACCTCATATTTTGTTAACAAGTACAAAAAATATCCAAAATAAATTTTTTATAAAATTATATAGTTTTCGTAAGGATATTTTTTAGGAATCAATTTACGAAAACTCAAAAAAAAGGGCCTGGGTAATTGCAGCTCCGTAAAAGAAATTGGTTTAGCAGAAATTTTAAAAATAACATACTTTGAAATAATTTGTTACAATTACGTTTTTAAATAAACAGTGAAAGACTGCTTAATTTTAATCATTAGAAAAATTTTTAAAATTTCTGTTAAATCAATAACTTCTACGGAGTTGCAATTATTCGGGCTCTGATTTTTTGAGCTTTCGTAAATGGATATCTCAAAAATACTCTTACGATAAAGTTTTTGTCAAGTTTTTGCAAAAATTTCAATTTCAATTTTATTTTCAAAATTTAATTGACAAAAAAAAATATACATAGCGTGACCACTTTTACTCGGATTTTTAAAAATAACAAGTTAGTTTAACACTAAACATTAAATAATAATGTAATTAATTTTGCATGAAAGACCCTCATTAAAAATTTTACCTACGGGCCTGGTAGGCAATAATCCAAAAATAACAACAATAACGGTTACTAATAGCAGCCACATAGCTCGTTATTATTTAAGCAAATACAAGTCGGAAGGAAGTATCAACTGAAGCAAGTATTAACATTTAAGTTAGTGAGCAGAATTAAAGATATTTGCCAATCATTTCTTGATTGAATTTAGCAAATATGTATTTAAATAATGTTAAAATAGCATCATGGAAATTACTATTCTTGAAAATATTTTTGTACAAAAACATGAGAATATTTTTTGTTTTAATACTAATAAATGACATCATAGTATTATTGAAAAAAATGTATGTATAAACATTTATTAATTTAAATTATAATTATTTATAAATAGTAAACAAAATAAGAGATATAATAACTTAATTACATTTAAAACTTAATAAATTTTATTTTATAATTAATTCTTTAAAAATATTATAAACGTTTTCTTATATCGATTAATTATTTTGCCATTATTTGGACCATTCCATCTAAAAAAAAAAGTCAAAAGTTGTCTGCGTCTTCTAGGTAAATTGATGCCCATTTTGACGGTTCAACACCAGAGTTGGGCGTAGTGCACTAAATTTGCAGTTTCAGCTTACATATACTGATAGTGTAAAATTATTCTCCATCTTCTATTATTTTTGACTGCTGAATTGAAAAATAAAAGCCTCACTATGCATGAGTGATAGTGATAGTGAAAAATTTCTCACTCAAATTCATGTAAGAATAGTGGAAAAAAAAATGTTTACAGCTTAGTGGAAAATTTTTATTTTGCACTAAATAAATAGTGCAAAAAAAATACTTTCACTAATAGTGGTAAAGCACAGAAAGTTATCACTTAATTGAAAGAAAACAGGAACAGTTTACTTGTAGTATTGAGTATTTAAATATTACACAGAAATTTGTATGTTTCTATGCTATTCTTAGTAAAATATAAAAATATTAAGTGAAACAAGAAAAATAAGCTATGCTAACAATTATTTGCTGTAAGCAATTTAACTTTCATGAAACTATTATTTTAAATAACTCCAATTTTATATAAACTGTCTATCTGATCCTAGCTTGGTGATGCTCATTCAGAGCTGTTGTTGTTGTTTTCTTCGTAAACATATATGACCAGAAGCTCGAAAAATAGTTTTTCTTAGTTATAGATTTTTTTTTAATTCGAGTCTAACTGAAATAGTTTTAAAACCAGTCATATTTGAAAGTTGAGTGGAAAAACTTTCAATTGCAGCTTTCATTCAGTGGCTGTTCAAATTTTGCACTATTTGAGTGTAGTGGAGATTTAGTAACTACCACTCAATTTAGTTGTAGTGCAACAATATAACACTACCACTAAAATCCCTAGTGATTGAGTTGCTTCACTATCACTAAGCTGGTAAAAAAATAGTGAAAAATAGTAGAATTTCTTTCAATATATTTTAGTGCTAGTGAAAGGCTGCGTGCACTCAACATTTAGTGCACTACGCCCAACTCTGTTCAACACCTCACTAATTTTTGGTCAATCACTAATACTCTTCCACTACGCTTGAGTGCAGTATAGATAGCTTAGACAGTCAGGGTCTTTTTAAACATTTGTTATGGTGTTTTGGTGACGATTCAACCTAGCGGCTGCCATAGCTACTTTAATACCGGCCTTACTTAACCCATTGCTGCCTGCACATAGTTCCCGCTGGCCGATTTTGTCCAAATTCACATATGTTAGCAAGGGATACCTAGAATAGAAATAAAATTAAATTTAGGTCTCTTCATGTCTGAACACCTGAGATGATAATGGGGAAAAAATGATACCCCCTTTAGGTAAATCATTCATAATACACAGGTGAAGACTGCGATTGATACAAATTGAAGTCCCATTCATTCTCTCTTACTTCACAAAATTTCAAACAGAAAGCTAAGAGCACACGGCTGTAGCCAGGCGGGGTGCTGGGGGCATCTAAGCACCCCCAAAAGTTTTCCGAGCTCCCCCAAAAACTATGCTACTTTTCCAAATTTTAACAGAAAAGTTTTCAGAATTCAATTTATGAAAAGAAGCTCTCAACATAAAAGATTGAAGTAAAATTTAGGCGCCACTTTGTGTTGTTTACACGCAAGGCTAATTACTAAAGGTTAACGCAGTACACAGAAAAAACAAATTTAATGAACAGCATACGTTAAAATTAATTCATTGATTTTAATGAAAAAATCATTGAATTTTAATGAATTGCTCATAGTTTTTAACGTACTGTTCATTGAAATCAATGAAGTTATATTCATTAAAAATGTCTAAATAAATATCAGTGATTTGTTTTCATTATTTTAATGGACTTTTCATTGATATCAACGAAAAGTACATTGATTCCAGTTGTAAATCAAATTTTAACAAACCATACATTGATTTTTAATGAACAGTTCATTGAATTCAATGTTTAGGTCATTAAATGCAATGTATAGTTCATTAAATTCAATGTATAGGACATTGAATTCAATGTATAGTTTATTGAATTTAATGAATGGTTCATTGAATTTAATGTATAGTTCATTGAATTCAATGTATTGTTCATTGATTTCAATGTATAGTTAATTAAATTTAATGTATAGTTAATTAAATTCAATGTATAATTCATTAAATTCAATGTTTAGTTCATTGAATTAAATGTATAGTTCATTAAATTTAATGTATAGTTCATTAAATTCAATGTTTAATTCATTAAATTCAATGCATAGTTCATTGAATTCAATGTATCGTTCATTAAATTCAATGCATAGCTCATTTAATTCAATGTATTCAGTTAATTAAATTCAATGTATACTAATTTATTCCCATCCCAATTTTGTTTGAAGTGAAACGCGAAGTTGTGAAGACGTGTGGCAATTGTGTGTGTAAATTTTAGATAAAAGGTGATAATAAATTAAATTAAAAGTGAAGAAAATGTTGTGCTTTGAATGTTAAAGAAAATTTAAATCTGTTGAATTACTATTAGTATTAGTAAATAATAGGAAATATACCTGGCATTTTAAGTGACTGCTGCCATCATTTTCAAAAAATGTTTACATTTTTAAGGGATAAGCTTAATTTTTCTCGAGGCTAAATAAATAAATAGTTATTTTTTTCAATTAATATCTTTCCAGACAGTACTGCTATGAAACTTATTTGGAGCCTCCATGGGTATATGGTGCCCACTCAAAAAGTATGCAGTAAGGACAACTTTGGAAGAAAAACTTTCCTAAAGCATACAATTACCAGTTCCCAAGAGGCATTCATTTTTGTTGGAAGCAGCATCCAGGAAGTCGAAAATATTCAACCAGGCGAAAATATTCAACCATTAATCCATGCTGTTGGAGAGAAGAACTTCTCCTCATTCCTCATTCATGGATGGTGTAAAATTTCAATTTGCTAGTTTTATTAGAGCCGTAGATGTGTGCTTTAAAATTTTTCAATTATTTCAATTAAAATATCCTGCGGCATGCACTCTCCTGTGGGTGTTTATTGTCGTATATTTTTATAAATTTAAAAACTATTCAAAATCTTTGAAAATTTGTATATTAGTTGACTCTTTAAAATAAAAAAATATTGTTGAAATTGTAATTATTTCCTTATTTTAAAAATGTTTACAGAGGGATTAACAAATAATTAGCTGAATTTAATGTATAGATCATTCATTCCAATGAACTGAATACATAAAATTTAATGAACTGTACATTGAATCCAATTAACTAAATACATTAAATTCAATGAACTTAATACATTAAAACCAATGAAATAAACATTAAATTCAATGAACTATACATTAAATTCAATGAACTATACATTAAATTCAATGAACTATACATTGAATTCAATGAACTATAATACATGAATTCAATGAACTTTAATACATTGAACTCAATGAACTATACATTGAATTCAAGGAACTATACATTGAATTCAATGTAAGGTTCATTGAACTATACATTAAATTCAATGAACTATACATTGAATTCAATGAACTATACATTGAATTCAATGAACCTTACATTGAATTCAATGAACTTTACATTGAATTCAATGAACTTTTCATTAAATTAAATGAAAAAATCATTAATTTTGGCATTTTTTAATGAACGTGTTCATTGAATTCAATGAAGTGTACATTGATATTCAAGGAACCATTCATTGAAAATCACCAAGTTTAATGAACTATTCATTAAAGTATGAAGAAAATTCATTGAAATCAATGACCACAGTTCATTGGACCAAAATCAATGAATAATTCATTGAAATTAATGCACCTTTTCATTAATATAATGTACCTTTTTGGTTCAGTGTATACATCTTTCTGCTACGGTTACGTGGAAAGAACATTCTTTAAGTATTGAAAATATTCTAGAAATTTCAAGCCTTCTTAATAACACTGTCCTTGAAAAGCGACAATATGATGTCAAAGGGATTGTTTCTACAATTTGTTTCTGGCTAAGAATAAGCTGCATTTTCAAGGAAATGGTTTTTTTGACGAGGAAAATGAAGAGTCAAGACTGTTTTATAATATGTTTAAAGTTTGAAGACATGATCGAAAAGCACAAAAACTTAAGGATATGTCAAGATGGTACGTCTACCAATGCTGTCTATACATCGTTGCAAATGCAAAATAAAATCATAAATATTATTGCAAATTGTCTCCGAGAAATAAGTGCTAATGAGCTAAATCATATTTAGCATTGATTGCAGATACGACAGATAGGAGTGAGAACGAAATATTTTCAATTGAATTTCTGTACATTGTTCGTGACTTTGCTTCAAAAAAGTTGATGTAGTTACAGCTAAGGCATTCTTTAAACTTTTTATCGATCGACTGACAGAATTTGGAATTGAGCTCGAAAATATTTTGGGCCAGGGTTATGATGGTGCTGCTGTAATGAGTGGTCGATTAGGTGGACTGCAGAATTTGATACAGGACTTTTTCAATCGAACAATTCCAGAGGTTCATTCCACCGGTTCAAATCACCACCGTTTTCATATTGTTGTTGTCGAAATCGTGAAGAAAAATTATGACTCCCAACTTTTCTTCGACCAAATAAAAAAATTAGACGATTTTTACAGTCGCTTCAAAGTTAAAAAAATGTACGAACAGACCGCAGTATCTCTGATTTCGAGTAACGTTGTCGGCACATTACAAAGCAATTGTTGTAATTCGAAATAACTTCGATCAAATTTTCAACTCACTGATAAGAATTAAGGAAGATATTGGGCACTTAATCTTTTTCAAGACACCGGAATTTCATCTTGGTGTAGGTGAAATGCTTTTAGCTGTTAGACTGCTGGCTTTTCTTGCAAAATATTGGAAATAATAGAAACAGCAAACAAAATTTTGCTAACATGAAAGTGATCTTTGCAATCTTTGAGTTTGCATTAACACAGTGTCTACACTTACAATATTTGATTGCATGCAAACTGTCAAATAGAATTTCATGATATCCAGATTTAATGCTATAATATTTAGGTGGGCACTTCATCTCATGAAATTTCATTTTTTAATTGCTTATAAAAGTTTATTAAATTCATAATTTCATCCATTCGCCATTACATTTCATGTTTTTTCACTTTTTTAATGCTATTGCAATATTTTTTGCTTAAAAGGATCTTAAAAGTGCACACACTTACATATTTTACTGAAAAGTGACAGCTCATCTCATGAAATATATCTCAAGAAATATTTCAAGAGATAAATTTCATGATATGAGCAATTTCATGAGCAGTACTACACTTGCGATATTGCTCATTAAATTCAATTTGACAGTTCGCATGCAATAAAATAATGCAAGTACAGACACTGTGTAAGGCGCATTTATTATGAAATAATTAACTCAAATATTTCAGAAATTGATCAACGTTTTGAGAAAAATAATGACGACTTAAAAGCTGTCAACGACTTTTAAGCATACAATTTAAATTCGATGCATTGCAACCATTAGATAAAATTAAATTGTCGTTCCGAGAAGAATTTTCCTTTGTCAAAACTTTAGTGGCCAATGAAAAATGCAAACCTTTATCACATGTCAAAATCGAGAATTGATTCGATACGACGATCCTCAATGACCAATTAACGTGGTTTTATATTCCTTGGTTTCAAAAGAAAATATTGGGTTCATTGCATTGCGAATAGATGTTATCTATGAATAAATAGTTATTTATTTTCTTGAAAAGTCAGCTCCCCCGAAAACTTGCTCAGCGCCCCCAAGTAATAGTTCCTGGCTACGGCCGTGTAAGAGCATTTGGTCAAGAACGTCAAAAAAAAAGCCTGATTGAAAATCCGAGATAACGATAAGACGAAATTTCACAAATTTCAGGTAAATCATTCATAATATACAAATGAATGCTCTAATTGATGCCAAAATTTCACGAATTAAAGTTCTATTTCACCCATTCCATTTCACTTAACAATATTTCAAACAAAAAGCTACTAGCATTTAGTCTAGAGCGCCGCAAGAAAAAATACCTATGATGGAAGCCTCTTATAATTCCACGATCTTCTTTTGCTAAAGTGATTCCATGTGGCATTTTTTTTTGTAAATTAAAAAAAAATTAATCTAATATGAAAAAAAAACGAATCTAAAGAATCTATTTTGTTCACAAAATGCTACTTACCGTTGTATTAATTGTTTTTCTTGCTAGATTATCAACAAAACTTCGTAATCTTTACGTAAACTCAGTCAAAGCACAAATAAAACAATTACACATATAAATAGTTGCTACTGCACAAGCGAAATTTCACACAATTTTCGATTAACGACATTACGAATACGAGGAAGAGAAGAATTTTTATTCGACTAATAAACGACTTATAAACTTTGAAAATTTTTTGGCACACTCAAAAAAATTGTATTGCAGCGATTCTATTTTAAACGTACCGGCTTTTTGGTGGAATTTTGCATGGAGCATCACTAACAGAAAAAAAACCTAATTGAGAAGAAAAAAGTTTGGTGTGATTTTTGGCGGAGTTACAGCAGGGTGCACAAAATTTTAAAAAATTCGCAAAAACGTCGAAAATTGATTTTTACTAAAATTCATATCTCAAACATTTCTTAACAGATTGTTAAGTTTGAACTACCGTTGGGAAGCAAATTAATTGGACTACAATCCAAAATTAATTTTGGTGGTTTCGATGTGTCGAGGAACACCATTTAATAAATTTTAATAATTTTTTCCTTAAAGCGCACAAAATTACATTTTAAACAATATAAAAGTTAAGGTGGAGACGCAATGGGTTAATTAGATATGGTTATTTTAACATTTTAGCAAATAATGTTTTTTTATTAGCAAATTAATTTCTTAACCGAATTTTACGATTGACTAATCCAAAAATAGTTTTGGTGGTTTTGGTGGTTGGGGTCTCCATCCCTTGCGGTATGGTAATTGATTTCAAAGAAGGAGTTCACAGGTAATAATATAAATTATTTGTACTGCTTTTAATTTCATTTTGCTTTTTTGGAACACTTCAAGAATAGCTTCAACTCTAATCCAAATCTGCCTCCTTAATCCAAATCTGAAAAAAATGCAGGCCGCTCGTAATTGGCTTAGAAGTTATAGACCTCCAAAGTTGAAAAATAGCCTGCAAATCTTGCTGTTTTTTTTTTAAATTTTTCAACAAAACTATACTTTATGGGTATCATAAGAAAGGTAATGACAGTACCTAGGAAACCACTATTTTTTCAGACAAATTGTAAATACAATAGTTATATCTTTAAAAGTTATGCATGAATTTTCATGTTTGATACCTCGTTGAATAGGTATTCGCATTACCTTTATTTTGCAGGACCCATAATGCGGAACACTAAAAAAAGCAGCAAGATTTGTAGGCCATTTTTGCAACTGTGAAGGCCTATAACTTCTTAACCCATTGCGGGCGGCCTGAAATTTTTCCAGATTTGGACTTAGGAGGCTAAAATCTATGTAATCAAAAAAATTAAAAAAGAGAGTTGTAGCTATTCTTGAAATATACCCTTTTTTTAATGTACCGAGGCGTGAGCCAAAGCTTTTTGCATGTTGTTGTTTGTAAAAAAGTCAGCCCAGTAAAAAAGTGGATCATCCTATGAGCGATCTGGCAGTGCTCTCTGAGGAGCAGTGGAGTGCTCCCTGAGGAGCAGTGGAGTGCTCCTTGTTAATCCAAGCTAGGTGTATTTTGCGTTCCCTTTTAACATTGCATGTCCTAGGAAGGAAAGCGCTCCTTTTAACATCCCAGAGGAGCTCAAAAGGAGCGATAAACTGATGGATCAGCAAAGGAACATTATTTTTTTTTGGGTTTAGGTTAAATGTGTCTAGTCTTCCCTAGCTCAAGTAGACTGGTCTAGACCCTAAGGTGGCGAGGAAATTATTTGGCCAAATCATGAGATTTATAATGTTGCGAATCGTTATAAATTATTAAATACACTAAATAAATAATGTATTAAAGTACATGCAAAATTCAGTATTTTTCAGCCGTATTTGCGTGAGAGCGGTGCCGCGATCGTGGTAAAACCGCGTAATTTGTGTATATAACCCTAGATCTACACTAGTCAAAATGGCCTTACCAATTTCAATTCACTGACACATTTTTTACTAACACATTCATATTTTCTTAGTTGTCAGCTCAATTGTCTCAACAATCAGGCAGACAATGGGGCTGTTCAGACTTGCCTTAAATGAGGCGACTCACTTCCCTGCTGGACAGCTGTAACAAGTTTACATACACAACGAAACAGAATTTGGTGTTCCCCAATACACTCTTACGCTGTCATTTCATGGGAAACAAGGAAAGTTATATGTGTTTGTATGTCTAGCTCTTTTGCGGTCATAAAATAAACTCAACAAGAAAAATAAACACGCAACACAAAACGGTGAAGTCGAATGGAAGTTTTGAAAATAAATTAAATATAGTGCATACGAAGCTTAATAATTTTTCTATTTAGATTAACAAATTGAATAGCTACTGGTGAATACTTCGGACAAATTGTTTCAAAAAAATCAACTGCGAAAATGTGCTTTTGATGTTCTGTGGTGTTAATGCCGATTTATTCTTTTATAGTTATTTGTTAGTTAAATTTGTATAATCATAATTAAAATCAATCCGGAAGGTAAATATTTTATTAAAAAAATAAATCAAAAACTTAAAACAATTGTGTTTATAATTTTGCATATAACAAGCCAGAGCTCTAACCTATCGGCTAGGGGGTGGGCTAGGCAAAACGGCATAGGGAGAAAGGGAGTATAGCGCACAACTGAATTCCTAATTGGTGTGAGCAGTTTAGCTATATATTTCTCTCATAGTAAAAACATGTGTGGCAGAAAGGGATGCCAGATCACACGGATGAGAGTCAGAGATGCAAACTTTGTGACATTTTGATCACCGCTTGAGCAATGGTCACAAGTTTTGTATGAAAAATTTTATATGGACGTAACGCAAATCGTGTGACAGCTCGTGTTATATACGCCGTATGTAACAGTTACTGTTCTAGCTGGGTTGCCTCATTTTGACGTCTACAGGCAAAGGGAAAAGCGGGAAGGTGACATGTTACGTGAGCCAACAATTTTAAAAATTTTGCGACTCATTTTGACGTACGTAAGAATAAAGTTTGTTATGTTGAAATTTTTTGCTCTTTTTAGTTTGTTCTGGCTCGAATTAATTTTGTTTATTCATTGTTCGCAAATTAATATCCTTTAAATAGTGAAAACTTGAGCATTTAATAATTCAAAAGAAAACAAATGAAAAAAAAAAACAATAAACGCCAATTTGATGCAGCCTCAAAGTAAGGCAATAGTTTGTGTGTGAACCTGATAGCTAACTTATGTCAAAATGAGGTAAGTAAGTCGCCTCATTTGAGGCAAGTCTGAACAGCCTCAAATGGACTAACAACGATTTGACTTAGGCTGACATTTTTTGACATTTTCTTCTGAAAGTGAAGAACAATAACAGAGAAAAATTTAAAAACCAAAGGAAACGTCATATAATACAACAAATGTCATTTATTGTCTTGCAATTGTTAAGCCCACGTACGTCACGCTAGACAATTTGCTTGAAGTTGACAAAAATTTGACAAATAATACGGATATAAACAATTGTTTTAACAATTATTACGTGTAGACGCAGCGTAAAAGTTGCGTACATTTTTTGATGCATCCTTATTTTATGTAAACAAAAATATTTTGACATTTGGCAAGTAGGGTTTTGTGATGCTTAAAAAAACGAATTTTCAGGGTTTCGCTGTGTAGTTTTTATACTACGTTTCCATGGCGAGTTAAGTCGGGGTTTACTCGAGATTAACTCGCCGTAGAAACTCGAGTTGAGTTGAATTTCGTTAAATCCACGAAACTGCACAAAAGTTGTTTGATTTAAGCAAGGTTCATTTTTATAAAAAACATCATTATACATCAAAAACAATGGGTCTACATCATCAAATACAATTTCAAAAAATACAATGGGTCTGAAATTTCAACAATGCTACACTGCAATGTTTAAGGATGCACACAGCGTTCAGCTACCTGAATATGTAATAAAACTTTTTCTAAATGCAGCATTAGTTTCAGAATTCGCAATTTAAACTCATGCCTTGAACAGAAAAAAATTAAATGCAGATTAATGGTTAAATAAAATTTTAATTTAAGACCAGGATCAACTACCTTTTTTCCCATTTTTTTTTATTGTTATTATAAAAATAAAAAACAACAATACATCTTGGCTTTAAAATTAAATTTTTTAGACTCGATAGTTTGCATGTGAATGCATACGTTTAGAAAAGGTTTTCCGAAAAGTTGAGGAATTTATGTTGTATAATTTCTGCTATCGTTAATTTTTGCAGGTAGCACGTAATGTTAATGTTAATGTTGTGTGGTGGAGATGCGTACTGCGACCTAAATGAGATCTATTGTACCTCCTTCTCAAAGCTCCGCTGGGTTTGCGGATTACAGAATTTCATCCAGCCCTATTTCTCTAATGAATTTGAGAATATTCTTAGGTTCAAGGGATGAAACCTGCTCTAGACTCAGCTCATAATTCCCCAGTGCTAGTTTACGTCTGCGAGCCACGGCGTCGCAGTTTGTAAGTAGGAGTATTGGAGTCTCCTCTGCTTCTTCACAGAAACGGCAGTTACTATCGGTCTCTATGCCCAATTTCATCAGGTGGTATTTGAGTTTACAGTGTCCTGTAAGGAACCCCGTTAGAATCCTAAGATTCGGTTTGCCTAAGCTTATGCACAATTTTGCTCTCCGAGTGTTAAAATCTCTGAGGAGCAATTTGGATTGTCTTAGCTTTGGGAGGCTTTTCCAAAGGTTTGATCGTTTATGCCTCTCCTCCCTTCTTAGTTCTTCTTTTATAGAATGTGTGCCCAATCCGCAGAATGGTTCTGGCCCTATAAATTTTGTGGCTGCACCCTGTCGTGCTAGTCCATCGGCTTCTTCGTTACCCTGTATTCCTTTGTGTCCTGGGACCCAAAGTATAGTAACAGTGTTATTCTTGCCTAGTTCGTTGAGTTTTGTTAGGCATTCCCATGTTATTCTCGATGATATCTCACAGGAAACTAATGCTTTGATTGCTGCTTGGCTGTCTGACATCGCAACTATATCCTGACCTTTGTATTTACGGTCCAGATTGAATTGTGCACACAGCTGTATTGCTAGGATCTCCGCTTGGAAGATACTGGGTGTTGTCCCCATAGGTTCAAAGTGCTTGGTTCTTGGCCCGTACACCCCTGCGCCTATACCTTCCAATGTCTTGGACCCATCTGTATACCATGCTATACTGTGTGGTTTCTTGACCTGCGATATCATCTCGCTGTCCCACTCTTTCTTGGTACTAAGCTTAATTCCGAAGTGTTTTTCGAAGTTATACCTTTTTACTATATCGTCTCTTGGTAGATCGATGTAGGGAGTGTGCTTTGCAATATCCTCCTTCTCTCTACTGCTGATAGTTTTACCTGAACCTGTCCCCTCTTTTGCAATGCACAACAGAGTTCGCTTGGCTACTCCCTCTATGACAAGGTGTAAGGGTGTTAGGTCCAGAATTACTTCTAGTGCTGCTGTAGGGCATGTTCTCATGGCCCCTGTGATGCATACACAGGCCAGTCTCTGCACCCTTGTTAGCATATTCCTCATTGTGGTTAGCTTGGTTCTCTCAGCCCATGCTATTGCACCAAAGGTGAGGATGGGTCTCACCATCATGGTATACATCCAGCGGAGAATTGTTGGGTTACAACCCCAGCTTTTCCCCGCCAGGCTCCTACATACCATGAGTGCTCGCGTTGCTTTGTTTATAGTTACCTCTGCATGTCTTCTGCAGAGAAGCTTTGAATCTAGTGTAAGTCCCAGATACTTTACTTCTCCTTTGAAGGGAATTTCAGTGCCATCCATTCTAATTGTTCGGAGGTTTGGCAGGCTTCTTTTGTTAGTGAAAGGTACTATGGTGGTTTTCGCTGGGTTGATACTTAATCCCACTGTGTTGCACCACTCCTTTGTTACTGACAGTCCTCTCTGTATCAGGTTACAGAGTGTATCCTCGAACTTCCCTCTCGCTATTAAGGCGATGTCGTCTGCGTAACCCTGACATTTTATGCCATTCTCGGTTAGCATCGTTAATAATTCGTCCACAACAAGACTCCACAGCAGTGGAGAAAGGACTCCGCCTTGTGGGCAGCCTTTTGTTGTTTTGATTCTTATAGTGGTGTTGCCCACTTTTGTTTCTGCAGTTCTAGTGCTAAGCATTTGGCATATCCATCTGCTGAGCGTATCATTTACTCCTTTTTTGTGTAAAGACTTCTTCACAGCCTCGTGAGAAGTATTATCAAAGGCTCCCTCTATGTCTAGAAAGGCACAGAGTACGGTTTCTTTGTTTTTGAAAGCTGACTGGATGTTGCTAGCCAACTGGTATAGAGCAGATTCTGTAGACCTGCCCGCCCTATACGCGTGTTGACAGGGGTGCATTGGTGCCTTCTCCAGAATCTCAGTTCTTATATAGTTATCTATTACCTTTTCCATTGTTTTAAGTACAAATGAGGTAAGGCTAATGGGTCTAAACGACTTTGGTAGCGTGTAGTCTATTTTCCCTACTTTTGGTATGAAGGTGACTATCGCCCTTCTCCATTTCCTTGGGATATAGCCCAGCGCAAGGCTGCTTCTAGTTATTTTGACTAGGTGAGGCAATATAATTTCTGCACCTTTTTGTAGAAGTGCAGGAAAGATGCCGTCTACACCTGCTGATTTGAATGGTTGAAAGGTTCTGAGTGCCAAATCTAGACGAGCCTTAGCCAGGTAGCACGTAACTGGAGGCCACATACAGCCACGCTTATAGATGATTTTAAGAATCAGCGACCGATTTTACACAAGCAATGTAAAATCGACGTCAATTCGCAAAGAAAAAATCACAAGGAAGTAGAAGTATAAAAAGTAGTAAAAAAAAACATAATACTATTCAACTTACTGCCAAATAGTTTCATATTCCAGCAACAGTGGGAATTTTTTGGTCTAATGACTACGCTCTCTTGCTCCCATTTTAAAATAAGGTGGCCGAAATGAGAAAACGTCAAAAATGTACGCATCCTGGCCCCAGCATAATAGCTTTGACACATTGACATAGGTAATCTTGATTATCTTTTCTAGTTGAAAATATTACCATTGGGGAGACACACTCAATATTTTTCATCACTAGTTTAAGAAAATAACGAAAAATATAGAAGCAATAGGTGAGCGAACAACAATAAAATCGTAAAATTTCAGCGTGTCTGCTCGAGTGAGAGCACAGTAGTTATCAACGAAAGTGTAGAAAGAAGAATATCAAAATCAGCTGTTGAAACTCGTTAAGCTACAATAAACGACTTTCAGAAACAACTTTTGACTCAACGAATTCTAAACATAGTTTAACAGAAAATTAAACTAGAAAAGCGATTAAAACAAGTTTAAGTCTGCCAATGTGTCACAGGTATAAGAGAATCGCTGTAATACCCCTTTTTCACACGGCAATTTTTCTTGCCAGCAAATCGAAAATATCAACGAAAGAAGAGCACAGTATCAAAAAAAGAACAGCACAGAAGAAAAACTTGCCAGTACAGACTTGCCTGTACATTCCTAAATGTACATTCTTGCTGAAAACATTCCTCGTCCTATTCACAGCAAGTGATAAATAGCTTATCATATTCGCATGACTCTCAATGCTTATTTATGATTATTTATGCATTATAAAGGGAGTCCCAACAAGAACGCAATTTTTAAATTTGGCGCCATTCGAAGTGTCATTGTTTGACATTTGAACAATTGTTATTGTTTGCTAGTAGAAGGTACGAGGTTAGTAAAAATGGAGCGCTACACGAATGAAGAACGCATTCTCATTGTGAAATTGTTTTACCAAAATGGTGAAAGTTTTGCGGCTACAGTTCGCAAATTGCGATCAATTTGGGGTCACAATAATGCTCGAAAAGAGTCAACTGTAAAGAGATTAATGGATAAATTTGCCGAAACTGGGTCTGTTAGTGATGTAAAGACAACAACGCGCCTTCGACCAGGTCGATCGACCGAAAATGTCGCAGCTGTACGTGATGATGTCGCTCAAACTCCATCCACCTCAATTCGACACCGAGCTCAGCAAATTGGTGTCTCCAAATCCACTATGCAGCGAATTTTGACGAAAGATTTGCATCTTCATGCATACAAAGTTCAATTGACTCAGGAACTGAAGCCAGCTGACCATGGACAGCGAAGGGAGTTCGTTAATTGGGTATTGGAGAGACAACATGAAAATGCTGATTTTGCCGCTAAAATCATCTTCAGTGACGGGGCCCATTTCCATCTTGATGGCTTCGTCAATAGACAGAATTGTCGCATTTGGGGTGAGGAAAATCCTCGAGTGATTCACGAGAAGCAAATGCATCCTCAACGTGTCACTGTGTGGTGTGTTTTTTGGGCTGGAGGATTAATTGGACCTTTTTTTATGAAAATGAGGCAGGTCAAGCGCAAACAGTCAATGGTGTTCGGTATCGTAAAATGATAACCAGTTTTTTCTTGCCTAGAATTGAAGAAATGAACGTGGAGGGCTTGTGGTTCCAACAAGACGGCGCCACATGTCATGCAGCCAGAGAAACAATTCAATTGCTGCATCAGTCATTTCCCGGTCGTGTTGTTTCGCGTTTTGGAGATCAGAATTGGCCGCCTAGATCGTGCGATTTATCACCATTAGATTTTTTTCTTTGGGGTTTTTTGAAGTCGATGGATTACGCGAATAAGCCGACGACGACTCAAGCCTTAAAAGAGGAAATTGGATGCTGCATTAATGAAATACCGCAGCATTTATGCAAAACGGTCATTGAAAATTTCATTAAAAGATCGCGTGTATGCCAGCAAAGCCGCGGCGGCCATCTGCACGATATATTGTTCCATACATAACCTCATTCTGTCTACTTTACGATATAATAAAGTTTCACAATTTTTTATTTAATATCTGTGTTTTATTTAAAATTTAAAAATTGCGCTCTTGTTGGGACACGCTTTATCTATATGATAATGGGCCATTATACATTTTTATAAAAACTAGTATCACCTGTGGTCGCAATTCGACCAACGTTCTGAAATTTCAATCGCTTTTCTCATTCGCAGGCATTGACCTTGCCTTAAGAAAATGTGTTGTACTAGGAAAATCTTAAGTTTCGAGAGTAAGCAACATTTTTCTATATATCGTCATAGCTTTTATATCCAAATTTTTCAGAATTTATTATTTGTAAAATAAAAAAATGTACCATAAAAAATGCTTATTGTAGGGTATCCGTAAGAGAAAGTGACTAATGTTTTTTCTACATTGTATTAATATCTCAAATTTCGACCTACGATATGTTCTGCCATTTCTTATAGTTTAGGTTTTTCTTCAGAAATATGATCATATTTCAGGTCAAAGGTCAGATAACTATTCGGTGGACTTCTTCTCCCTACTCTAATTAGTTAAAAAATTATCAAAATTGGATCAGAAAAACGGAAGAACTGTTGCTCCTACGCCTATTTTTATACTATATAACGAAATGGCTTAAAACATAGATTTGTGTATATAACTTTGGAGTGGTTTGAAATATTTGAAAATTTTTTCACAGAAATTATTTTTTAAGCTGTAGAGCTTTGTGGAAAATATAAAAACAACATTTTGAAAAATTTAATTTACATCAAAAAATCGTTGGTAGCTCATGATTTTCGATGATAGAAACTGTTTTTGCATTATGTGTCAAAATGAAGCAATTTTTGCTAATAAATGATATGTACTATGAAAAAGTGTGAAAAAAGAAAATTTTAAAATAAAAAAAAATTACAACAACAAAAATGTTTGGCCTATTTTTTGTGCAAAAACTTAATATTTTAGTGGTTTTTTTAAAACCATACAAAACATTAAATTGTTGAGATAACGATTAATCATTTCTTATTTCTCCAAAGTCATTGAATTGATCTTTCAGACAAAGAAAATTTGTTTAAAATCGATTAAGAAATGGTTGAGATATTTGCTTGCAACATCAAAACTTGAAATTTCAATAGTTTTTTCTCATTCTGAGGCGATGGCCTAAATTTTTCGAGATATCTAAATATTTTTATTGTCATTTTAGGGGGATTTTTTAACATAATATCCGTGGAAAATATTTCTAAGAAAGCTTTTGTATACCGTTATATTCCTTAACCAACGACTTTTCATACAAAAATACATTGTATTGAGAACATCTATAGTTTTCGAGATATCGCTTTAATTTGTGTGTCAAAATAACGGAACTTTTTCAGACTTTACTATTTATATGAAATTTCACCATCACAATATATATTCACTCTTGTTCTATAAAAAAATGCTTATTGTAGGGTATCCGTAAGAGATGGCGCAAAAGGTTGGAAGTTTTTCTTGCACACCTTATCAATGTCTAAAATTCCATTTTACATTATATTCTTCCATTTGTTACAGTTTAGCTTTTATTTAATAAATGCTCTTTTTACGCTCATATTGCAGTTCGAAGGTCACCAATCTAAAAGGTAATCATACTGTGCAGCCAGATCTTTCATTTGATACCTCATTCATTATTCTACCTCTTCCTAGCCCTGAGATTCCATACTAAAAATAATACAAACTTTCAACGTTAATATTTCGGGTCAGAGGTTATAAATTAAAGATTTAAAATGATTCTGCACATGTAGGACGCAGTACCTTTCGAATGATATGTTTCATTGCCCTTATTCTAAAATTAATATCGAAAAAGTGTACGACAACATTTGATGTTTGCCTATTAATATATAAGAATACGTAAAAAAACCATAAAAACTATTACTGCTTTTAAAATAATAATTGACGACAAATGTGTAAGCTATCGGACACCGCATATCCGAAAATGCACATTTTAAAAATTAAATTTTTTTTATTTTTTTAGTATCACTAATTTTAAATACACTGATTGAATTTTGAAAGTGTGTTTTGCCTTGTTTTTCAAAAAGTGCTTTTTTAAATATGTTTTTAAAACGAATTTTACGTTATTTAATTAAAAAGTATTTAAATAAGAATAACAGGGGTTTTTAATGATTACAGTAGCTGTATTGAAATTAATTGTTTTATCGATATAAATACAATCAAAACGAAAAATATTTAAATGCATGGGTTTTGGCGGGACGCCGAGCTAAGCTCAGTCGCCCAGGTACTAAATATTTAATGGAGGTATATGACTTTCTGCTGACATTTTTTAAGCTATAAAAATAAAGGCTAAACATCTTTCTGCTGTGTGATTGACTCTATACAGAGTTATTGTTGTTGTTGTTGCCTTCTTTAAAACTTACACGATCTAAATAGCTCATAATTGAAATCATGTAAATTCAAAGAATAGATCACAATTAATTATCGAAAATTAGCTTTCTATGTTAGAGCCAGACCAAAATAAGAAAACTTTAGTTAATGTTAAATTAATTAAAATAGATCACAATTAATTATCGAAAATTAGCTTTCTATGTTAGAGCCAGACCAAAATAAGAAAACTTAAGTTAATGTTAAATTAATTAAATAATCTAATATGCAACTGATCGATTTTGGCCAAGGTTATGAATAATTTAATATCTGGTTGTGTCAGTTACCAGTTTTCAGTTAAGCACTTTAGCTTTCTAGCGGAAGAAAAAAAAAAAACTCCCACAATTCATTGGTACATTAATGCAAATTCGTTAAAATCCAAAGAAGAATAGTAAAAAAGAAAATATAACAGAAAAATCTCTTGTACAGGTTTAGGCTTGACCCAAAAATAAAAATGTCTTCGGTTTAATGTCATATATTTCAGACGAGTTTTTTCGATAAAGTGTCAAATCCTATAAAACTTACTATAAACAATGGTTTGGTCACAGCTTGTCTAGAGTGCTGTGTGATTGACTCTATACAGAGTTTTTGTTGCCTTTTTCAAAACTTAATTGATCTACAAAGCTCATAATTAAATTCATCTTTAAAAGAAGTTGTGGAGGATTCAAATTATCTTTGAAAACGTTTCCTTTTGTTGACTGCGTGAAACAATAAAAATATTTAACTCAATTTCATAGAAAGCAATAAAAGTTTCTTCCGACTATGTAAAGAGTACATTTCTGTAGACTTCAGAATAGATTAAGTATTAAAATCTTACTATTTTTTCTCAATGAATTTATGCAGTTGCCAAATCTTTGCCAACTTCAAATAAGACTTTAAGTAAAATTTAACAAGTAGTATTTTTATAGAATATGTATCTTTATCCTCACGACTGATTTTTGCATTTTAATGGTTATTTTGAAACAACTCGACTTAAACGTACCAATTTTTGAAGCATTTTCTTGTTTAAGGAATGTAATCATATATTTTAAGCTGCCTTAAAATCAAGTTGAAGTTCAAATGTATAGCAAAAGGTATTCAAAGATGTATCTTGTGACTCTGGGCTGTAAGATTTGCTCGTCAACGCAGACTCATACAAGTTGAATAAGAACTGTTTTCAGGCAATAAAACCGCAAAATTGCATTAATTTTAAAAATGTAATAATTTCTGCATTTATTTTATTCAACTCACTTTTATTATTGTATCCTTTATTCGTACATAGTATATTTATTATATATATTATTATATGTAATAACATACAACACATACATATTTGCTAAATATATTTATATAATTTTTATTTTTTACTTTAGTGTATATTTAATTTCATTATCATTTTATGTATATTAATTTGTAAAAGAAACATTTATATTTTGAAATCATGCATGAATTTGGTGTAGTGATATTTTCAGCATTTTGTTATTTATTTTTGTTTGACCATTCGAAATGTTTGTGATAATGTTTATTATGTGTGAATATATGTGAATAATATAATGCGTAGTGCTTCACTTTTTAGTGATCACAACTACAGTTAATGCGTGAACAATTTTGCTATGTATTTATTAGAATTCATTGCTAATGATATACGATTTATGATTATGTTTGTATGTGTGATCATGATTATGTTGGTTTACAGAATTGTTTGTTTGTTCATTCATTAATTGGGTTTTGTAAATTTTTATAGTTGGTATATTTGTATATATAATTATTTTTTGTGTTTCAAAAAATGCAATAAACAAAACTACAAAAAAATAAAAATTAAAACTAATACATGCACATTTTGACATGGTAGAGTTTTATGTGCTTACTTCCTTTATTTAATTTTAATTGTTTAATATCGAGTTTGAAAGAAGACATTTAGAAAACATTTAAAATATTTCAGATTTTACATGGAGTAGATTTTTTTTTAATCATGCCTTCGATTTTAATCATGTTGTTGTTTTTTTAATGAAAATTTATTTTTATGTTATTCTGTTAAGTCTTACTTTTCGATATTCTGTAGACAATTGCTATTAGGCCTATTATAGTAAAAATTCCAAAATTGTTAATTGAAAAATACATTTAAAAGTTATACACTTTGAATCTCTTGAATGTTAAAAAACACAGTGAAGAAAATTTCTAGAGTTGCACTATGCATTAAACAACATTTTAATGGAATATGTCAGATTGTATAAATTAAAAGCTATTCACTGAAAAAAAAATCACACAGGAACCGAGAATAATCACCAATCCTCTGCAAAGAGTGTTAGGAAATTTTACTAAAACATACCGTACTATTTATTACCTTAGAAATCTTTACTTAGCTGTTAATTTATGTTGGTATCATTATATCCGTACATAGCTATCTTTTTTAAATATTTCACCTATTTAATTTGTAATATTCCAACTTTTTTATTGTATTATTCCAATTAATGATCTTTTTAATGCGCGTTTTTACATTAACACATATTAAATTTGATGACATTGTGCAATGTACATATTGTTACAAAATAGCATAAATTGAAGTTTAACGTTAGATCAAATTGAAAAGCTTCCGAAATAGACTGTTTAACCTGTTCGAAATAATTCATTGGAAAGTAATTGTAAAAAAGGAGGAGAAGAATATAGACCTTAACCAACCTTTGAAGTTCTCGCTTAAGGTTGTGAACAGAGTGAACGCCAAAAGCGGACAGGCAAGCAGACATGCGCAGACAAACTGTGCGAACAATCGAGATGAAAGTCAGCTTGGCAATATTGCTTGTTTGCATGCTACTGCCTGCGCTTGTCTGCCAGCCTGTCTGAATCGGCTTTCACTCTGGCCGCAACCTAAGATCACGGAATAAAACGGAAATTTTCGCAACCTAAGATCACGGAAATTTTCTTGAAGATTATATTTGTAAATTGTTAAAGACTTTTATGAAAAAGTTAAACAAAAATGTGAAAACCATGTGGAAAAAATATTATTTAACAAAAAATTTTGGAGCTCTTGATTGGGTTTATTGGAGTACTATCAATTATTTTAGTGCCTTTGTATTTTGTACTAATTTAAACATTGTGTATTGGAGAATCCATTGGCATTCCAGTCGGTCATCCAAAACAGCACTCCATCATTGCTGTGTTTGAACTTATAAATTGTATAGTTCTCAGAAATTTTTTCGATCACATCTAAATAGATCATATCTGGCGGTGATAGTAGAAATTTGACTTAGGCCTCCGTAATGGAAGACTAAAGTCAGGTCTTACTTTCTAAGAACAAGCATCAATGTCAGCAACGAAATGCCAGGTCTGAAATTTTAACATGGTCGTCCCTCGAATAACGGCCAGTGTTACGTATATGATACAATTTTTACAATATTGAAGAACGTATTCTTTCAATGCCTGGAGAAGAGTTTTACGTTATAAAACTATAAATAGAATAGAAAAAACAATGTTTTAACTAGGCTTGTAGCACTTTTTAACTAAGTAATTCAAAACTTTGTGAAATTCGAGTACTGTGCTTTTCGAGGAAAGTTTCTACTTCACAAATCTTAACTCTAACCTGAGATGAAGCAATAGCCATATCTCTATTTTTCAGGACATATATCAGATCGATGTTTATATTCATGACAAAAATATAAGATACATTTTTCGTAGCAGTTGTATTAATATTCAGGGCTCGAAAACTTAATCCTGATCCACATTAATACTGAAGCATCAGAAATTCGAAGGTTTTAAGGAATACTTTTGTACTTTGACTGTGGCACTTTGCCGAGAATGTTTATGTATAGAGTAGACGTTTTGGTCATTAAATAGTGAAAAGTGTAATGAGAAGTTCTTCTTGTTACGTGGACACATCCGTTTTGTACCCACTGAAGCAAACAGCAATGTCTTGTGGAAGTTTCAACCTTTTATCGACACTGTAAGAAACCGTTGTCCTGACATACCAAGGAACTTTAAAATGTTTCCGGTGGATGAACCAATGATTCCTTTTTAGGGTAAATGTCCAAGGTCCCTTCAGAAGTATGTGTAGAATAAGCTTTGTCCAGTCGGTCTTAAAAACTTCGTTGATACTTCATCATCTGGAGTTGTTATGAACTTCGAGGTATATCGAGGCGCGATAACTCCTTTGGCTGATCGATCTTTAGGTTTATATCCCAGTATAATATAAAGTTTGTGTGAAACTATACTAAGATATTCTTATTTATTTTTTATGCTACCATACCATTGTTTTAACGTTTGCCCAATTTATGCGAAAGGAACTATTTAGCTGAATCGAATAAACAATGTTAATTTCAAGTTAGACAAGTCAATGGCTCGAGGAAATCTGACAATAAGTTTGCAGCAGTAAAAGGGAATGATGCAAAAGGTGTGCTATTAGCATAAAATTGCATCGGGAAAGAGCCTCGTATAACTGTCACTAGGTGGAGCAAAGAGAGTAGAGAATACATCAGCGTTGCCTGCCCAGCTATTGTCGCTGAATAGTACCTTAATATGGGAGGTGTTGATGCGACCAGCTGATGGATTACTACAGGACTTGGATAAATATTAAGAAGTGTACCCTAAAAGTAGTCTTACATTTTGGGGACTTAGCTGTAGTAAATAGTTTGCTAGAATATGAAGAGTGGTGGCCGTAGCCTAAATAACCGCAGTAGCCCGAGTTCAACTCACAACTCAGACAAAATGTTTTTTCAATTGAATTAATTTTTCTGTTCGGTGCAAAATAACGAAATTGGATGAAAACCATGCCTACCTCTCAATATGCACCATGAGTTTGAATTAACTAAATGAAAACCAGACAAAATTTTCTTACAAAGTGAATAAATAAAAATTATAGCTGTGTCAGATATGAGCCAACCATGGCATAGGGTTAAGACTAGAATAAAATGAAACTAAAACAAAAATTAAATGAAATAGTTTAAAATCTATTTGCCCAAAAGATCAAGAAAATGAATGCATAGAACAAAGAAAAGCACGTTCACAGTTGAAGCAAAGTCGGAAAAGGAGTGCATTTCTCTCAAGTGCCACAACCTTATAAATGAACCTTGGTTGCAACTGAAGTCCTGAACACATTCAGCACAACAATCGATGAGCGACAGGTCTCCATTCTGTTGTTGTAGAGATATGTTGAGCGACTTGATTTTAATAAACGCGACAGCAACAAACTTCAGCAGCAAATGTTTTGTACATTTGATATTTACAATCAATTATTTTTGTGGATTTTTGCTCATTTAATATATGTACGTAATTCTATAAATGTAATTTGTAACATTTGTAGCACGAAACAATGACAAATGTATACAATGGAAGAAATTTCCTTTTGTCGCGTGTTAAATTAGACTTAAATGGAAGCTCGCGACAACGGCATTCGATGCTGAGCGACAATGTCGTCGTAAAGTCTCCAAGTATTCTTTCCATAAGAATTACATGTAAATTAAAAGTGACATTTGGCGCTCGTCACCTGTCGCGAGCTATGTGTTCACTGCTTTACAGCCCGAACTGAACCAAAAGTCGTAACGACATGTGATGTCAAACACACAACAGAACACATGCAAATTAACGAAGCCATCCAAAATGAAATCGCTGAGCAAGAGTCGTAGCGACTTATCGCTAGAGTAAAATTGAATAGAATCTATTGTATTTTTTCTCTAACGATCGACGATTTCCTCTCTGAGTACAATTAGTGCTGCCATATTTTGCAAACAATTGGGTATGTTCAAAGACATTTTCATAGTTTTTGCTATGTTCTCACGTTTCTTTTTTGTTTCTGTTTCACTTACACAACAACAAAAACATGGCTGCTAACAAAACTATGCTATATAAAAGCAACCCTGCATCGTCAGTCGTCATCGCTTTCATTCTGGACCATGATACAATTATTTTACAAGGTAGCCGTGACAGCTTTTTGACGATTGGTAGTTGTCAAAAACAGCTAAAGGAGTTGTAGTTTGCTGCTGTTGACTAGCAATGTGCTTATTTTTAACTTACCTTTGATTCATTAAATTTATTCGCGAAGTTGATTGAAATGTTTTTAGTTTGTTGCGGTTGACTAGCTATGCTTAATTCGTCGCTTATTTTTTCACTTTTCTTTGATTAATTGCACAAACAGCTAATTTTGACAACTACCCATCGCCGCTCGTGAGAAAAAAGCCAGTCTACGCGGCTACCTTGTCAAATAATTGTATTATGTTCTGGACGTGTTCTGTGTGTCTGGCGACCAGAGAGGATCGCCGGTCGTAACGACTTTTGATTCTGTTTGGGCTCTTAGTCTTATTTGACCTAAGAGTTGGCAAGAGCTGCTAAGAGAAAAGAGAGTAAAGGAAATAATTAGAAAGAGAGTTGAGAACAAAAAGAAATAAAGAAAAAAAAATTTTCATAGCAAATTTCTTTCCTTTTCAACCTGACATAAATTAGGAGTAGGTCTTAAATTAACCAATAGTCGTACAGGCTTAAGGACATTAAAAACCAAATTATCTGTACAAAAATAATCGTAGGCGAAACAGTTTAGAATCATTTTCTCCGGTGTTTCTCAACCAATTTTGGTGAATTTGAGTAGTGAGAAGGAGAGCACCGAATTTTTTTTATAGAAATTCACCTGTTTTAAACAGGTGCACATTAGCAAGGTTCATTTATAAGGTTGTGGCACTTGAGAGAAATGCGCTCTTTTTCCGCCTTTGCTTGAAGTGTCAACTGTGCTTTTTTTTGTTCTATGCATTCATTTCTTGATATGTTTTCATCTATTTTGACAGTTCGATCGAGCTCGCTCTCAAGTGCTACAACCTTATTAATGAGCCTTGCATATGAGCATAGAAAGACGAAAAACAAGAAAAAAAACATTGCGCTCTCTTCTGAGCGAGGGAACTGGTGGCTAATTCATTAGGAAAGTAAAAATGATGACACATTTTTATGAAAAACATATGTTTTTGACATTAATTTTGTATCGAATGAACAGAGAATGTATGCGAAAAGGTCGAATTTCAACCACTGGCAAACTCTAGTAGACTTATATAAAGACATGTTTTTTTAGCTGCATGAGAGCTTTTAATAATAATACAGGACAGAAATATTGTTGGAAAAAATTTTTTTTAGTATTATAATGTGGTAGATAATTTTATGACATTTATTTTTTAAATATGATTTCCGTCAAATGGCCGCCGCTACTACGAGTAACATAGTCCATTCGATCAGTCGACTTTTTCAATACATGTTTCAATAAATCTGACCGTATGGCATCAATGGGGGCTTGAATATTGGCTTCCAATGCTTCAAGAGTTGCTGATTTTTCGACCTAAACAAATGGCTTAACATAGTCTCATTAAAAGGAATCGAGAGGCGTTAAGTTGCACGAACAGGCAGTTAACAAGACCACTTCTGGAAATAAAGTTTCAAATTAGCCCTTTTGGCCATTTGGCTTTAATTCTTGCACGAGCTGCATTTTATAGCCTTGTAATTTTTTTAAGTAAAATTTTCCACGTAGTCGAAGGACAAAGGCCAACAAGTTGAGAACGGCGACGAATCGACATTTCGGCGTCTTCTTCAACACTTCGCGCTACAGCAGCGATATTCTCTTCGGTACGCACATTTCTTTGTCTTATTGATGATTTTGAATCGAGAAGAGTAAAATTAGTGCGAAAACGATCAATTACTGCACGAATTGCTTGCTTACTAGGCCGATTATGTTGACCGTAAAATCGACGAAGTGCTCTATGAACTTCGAGAACAGATTTATTTTTTCAAAGTAAATTTCCACAATTTGGAAGCGTTTTTATGACGCTTAACAATTTATGATAAATTGCCAAACCTTACTGAACAGAAATGTTAACAAAGTTGAACATTCTCAACTGTCAAACCATAGACAACAACCATCGAAACTTTTCATGCAGCAAAAAAAAAAAAACCACCAGTCAGAAGTATTTACAGAGAAAGAAAACGTTTTTGGCTGCCTTAAACGGTCAAACACCCCACTGTGCATGGGTTGCGTAAGACTTGAGATGTCAAATGATAAGAAAAAGCTATGTTTCGAAAAATATTTGAAATGATATATCTCGTTTAGTTGCCCCGAATAGAGCAATAAAATAAATTCAAATACATTGTTTGGGGTTAATTATGTATGAATTTTGAAAGCTTTTTGTCGATCACACATAAAAAACGTACAATATTGCTATTCTGTGGGTATGTATGTATGTGTATCTGACATCATTTAAGCAAAACATAAAAATTTTCTTCCTTTAACACTGTTTCAGATTCTTTACAAAGCCGTCTAGTTATTCATCGGTTAAATTAACACAAAACTTTTTCTATATTTAACAAACATATGAAAATGCCTGCTTCCACGTGTTTCTATACATATGTACATGCATAGGTAATATGTTTGTTAAAGTGCGATTCTATATAAATAAACTTTTATTTATTTTATAATGACAGAACTTAATTTAGCCAGACATGGTTGTTGACTCTGCTATTTATGTTAACAGCATGCAATTCGTTGTGTTTGGTGTTGTTGCTATGTTATGCTAAAATTACTGTTTTCCCGTGTATTTGGCTATGTGTGTGTGTGTGTATGTAGCACTGTTAAATGTTAAACTTAAGGTGCTTTCTTGACTAATTTTGTTTTGTAAATAGAAATTTAAATATAATAAATTAGCTATAATGAGTAAATGTTTATGTTTGTTTGTATGTAGCTAAGTGTAGTTTTCTTGTTGTCATTTTACTTGAAGCCACTTTCAGTTACCATCATATATGGACTTAATTTAACATTGCTTGTGACATTTATATGTGGTTAGTATTTTAATTTTAAGGTTTTTTTTCTATTTGCTAGCATTTTAATTTAGCTATAATAAATTCATTTAACTCTTTACTGACAAATTAACTTTAATATAGTAGTTTATGTTTGCTTACATGCAGCATTTAAAGATATTTAACTATGCTTAAGTAATAATAATAATAATAATAATAATTGTATCAATAATAATAATAATAATTGTATCAATAATAATAATAATAATACATATATATATATTTTTTCCTGTTTTGAAAATGTAATTGGAATAAGTTTAACAATAAAATTTTAAGTTAGCAATTGTATTTTTTTTTGTGTTTTTAAATGTGTCTATTTTTTTGTTTTGTTTCACATATTGTCAGTTTAGTTATAAAAGCAATTAGTAGTTGCTTTGCATCATTTTTATTTTTGATATTATCAACATACATTTAATAAATAGTGTCTCATGTTGGAATTTTTTTTATTTTTTTTTATATATAAAATTTTTTCTTTGCTTTATTTATTATAAGTTTTCTTTAATTTTTTTCTTTGCAATAGTTGACATTTAATAAATTTTATAAGTTTTTTTTTAATTTTTCGTTAATAACATATAGTTTTTATATGTAAGTTAAAGTTGTATATTTTTAATATGTTGGTTAAGAGTTTTTCTTTTATGTGGAAACAGTCAAGTTCTTCTTTTAACTTCTCTCATGTGGAATAAATATACGCGCTTTTTTTTCATTCTTATAATTTTACGAGTATTATTGTTGAACAGGTGGTTGTATTATATGCTCTGTTAATAATGCTACTTTTGTTTTCAAAAATTTACTTAACATTTATTTGTAGATTTATTTTTTAATTTATCTCTTTTAATAGTTTAACATTTAACTAAAGTATAAGCATAAGGATTAACATGAACTGAGAAGGTAAGGAATGTTAGACTGATGAGATAACTACTGTTATGCATTAACATTTTATGCAAAGTTTAAGAGTTGTAATGTTAAAACAAGAAATGAAAATTTACTCTCGAATTTAGATAATGTAAGTATGCGATGATGTGTTTCTTTTGTGCGAATTAATTGAACTTTTACGGATACTTTATATATGTAAGTGTATTCATAGATATTTTTTTTTTGGTTTTCTTGTAATAGGAAATTAACTAAATGAGCTGCTCCAGGGCTCTATTTCTAGTTCTAGTGTTTGTTCAAGTTCTAGTTATTTTGAGAGTTTTATATATTTTTCAGCCGAAATAATTGTTGCACTGATATTGTGTATGCTTTTTTTTTAGCTTTAACATAACTATTTTAAATAAATATATTTATATTTTAATGTTTTTTTTTTTTTTTGTTATAAATTCATAGAAATGTGCAATATTTGCGCTGTTTTTTATATAAATATCTTAGATAATAAATTCAACATATTTTTTGAGTTACATTTTATAATGCTTTCATTTTCGTAGTAGATGCTAATTCATTCAACTAGTTGCACTTTTTTCTTTTAACATAGTTTCTACAGAGAAAGTAGTCGGTTATAACAGAAATTTATGAAGTAGTAATTATATCTGCAAGAATAATATTCGTATGTACTATATGTTTTGCATTATAGTTTTGTGAGTAGCTTTGATGCGGCGATTACGTTCAATTATGAAACCAGGAAACTTTTGAGGCGAATATGTATGGATAAGTTTCTTGAGTGGTGTTGTGGCAAAAATGATACTTCTCCTTTACTTTAAATCTAGTTCATCATCTTCTTCATGAGTTTTACTCCATTTATTTGCACTGGAATATGACTTGATGCTTGTCGAACTTCCAGTTGACATTGTCTTTGTTGGTGAATCGGTGTAGTCGGCAAATCCTGCATTTTGTATACCTTCATAGATCTTATACGAAGTGGCGCCCACAGCACTGCTGCTATGACGATCCGATGTTACACTCATGCTTTTTGAAGAGCCAAAACGATCCGTTTTATAACTCGATGGTCCACCAAAGATCATGTCAGCATCGGAGAGTGAACCACTGGAACGTGTGTACTTGCCATTCCCATTACCACTTAAGTCTTTGCTATCTCCAAAGATAATATCTAAATCGGATTGCTTGGAAGCTGTAATTTAAAGCAAGTTTCTTGTTAGTAAAGCTAGTGAATTAAAATGAGCAGAAAAAATGTGAAAGATATTCTTGCAAAATGCTTATTTTTTTAAAAAAGAATTTAAAAACAAAAATAATTAAAATTTCAAACAATCGCTATTTTTTATTTATAACAAAAACTGTGCAAATTATTACAAAACAATGTTACCAATTCTAGTTTGCAAGTTGTTACCAAATGCTTTCAAGTCTACTGAACCAATGACACTTAACGATGACAATGATGAAATGAGTTATCGGAAAAAAATATCGTTTTAAAAATTTATACGCATTGCAAACAATTTTAATGTATGCCAAGGATGATTGTGGAGTTCTTTTATGATAAATGAGGTGTATGTTTGTTGTGTGAGATTGTTGTATATCACGATGAGGTGAGGTTACTTTTATACCATTCGAAACACTATTCAGTTCAGAAATTTTGTTGGACTACGAAACCAAAAATTTTAGAGGATCCACATGGAAACGACTTTTTTTTTTAACTTAATTTCTTATACAGTCAATATATATTCATACATAAAGAGTTGGAATTTTAATAAATAGACTAACCTTTACAAATAGAGGAACTTCGGGTTTCGATACGAACGTTTTCGATCAGTTAAAAAAAACATATGAAGGCGTTTGATCGACTTTTTTTTTGTTCCAAAGTCAGTGAGGAAAAGTAAGGAAAACAACGAGTTATTTATTATTGTGTGATTTCTGCATTTAAGGTAAGTGTTAGGCTCTGATTAATTTGCGATACATTTTGATAGTTCTCAACACTATTCAATTTAAAATTTTTTATACCTGATCGTATCAAATCGGCTTTTGTGGTATACATCTTAGCGGCTAATGTGGTATTATGATTATGCATGTGAAGGCATAATTTAATTTTTTTTTTAATACTTCTTAACTTGCGCATGAGCAATACTCTTAATTTTAAGTTTCAACGATATCCAATGTAATGAGTTTATTAAGCAACCTTGTTGTCATTCTTTTTTTTTTGCATTAATTTTTCTTATTTATTGAATTATAAACGTTTTCTTTTGGTAAATTTGAAATATTTAATTCTAATAAATTTATAAATTAAAAACCCCTCAAAACAGTCCATATATATAAAATTAAATTTTTTTTTAAAGATTTTTCAAAACCAATTCACTCAAAAACAGTATACCACATTACACCTATGTAGTGTACCACAATACCCTCCAAATTTTTGGGAAGGATGTTTTTGGGTTTTCTAAAACTTTTCCTAATAACTTTTTAATGGTTTATCATAAGATTCTTATTCTATGCTATTTTGTTACCAATACTTCAAGCATCCAAACAAATAACATTTGACAAAAAACACACTTATAGTTTTTTCACAAATCGCAGAATACAAATATCTATACCACAATACCCGAAGTTCCTCTAAATTCTAAAAAAACTATAATAATTGAACTTGCAATTTTTTTACATATCGTCACCTGCATGCCAAAACTATGAATGTGCTTTTTTGAGAAAACGAGTTCAAAGGTTGGAATGCATCTGGAAATTAGGAATGTTAAACTTTTTTAAATTTTCTTTTAACGAATGGCAATTTGGCATGCAGAAAAATTCCAATTTATACAACTTTCATGCTTGCAAAGAATCGAGTAATGTATGAATGTGTAGGATCTATGATTTCCTGATACATTGGTTTGCAGGTATGTGGGCATTAGGTCTCTCGATTTATAATTTAAATTTGGTTGGCCTACTTCACTTCTAAAGGATTTAAGGGGATGGTACTGTTTTAAAAAAATGTTGGGCCATATTTTTTTATATTTTTTCTAACATTTCAAGAATATTTTGTAAAAATTTAAAGTAAATCGTGTTAAAACTAACGAAGATACAGCGTTTCAAGTGGGCGTACATGCATGCCTGACAACGTTGAATTATCATAAAGATTTGCAGCTGCTCGATTCGCTTACCTGAAATCTGCTTCAAGTCCTTTTGCAATCACCAAATTATGTTATGCTTTTATGTGCATTTATAGGTATGTAAACTGAAGTTGTATATATTAGATATTTAGGGTAGATGGAATATGAATCAGTTTCCAGGTACACTTTCTTCCTAGCGGTTGTGTACAGAGACGCTAAAACTGTATCGTAGTTTTCCGTTTTTATTTCTTTTCGGTCTTGTGGCGTGGTATATTCATTTATTTGCAGATCGGCAGAATATTGATAAAGTTTTGAGTCGACCGAACAAAATAAAAATCCCACAACGGGAAAATAACGATGTGGAAGAGTCCAGCGCATCGCATAAAAAAATTAAACTGAGTACTACAGAAAGTGTAGAGCAAGATTTGGAGAAACATTACAGAGTGATAGACTTCCTTTTAGTGTTTTTAACTATAAAATAAGAAAAATACAAATGTGTTTTTTTTTCGCTCCACCAGCATTTTCTAGTAGTGGAATCATTAGTGGAAAATAGCCATTCGGTTTTCATTTGAAACCTCAAAAACAGCCTTAAAATTGCTTGAAAAAAGCTCAAACAATGTTTGCCCTGTAATTTGTTTCAAAAATGGTTAAAGTTCTTTATTTTTTTTCTTTTTACAGACAATTCAACAGGTAAGACTGCCCGAGTAATTTGTTTTTGGTAGGTGTGATATTTAATGGTGTTTTTGAAGACCTAAATTTTTAACATGAAGGGCATTTAATAAAGTTTAAGAAATTAACTACGTTTTACTATTTTTTTTTACTCATGAAGTCTTCAAAGACCATTTGAAAACTAATTAACAAACGAGAGAGAGCTTTACGAATGGGCTATAACAAAGGAGTCAACAATATGTTATCGGTTTTGCTCAAAAGAGTCTTTTGGAAATGTTCAAGCTGAGTTGATGTCAAAATTTAAAAATGTGCAAGCTACAACCGGCACACAAAAGTTACAGAGTTTTATTCCCATCAATAATAGAGAGATTAAAACTCGACGATATTCAGCTTCAGAGGACTTTTTAATATATCAGCTGATCAAACCATCACAACTTTTTTGTTTTGACACCTTGACACCGGGTTTAAAACTTTTTGCAGCAAAATCTGTTAGAATTTAGTAATCTTCAATATGGCAATCAAAATTTTGTTCACCTTTTTACAAATATAAGTAAAAAAAAAATTAAAAGTATTTTTTTTCGGTATTTACCAGTTTTCTCTACCAAGGTCAAGTGTAAGGTCATCGAAACTTATGAAAAAAATGTTGGTCCTTATAAGAAAAACCATTTTGCAGATTAAATTTTGCAAATATCTTTACCGTTATGAAATTAATAGGCGATAAATTGCCTCAAAATGATAAGGTATGTGCACAAAAATTGAAATTGCGAAAAAACATATAAAAGCTCCATCATAAAATTGTTTTTGACTGAAAGGCAAAATTCTTCTTCAAATTTAGAAAATTAAAAAAATTGCAAAAAAATACGCGTGTTTTGAGAAATTAGCAAATACATTTTTTTTAATATGTTGGCAACCCTAACATCCAAAATTTTAAAATTACATATTTTTTCGAGAAACTACTTTCTAATACCTTTCTAAAGGTAACTCTTTTATAAAAATTTGATTAAAACTGACGTAGATAAAATTATTTAAAAATTTTCCAATTCTGGCGTTTTCGGACGATTTGCAGAATTAAAAGGTCCATAATTTTTTAAAAAATGGCGATAAAAAAAAAATAAATGAACTTATGTTCTTAGAATTTTAATAGGAACCTATAGTCCAAAAATAAAACAAAGTGAAAGCCATGAGACGGACCCGTTTTGCGTTATGCTTGGAATCATTGATAATGATCTATTTATATGTTGTGAGAGCATTTGGGCTTTGTTTCAATTTAATTTAACTCATAAGCCCCGTGGATAAAATATATTAATGTGTTTGTTTTAAGCAGTGGATTTAAATTATATGGGCTCGTTGGGCCCCAATCTGTCGCTAAAAAGGGTCCCAATCTGTCAAGGGAATGGAAATTGATATTTTACCTCGTATAAATTTAATTTGACCCCTTATGCATTGGGCAAGACTTGAAATCAAGAATTTTTTAGTATAAAAACTTGCCAGTACAGAGCGAGTTTAATCTTTCCCTTTCATCTCCAAAACTCACGTAAACTCACCACGATTTGTCCTACGAACTCACATTCTTGCTTCAAGTTTTGCTCAATAATAAGAGGTCATTGAGTTGTAAGAGGCATAACACAGTACAACACATGATTTACCAACTCAATTCTGAGAACTGTATGTGAAATTAGACCCAAAAAAAAAAGAATTTCTGCATCATTCGTTTTGTCTTCTTACCTGCCAAAATATTTTTAATATCGATTTGAAGTTAGTACTATCGTAAAGGAGAATTTATCACGTTTTAGGCCCTGTTGTTTGACATAGCTCGACAACCACTAGCCCGATTTAGTTGAAATAAATTTTAAAAAATTAAAAATTACAATTCCCTTAATCTGTTCATATATTGTTTTCCTATAAAAGCAACAGTTTCCAAGTTAAAAATAAGCGCATGAAGAAAAAAAATATTTTTTTTTTAAATTCATAAAAAATACAAAACGGAAATAAGTTTCAAGTCTAGTTACTTTTTCGCAAAGTCACATAACTTATGAGCAAAATGAGATAAAGATCATGAAAATCGATGCACGCGTTTCGCTTTTATTCGCATTTGAGTAAAGGTATGAATTTCAAAAATCAGTTATAGCCACCACCCTTAAAATAAAAATAAAAATAAAAATTAAAAAATTATAATGCAAAAAAAAATTTATTTATAAAAACTTATTGAAAATAAAATAATATGCAATTAATACGCAATTATATTATGCATAAAAACAAAATTTAGAACATTTTTTCAATTATTGGCAATATCCATCCTTGTAGAAGTTGACGCTTGTGGTTCTGATGATCTTGTTTTCTTCGTAGGTTGTTCATATTCATGGTCTGAGTCTATTCCTTTTTTTTTAACTCTCAGAATCAGAAAAAAGGTGTCAATGTTTTCTCCAAATATTGTTGTGCATGAAACGTGAAAAATTCCCCTATACGATAGTTACTAACTTCAAATCGATATTAAAAATATTTTGGCAGGTAAGAAGACAAAACGAATGATGCAGAAATTCTTCTTTTTGGGCCTAATTTCACATACAGTTCTCAGAATTGAGTTGGCAATCAATGAACTGAAAAATGTTGTACTGCGTAAGGAGAGACAACACTTGTGGGACTTTCAAAGATGTCAAATCCGTTATTAACGAGTTCACCTGATAAATCCAACTTAGTTTTCTTTTAATATATTTTTTTTTTTTAAAAATTACGTATAATGGAATAAAAAATGTACAGTTATTGTTTTTATTAAAAATATTTATACATTTACAGAATTCAAATACTCTACATGGCAGCAAAACAAAACTTGGCAGCAACATCGATAGTTAAGAAATTACTGGTTGTTAATGACGTAGCAGAACGTGGTGTTGCTTTAATTTCTAGGTTAAATGCCGTTTTAACACACCAGGAGGAGCAAAAGCAGTTCATTTTGCAAGCAATGGAAAAACATTTGGCCATACCGACCAAAAACATTTCGAAAACAAAACTTTTAGAGTATTTGAATTCTTCAAATGTGTAAATATTTTAAAACAATAACTGTAAATTTTCTTATTACATTATACGTAATTTTGTTTTAAATATATTAAAAAAAAACTAAGTTGGATTTATCAGGTGAGCTCGTTAGGAATAGATTTGACGTCTTTGTAGGGTCTCACAAGTGTTGTCTCCATATGGCTCTTACAAATCAATGGCCCCTTATATATTGAGCAAGACTTGAAAGTAATAATGTGAGTTCGTATTACAAATCGACTTATGAGGTTTATGAGTTAAATTAAATTAAAACAAAGCCCAAACGCTCTCACAACATATAAATGGATCATTACTAATGATTTAGGTGAGTAAGAGAAGCACTTTGTTAAAATTTGAAAGATTTCAATTGAATGAAACAAAAATAAAATGCATTTGTTTGCATTTAAGACGCAAGTTCATGAGTAAAAGAAAAAAAATAGTAAAACGTAGTTAATTTCTTAAACCTTATCTTGCAGATTTTTCTATGATTTTTGGGAATTTTTTTAACAAAAATAAAACATAAAATATGAGTAAAAAATTTATTTTCGTCTTCAAAAACACAATTAAATATCACAACTACCAAAAACAAATTACACGGACAGTCTTATCTGTTTAATTGTCTGTATAAAGAAAAAAAAAGTAAAAAATGTTACCATTTTTTAAAAAAGTTACAGGACAAACGTTGTTTGAGCAACTTTCAAGCAATTTAAAAGGATGTTTTTGAGGCTTCAATCAAAACCGGATGGCTATTTTCCACTAACGATACCAATCTTTTGATGCAGATCTTATTTTTCAACCTCATTCTATTAGAAAATGCTGGTGGAGCGAAAAAAACCAGCTTTGTTTTTTTGGGCGATCTACTATTTATACATTAGTGAAGTGCAGAAATGGTGATGGGGAAATGTCTTTTCGCACATGAAAATCGGAAGGGTTAGCCTACAAAATTAAAGTGACATGTGAAAAATGCGAAGAGCCTCGATATCTTCCGTCTAGTGAAAGACTGAAAACAGACTCAAAGTAATCACATTATAAAATAAATCATAGTTTTGTTTTCGTCATGCGTGTATTAGGCCTTGGCTTATATGGATGCAATAAATTTTGAGGTCTGATGGATTTAGCGGAGTCTTTTTTATCAAAAAGTAACTATTACAACCATATACAGAAGTTGCATACGGCTGTAGAAATTGTTGCGAAAAAATATTTTGCTGCTGCTGTAAAAGAAGAAAAAGAGGAAACATGCAAAGCGAATAATGTAGAAGATACAAACGAATTAACAGTATCAGGTGACGGAACGGTGTCTCTTCTTTGATCGGATACTATACGGGAAAGGTTTTTGATGTGTTTGTCAAAAGTTTGTACTGCCAACAATGCTAAACTTGGATAAACAAGCTAGATACCGGTGAATTCGAAGAATGGCACGAAGAACACATCAACAGCGGAAACTGCAAAGCAAATCATATTGGTCCATTAGGCAACATGGAAACGCCAAATTTTGGAGTAATATATAAAAATTACATAGGAGATGGCGACTCCAAAACCTACAGCGGTTGCTAAATCGTATGGTGAAGATTTCACGATAAATAAGAAAGAATGCATTGGACATGTTCAGAAAAGAATGGGCACTCCTTTACCTGAATTAGTAAAGACAATTGTGGTCGATAGCAAAACTAAAACAGGAAAAACAACTAAAAATAAGTCTCTCTGGAAAAGGAAAACTCACTGTAAAATGATCGACAAATTGACCGTATATTATGGACTGGCCATCCCATTGTCGGTGAACACAATGCCGCAAAAGCTACTTGACCGATTGTTTTGAAATTGTTTACACTATTTCAACACATAAATCAATTTGAGACATATTTTAAAATAATAAAATAACCTTAATTTTTTAAGGTCACGAAAATCACGTTTTTGACTCCAAAACGCTACAAAAAAAAACATTTAAAAAAAACTCTTCGGTATTACCTCGGGAAACTTGGCATCACCACGGATGACAACTGCAGGAAGTGCAAGGAACCGGGCACAGTGGAGACCCTGGAGCGCCTACTATGCACACGCCCCGCCCTATTTAGAGCGAGACTAAAATACCTAGGCTCATCGACATTCCCGTCGCTTAAAGATGTAACCAAAGTATCTCTGGAATCCCTCCTAAGGTTTGCGAATTCTACGCAAATCTTTAAAGACTTTAAATAAACACAAAGGTTCCTTTTGGTCTATGTGAGCCTTCACGAAGGCATCTGGATTAACCTAACCTAACCTACCTCGGGAAACGTATTACCTTTTAAGCTAGTTTTGATTTTTTTCTTTCAGATGATCATCTAACCTCTAATTGTGTTCACCGCAAAACAAGTTTTTTTTCGAGGCGCCTCCGGAGAATCGATGCCACGGATTTATTTATCGCTAATTTTAATTTTTTTTTCCAAACTATAACATGTTTATGAATAAATACGCCAACATTATTCATGTCTCAAAAAAAATCATGCAAACATGCCTTTTTTGGCCTTAAAGCAGTACCATCTCCTTAAGAATACATTCATTGTTTTGGCATGCAGAAAAATGCCAATTTTGTTTAAATTTTTGTGCTAGAAAATGAATTCATTTTTTTGGCATGATAAATAAAAAAACATTACGTTCATTGATTTAGATTCATTGGCCGCATTCAGCGCAGACAACTGTTGTGAACTGTAATGGTAGCGCTACCTTAGTTCACGATGTTTTTCTCTGAATGTGTTGCTACTCTACACGTCAGAAGTTAGATTCAATTTAATTTTTATGTAAATTTAATTCAATTGCAAAGGTTTCTCACTTAAATTTGCTGCATTCTTTCTGTGTTTATTAATTTAACAGCGTCAGTAACAGCATCTGACAGTTAAGCAAACAGTTGTGTTCATGTAGCATAGAATTTGTTCGCTCGATTAAAAGGCGTTCGCTACTTTATCAGTTTTAGTTAGCGCTACCAAATTTGTACCATACAGCGAATTTTTACACAACAGTTGCCAACTGTTGTCTGCGCTGAATGCGGCCATTGATCCACATTCCTTTTCCATATGTTGATACAATATCTAATATGTAAAACTGAATATTAGTTTGTTTGTTCGTTCGCTATGCGCTGCAATACCGTTCATCCGATTCCGATAAAACTTTGTCAACTTATTGCTTGCACTTACTCGAACAATATAGGCATATTTAAAGTTTGCCACACCCCCTTTTACTGCCCACTAATCAATAAAAATGCTATATTTAAGACAGTTTTTTTCGTATTAAACTAAAATTTGGTAATTAAGTTCGTATGATAACTATCGGCAACTCTACTTAAAGTGGGTGTGGTCCCACCATAGCTACGCCTGGCAATGGATTTGTTTCGAGTACGAGATGGTTTAAGAAAAAATTGCCACACCCCCTTTTACCGCCCACAGATATATAAAAAATTCGCGATATAAATTGCTTATAGTTATGGATCGCACAGCCTCGAAATTCGATATTCAACCACAACTTACACAAGCCGTTCCACTGATGACAATTTAAGGAAGTTAGACAAGGGCGGTGGAACCTCATTTTTTTGCCACGGCCCATACAAAATTTTGTCAACTAACGGTAATATTTTTATTAAAATACTTTTTTGTGTCGGAGTTTTTTGTGTATTTAATTTGAAATAATTTTGTTATTTTGACATCAAAAACACTCACATTATTCAAAATTGTAGAAATTTTCAGTACAAAGACTTTTTCATAAAACATCGTTACCTAAGAATGAGAAAAAAACGACATGAAAATCAAAGTTTGGTCTCTCTAAACAAATATCTCCGCTATCCATTAATATATTTCATAAACAATTTTTTGTTCAAAATTTCAATAAAAGCACTTCGCAAAAATAGTTTGAACTGTACCGTTAAATCAGTGTATATATCGTCGTTGCAAAACTGAACTTGCGAATCTGAAAAATTTCATTTTTAATTTTCCACAGAAGAATTTACATTAGAAGTTAAAAATGTAATTTTTCAGATTCGCAAGTTCACTTTTGTAACGACGATATGTTTTATGATTATGTCAAAAACGTCCAAAATATTGAATTTTAACTCAAAAAATTACTCAAAAATTGTTTTTGTTGTAAAAATTAAATCAATTAAAAAGTGCACATAAGGCTACCTTTCATATGACATAGCACTTATTTGCAAAAATTCTTCCAGCTAAGCGCAAAATTATTTTATTGTTTTTGTCATCAAAACAACAAGGGATCTTGATTTTTTTTGCGAAATTTGTTTTTTCCGAAATAATATTTTTATATTTGTTACAAAAAAATAAAGTCTCAAAAAAAAATTTATCTCAAAAAATTACCCCAATATTTCTTTCCAATCAAAAGTTATGGATAAAAATCTATTTGTTCATACAATTGACAATCTATAGTCATAAAACTAATTTTCTGTTTGTTTGTTTGTTTGTTTTTCCATTTCGTCCATCCATCAACGGATTTCGCTCAAACTAGGTATACATATTAAGTGCATTCCAACATAAAATGTTACATACTTATTTTTTGCCACGCCCCCTCCAACATTTTTCAACTAACGGTAATTTTGTTATTGTAATACCTTTTTGTGTCGGAGTTTTTTGCGTATTTAATTTTATAAATTTTTTGTTATTTTAACATCAAAAACACTCACATTAATCAAAATTTGTAGAAATTTTCAGTATAACGACTTTTTCATAACACATCGTTGCCTAAGAATGAGAAAAAAACGACATGAAAATCAAAGTTTGAGCTTTCGATGCAAATATCTCCGCTGTCTATTAATATATTTAATTAAAATTTTTTTTGTTCAAAAGTTTAATAAAATCACTTCACAAAAATAGGTTGAACTGTACCGTTGCGTTAGTGTAACTATGTTTTTTAATTATGTCAAAAAAGGTCCAAAATATTGACTTTTTACTCAAAAAATGACTCAAAAATTGTTTTTGTTGTAAAAATGAAATCAATTAAAAACAGCAAATCTGACTACCTTTCATATGACATAGCATTTATTTGCAAAAATTCTTCCAGCTAAGCGCAAAAATTATTTTACTGTTTTTGTCATCAAAACAACGAGGTACACCCTTTGATTTTTTTTGCGAAATTTATTTTTTCCAAAATGGTGTTTTTATTTTTTTTACAAAAAAGTCAAGTTTCAAAAATAATTTATGTGAAAAAATTACCCCAGTATCTCTTTCCAATCAAAAGTTATGGCTAAAAGTCAATTTCTCATACCAGACTAAGCATAAAACTGAGTTTTGTTTTAAAATTCACTATCTAATTTGAACGTCCCCATTTATCTCTAAGAATGCAGTTGTGTGTCTTAAGTAATTACGAACATTTTGGTTTATATAAAATCTTCATTAAGTAATCCTATTTTTTAATTTTTTATACTGAACCAACGCTCAGGGATGCCCCCTATAAATGCATACGCATTGTGTAGATTCGAAAGATAGGTAATAGTTAGTTGAAGGGTGGATAGATGGAGTAGTATCGGTGAAGATTTGTTTTAAATTTGCACAGCTCAAAACTGCCGGGAAATACGCTCGCAGTTAGACTACTCCACAACCTTACCGTGCGACTAAAAAACGAATTCTCTCGGTAATGCGAGGTTCTATTGGACATCGTGGCAATGGTAAAGGGGTTGGCTTGAACAGCTGCCCGAGTGGACCTGGGAAACACACGAGCTGGTGGAGTCAGGCCATGTATCTGTCTTGAACACTTTCCATGGTAGTACCTCTACAGAAGGCTTAGGCAACCAACATTGCGTCGATGCCCAAGAGAGTTGAGAGTGGATGAAATACTTTCATTCCCTTTCAAATATATCGCACGACGTTGAATTCGATCCAGAAGCTCCAAATAAGATCTTGAAGCCCACTGCCCAAATGTGCGAATTGTACTCCATTTTCGGCCTAATATATGAGGTGTAGATCATGCGAAGATCAGCTGAAGTGAAATATTTTTTGCACCTTTTTGAAAAACCTAGGCACTTGTCCGCTTCTTTCGACACATCGAAAATATGATCATTCCAACGAAGATCACATTGAATCGATATGCCCAGAACGTCAAGAGCGGCTGATTCCACAAGATCCACACCATTCATATAGAGGGGAGCTAATGGGCAATCCATCTGCTTGCGGGTTAACAGGCAGCACTGGGTCTTGCTTGCATTGAACTCTACTCTATTAGCAAGACCCCACTCCGAGATTTTTGGTAAATCTTTTAGGAGTGTGTCATTCATAGTTTGCCTTTTTCTCTCAATCTACTTAGTTTTTGCCTCCCCGTCCTGTTAAATTTGTTTTGTTTTTATGACTCTATTTCTTCTCACTATTGTGTCACCGTTGTCACTCAGTTCTTTATCAATGGTTCTTTAAATGTTGTATATATATATATCACCATTTCATCGAAAAGATGACTGTGAATAAGAATGCTGTAAAAGTTAATATTTTCATGTAATCAGTTTCACTTATATGGCGATATAATAAAACATATGCGCATCTGGTCAGCACAATTATTTCATTAGTTTTGATCTGTGCGTTAAATTCACAGATAGATGGCGCCGCATTTGTAAGTACTGTGGGTACAAACTATACACCTTGCGGTGAATAGCGGAATGATGTCTACCAGAAGTTTCTTCAAATTTAACCCCACACGTTTGGGCTTACAGACAGGTGGCGCTATTTTCTGCTTACAGAAGAATATTTGATATTCTTATGTAGCTAGCAGATAAGTTTTGTGAAATGCTATTGCTACCAAACTTTTAAAATGTCAAGTAATGCAGTACTGCCAATTTTTTCAGTCGCAGCATCATCTAGCTGCCAATAATGGTCAAGTGTTGTCTTCTTTTACAGTTGAGCCCTCAATACTTAAAAACATAGAAATGGATCAATTTAAATGTCCAGCTTACTTGCTGTATTATTTGTTGTTTTTGCTTTTCTTGCGAATGCGATATATGTTCCTGATCTCCCATGAAAAAAACCCAGCTAATATAAATTTTAGTACAATCATTTTTGGTACAACGAATTTTTCTTAAAACATTGATAGCTAATAATGAGAAGAAAATTATATGAAAATCAAAGTTTTTAATGACAATATCTCCGTTAAATTTTTTTTTGTTAAAAAGTTCAATATATTTTTTAATATAAATCTTTGCTTAAATGTTGAAATGTTCACATCGCAAGGACGCATTGAGTCCCACCATAATTTTTATAATGTTGAATAGGTAATTTTGCTAGCTTTAAGATTAACAGCCCTATTCTGGTTGTTAGCTTAACAAGAAATAGTTAAGGAGCTCTTGTTAAGCTGCTTGTTATGTTATGTAAATGTTGGTATTATTAAAAATCATTAACAACATAAAAGCTTAAAAAGCTTTTAAAGTTCACCATGCATGGTGAAAATCGACATGCCTATTGAAAGAAGAGATGCGCTATATAAACAGATGCTTCGAGTGCAGCTTGTAACTTTGCAAGCGCTTGAAAAATTTGCCACGGCTACTGAAAGATTTCATTATCAACACTTAAAATAAGTAACAAATTCTTCCATTTTTCAGTTTAATGTATTTAAACTCAATATTATATTTTATTTTGTATTTTTTTATTATTTTCACAACAATTTTCTATCTAAGCGCATACATTTCATTCGTTGTTAAGACTCTTTCTGTTATTAACAAAATTGTAAGGAAAAGAGCTTTTAAATTTGCAGCAGAATACGAAACCTTAACAAATTGTCAACATTAACTATTTTGTTAATGTGGTGAGATTAGTTAAGCTGCCAGAATAGGGATGTAAGTGCATATAAAAATTCTTTTTAATTTTTAAAATATGTTTTTCGTTCCCTTTCTTGGAATTCAATTAGCTCACCGCAAGAGATGGAACCACCAACAACAAAAATTTTCCAAAACTTTTTTGGATTAAAGTTCGTAGGGTTCTAACCGTTCTACCGTTCAGGGTTCTACCGTTCTAACGGTAGCTTCTAAATAAAATTCAACAAGTTTTTCATTATTCCAGAATTTAAAAACATTTAATCGAGAAGTGTATATGTATTAAAATGTTTATATAAATTACTCTCGAGTAACACCGGTATATCAGTTAGTATTCTCTAAAAAGGAAGAAATAAAATTTAACATTTGGTTGTGAAAATTGCCACCTTTCAGTTAGAATACTAGTTTCTGGCAAAGCAAAAAACTCGTTTCATTTCTATGGTGCATTTCGACAAACTGTCGAACACCAATGAATATTGAAATAAATAAAAAAGCAACTAGAACAGATGGCAACCTTGGTAGAGTTGATGGCGGTGATCTATAAATAGCCTACTGCTTTGAAATGTCATATGATTAGCCATACAATTCAAAAGAATGAATTCCAAAATCTGCGTACTCATATACACTAGTTTAAACAGTGAGTTGATCACAGCTTAATCACTCAAAGACTACTGAAGAGGAAAATGTAGCGATTTCCGAAACAGAGTGTCTAGTCAGCTTAGTGATTGACTCTATACAGAGTTGTTGTTGTTGTTGCCTTCTTAAAAAACTTTCTTGATCTACAGCTCGCAATTTAATTCATGTAATAATTTAACAGATCGTAAAACTAATTAACTAAAAATTTCAAATAATTTTTCCTTGTAATTTCATAATCACATTTGATAATATATATATATATATTAATATATTGGAAATCTTATTACTATAGTTTTTTTCTAATATGTTTTATGTATTTTCATATATATATTAATTTCTTTATGAATGTAAAGCCTTTAAAGTCGGCGCTAGTAGAATCAGACTTCAACAAAATAAACTTTAATATATTTATGATAATAAAACAAATTTGGAAAAAATTTAAGAAATAAGATTTTCAATATGTAATAATATATACTAGTATCGGTTGAGGTCGAAATTCGACCAAATTTCTGAAATTTCAATCGCTTTTCTCATTCTGAGGCATTGACCTTGCCTTAAGAAAATGTATTGCACTAAGAAAATCTTAAATTTCGAGAGAAAGCAACAGTTTTCGAGATATCGTCATAACTTTTATATCAAAATTTTTCAAAATTTGCAGTTTGTAAAATAAAAAAATGTACTATAAAAATGCTGATTGTAAGGTATCCGTAAGAGATAGTGAAAAATGTTTTTCCTATATTGTATTAATATCTAAAATTTCGACCTACGCCATGTTCTACCATTTCTTATAGTTTAGGTTTTTCTTCAGAAATATGCTCATATTTCAGGTCAAAGGTCACATAACTATTCGGTGAACTTCTTCTCCCTACTCTAATTTATTTAAAAAATTATCTAAATTGGATCAGAAAAACGGAAGAACTGTTTCTCCTACGCCTATTTTTATATATAACAAAATGGCTTAAAACATAGATTTGTGTATATAACTTTGAAGTGGTTTGAAATATTTGAAAATTTTTTTCACAGAAACTATTTTTTAAGCTGTAGAGCTTTGTAGAAAATATAAAAACAACATTTTGAAAAATTTTATTTTCATCAAAAAATCGTAGGTAGCAGCTCATGATTTTCGATGATAGAAACTGTTTTTGCATTATGTGTCAAAATGAAGCAATTTTCGCTAATAAATGAGAAAGTGTAAAAAAAGAACATTTTATAATAAAAAAAAAATTACAACAACAAAAATGTTTGGCCTATTTTTTGTGCAAAAACTTAATATTTTAGTGGTTAGAACCATATAAAACATTGAATTGGTGAGGTAACGGTTAATCTTTTCTTATATATCCAAAGTCATTGAATTGATCTTTCAGACAAAGAAAATTTGTTGAAAATCGATTAAGAAATGGCTGAGTATTTGCTTGCAAAGTCGAAACTTGAAATTTCAATAGTTTTTTTTTCATTCTGAGGCGATGGCCTTGCTTCAAGGAAATACGTTGTACTGAGAAGATATAAATTTTTCGAGATATCTAAATATTTTTATTGTCATTTTAGGGGGATTTTTTAACATAATATCTGTGGAAACTATTTCTAAGAAAGCTTTTGTATACCGTTATATTCCTTAACCAACGACTTTCATACAAAAATACGTTGTACCGAGAACATCTATAGTTTTTGAGATATCGCTTTAATTTGTATGCCAAAATAACGGAACTTTTTCAGACTTTACTTTTTATAAGAAATTTCACAATTACAATATATATTCACTCTTGTTCTATAAAAAAATGCTTATTGTAGGGTATCCGTAAGAGATGGCGCAAAATGTTGGAAGTGTTTCTTGCACACCTTATCAATGTCTAAAATTCCATTTTACATTATATTCTTCCATTTGTTACAGTTTAGCTTTTATTTAATAAATGCTCTTTTTACGCTCATATTGCAGTTCGAAGGTCACCAATCTAAAAGGTAATCATACTGTGCAGCCAGATCTTTCATTTGATACCACCCCAGCAAAATTTTTGTTACATATGTGACATGCATTCTTAGCAACACTGCTTTCAGAAGACATTCTATAGATTCAACTGTACTTCTTTAAGCCTTTTCAAGAAGTGCCTTAAAGAAGCATTCTCATAAACCACTTCTCAAAGACATTCAAATAGCATTTAATTTCAATTATATTTTTTCAGGTATTTTTCATTTTCCGTGGGATTTTTCAAACCTCCAACAAAACGCGACCACTTCATACTTCAAACACCAAAATGCCGAGAAAATCGGGAAAAGGGATATTTTAAGTGAATTTTTTTTAAACCCCCAACAAAACCCAAACAGTTCTCATTTCCTATACTAAAATCGCGAGAAAATCGGTAAAAAGGGATATTTTCAGCCCCCCTAACCTCAAAAATCATTTCATTTCATGGAATGACTTCTTAAAGTTCTCCTCAAAAACACAATTTAATGACTCAAAGAAATCTTCCATTGAAAAAATTCTAAAAGCACTTCTAGAGAAGACTAAGGAAAGATTTCCTCCCAATGACATGCATATGTTAAAAGAATGCTTTCTGGGTATGAAAGGTGAAGGGATGGAATTCAAGACTTTCCCTTCCACTTTACCTTTTTTTGGAAGCACTTTTTTTGCTGGGACATTCACCATTCTGCCTCTTCCTAGCCCTCAGATTCCTTACTAAAAATAATACAAACTTTCAACGTTAATATTTCGGGTCAGAGGTCATAAATTAAAGATCAAAAACGATTCCGCACATACAGGGCGCAGTATCTTTCGAATGATATAAGTTTCATTGCCCTTATTCTAAAATTAATATCGAAAAAGTGTACGACAACATTTGATGTTTGCCTATTAATATATAAGATAAATGAAATATCAAATGTGACCTAGAAATTAATAGGAAAAGTAAATTAAAAATATTTTTTACTTTGTAGTATATTAAAGTCGCTTTTTGGTTTGTTAAGAAAGTTTTTTCAAGTTAAATTTAATTTTTTGCGACACCATCTTTGCGCCATAAATTTGTTTTACCACTGTACCACGGTGCCATATTAAGTGTTACAAGTGTATTATTCAATGTATTGCAAATATCTGCGTTTGTAAGTGTTTTTGAGCTTCTTTCGCCAATTCCATTTATTTTTTTCGTTCTAAGCGTACTGATCTTATTTTTAAAATCGATATTCGATAACACATCACGCATACACATACACAAATAATACTAGAATATTTTTTTTGGTTTTTTTCTGTAGTACAAAACAATAGGAAATGAAGTTAAAAAAATTATTTGCACAACATATATTAAAATTTTGATTATGAAGCGTTGCTTGTATTTTGTAAGGTATTTTTTAAGGATTTTCGAAAAAAAAATTATTTGAACCGATGATCATGATCATGATGATGATGATGATGATGTCTTGTGTTGGGTGCCCAAAGCCAAAAAAGAAATGCGGTGAGATGTAGTTGATGTTACTTAATAAAATAATAATAATGATAATAATAACAATATGGTTATTATTACAATTATTGTTGTTGTTGTGGTTGTTGTTGTTGTGATGGTGGTAGTAGCAGTTAAAGAGTAGTACGAGACACAGTCAAGACTGCATCCGACACATATGTATGTAGTTTAAACATTTAGTTGATTTGTTAGTTTTTTTCATTGAATTAGGCAAATTTACTTGCGTTTATTGAGCAATTGCTGGACTCCAACTTACGGAACGTACTATCTCGTATGCAACTCATAGCTCATGGCGCGAAGAAAGATCTTGGAACACGCGCGACACAACACAACTCCAACTTTGCAACTGGCAGCTTGCGGCTTCAAAAGTTCGAAAAATCTATTGGGAATTGCAACACTTGTAGGAAAAAAGCAGCTGATTGCTATGCGGAGGGCTGATAAGGATGGCTAGTAGGATGGATGGATGGATGATTAATAGTAAGAGTTTGTTTTTTGTTTGTTTTTCTTTTTATCGCTGCTTTTGTGATTTTGGCTAAATGTATGACTTTTCGTTTCTAGGCGATGAAAATTTCTACTTAACACTAGGTTTTTTATTGTTTTATTTTTATTTTTGGTTCGAGTATCTAGTAACTTCTGGATCTTGGCTTAGCTTGTACGAGTGATGTACGAGGAGTGATGCTTATGTACGAGTAGTTATTGTTGATGTTGTTGTAGTAGTAGTAGTTGTTGTTTTTTATGCTTAATGATTTCTGGGATTGATTATGACTGATAATGATGCAATTAGTAAGTTTAAGGCTAAGATTAGTTTGGTTCTTTAAATTTGAATTTGGTACGTTTTCGATAACGAGTTCGAATTGGGATTCGATTAACTCTTCCTTAGGCTAAGGCTAACCAAGAGAACGCCGATCGCTATATAATTACCATTGCTCTCGGAACGTGAGTACGAGGGACGCGTATACGATGGCACCTCGGGTTGTTGACTGTTGTAGCCATTCGAGGCGGGACTGGAGTTTGAGACATAGCCTGAGGTATCGCCAGGTAGCATGGCAGAGGTGGTGGTGGCGGCTGGAGCGCTATAGACGCTAGCCGAGCGCAGTGCCATGTTTGGCTTCCAGTCAGTATTTGTATTGATGTTGATATTGGTGGTGGTGGTGGGTCCAACGGCATCAGCAGCAGCTTCAGGTTCGCCCACCGTAGCCGTTGTTGTAGTGGTGGTTTCCATTTTTGTATTGGAATCAATCGAAGAGGAGCTGCCGTAGTTGTAGCTGCTTAGTTTACTCTCCTTCGTAACTTCGCTGGTTGAGTAGCTGGTTGTACTTTTGTAGCTTGAGGTCATGATAGGATTGACCGTAGCTGCGGCCACAGGTGGTGCTGGTGGTGGCCCAGATGGTGGTGGTGGTGACTTAATGTTGTTGCCATTACGATTTATGCGCGATGAAATTGACGATGATGAAATCGACGAGTTTGATGTGGATGAAGTGGTAGAACCTCCACTTATTGTTGTCTGCGGCATGGCTGTGGTCTTAATGCTGCCCTTGTCGAATGGATTAACTCGCTCTTGTGGCTCAAAGTTGGTGACTGGCTTGTATTTGTTATCCGGCTCGAAGTTGTCTAAAACGCTGGAAGATGGCTTGCTGCTGGCGGCTGAACTACCACTTGCAGTCATACTGGCAGCTGTTAGCGTGGATGTAGATGAGGTGTCGGAGCGTGCATCCATAGCATGTTTATCGTAGGACAACATCTCGTTGGCTAATTTTGCAAGGGGCTGTGAAGAGACTACATCAGCACCAGGATCGACAACAGTTGTTTTGCCCGCTGTTGTGGCGAACGAGAATTGTTTGCCCAGAAATGAAGCGCTGCCGCTGCTTGTCTCGCTTGCCGTTCTTCCGCGTTTCTTATTCGCTAATTCCTACATGTCACCAAAGATCCCTGCAAACGTCTTCCTCAAGTTCTTCATAGTGTCCTCCGCATCCTCCACTACTGAGGTCTGAGTCTGCGGAGGACGTTGCGATACCCTCGAGGCGCTCGAGACACTTGAAGCTTGCGATGTTTGTGAGTCGCGACGTACTGGCGCTGTGCTGCTTGTTGCCGTTGATCCACTGGCAGACTCTTCCGGTACCTCGGAGATGCTGCTGCGACTACTTAAGCGTCCAATAGAGCCAACAGCTGGAGATGTTCGCTCTGGTATGGGTGGTGGTCCACCCATTGGAGCTGGACGCGGTCCAGTTGGTGCCTGCGGTGCCATATCATCAGTTGGACTCTCAGCGCGTGAGGATACAGATGAACGTGAGGGCAATTTGGTTGTGCCCGTCTGCGCCATGGCTGGGCGACAGACATTCTGGAAGGAGCAAGTGGAGAAGGAGTAGCAATTTTAGTTCTTAGAGATTGAAAAAATATCTATATGAAAGCTTACTTGCATACGTGATGATACCAGATCGACAATTTGACGACGATCCTCCTCCTGGCTGTCTCCAATCAATGCGAAGGTACAGTCACAAGCGCTAATAATGTGTTCACGTCCGTCCTTGCCCACAACAACAGAGATGCCGCAAACCTCCATGCCACCGAAAAGCTCAGAGATCTGCAAGTGAAATACAAAAGAAAAATATATTTAAAAATATGTTTATGGCTTTGTTATAGCCAAGAATTAAGCTCTAGTGAGTATTTAATCTTCCAGTTAGACATTCAACTTAAAGTTAATATATAAAGAGTATTCTCAAACAAAATTGGATTGTACAAAAAAATGAATTTTAGAGTATGTTAACAAGACCCTTCATAATTTGGGGTATCACGTCTTAGAATTTCATACAAATCAGGCAAATTTTAATACTTGAAATAGTACAAAGCTTAGAAGTGCTAGATGTCACACAGTGGAGTATTGAACCCTCAAAATGGATATCAATTCACCTAGAAAGCGGAAGGAACTTTTGACTTCTTTTTTTTTAAGTTGGAATGGATCCAAATAAGAAAAAACTGGTCTGTCCGTCAGCCTATCTGTCCGTCTGTCTGTCTTGAGACACGATTACAGCCGTAATTTGGAAAGTAAAAAGTTATAATGTTCGGTATTTAGGCTTGTATCTAAAAAATAAAGAACAAGTTCAAAAATGAACAAAATTGGATGAAAACCACGTCTACCTCCCATGAAAAGTAACTTTATCAAAACGGTAAAATCTCTTTTAATTTCACAAAATTTTATGTAAAGGGTGTTTTTATAGAGTAATACAACTTTGAGTTGGCATCACTGCTTTATTTGACCACCCATTTAAAAGCTGATAGTTGCTTTTTGTTTAGTTTACTTTGACATTTCATTATGGAGCGACTTACACCAGAGCAACGCGTGCAAATTGTAGAAATTTTTAATCAAAATAATGGTTCTGTTCGTCAAACTTATCGTGCACTTCGGTCATTTTATTGCGTACATAATCGTCCTTCAGAGCTGCTAATTCGAAGAACAATAGGTCGTTTTCGGAACACATTTACTGTTACTGATAATGTGCATCCCGTGAGACGCCGAACAGTGCGCACTGAAGAATCTGTAGCCGCTGCACAGGAAAGCATTGAAGATGATCCTAATCAATCAATTCGTCGCCGTTCTCAGCAACTGGGGTTGTGTCCTTCCACTTTATGGAAGATTTTACGAAAAGATCTTGGCTTAAAACCTTTCAAGTTTCAACTTGTGCAGGAATTAAAGCCAAACGACCATCGTACGCGCCGCCAATTCGGCGAATGGGCTGAAGCACAAATTGATATTGATTTTGAATTCCATGGACAATTTTATTTTCCGATGAAGCCCATTTTTGGTTGAATGGGTACGTAAATAAACAGAATTGTCGTGAATCAGTAAGAAGAATCCACAAGTTTTTGTCGAAACACCATTATATCCACAGAAAATTACTGTTTGGTGAGCTTTATGGGCTGGCGGAGTCATTGGCCCATATGTCTTCAAAAACGATGTTGGTCAGAATGTTACTGTCAATGGTGAACGGTATAGGAACTTGTTTCGAAGTTTTTTCGTACCTCAATTAGCTGGAATTAATCTTGCTGATATGTGGTTCCAACAGGACGGAGCCACATGCCACACAGCGGGCGCTACAATTGATTTACTCAAGGAAACTTTTGACGAAAAAATAATTTCACGAAATGGAACAATTAATTGGCCCCCAAGATCGTGTGATTTAACCCCATTGGATTATTTTCTTTGGGGTTATGTAAAGTCACTTTCTACGTCGATAAACCACAAACAATTGAACACCTGGAAATCAACATTCGAAGAGTTATTGGCGAGATACGGCCGCAAATGCTGCGAAAAGTTTGTGAAAATTGGTGTTCCAGACTGCGCCTTGTACGCGCCAGCCGTGGCGGTCACATGGCCAAAATCATATATTAACATTAATGTTATAAAATTTTCTATCCAATAAAGCTCATTTCATTGATACTAAAAATACGTTACTATGTTTTATTATGATTTAAACTTGTATCACTCTATAAAAAACACCTTTTATATACCTGAAATTTTGCATATGAGATCTGATATTTGCACTCTAAGTATGAAATTCAACCAAAGCGAGTAAAATCCACGCCTACCGCCCATACAAAGTAATTTTATCAAAACGGTAAATCTCTTTAAACTCCACAAAACCTAATGTATGTATTTAAAATTTTGCATATGTGTTTTGATATTTAATATGCCCTCTAAGTATGAAATTCAATTCAATAGAGTTAAAACCACACATACCTTCCATACGAAGTTACTTTATAAAAACTGTAAAATCTTTTAAAATTTGTAATTTTTAATATGCATTCTGAGTTTGAAATTTGATACAATCGTGCAGTGCGTTTCATGATTTCTGGCCTATGGTACTTAAATACTTATTCCAGAAACTGAAATCATCCTTAAAAATTTACTCGACTACGCCCACTTTCCATACAAAGTGGCTTACATTATATAAGTACATATCACTACCAAAAAAAAATATCAATAATAACAAACTTTATTTGCTTTTCTGAACTTACTTAACTTAACTTAATTTTTTTTTTTAATTATTTTGCCTTCGTCTTCATCAATATTTCTGCTTTCATCACTACAATTAGGAATATCATCACCTTCAACATCGATTTCACAAATTTTCTCAAGCTCTTCGTTTTCAAATATAAGTAAAGCCAGTGCTTCCTTTGGAAAAGGCTTTTCTTTTTTTTCATTTTTGATTGCTTGACAAAACATAACATGTAATAATGTAGCATGTTATAAACAATAAACATTAACACGTTCATATGTAAAGCCAATATGACGCTAGCAGCAATGTAGGGTACAAACTAGTTAATTTTAAATTAATAATGAAAACAAAAACAACTCAAAGATCTTGAATATTTAGTTTGTATTGATTGCAGAAATATTGTTTATCTTTTTCAGTAATTAAGGAAGATGCCAGTGCAGAGAGTTTGCTGCAGCTTTGGAGCCCAGAGAATACCAAAATGATGCTGCAATTGTATTTTGCACGTAAAGAAAAGTTTCCCGATCCCAAGTACAAAAAGAAAGCTTAATGGAGCGAGATTTCGAAGGGGATGACAAATCTAGGGTACCCTGGTATGACATACGATATATTGGACAGAAAGATGCGAAATATGAAGAAAATATATAGGACAATTAAAGATAAAAACACTAAAACTAGCCGGGGACGCGTGTCCTGGGAGTATTTTGCAACAATGGAAGACATTTTTTCTGACAATAGAACCATCAACATCGGGTCTACTATTTCGTCATTTGGTATGCAAGCTGGTCAACAACCAGTCAACAAAAAAAAAGTATAGCAGTGAGGGGACTGCCGACCGAAGCGAAAACCTATATATAAAATATTAGTATTCCCTGGAAGACGTTGTCCTGCCACGGAACGCCTTACTGCTATATAAGAATTTTCATGCTAATAGGGGATTTGTAGGATCGATTTGACAGGTCGGACGGACATGTAGGATGTGCGAAAGCTCATACTGCAGCCCGTCCTACATGTAGGATGAAAATCAAAAAGTTCTAAAAGTTCCGCCATGATCTTGTTCTTCTCTGTGCGTCCTTGTTTGTAGATTTCCTTGGTAATTGTTTTTGGCGCACTTAGCTGGAAATTTTTTGTAGACGTTGTGAATTCTAATTGTGTAGCTACAGTCGGCATATGAAATTAGAATTATTTTTGTTAAGAGCTTATAGCAATTTATTAAATTTTTTATATATTACTGAAACTATTTCTTTTAAGCAAAACTATTACCATATCAAAAATACATATAATTTAAGTAATTTATTTAAATTATTTCATTATTGAATTAATATAAAAAATTAAAGCTTATTTATATCTATTTATATCATGACACTAACACAATATACATGTTCACCATTTCTATATTGCGTTGTGTATTAAAAATAGAATATTATAAAATTAAGAAATATCTATAGCATATAAATTATATATAATTCATATAAGAAATTAAAGCTAAACAGTTTAAAAAATAGAATGCTTAGGATAAGCAAAATTTAGTTATCCAATTACTACTGAAAATATTAATTATTTTGCAGGTTTATTACGTAATTGTTATTATATAAATATACATAAATACTCCTTAAATTTCTTCAATGAGCTTAATTGTTCATATATATGAACTATATATATGTATATATGTATATATGTATATATATGTTTATATGTATATATATGTTTGTATGTATATATATGTATGTATTTCCGATACGGTAACATTTTTTACTAAAAACAAATAGGTTTACCAATATTATATATACTCTTTAATTCATATGTATAAACTGTTTTCTAAATTAGTTCGATGTCATATGCTGACTGTAGCTACAAATAAACATATACAAAAAATTAAACCTTACTGTACAACAATAACTACTTAGCAAATTTACAACAACAACGCAAAGAGAATGACAAGATCCCAGCGGTTGCGCAGCGTTGGAGGGGATGAACCGAATTGGCGGCGGAAAATATACAGTACTTTGCTTGCTATATTTTCTGTTTGCCTGCTAGCAAGATCTCAAGTGCAGGGAGGTATTAAAAGAGATTTCAGAGCTAACTGCTGAAATAAAATAAAATTTCAATTTTTCATATTTGTATTTTGTTTGACTGTCGTGAAGTCTCTTTAAATGCCTCCACTTTAGATCTTGCTAGCAGGCAAACAGAAAAAATAGCAAGCAAAGTGATATTTATTTTTCGCCGCCAATTCGGTTCATCTCCTCTAACGCTGCGCAATCGCTGTGATCATATCATTCTCTCTGCGTTTTTGTTGTAGATTTGCTTGGTAATTGTTGTTGTGCAGTTAGCTTTAATTTTTTTGTAGATGTTATTTGGTAGCTACAGTCGGCATATAACAATCAAAGTATTTTTATAACGCTTTATATATATGTACATAAAAACACTTCCACAAAAAACTTGCAAAATAAATTTATATTTACAGTTGTAATTAAACTACTACAGTCTGCTTATCATAAGCGTTCTATTTCTTACCGCCTAATGTTGTAAATCAAAAACGCAAACAAACGACAAGTAAGACACGAGAAGCAACACCTTTATTTATACAAAATTCTATTGCTTCTCGTGTCTTGCTTGTCGTTGGTTTGCGTTTTCAATTTACAACACTAGGCGGTTAAACTGTCTACTTACATTTATTATATTAAATTATATATAATTTATATACTATATCTATTTCTTATATATTCTTATTTAAATTCACAACACAAACTATATATAGCGTGCATGTATATTGTGTAATTATGTAAAAAGATATAAAATAGAATTAAATTTTTAAATTAATTCAATAATGAAATAATTTAAAAAAATGACATGAATTATATGTATATATTTTTGATATGGTAGTACATTTAGTACAAAAATTGATTTAAACTCTTATCTAAAATAAATCAGTTGTCATATGCCGACTGTAGCTAAAAAAGTCCACAGCGGTTGCGCAACGTTAGAGGGGATGAACGAATCGGCGTCAGAAAATAAACCGCATTTTGCTTGCTATGCTTTCTGTTTGCCTGGTAGCAAAATCTCAAGTGGTGGAATGGCAAAACTAGACAAGGTACTGTTAAAGCGGAAAGCCGGTGACCGAAACTGTCAAAACGAAGTTGACATTTCTTACAAAATATGCAACCAATGAGAATGCAATATGAAAGCAAAAATTGGCCAATATACCAAAATGGCTGAGTTTGACAGTTATGGTCACTAATAAAGAGAACACATTCAGCCCTAATACTACCTTGTCTAGTTGTACTATGAGTGGTGGCATCAAAAGGGACTTCACGGCCAGTCAAACAAAAACCAAATATCAAAAATTTTAAATTTCTTTTATTTTAACCTACAGCAGCTCTACATATACATTGAAAAAGCTATATCATTCAATGTAACGCAGCGGAGCAAAGGGAGGGGAAAAAAACGATGTATCAGCAGAGGAACTTATTGATGGTTGCTTGCTACATTTGCTGAGCGCCTTGTAGTCAAGATCCAAGAGCGTCATTTAAAAACCTACTCGCTGTCTGTATTGGTGACGAGAGTTACTCGCAAAATGACGATGAGGATAATGCAAACCAAAGACTTACACTCTACCAAAATCGTGCAACGAGCCTAAAGAAGTTTTCACTTCAAAAAAATAACGAAAGTGCTTGAGTTTGTGTTTGCGTGGGCCAACGATATCCTGGTGCATGAGCAAGTGCAGCAAAGTTAAATTGGCTTTCTTTGCTGGTGAACGTCCTCCAAGTACCACCAGCAACAGCACAAGCAAGTGCAGCGCAAATTTCTTGCTAGCTAACATGTGCCAACAAATGCCACCAGCAATAGCACAAGCAAATGAAGCGCAAATTCTAAGCTTTCAATTTATTTAACTTACGCCGGAGTATAATGACAGAAATTTGCCTCTGCGCTTGAGACATGCTGAAATGGTGCTTCTGAAATATTGGAGAGTTGAATAGTCAATTGAATTGTGCTGCACTTGCTGATGCTGCTCGTGGCGACTCTCTTAGAACGTTGGCAAGCAAAAGAATCAGGAAATTTGCGCTGCTGGTGATGGCACTTGGAGGATGTTGGCTAGCAACAAATTTTGCACTGCACTTGCTGGTGGTGGCACTTGGAGGACGTTCGCCAGCTAAGAAAGCCAATTTAACTTTGCTGCACTTGCTGATGCACCGGGAGATCGTTGGCCCACACAATCTCAAGCACTTTCGTTATTTTTTTTTATTATTTTGCTATTTTTTAAGTTTTTTAAATTTACAATATTACAAGTTTACGAAATAAGTTGCAAGTACAAGCACTCGAATGAAATATGTCGCAAATTGAATAAAATGCAAATTAAATAAAATATTTGCTCTAAGACACGATCGAAATGTGAAACGTCAAAATTTGCAATTGTCAAAATTTCATCGTCCATTTGACACAGCAAAAAAGACAAATTTATTTCAACACACACAAATTTTATTCAACCTGATATTTTCTATCCTACCACGACTGAAAAGTTTCCTTTTGACACTTACCCTTTACACGGAGGTTACACGAGACAGTACTGTTAAGACAGTCGCAACACATGAACAAATTTTTACCCACACACACTAACTTTTGCTACTGTCTTAAGTTTTTTGTAGACAGTTGGCGGGACAGTAGCTAGGAGAGTAGAATGATATTGAGCATATCAAGTGACAGAATACGTGAAAATTTAAAAGAATTAATGGAAAATTTGCAATACTTTGGCGAACTCGTAGTTTTAACAAAAATTTTCTTCATAAAATAGACATTTTTTACTATTTTGTCTACTGTCTTGCCAACTGTCTTACCAACTGTCTGTACTCTTTTTCACAGACACAAAGTTTGGCAATTAAAACGTATTTTTCACTGTCTTAACAGTACTGTCTCGTGTAACCCCCGTGTTGTGAAAAAATTTATTAACAAAGCAAGATAGTTGACAACTCTGAAAATAAAATGCCGCAGTGGTGAAAATAACAATCCACTGACAAATACAACAAGTGTGAAAATCGTTAAACTTTGTTTGACAATAATAATAAAATAAGAGCATGCATGTAATCATTTGAATGTTCAACATATTCCTTTATCACAACTTAAAGATTTAAATGTTTAAACACTTAATCCATACATTATTTTTCTTGTTTGCAAACGAAGTTCCAGCAGAAAAAAAGCAGAAAAAGAAGAAGATCGTTCCATTTTTAAATCTCACCATGAATAGCAGCTGTTTGAGTAAACGCAAACTTTTCAAAAATGTTGACAAATACAACAACTGAAGAAATTGCCAAACTTTAAAAGCATATATAGACCAATATAAAGCGAATTAATAATAAGTTTTGGTTGCAAACATCTTATTGCAACCTAACTTAAGTATTTATTGTATATACTAACAAACATATTATATGCATTAATTTCAGGAGTTGCCAAGTAATTTCTTTGTGAGCTTGCGGCCGATTAAGAACAAGAGACGATAATTGTTGATATTTTTATGCACATAAACATGCAAACATTTTTTGAGGTTATGTTTTCTAATTTTCCTATCTTGTTCAATTTTTCGAAAAGAGAAAAAGGCTTCTCTGGCCAAAGAAACCATTAAGGAGCTACCATCAAAGGAAAAAATTATTGAGAAGGAGCAACAGCGGACAGAGGCTATTTGTGGTTTAAATGCCAGAAAAGATGAAGCAAACGAAATCCAAAAAGAACGAATCGATTTGCTTCAACAATTTCTAGACAAATTTGATTGATTCTCTGACTTAAAGAAGCTTTGTCCGTCCATGTACCTAATTACTGCATCCTTGAAATTTTTAAAATTTACTCTGGATAGATTTTATTCGATCAAGAATGTTTAAATTCTGCCCCAGTTTCTTAATAAATATCTGATTTCTGTTCAGTTCATACTTTTCATGGAAATGTTAATACATATATTTATTTATTTAAATAAATTAAAATAAATTATAAATTAATGTAAGTTATTCATTATTTCATTTCTTTTTCGCTAAAAACTAAATTAAATATTTAATTACATTTTTAGTCTTTTCCACAAAGAGTTGACAAACAAAATCAGCTGTATTTATGATAGGTGAGCGCATGTAGCATTGAAATTGTTCGCTACCAAAAATGGCGAGCGCTGACCGAACATGTTGCATGTACCAGCTCGTTCAGCAGACTTTTAGTCAACAGTTGTGCAACAGAACGCGCTCATTGTTTCAAAAATACCTGAGCATGTGGACTCCATTTGAGTTTATTTAAAATTTTGGTTTTAAATATTGAATAAAAAAAATCGAATATGAAGAAAAAATCATTCTTAGGGGTCGTCCATAAACTACGTTACCAATTTAGAGGGGGGGAGGAGTTTTGAAATGCACTACGATAAGTAACGGTAGGGGAGGGAGGTGTTTAGATATTGTAACGTTACCAAAAATTAAAAAAATCGACGAAAAACCTCTAATTAATAACACAATCATTTCAAAAATTTTTAACCTTGCATGTTTATGTTTGATCGTCTAAATTGATGGTTAACTTTTGTTTCAACGATTTCTTCCACCACCTTTTCCCTCGACACAGGAACCTTTTGGTGTTCCTTTACCATCACACGTCTGAAAAATTTGGGTCTTTGCTTTTGCGACAGGCTTTAACGTTAAGGCCTGAATGTTCTTGATCAAAGGAGATACCGTATGACATGTACTGTCCTTCTCAGAAAGAAGAAATCGGTTCAAGGTCGTGTCGTACCTGCGGCTTGTATTTCGTTTTTAAAACTTCTATGAATTGCCATAAGTTTGTATTATATCGTTTACAATAAATCGGAATAAAAAATACTATTTAAATAAATCAATTTTCAGAAAGCATTTACACAAAAACACAGAACTTGGTGCAGCTCGGGTGCAGCCTTTAAGGGTACTCTGTCAAAGACCAGGTGAATTTATTTGCGTTAGAAATGAGGATTCACCTGAATGGGTCGACATAGAATCCGATGAAAAATTCTATTTTGAAGAATCCTGAACAAAGCTACCAGCTTCTTCTATCCCAGTGATTGAGAGTATCGAATCTTGGATCGCAGATGAAATAGCTTTTACAGATGATATTAATTATTGATTTTTTTTCAATTGTTCCTTTAATGTATCAAGTCATATTAGTCACTAATACTACTAAAAATTGTCAGAGCTAGTCAAAATATATAATCATTCGAATAAATTAATTTCATATGTCACGTTACTTTAGGGGGGGAGGGGTTTTGAAAAGCACTACGAAAAGTAACGCAGGGGGAGGGGGGGGTAAAAAAACCAGAAAATCAGTAACGTAGTTTATGGACGACTCCTTATCACAACGAGCACTTAAACAGAAAAAAAAACTCAACTTTCAAAGAACATTGCGAGTAAACAGTAAAATATTTTACAATTCTTTCACTTAGGGCCAATTTTTCAGTACGAGTTAAATTTTAGTCAAATTACACCGAGCTTAACTCACCAAAATTGGACGTTTAAACTCGGTTGTACTAGATATTTTAGCATTCGGTGAAATTAAATTGACTTAAATTGTCATATAATGTGTTTATTTTTTGCCTAAATTGAGTTTAAACGTCCAATTTTGGTGAGTTAAGCTTGGTTTAATTTGACTTGAGTTTAAACTCGCACTGAAAAATTGGCCCTTAGTGATGCAGAATATTATTGTCTTTAATCTGGTACCAGATATTAGTGTGTACCTAAAGACTCATTTTTTTAATTAATCTGCAGTTTAGCTAACAAATACTCCACTGTGTGTCGGCTTGAAATCTCAAAGCAAGGCAAATTCAATCAAAAACATTGAACGGATTTCAGTTTTTAAAATAAGCATAAATAGATTTTTACTTGAAAATATAGATTCGCTTCTTCTGTTTAGAAATACTTAGGGCCGTTTTATTCACTTTTTTAACTTGAGAAGTTGGAATAACTTTGGGATTTATTCGATTTCAAAAGTTATTTCATTTTATTCACTTGAATTTCTCAAAAATATTTTGACATATTGAAGATTTGATATAACTTTCGTTTGATAACTTTTGTCAACTTGGGATTTATCTAACTTCCAAATATATGACCAGTTATAAATTCTAACTTGGGATATTTGATGTAACTTGTGATTTTTGCTTTTTTCACAAGTTTTCACACGTTTGTGCTGTGACAAAAAAAAATGTTTACTATAAAAACATTTGATACAGTTCACAACTTTCTTGTGCACAATATTAAAGATTTATGTTCCGCTAACTGTTAAAAATGCAGTATGCTAAGAATCGTGGTGGCAGGGGTTTAATTCACTTCTTAGACAGAATGTTTATTGTATTCAATTAATAATTATTATAAAATAAACCTCAGAGAGTAATAACTGCAAAGTAAAGCTTCTTAAGAACACGAGCTGTTCGGAGTCTGCATTACTTTTTGATTTAGTTCTGGATCCTTTGTGTTCAAACATTTAATAACACGCAAAACACAATCAAAAGAGCAATCGAACAAAGTCCTTGCAAGGGCTTGAATTGCACTTTATATCCGTAATTTAATTTCCGCTGATCGATGTCAGCTCCAAAGATTACAATCATAAGTTGGCCAAAAGAAACTTCGATGTGTAGTAATATGAAAGTGCTGTTATTATGTGCATAATTATGAGTAGTCGGTACCTACATTTTTGCATTAGTTCACAACGTGGAACTTCTACGTGCAGCTGGAGCCGTTTGTTGAAGGGAATATGAAGCTTGCCAATTTCAGTTTGGTGGTCATTCGATTTTCAAGAAGTAGTAGTGCATAGAGAGTAAATTAAGGTATTCCAATATATTTACAAATAAAGGTATATTTTAATTTCAGTTACTAAATTTTTGTATAAGCCTTTTTATGTTAAACAGCTCTACTGACTGAATTTGCTTCATTGAAAGGATTTCAACAGAGCATGTGCAAATACTCGTGCAGCAAACCTCTACTTAAGTCAAAAATTGAACTTTTTTCGTTCGATTTAGTAAATATTAGTTTGACAAAGAGAAACGTAAAATAACATAATACATTTTAGGCCACTTTTAAAAAAATTCAACTTATTCTTTTATAAATAAAAAAATGGTTAAAAACAGTTTTCTAATAAAAGAGCTAAGTCAAATTGCTAAGAACAAACGTTCCAAAAAATGCGTTTAAAGATTGCGCTTAAATTGGGTTTCTAGATCCTCAAGCGGAAAAAATTTAAATTTTTAACTATTTATTTTCAAGCTATTTTATTATATATCACAGTCGGGTTTATATTAGCATATTTAGTTAGAAATCAACATAAAGAAACTATTATTATAATATTGGCTTTGTGTGTATATGCTAGAAGACACCAAAGTCGATTTCTTTAAAAAAATAGAATATATGGATTACATGTTAATAAACGAAATAAAACAAAACTAATTAAAAATTGGTCTTGCCGATTACCTCAGGTTAACTGTCGACCATATTTTGAAGGACTCGAATTTATCCATCGATTTATCGATTGTCAAAGAACTATATAATGTTTTAAATAAGAACTACAAATATCAAAAACGCCTAACACAGGCTAATTTAAAATTTTAATGAAAGCGCATGTCTTTTAAAAATATTTTTATTAAATTACATATAAAGCATGCTTCGTTATTTAACGAAGTGAATTAAAACATATCTTAATACGAAACACCGTCAACTGAAAACCCCCCATAATTTGTAAAAACCTTTGTTTTTATTCAGCACACATATATTTAATAACAAAATATTTTTTTGACATTGTGTTGCCTTCAACATCAACAAATTTCCATTTCATAAGTTATAAAAGTCATTTCTTTTCTGATTTCCCATCAAATATAAAAAAATTCCCTGGGATGTTTTATAACTTAAGTATTTATAACTTGACTTAACTTCAACATATAAAATTTCAACTTGAACTGAATGAAATTAAATTTTAACTTGAGAAATTAAAATTTTTAACTTCGCAAGTTGTACAAAAAGTCAAGTTAACAAAAGTTATTGAAACTGCTCAAGTTAGCTCGAATTATAAAAAGTGAATAAAACGGCCCTTAATAAGTTTTTATAAATTCAATTATATTTTATTTCTCTAGATTAGGTCAACTAAAACAAAAATTATAATTAATAAGAGATTGATTTCTTTCCTTTTTTTTATTTTGAAATTGATGATGCTTTTTATTATGAAACAAAGTTTTAAAAAGTAATGTAGTTTAAATGAATAAAATTATATTCAGAATTTATGGAAGCAATCTCAGTACGACTATCAAACTTATTGACATTTTTTTCCGCTGTACTGTGTTAATTTTTGTGCGGTTTTTTATTGAGAAATTTTGATGTGGTTCTTTTCTTGTTGTTTTTTTTGTTGTTTACAAATGGTAACCTTGTTGCCAGATTCTTAACTTAACTAACTTTCTTAAAACAATATTTATGCTACGATAACATTTATTCTGAGGTTTACTTTTAAAGACTCGTTTTCAAATATCTAAAAAAACTGCATCATCTACTGTCAGTACCTAACATGGAGCTCAACATATAACAGACACTTAATTGCAAATTACTCAGCTACATTCTGGTTACTGCAACTGCGTTGGTGTTGCCTGGTTTTAATTACAAAAGCATAACATCAGCAAAAATTAGCGTAATTAATTAATAATTCCGTTGTTAGTTGTGCCTGCTTTCAATTGTTCTAAAGCTAAACGTTATGTTAGACAATACCGGGGCTTGTCTGCTTCTTGGGGGATAGCATGTTTGTTTGTTTGTTTTTGTAACTGAGACATTCTGTTTAGCTAACGTCAGCTTCTTTCGTAGCGTACCAGCTCGAATGCATCTAATGACGAACGGCGTGACAGACGAGTGGCAACATTGTACCCACCCACATTAGATATTACCAAGCAAACAGCAACGAAACACACAGCATTCCGCTGCTTTACTACTGACTGAACTATCTATCAGCTACGTATCGCATAACAAGAATTTCGCTGCGCATGGAATTACCTTACGTAGCTGGTGCTGCCGCTAGCAAACTTTGACGTTGATCATGGATATCATTTTATCTGTGAGATGCATGTAAATTGAGAAAATTACAACCTTACGTTACGCTTTACAACTCGGGCCAAGTAGCTGTTGAGCTTTATGACTCACGGTATGAGTATGTAAGGCATATTATCAAAAGTTTTGCATAAACTCAAACTTTGTTAGCTCTATTTGTTTTTTAAAAATTTGTAATGTTACTTATATTTTAAGAGGAATTTGCTTATTTAATATCGATTAAATTCGATAAATATTTGGCCAGATGCAGTTTTCATGTTTCTCATTAACTTGAAATACTATTGGCAATAGTTTAAATGCCATATTTATATAGTATAGAAACGATAGTTTTTCCCGGATGCTTAAGTTGGGGGTCGATTAAAAATAATAATTTTAGTTAAAAGTTTTTGTAGCTACCTCAGTTCCGTGCTTTTAGTGGAAATTGTTTAAATCCATTATTAATTCAGATTGGCTGTAGTTTAAAAACATGCGATTTAGACAGTGACTAGAATATATCTTGAGGCCTATTCACAGCTATTTAAAAGTGAAATTAAAAATGTAGTAAGGTTGTTACAAGCAACCGATGACATAAGAAAAAGTCTTATATTAATTGGCAGGAACCTTTTTTTAAGAAAATTAATTGAAAAAAATTTCAACTTACAGTGCCAATTAAAAAAGAGAACACTCGATTTGTCCATACCAATAGCGTTATCTATTCTCGAAAAATTCTGTTCTCTAAAATAAATAGTGTTCTTTTTTGGAAAATGTTGACCTCAAAAATAGATAAAATGCTGACTTTTTGCACTCTCAAGATCGACGGTTCTAAAATTCTATCCTCAAATGCTACCAAATGAATGAACAAAAAAAGTAATATGTTAGCAAAATGTTAGACATTATCGTTGGCATTTCATTAAAGTTTGGTCTTTTTCACACGGATTACAACATAAATATTAAAGTTGTGATATGGCAAATATTAACGCAACAGTTGAGTCTGCAATAAATGGGGGTATTCACGATTTAGTGCACTTGCCTGTACAGTTGAGGACTTGTGCAGTTAGATTTTTGTGAACACACCACGATCACTTTTTCCAAAACTGTCAAAATTTTTAATGTGCACAAGTGCACAATTGTTCAAGTCCTCAAGTTTGAGGATACAGCAGGTCTGTTCGCGTACTCGATTCAAGTAGCTTGAAGTTAATTGAAAGCTTTATTTTGAAGCTCAAAAGAGAGGAGTTACATGCAAAATGACGCTCTCTAATCTATTACAAATAATTGAAGTTAGTACGCGAACAGACCTAGGAGTTGTGCATTTTTTTGACGTACGTGTATTTTGTTTTTGTAAAGGGCATAAGTCCTCAACTGCACAGGCAAGTGCACTGAATCGTGAATACCCCTAATGTTATTATAAAAGATTTGTTTAAAACGTTTTCGTCCTCATCCGATGATGAAGTTCTAATGATTCTTCATTACCAAGAACAATATAATAGAAGAAAGAAACTATTAATGAATTCTTTTATTTACACTATAAATAACTTTTAAACACTCGTTTTCAAATTTCTAAAAAACCGTATCATCTATCACTGTCAGTACCTAATGGAGCCTAACATAAAAAACTATTCAAAAGTAAGTTGGAGTATTTAAATAATAGGAGTGAATAATAACAAAAAATAAAAAAAAACGCACATTCCAAAAAAGTTCAGTAAAATTAATATTTTTAAAAATATTTTACGCCATACAAAATGAAAACGCATTTTTTAAATTTAAAAGTTAAACGAAACGTTTTTAAAACAACCACGAACTTACCATGACATAGTAATATGAATATCTATATACATCCGCGACAAAAAGTTAGCACTTGAACATTTTCCTAAATATATAATTTACTTTGAATGTTTGATCTATTTCTCTACACGGCAAAAAGTTTTCAAACAAAGTATAAACTTATGTATACAAAATTTCTGTATAAAACGCAAGAATGCTAAAAATTTATAGTTTTAAATCAAATTTCTTATAAAAATCCATTTTATATAGGATTGATATATATTTTATACAAAAAAGTAGATACAAATGCAAATTTTTTATTCCAGAAAAGTATAAAGTTTTTATTAAACAAAAGTACAGACATATGTATACAAAATGTATACAAACACACAAAAAAGCGTCCAAGTTAACTTCGCTGCCGCGGCATGCTGTATTGGTTGATAAATTTCTGTGTCGCGAGGTGTTCCTACTTGCGTTTCCATACTTAATTTTTTTTTTTGGTAAAACTTTCACAACGAAGCTCTTAATACAGCTATTCCAATTTTCCAACAATGTCTTTTGTCCCTTGTCCAATGAAATAACAAATCATTTGAACTCCTCTAGTGGAACTTCAAGACTGTTCTTCGAAGACTCCATCTATTATAATACCAAAGCAGTATGATGGAAAACGTTCTAGATGTGTAAAAATAAAGAAGTATGACGAAGACGAAGAAGGATTGCAGTTTTCGGATTTTGTATTATCTGGTAATTAACTTCAGTCCAGCTCATGCATTTGTTTCTATAACTTTTCTATAACTGTTAAAAAAAAGCTCTGGGGGTCAATTCCCGTTCTGCGTTATCGTCGTACGAAAAGTGTTTTCAGCTTTACACGGAAAACGCGATTCCCGTTGTGTGTTAAAACTGCAACAGCTGTTTATTTTTAGCTGAAATGAAAACAAAGTTAACGCCGGTTGCAATCTCGCGTTATCGACTTGCTATATTAGTTTCGGCTATTTTATGCTACCGAAAAACTTATTTTGGTTATATTTATTTATGCAAAATTCATTATACTTTTCTTTTTTATTGCTTATTTTTAATATATAGTTTTACTTTCTTAATCAAGTTTATAGCTTTGGGAAAGCGATATAAGTCGAAGTGTTCCTCCGAAATTCTGCTGAATGGATTTTCTTCATCGCGAAGTCTCCTCCTAAAAATCTTTAAGTTTTCTCTACATAAATCAATAAAAAGAATGTTGAAGTCATAATAAAGTCATCATCATGTTCAATAAAGTCATTTTTGAAAATATTTTCTACCATCTAATAAGTTGTTTACATTTATTTTTCATAAAAGCTTTGTTTAATAGACATTCAGCAACTCTCAAATGCTATTCAGCAGCTACTTTTCATTAGGCGAACAAGAATCGCGTTTTTGTGCGCAGTGAAGTGAAAAAGTGAAATCTTTAAATGAAAACTATTGTGAAAAGTTTCTTTTCACTTCACTTTAACGCAAAACGGGAATAGACCCCCTGGAAAACACAGATATTCCTTTAGAGGATTTTGATTATTTTGCAAATATTAACAACATTGAAATTGGGGTAGAAGTATTTTTAGAATTTGTTGCACAACAACACACCCATCCGAGCTTTATACTAAAGCTGAAAAGAAAAAGTTTTAGAAATGTTCAAGATTCTGACCTAAATATTATTCCCGCAACATCTCAGCAAAGTCAGAAGCAGTAAGATTCCACAAATGAAATTACTCCAGAGGTAAAATTAATATTTTTTGTGTCATAAACAAACAAATATATGCATTTACTATATGGAATAGTTAATGGAGTAGTTAAATGTTATAAAGCTACTTTTTTAATAAAATTTTATATTAAATATTCTAGAATCTTAAATTATTTATCAAGCGGCACAACGGAGGTGAAAAACTACTGGACGCATATAATGAAACCCAAAATTTACCACCATCAAATCGGAGACAGTCGGTAACGTTTGCTGTAAAATATTTAGAAGAAAAGCTTGGACCTTCTCCTACAACTATTGGGCTAAAAGCAGTTGCGAGATCATGCGTTGTTCTTTTCCCAAGCCTTAAATCTGATTCAGCAGAAGGATTGGTAAGTTGTGTAGTCCAGGCAAAGTATGTAAAGATTAAAGTATTTCGAATTTCCCCTATAGGACTTGCTATGGAATAAAGCAAACACAGGGTTCCTCCAAATCAAGATAAAGAATGATAGGGTCAAGAGAAGAATATTAAAACGTTGTTTTCAGAGCGAGGAAAATCCTACGGAAAAAGAAATTCAGGAAAATATTTTTAATGAAGAAGAGATTAAAATTAAACTAGATAAACTTAATACACTTGCTTTACCGGACGAAGAAAGCGTTTTAAAAGATATCCTAAGAGAGACTTTGGAATATCGACGAAAAACTGACGCTGAAATTGTAAATATTTTTGAAAAATATCCGTTTTTCTTTTACTGTCCCAAACTGGTAAAATCTGTACTATTTTTAATATCCTCATAATAACATTTTCTTGTTAAGATAATATATGATTTTAAACTCTCGTACGGTTCTAATGATTATTTATTTTCTGAACGTTGGCCAGAATTTCAAAGAAACATTTTCTCAATAGTAAAGGCAATAGAAAAACCAATACTATACACAGAAGTAGATAGAGAAAATGGTAACTATGCGTTACTCTGAAACATAATGTAGTTTTATTATTTTTATTGACAGTAGAACCATTTAAATATTTTTAACAATTTTGCTAAAAAAAACTTGTTACTGACTTTGAGACATGCACTTTATCAGTTGTAACTTGATTAGACTTCTGCCACCTGCACCAAACGGTAATAAAAAATTAACCCGCAAAAAAAAATTTCCGCAATGGTTTATTAATTTTGGCTCCCAACAAGAAAGAAATTATAGAAAATTAACACATTTATGAAATATAACATATTGTTTGTGATAAATATGAAGTTTCTTTTATGTGCAAAGTTTTTAAAATATTATCTTTTTGTTCTTTCCATAATTCAATCGAAATTGTTCAAAAAAATGAATTTACACGTTTTGAAAGTCTTATGAATGTTAAAGTCTCGGAAAAACAACAAAATGTATGTAATAAGAAGAACTTTATATTAAAATGTTTTCTGTAAACAATGTATGTATATACACATATAAATCTATTTATTGAAATATATAAAAATTCATATTTAATACTGGATTTATGGAATAGGACTCATAAAACGTAAGTATAAAGGTCATTTATTCCATAATCTTATTTTTTAACTTAAAATAATATAAAATTGGATTATATGCGATTCTTATAAACTTTATAAAGAAATGATTTAAAAGCAATACATTCAATAATATTATAAAATTTAAACTTAAATGGAGTGCATAGTTTTAAATTCATTTTTGTATAAAATATATACATATTGGCATACACCTATTATACAACAAGGAGTATATAGATTTTAAACAAAATTTGGTATGGATCTGTATGAATAGTATTTGGGTATACTTTTTACACCAAAACTTTTTAGAGTGTAGGTGATATAAGTTATGTAGTTGTGCTCTTTAAGTATTTTAAGTATACAGTGATTAAACATTATAAGAGAAATACCGCTAGCTTACAAAATATGAAAAAATGATAGCACATTATGATGGACTGAGTTCAGCTAGTGTTAATAATTCAATAAAAAACAAGTTTACTTTTTAAAGTAAAGTTGCCACGTTAAAGAAGTTAATGTAATTAAAATTAAATTAAAATGGGACCAGGAAAGTGGCGAAACAGTTGGTGTGAAAACACTTGTCTGCAACGTGCAAAGGATTTTAAGAAAATCAACTACAATTAAACTCAAAAAATTACAAAGGAAACCGCCATTTACAGCGAAACATCGAGCAGCAAGATTGAAGATTGCTGCAGATCAATTTAAGTGGAGAAAATGTTGGCGCTGCGTATTAATCACTGACGAAAAGAATGTAATCTCGACTGTCCGGATGGTATGTCATTTTATTTCAACGATTTGAGGAAGAAAGAGCGTATCCTAAGTCGTCGTCAATACGGGGGTAGATGAGTAATGGTTTGGGCTGGAATTGGCCATTGTGGAAGGACTGAAATGAAGTTTGTCCCCACAAGAATGAATTGCCAAGATTATCTTAATTTATTTGATAACGAAATAGTTAATCGTGTGTCACAATTAACTAAAACATCATTAATATTTCAACAAAAAAAAAAAAAAAAAAAAAATGCTGCTGTACATACAGCAAGAATAGTAAAAAACTTCTTTCGAGAACGGGATATTGACTTATTGGAGTGACCCGAATGATCACCTGACCTGAGCATTATTGAAAACTGCTGGTGTTACTTTGCAAGGGAAGTTTATGCCGATAATAGGCAATATAATAAATAAATAAATAATAAATAAATAAATAAATAAATAATACCATTCAGGAACTTATAAGTAGCCGAATTTCGCATTGGAAGGCGATACTGAGAAAATACGTAAAAAACTTTTTTATTCACTACCACATTGCCGTACTGAAGTTTTAAACAAGAAATGGAGGCGTAACTCAATACTTAATACTTATATTATAAAAATTAAAAATTGATTTCTTATAAGTTTTTACTTTTGAATAATATTTTGCTATCTTTTTGTAGTACTACTGAATATGCTTTTGTTTTTTTCTGAACAACATATTCGATTTTTAAATGAAATTTCTGTGTATTTTCATTTTGTTTTTAAATTAAATTACTTTGTACTAAATAAAAATTTTTAATTTCAATCGCTTTCAATAAAATTTAAAAAAATTCCAATGTGCTATCTTTTTGTCGCGGAGTGTATATAAAAACGGATCGTGATTTGTTCGGATGCTTGAAACTCAGAAACGGCTGGACCAAATTGGATACTTCTAGAGGTGGGTAATATCACAATTTTTTGCGTGTTGACTCACCAGAACATGTGCACCCTTGTGTGTCAGCACAATTACGCCACAATCAAACAAAGCACTTATAAAAGTGTCGATAACAAATAGAGTGATAACACCCTTTTCTATTGATTTGTTTACAATATTCTCAAATTGCATACTGTCAATGATTGCAAGTAAACCAAAGTACAACCAAAAACAACTTTACTTAGCAAAAACTTACAAAATGTAAGTAATGCAGTGCGCAATAGCGATAATCAATGAGTGTCAGTGAAGAAGCTTAGCACAACACTCTGCTATTCATCCCAACACAGCACACAAAAGTAACTTTACGCGCAAAAGCTCGTCAAAGCTCTGCTCTTTGTGTGCTATTGTGCCACTATGTGAGTCAACATAGTGCGCTAGCACACATTGGCACACTACAGAGAGTCAGCACAGTGCCATAGCAAAGCACTGAGCTACCCACCTCTAGATACTTCCTTTTGTGGATTTGATTCTAATTGCTACGCAAAGGTTAAGAAAAAAAGAAAATGTTATCACACCCCCTTTTTCCGCCTACAAATCAATAAAAATGTTATATTTACGACGGTTTTTGTCGTATTAAACGAAAATTTGGTAATTAAGTTCGTATGATTACTACCGGTAACTATAAAAAATAGGCGTGGTCCATATTTAGCTACGCCTACTTTTAAAAAAATATTTGAAAAACTTCGAAACTACTGGTCCGATTGAGCTGAAATTTTGATAGTGGATTTGTTTCGAGTACGAGATGGCTTAAGAAAAAACTGCCACAACTCCTTTTACCGCCCACAAATAATATAAAAAATGATATATTTTTCAATGTTGGTGACAGGGAATATTAATTTCAAAAAGCCTTTCTTTACCTTTCAACCATTCAGCAAACCAGTGTTTTATCATCTGCTGGATTTACTCGTATTTGATATAAATTCAGATCTAGATTAGATCACACAATTCATTTTTAACGCAATTCTTTTTTTTATTGATTTTAATATTAAATGCATCTAAAAAAGGTAAAAAAAAAATTTTTGATTCGGAAATGTTTATAAAGTTAATATTAAAGTTTCTTAAGTTTTTTAACAAATCAATATTTTTTATTTAATTAAACTCTTTAATTTATTTAAAAATTTAGTAATTTTTATATTAAAAAGAAAATAATTCTTTTTAATAAAATGTGTAGCTTTAGAAAAAACATATATTTGAAATGTATTTTTCATACCGTCATCATATTTGAGCATTTGTAACTTATTTTTTGACCTCGAATGCTGATATTTAGAACGAGTTTGACATTCGTTCTCAAAAAAATAAGCAGCCCGTTAGAAAATGGGTTAAAAAATGGCTAGTAAAATAAAGTTAGTTAGTTAGTTAGTTCATGTGATACAATATCCTTTAAAAAAGAAAAATTGTTCGCTTTAAAATATTTATATCTTTTTTGTTTTGTACAAGTTTTTCTTCAAAATAAATACGTTAAAATCTTAATTCTTCAATTTTGTTGGATTTGTTCCTAATTGGATTATATTTGGGGTATTTATTACTATATGTTGTCAAATTTTAACTTCGATATTCGAATAATTCTAATAATTTAATTCTTACAATCAAAGAAAACTAAAATACCGGAACTTATCCTGGGATCGCGGGATTACATTTTTATATCCAGAAAACCCCGGGATAAGAAAAAGTGCCATCCGTAAACAGCACTGCTAACGAGTACGTGAGTGTTGTGTATGAATCTTAAGTAAAATCTTCTTATTTTTCAACAAATCTTTGGCCTTCCAGCATTTAGCCCAATTACTCTGTGTGCCACCCTGCATTATATTGGCTTTCGCGATTATTGCCATATATCTTGAGAGAGACTAAAGTGGCCAGCTTATGTTATCCTTAAATAATTTATACTAATCCTAACAACTTAATCACAAGTCATAAGCGCAAAGAAAGCAACTTGCTATCATTATGTTAAGTCAGAAGCAATAAATCACCCTGTATGCATGGGTATTAAAACAAAGTGCCTTCACTAAGCATAACTCAAAACAAGATATACATAAATTTTGTTCATAGCCCAGACGTAAGACGCACAGTTAGGCGCACTTTGATTAATGCAACCAACCACAACAACAATTTGCAATAAACAGCAGCAACAACAACAACAACAACAACAACAACAACTACTTACCTCATCCACCCAACTCTTGTACTTTTCGGTTAGAGTGATCTGCTCCAGCATGGCGGAACCTTGATTGGTCTTCCAATTGCCCGAGATGGATTTGCGCCTGAAAGTAGATGACAGAAAAATAAAAGAAAAATAAAAGTTAACAACAGTGATGAGCATGATGATGACGATGATCATCGCTCGTTCCGATCATCAGGAAATAATAACTAAACGTGAGTCATTTGCAGATCTTCACCGACTTAAACACTATAATTTGTGTGCTGCGCGGGGCAAAGGGTCTGGTAATGAGGGTCTTTGACTGATGCGGGTGGTTGTCGAAGTCAATTGAGTGCATTTAATTTTTTGATTAACTGCGGGATCGCAACTGAAGTTCAAGTATTGCATAGCATTGAACTCTGATTTTGAACTCTTTTTCAATTTTGTTTGAAGTTGTTTTTTTTTTGTTTTGAGGCTTTTGAAAGCAGTAACGGTGGAGGCACATTAGTCTTTTTTATTGTTTTTTATCTTGTGAACTGACAATGAGTCGCGTGCTGAAGCTGAGTGCTCACAGCTGCATGCAAATCGCAGCAAGTTGCGATCTTAAGACCTAGGTTGAATGCAACACTTGCAGCGCAGCACTTAAGTTACAAACTGAAATTAACGACATCAAGGTCGCCAAGTATCTGACAGATACAGAATGCTAAAGTTGCTTTAAGTTATTGACGTATGCAATCGCACAGTTCAAAGAAAACGCAATAAATTCCTTGCGGTAGAAAAATATCGGCTTATGTTTTGGCTAGCGATTTTATCGGCGGTCAAACATAGCAACAACATTTACTCACATGAATGCCTTGTAATTGTTGCCAATCTTCTGAATGTGCACATCGAATTTCGCATCAATATAGGGCTCAATGGTGCAGTAGCAGTGCGAATCGTTGCCGGCACCGGTAACAAGGCCGGCAGCATCTTGTAAAGCGCTCTGGTTCTCCAAGCGTGCAGTGGCAACGCCACCATGACAATGTCCCGCCTTCAAGACGCACGGAAAACGTGTCCAACCGAACTGTAAATAAAAAAAAAAAATTATTTTAAGAAAACCTTAAAAACATGCGCAATGCTTCAGCTTGAAAGGCAAGTTTTTTTTTTAAATATTCTGTTTTGTTCTTTAGTATGGTTTATTAATATTTTGGCCAAGTGCCAGATTTATGAGTCGTTCGAAAGTGGTGTGTAAGTATTTGTAATTTTCCTCAGAATTCCTGTAACAAATTCGAGAAATAAAGAAAATGCTAAATATTTTCAAAAATATCACAAACATGAGTGGTGATACTTTTTCAAGAAATTAGCTGGAAACGTCTTAGTAATACGTTGTTTATTATTGAATCGTCGCATGACCTTGACATTGAACAAATACTCATATTGAGCGGATTTCTTTCTTGGCACGAATTCGCTACATTCTATTTTAATATAAATATCAATCATCAATCGCGATCAAAGAATGACGAATTGCCTGTTTGTTTGCTAACAGTTTTGTAAACATTCGGCAGCAGTTGGTAATATTTTGGTAAAAGGGCAACTATTAATAACTCTAGAATTTTTTTAAAATAATATAAAAATTTCGAAAATAACTGAGTAAAATGTTGCAAAAAACTTCATGTCCACATGAATTCCGTTTTTGTAGATGTTTGGTACAAAATTTATTAAAAAATGTTGATCCAGGCTTGTTAGTTACAATCTTCACAAAGCTAAAAATGACTGTTTTTGAAGACGGTTTCTCAGCTAAAAAAATATTTAATGAAAATTTTTTATGAATTTTATTATAAAGTTGATTTTCTAACTTGTTTCATACCCACGAATTTTATCATTTAGTTAAAATTAAATGAACTGAACAGATTGAGCTGATGATAAAAAGAAAACTGTGATAATATTTATGTGCATAACACTCTTTATTAAAAATTTTTTAAATTTTTTTTATTTTCCATATACAATTAAATTAGTTTACGTCATATTAATAATATAAAACAAGTTAATTATTTGTGATCTATTATTTAAATTATTACATGAACTTAATTGTGAGCCTTAGATCAAGCAAGATTTTTAAGAAGGCAACAACAACTCTGTATAGAGTCAATCACTTAGTTGACTAGACAGTCTGTTTCGGAAATTGCTACATTTCCTCTTCAGTAGTCTTCGAGTGATTAAGCTGTGATCAACTCATTGCTAAAGTCATTAAATTCAAGTAATAATAATATAAAATCTAATACATTTAGCAGGCTTTTACTTTTTTCTTAAATAATTTTTAATTGAAAAAAAAAATTGATTCATGCATCAAAAAATTATAATTCTAAAAAATATAATTTTTTTAATTGGTATTTTTAAAAATTATATTATAATTTTCTTAAATTGTAATTTTTAAAAATAATTAAATTCGAATTTTTGTTAAATTGTAGCTTTAAAACATTATATTTTTTTCAACTTTAAAATACAAAATAGTTTTTCATTAATATATCTCGCATACATTTTTTGGCCGATAGTGAATATTTTTAATTTTCATATTATGCCCACTATCACTTTTGATTGAACTATGTATAAACTTCAATGTAAAAAATGTCGAATTGATATTATATTTATGCATTTCTGATTTAATACATATAATAACTACACGATTATCTTAATATATAAAAGGCAAGCACGCTGCTCCGTGCCCAATATCTCTCAAACTGTTCAGCCTGAAAGTATACACATCTTAATACATAAGTACACAGTATTTCTCAAACTGTAATTATTTTTTGACAGTGAAGTACTTTTACAAAACATACTGTTCTCAAAAATGTTCAGCTTGAAAGTATGCACAGAAAATATATTTGATACTTACAGTGTTGCGCAAAACAATAGCAACAAAATCAGTACGCTGCTACAAAATCGTATATCTTTTTAAATGTACACACAAAAATGATTACAGGAACCAAAGCATATATTCATACATCATATTAAAAACAAATCATATTCAAATTTGGTTTTGTTTTCTTTATTAAATTTAAAATTAATGTGATTTTATTCAGTTTGTCTGAGAGCAAAACAAAAGCAACATAATTAATATTTTGTGTAAGATTTATTATTATTGATAACCGCTGCACATCTGAGCGACATCGACTCAATTAAATTAGATATGTTGGTATTAGGTATATGTTCCCAATTAACTTTCAGGGCTTCACACAGTGCAGTCTTATTGGAAAACCTTTGACCAGAAACTTTTACCTTCAAAATCCCAAAAAGATTTTCAATGGGATTCAAGTCATTGTGACTTTGCTGGCCAATCAAGGACTTGAATACCATTGCCTCTAATGTAATATTTGATGAGCTTTGAAGTGTTTTTATGTGAGTTAAATTCTATTCTGTTGTGTGAAAAGTCCGATAATGTTGTACTTCTTGGTGATTTTAATTTAAATATTTTACAAAATTCTTCGTTCGTGGACAATTACTTATTTTTACTTTCTTCTTATGGTTTTGAATCCTGCATAAATGAACCTACTCGTATTTCGGAATTTTCGTCAACCTGTATTGATCATATTTTTGTGCGGTTAAGTCGGTAGTCTAATGTGTCTCTGTCCAGTTCAGTTTCTAATTTAAATTTTTCTGACCATTGCTTGACTTGTCTGTATTTAGAAAATATTGTTAGGCCTATTAATGCAACTACTAATCCACTCGATCAATTTTCATACGATAGAACTGACATTTATGCTTTGAACAATAGACTTACATTTGAATCTTGGAGCAATGTGTACAGTGAACCTGATCCATCGAAGGCATTTGACTTATTTTTGGCAACTTTAAATGAGCACATAATAAAGTGTTCTAATAAAATCATTAAACGGAATGCAAAAAATAAAAAACTTAAGCCTTGGATGACTGGTCGCTTATTAAAAAGAATTCATGATAAAAATAAATTGAGTAAAAAATGTAAGAAGAATCCAAATAACACTTATCTTCAAGCTCGTTATAAAGATCTGTGCAAAGAGATTTTTGCTGAAGTAAAAACATGTAAAACTAACTTCTATGTAAATGAATTTAGTAAAGTCAGAGGACATGTCCAAAGGGAATGGCAGCTTGTAAATAACATATTGAATAAACGTTCAGTTAATGATGTAGTCACCTATATAAATGTTGAAGGTCAGCTTATCCATGAGGTCACGGATAAAGCAAATGCTTTTAATTATTTCTCTGCTAGCATAGGTAGTGAGTTGTTCACAGATGATAATGGTCCTAATGATTTTTCGTGTGACTGCTTAGATAATGAACCGTTCTACCATAACAGTTTCTTTTTTGTACCAATTTCGAACCTTATAAAATAATAATATCACTTAAGAATTCCAGTTCTTGTCCTGAGGGCTCTGTTTCCAGTCTGTTCTTAAAAAAGATTGTCTTCAATGTCGTAGATGTTCTTTGTCATATTTTTAACAACAGCATACAGCTAGGAATTTTTCCTGAAGAACTTAAAAAGCCAGTTGTCATTCCGTTATTTAAAAAAGGTGATAAAACTCTATTAAATAATTATCGTCCCATATCTTTGTTGTCAGTTTTTTCAAAAGTTTTAGAAAAAGTCGTTAAAGCTAGAATGTTAAAATTCTTGGCAAAAACAAAGTTTTTCAGCAATTGCCAATTTGGCTTTAGAGAGGGCTTATCCACTGAAGATGCACTTCTAAATTTCTCCAGCAATATTTATAATCGATTAAACAATAAGAAATTTTGTGCAGCTCTCTTCGTAGACATTACGAAAGCTTTCGATACTGTCGATTATCAAATATTACTTAATAAACTATATAAATCCGGTTTCAGAGATTCTATTTACTGCTGGTTTGAATCTTATTTATCGAACAGATTGCAGAAAGTTAAATTGGACTGCAGCTTCAGTAATTATGTCAACTTAAATATAGGTGTTCCACAAGGATCTGTTCTTGGACCCATTTTGTTTCTGATTTTTATTAATTCAATTTTTAGTCAACCATTTAAGAGTAAAATTATTGCTTTTGCAGATGATATGGCATGTACCTTTTCTTGTTACTCTGCCATTAACCTTGCTTGTGAAATTAATCATGACTTAGTTATACTTCGTCACTGGTTCTCTACTCATAAACTAATTCTAAGCGATAAAACTAAAATTATGAACTTTAGTGTTTCCGGTAATGTGTTAAATTCATGTAATTTTACTTTTCATTGTGGTGGTTGTAAAAAATACTTAATGGACAGTGATATATGTAGATCTTCATGCTTTTCAAATACGTATAATGTTTCATGTAATTGCTCACCGAAATGTTTTTTAATAGACTGCGTAAAATCCTATAAATGTCTTGGACTCATAATTGATTATAAAATGAACTGGATAGACCATACTGCTGCCCTCAAAATGTATCTTATGGGTGCTTTAAGGCATTTATATCTACTGAAATCATTCTGCTCAATTAAATTGCTAACATGTGTTTACTATGGGATTTTTCACTCTAAACTACAATATGGTATCATGCCAATAAAATAAATCCATTATTGATCGCACAAAAACATGCTATTAGAACGATATGTAATAGAAATCGCTTTGAAAATAGCTTTCCACTTTTTAAAAACCTAAATATTCTACCTATAAAACACCTTTATTTCTTTAAAGTTCTAAATATTTTCTTCAAAAGGTGGGGTTACTTGTTAAATAGAAGCTATGCTAGTCATAACCTTCGGATAAATAACCTTAACTTAGTTCAGATTCCTGCTCACAACTTGCATCACTTTTTGAACTTCTATATATGTACCGCTCCGAGACTTTTTAACATTTTACCGCAAAATATCCGTTGCATTCGTAATAAAACTGTATTTCTTAGAGAAGTGAAAACATGGCTTTTTAATTTTGACTTAAATGTTATTGACTCCTTAATCTCTGTTATTTCTTAACTTTATTTTGCTACTGAATCGACTTAGCATTCTGTGCTTCAAGCAACATAAAAATTTTTTTTTTTAAATTTTAAAAATTTATAAATTATACAACAAGTTTTTCTATTAGAAAATAAAAATTATTATTATTAAAAATTATGTAACAGTAGACCCCATTACAATACTAAAATAACTCTGTGCTATCATGTTAGGTTTAATTATCTGCATTCACCACTTGTTCACATTTGATCAATAGAATGTAGAATTTTATTTAACAACTTTAATAAATTTTTAAGTGTATTAATAATAATGTTATGTTTCTATGATAATAATTATAAAATAAACAAATAAATAAAAATAAAAATAAAGTGTGCTTCAGGTGTCAGGCTGAAACGTTCAGGCTGAAACGTTCAGGCTGAAACGTTCACTGAAGCGACATATTCCACTCTGAATGTGGTTGCATCTTGCTTTCTAAAATGTCATTATTTACAAATCGATCTATAATTTCATCAATTTTTTGAAATGGTTCAACTTCATTGTAGGAAAAACAAGTGTAGACCTTAATGCCACCGCCTCCGTGCTTAAAATTTATTTTGCAGTTTTGGGCTTTAAGTCGTGTACCTGGGTGGCGCCATACCGTGCACATCCCATCTGAATTAATCAAGTTGAACTTTGATTCATCGCTTAAAAACGGTTTTAGATTTTTGAACGGTCCAATTTAGGTGCTCTTTTGCAAGACTGAGTCTGAAAAACAATAAATTGCAACTTGTTGTCACAATTTCAGACAGAATTGTTTAAATTGTAACACCTCACCTTGTTTTTTATGCTTAGCTGTAAGCAAAGGTTTCTCTGTCGGTTTGTAACTTATTTAATCGTTCTCAACGGCTCGTCATCAAACAGTGCTGTGATCGCCCAGACCGCCCTCTTTAATGTACCGTTGTTACGTCTTTTCTGATGGTGTATTTCTTTATTAATCTGCAAACTATTGACTGATTAATATAAAACTGTTTCACGTTAGATATTTGTGAATTTCCGTTTTTATATTCGACAATAATTTGCAATTTAAGAGCTTTACAGTATTTTACACGTGCCATTAAAAATGGAACAGTCAATGTCACAACTAGCGCAAAAACAAAACTAAACTTAAATGTTTATGACTTACAACCAACACGTGCTTTACAATAACGGAACTTTTACCGGTAATTCTTGGAACTTCTGTTCTTTTTCTACATTTTTCAAGTTTTGTTGCTTTTGTTTTGCTCTCAGACAAATTGAGTGTAGCCACATTAATTTGAAATTTAATTAAAAAAAAACAAAACCAAATTTGAATTTGATTTGTTTTATATATGATGTATGAATATATGCTTTGATTCCTATAATCATTTTTGTGTGTCCCCAATATTAAAAAAGATACACGATTTTGTTGCAGCGCACTTATTTTGTTGCTATTGTTTTGCGCAACACTGTATCAGTGACATTAGGTTTTTACAATAGTACACATTAAAAAATATGAGCATAAATTTTATACTATTTTGTATACATATAAATCCAAACCAAAAATGTTATAAAATTTATACCATCAAATCATATAAATTTTTCCAGACCATTTATCTCGTCAGACTAATCGAAAAAACTATATTTTTAAATTTCCCGATTTCGGTGAATTTTTTTCTTTCGAACCAGAATATATTTTGATTAAGACATGATATCCATATGAAATTTTTAAATTATATTTGTTTTATTATTTTTATAATATTGAGTGGTATAAAATTTATAAATTATTTGGAATAAAAGAAGTTTATACCACAAAGATGTTATAAAAAAGATAAAATTTACCCTCAATTTTTTTACTGTGTACGTTTTTGATCTAACTATCTTTTCAACACTGCTTCAATACGTAAATTGTTATTTAAAGTGGTACATTTGTGTGTTTCAAAAATCAATTGAAAAAAATACCAAGCTTTAAAAAGAGAAAAAAGTGCTTTTTGCAAATAGCTCCAAAAAGGAAGGGTGCGGAGGACCTGCCGTAGGACAGACTTTAATACTAGTTATAGTTATATTGTTATTGCTATTGCACACAAACTTATGAGATTATATTTTGATATAGTTCATATTTAAATGCAGTGGCGTAGATATGGGAGTGGTCCGCGGGTCTGGACCCCCAAGATGCATGGAAACATTACCAAATACTCACGTTATTGTGAATTGATTCTAATATTAGGTCTATTCCCGTACTAATTTCAAGTAATTGTAATAGAATAAAGATTTACATTTTGCATGTTTTTCATTTCTCTCAAACTTCAAAAATTTGTAAAATAACGCCTTCAAGCAACTTCATGTTACTTGAATCGAGTACAGGAACAGACCTATTTCGTTAAGCACGAGTTCAAATGTATTGCCAAAATTCTTCTTTTTTTCAAGAAAGCAATCAAAATTTGATTTAATTCAGTGTTTAATTTTTCTAAATAGGTCAATAATTACTAGAGATGTAGTGGCATTCGGCTTCCAGAAATTTAGATAAAATTTAGATAAAATTCAACAAGCTCATAATTTTTGTACTAACCTACCGTTTTTCGACGTGTCAGTAAAGTAAGTCTGTGAAAATTACATTCGGCTTCACAAAACAGTCATTTAATAAGGTATTCAAAAGTATACTTCTTTAAGGTTATTATATTTTTTACGGACTACGCTATCTACGCTACTGTCTAAATATTATCAGAAAGCGTTAAAATGAGTGTCTGAATTTTTAATTAAAAAAAGTATTGTTCTTGTTTTTGTGATAATGTATTGATTTTAAATCATGTCTGTTTTTTTATACCAAAAGCCAAAATTCTTGTGATTAGTTTATCTTTTAAATGCGCCTGCGAGGGTGCGAAAGTTTCCTTATAAAACTGATAGAGCAGCAGTTCCATTTTGAACGTACCGGCCTTACAAATTGACCATCTCCGATTTGGGTGAAATTTTGCATGGAGCATCACTGATGGAAATAAAAAATTTAATCAGGAAGAAAAAAGTTTGACACAAAGAAAAATTGACAAAAAGCGGCAAAAACATCGAAAATCGATTTTTACGACAGTTCATATCTCAAAGACTTCTTAACCGAATGTTAAGTTTGAACTTACGTTGGAAAGGTAACTAAGCAGTATTTTATCTAAAATAATTTTGGTAAATTTTGGTAGTTGGGAGTTCCATCACTTGCAGTGAGGTAGTTGATTTCGAAGCACATCATTTAAAAATTTCAAATAATTTTTTTCTTAAAGCTGAAGGTAAAATTACCTTTTCAACAATATCGGCCTTTGTATTCTAGTGGAGAGTGCGCTAGACTATCAACCTAGAGGCCCCTGGTTTGAATCCGGGCTCGGGCATTGTTCTTTTCACTTTCTTTTCACTTTCTTTGTTCTTTGCTACATTTAAGAATTATGGAAAACCAAAAATTCACAAACAAGTTGTGAAAATTAAAGGAGAACACAACTAAGGGCTGGAAATGCTTGCCGAGGTTAAGGCATAGCACTAGCCTCGGTTAAGAGCAATTCAAATTGTCTTTCACGGTTGTTTCGCCTAATCAATAATTCACGTATGGTTCCAATCATTTCTTCTAAATAATCTATTCCTTTCCTTTTAGATCAAAGACCAAACCTTGTTTGTATATGGTTTGCAAGCCTTGGTTCTTTGATCATTAAAAAAAAATATATATGAAAATGAGGGTTGAAAAGTTAATTTTGAATGCCATAAAAAAATTATTTAAACATTTTGAATGGGGCTCTTCTAATCGCTGCTCGACATCAATTACCTTACCGCAAGGGATGGAACCCCCAACCGCCATAATTTCCTAAAATTATTTTTAGATTAAAATCCAATTAACTATCATTTTAACATAGATATAACTTTAAATTCGATGAGCCAATTCGTTTGTTAATCAAAGAAATATTTGTGTTTAGGTGATAAAACTATTATATCTCGGTAGCGCATTGAGTCCTCACCCCAATTTGTATAGTGTTGAAAAGGTTACCTATTTTACCAGCTTTAAGAAAAAAAAATTATTTATGTGTTTTAAATGGGATGGAGCCCCTAATTTTATTTCCCAAAATTATTTTTGGATATAAGTCAAATTAATTACTTTTCCAACGGTAGTTCAAACTTAACATTTGGTTAAGAAATATTTGATATATTAATGTTAGTTGGAATCGATTTTCGACGGTTTTTTGCCGATTTTTGTCACAATAGGTAGTGAGATAGAGATACTAACATATGGGCAGTTTCAAACTGGCGTTACGAACGATTTGTACGAAGAAATATTAAAAAAGACAATATTAATGAACAAGTCTAAGTTTTAAAAAGGTTTCTAAGTTTTAGATCTAAGTTTCTAAGTTTTAGATCTATATTAAGTAAGAACAATGACAACAATGACCCTTAATGATTTAAAGAGATAAGCAAAAATATGTGCTGGCGTAACAAAAAACGGAAGCGGTTTTTGTATTGGATTACAAAATTTACACAACTCTCTTTTAATAGGGCAATAATTTTTAGGCGGGTTTGAAATAGCACTATTTAGGGAAGTTTATTTCCCAAGTTATCAAATTTAAAAATATTCTTTGGTGTTTTTTTTATTAGGCTTTTTGATCTGGCGTTACGTTACTTAAATTTCCATTGTAGTAGAATTGGGTAATGAAGTAATTAGGTATTTAAGTAATTATGTAAGTTAGTAATTAAAAAAATTCAATATATTATCCATTTCCTTGCCTCAACCATTTTTTCATTATCTTTAGCTAATGCTTTCCCTTTTTACTTAAAAAAAAAAGTTAACGAAACAATTACTTAGAATTTACGAAAAAAAAACTACATTTGTGAAACAGTGCAGACGATTTGATCACCATGGTAAATGAATGTATGCGTAAATTGCTTAAAAAAATAAAATAAAAGTGATGCTCTTACATAATATCATAAAATAATAACTTTTGAAGTAAAACTTCTTTACGCACGATTGACACTTGTTAGTATGCTGGTGAATGCGTTACGGAAGAGGCGAACGGAAGTTAGTGCAAGCTCTTTGGCTTGTGTCTGGGGTTAGCGCCTTGTGTGCTTTACTCTGTGCTGCAACCTTATTGGTTGTTGGTGCTGCTAGTATATTTTTGCTTAATTTTAGGGTTACCTTACTTTAGGTGTTCTTTGTGGTGATCTCACTGGATTCCGCTTTTGTCCGATTTTGGTTAGGGATTGTTAAAAATCTCCACTTTATCCGGTTTCCCCCGACTTTCCCCTGATTTAGGGATTTATTTCCCGGAATCCTGTGACGTAACATTTTTTATCTCTAAAATTTTATTTGTTATGACATATCTAAATTTCATTTTCATCGGATTATTATTTGGTGGTTGCCCAAAACGATTAAAAAATAAAAATCTAAATACAAAAAAACTACTTGGTGTAACTTTTAATCCAAAAACATATAACATACCCTATTAACTTTTTCTTCATTGTGCATTCCAACTATCATTATCTAAAATTTAAGACCAATATGTTGTTTATTGTTTAATGAAATAATTCTTAGTAAAAGTATTCATTTATATAAGTAGCTCTAAGAAGTGAGGCACAGACCACCAAATAATAAACAGATGAAAATTAAATTTAGATATGTCATAACAGACAAAATTTGAGGGAACACGTTTTTTTAAACCATTTTGCTTAAAAGATAATGTTTCTAAATTCAATTTCGTATGGGAAAATGAGTAAATAAATTCGCGACCTCTAAGCCTTTACCAATTCAGATGCGCTTCACACAGGTTGTTTCTAAGGTCAAATGGAAGTGAAAAAGCCGCGGACATCAAACACCCTAATTTTTTTTTGGGACACCCTTATGTATAAAAATTATAGACATATATGTATACATACATGCATAAAGAACTTCAGTTGTGTGGTCTAAAGCAGCTATGCCCACGAAAATTATTCAAAGAGTGCAAAAACAAAAACAACAACAAAAAAAAAAGAAACAACATCAAAAATATTTTTCAATCTGAATGCAATGAGGAATTACCAATAACACGATTGCTGACAGAGTCCGCGATAGCGTACTTATATGTACACTGTAAAATAAATGAATCAAGTAATTCAAGTAAATGTTTCAGTTTTTTGCTAGTCAGAATACATTCTGATTTACCCAGTTTTAACTGCGTGGAAGTTTTTAGATATATTTTTTTTTAATTTTTTGTTTATAGTTTTTAATTTTTTTATTTTGTATTTTTTTACTTTCCTTTTAGGTTTTTTTTGGTGAATATTTTATAATTATTCGTATTTTTAAATTTTTAAATTTTCTTATAATAATTAAATATGTTTTTATATTTTTTATTATCTAACTGTTTTATTATTAACTAAACTGATATATTATAAAGATTAAAATCTTTTTAATCTTTTATTATCAATGAAAAAATAGGCAAACTGCCAGTTGCCTTGTCATTTTTCAAGGGTATAATAGCCCCTATAAAAATAATTTATTCTGATGCAATATAAAAAAAGTACTTACCTGCAAGTATTCAACAATTTTTTTTCAATGTGTATTCGCGAAAAAATATAATAAAAACGAAAAATATAAAGAATGCGATGCATGCTGCTAACGTCTACAATGCGAATTCCAAAAACAGTGCAGAAAACGGCGATCGATGGTGCCAAAGAACAAAAACAACAACATGCAAACGCAGAACAGCTATCCATGGTTCGAAGGAACAAAACCAATAACATTAAGAAGCGATTGCTTTAGACCAGCGATGCCCAGAGCCTAACTCTTTCCACTCTTTTACAAAAACTTCAATATTTTCATGATTGTTGTAATTCGCCGAATTTAGTTTGCAATTTCAGCCTCGCTTCTTAATATTATGGTTTTTGTTCTTTTGAACCATCGATAGCTGTTCTACGTTTGCATGTTGTTGGTTTTGTTCCTTGGCACCGCCGATCGGCGCTGTTTTGCACTGCTTTGGCATTCGCATTTCAGACGTTAACAGCTTGCGTCGTATTCTTTATATTTTTCGTTGTGCCAATACACATTGAGAACAAGTTATTGAATATTTGCAGGAGGGTAATTTTTTATATTGCATCAGAATAAATTATTTTTATAGGGGTTATTATGCCTTTGAAAAATGGTAAGAAAAGAATTTTCGAAAATTTTTTCCTATTTTTTCATAGATAATAAAAGATTAAAAAGATATTAATCTTAATAGTATAACAGTTTAGTTAATTATAAAACAGTAAGATAATAAAAAATATAAAAACTTTAGGTTAAAGCAAATAAATATTATTACAAGATAAAAAAATTTAAAAAATTTATAATAATAAACGATTCACAAGAAAAAAAAAAATCAAAAATTAAGTAAAAAAACAAAAAAATTTAAAACTATAAAACAAATTGAATAAAAAATTTGAAAACCTCCACGCGGTTAAAGCTGGGTAAATCAGAATGTATTCTGACTAGCAAACAAACTGAAATATTTGGAATTACTTGATTTATTATTTTTACAGTGTACATAAAAGTTCGCTGTCACGGACTCTGCCAGCACGCTTGTTATTGGTAGTTCCTCATTACATCCGGATTTAAAAATTTTTTGTTGTTCTTGTTTTTCTTGTCTTTGCACTCTTTAAATAATTTCGTGGGCATCGCTGGTCTAAAACACAGTCGTTTTTTTAATAAGTTTTAATTTTTTGGTTACGGTCGACTTTTCGGTGGAAATGACCATATTCTTAAAATTGCATAAAGATTAATTAAAAAAGTTTTCCTTATGATAAGCGCGTTTAAAGTTAAGAAAATGATTTATATACGAATATATTCAAAGTGCATCCGTGAGCTAATTAAGCTCTTGAATAGGTAAGAAACTGCTAATACGAAAACAAACTTATAATGGAAGTCATCGAATTCTGCCAGTTTAGATAGGATTCAAAAACTACATATCATTTGCCTTGAGAATTAAAAACATTGGCCCATTATCATAGTCAAAATAAAAGTCGACCCTAAATTTAGTATAAGCATTATTGACAGTTTTTTAGTATAATATGTTGTCAAAAAGCTTGCACTAAATTTAGAGTTGACTAAATTTTATTTTTATTCTGACTATGATAATGGGCCATGATAATTAATGGGCCATAATGATAATTGGTAGCGACCGTGGCCTAGTGGGTAGAGTGCGTGGCCCCTATGCTAAAGAACAGTGGTAGCCCGGGTTCAATTCCAGGTCAGACAGAAATTTTTTTCAATTGAATCAATTTTTCTGTTCGGTCATCACCTCTCTGCAGGCAATGGCAAACCTCAGAGAGTAAAAATTGCCATGTAAAGCTTCTTGAGAACATAAGCCTTTCGGAGTCGTCATAAAACACGTAGGTCCAGTTCTCGGTCATTTGTGATCAAACATTTAATAACACGCACTACACAATTGATCAATAGAAGCTAGGTCAAAGTCCTTCCAAGGGATGAAATGGCCAGTTTATATATATATATATATGATAAAGGGCCATTATTAATTGCTAACTTAGTTGTATGTAGATCAGTAGCTCGTTTCTGTAACACGTGCCGATTGCAGTTTTCGACTGATATTTTCGATTTGACGTCACGGTGACGTCACTCTCACCTGGGCTGTTTCTGTAATAAAATGAATCGATTCCCACTAAATTTGCTCAGTTTAAATCGACAACCTGACACATGTTCCAATTTCATTTCAATAGTATTCACTTAAGAAAGTGTTTCTGTAATAAAAACGATTGCTTTTCTCACTACCTGTGAGCTGCCTGTGAGAACTCTATCGATTTCAAAGAATATCAATAATTTTGCGCAAGTATTAAAATAAGTCAACCAAATTAACGTTATTAACCGAATAAATTTTTTTAGGAAATACTTTTCTCTTTATAAAAGACATTTAATTGTGATAAAAATGTTTAGATTTATAATAAGAAGTGAAGAACAAAATATGTTAATACTTTTAAGTGATATAATGTATTCATAAAAATATAATCGGTTTTGTATGAATCGAATCCACGCGTTTAAAAAAGCATCACTAATGCCACAAAATTATAAAATTTTGTGACGGTAAAAATAAATCAAAAACTAAACGATGGAAAATTAAAAAAAGTAAGTTTTACTCTCCAAAAAAGCTTTATGACTAATTTTATTTTATCTTAGAGAGTTATTACCGGTCGCATAATACACAGCACCGAAGCCGTTGGAAAAGGGCACTTCACCATGAAAAATGCAAGAAAGGATCACCTTGAAGTTTCGGAGATTGTAGCAAATTTCAACTTTTTCTTGCCGATTTGTGTTTCAGGTCCATCGCATTCCAAATTATTTCGATTTTCAGCTACAGAGACACTTGAACTCGCTTAATCGACAATTTCGGATTGAAACAGTGTGACGTCAGTAAAATCGACAAGTTATCGACTAAGTTACAGAACCAAGCTACAGAACTCCGACTTCCGATTTACATTGTTTACATTGTTTACAAGCTGACTAAAAAATAAATCTTTATGAATCCACTTGAGTGTCATTTTAACGTTACCGCGAAAAAGGTTTAATCAAACTCCTCATAAAAGTAATGACGAAGACGTGTGCAGCACAATATTGTCATCGACACAATCACAATATTTTGCTTGTCCTACACACATCTTCCCATATAAATATAGAACAGAGCGTTTTAATGGCTACAAATCAGTCTGGCGAGCAGAAGAATAAAACATCGGTTACTGTTCTCATGTTATTCCTATAATTATCTATTAAGATTGTTGTTCTCTATTCTCTATACTTTACTAAAAAAAAACTAAATTTTAATGTCTTTAAGATGGTTGTACATTTTTTCATGACGATTACACCTATTTGCAATTCATAAACAAAAATCGTAAATAACTCGATTACCACGCATCATGCTATCAACTGTTTTGATGACGTATTCAAGAGTTGCGCTCATTCATAACGTCACATAAGATTCATTAATCAAAAAAATGTTAAAAGAAAAAACAATGAAAGAAACAAACACATGATTCGCACACGAGAGAAGTAACCATGCTGAGTTAGTAATTCACAGAATTGATTGAATTTTATTTGTTTTTATTTGCTACTGTTTTCATTATTATTTCAGCGCGCTTAAAATAAACTTACTGACGCATCCGTTTCAGTGCGGGAGGAAAACAAAATTACTATTAAAGTGTTTTTCAGCCTACATAACTAGATTATTGAAAGAATCTCGATCAGCACATGTAAAGGGGGTAACGATTTAGTTAGATTTTTTACTCTTTTGGTTAAGAAATGAACGGCGATATCGACGACCATTACCGTAGCTATCTATACTGTGAATAGTGAACATTCTTTAAAAATTTTACTAAGATTTAGTAAAAATTAAAAATGTAATTGACATTTCGCATATATTATGCATTTAAAAAGTATAACTTTGCGATATAGTGGATTTTATTAAAAATTTTTAATATCCTGCACAGAAAAAGATTTCAGCAATTTAATGAATTGGAATTTTAAGTCAACGATACATTTATTATTTTTAAAACTTTTAAAAGAACAGAGATCGGGATTTTTTTTCCCAAAAAAGGTACTTTTTTAAAAAATCCCCTACGAGCAGATTCTCAATGTTTTTTATATTGATAGTAATCATTTTTGGAGCTTTAATTTTTGAAATATTATATTTTCAAAAATTTATAGAAACAAAAAACTCGTCAATAGAAAATGTGGTTTATCGACCAAAAAGGCATTTTTTTTTAAATTTCAGCGAGCCTAAAGGTTAACACTTCGTGAAATCCTTCCTTGAAGGGTGACACTTCTAAATATGAAATAACTCTATAAAATAAAAAAAATTTACCGGTTTTCATAAATGAAAGCCTTTTAGAAAGGAAATTAAAGTAACACATTTTTTAAATCAGTTTCACACGCTTCTTAAATTTTTATTTATGCATTTTTCAAAAAAATTTTTGTTTTTTATAGCAAAAAAAAAAGTTTTATATGTTTGCCAATAAAATACTTGAATTCGAACTTGTTAAAAATATTGGACGGCTGTTGTTTTCGTGTATTTCCTCCTGGATTTGTGTTTCGACAAATAGACCAACAATATTCAGCTAGCATGTGTCTTGAGTCTTTTAATTTTAAACTTCTTTCTTGGGTAGTTCACGAAGGAACTAGTTCAATCGAACTATTCGCACTCATGAACTATGCAAACTAGTTCGTTGATTCTCGTTCTTTTAGTTCGATCGATTTTGCAGCGAGTCAGATCGAAATGAACGAGAAAAACTATATTCAACAATGGTCTTAGTTTTTCACTAATAAATGGTAAATAAAAAATCTTTTTTGGAAAAAAAACTGTTTGTGACAAATATTGTGTGGAATGCCCCATATCTAGTATTTTTATACAAATTTTTTCTATGACCACAGTTCGTTTCATTTTTACATGAACGAGTAAACAAAACTAACTAAAAGACCTATTAAACTAAAACATATAACGAGCTAACATACCCTATGATCTAAAACACCAAACGAACTATAAGACCTAACGAACTTACAACATGAACGAGTGCACGAAACGATCTAAAAGAGAGAACGAACTTAATGTACTAAAAGAACTATATGAACGAACTAGTTCATTACACTCAACTGAACTAAAAAGAGCGATCTTTTTAGTGAACTAAAATGCCCAAGTCTATTCTATAGTTGCTAAATCCTTGTCAAAACGATCACAATATTTCTTCGTCCCTGAAGTCGTCTATATTTTACGGGAAAAAGTCCTTATGGCTATAGGCAAAAATCATTTTTTTCATAATTTCTGTATTGTTTGAGACATCAACAAAAGCATTACCCACACGCACGTTTTTCCGTTGCTCGTTTTCAATAAATATTTTGGAACGAAGTTGCTTTACGCAACTTGCGGGTAGTGTGATTTGGTACAAACCGTCACGTAACAGTGAGATTGCTGTGTGTGTATGCGTGCGAGTATCGAGCAGACTACAAACTAGCAGGCGAATTCGGAGCTCTCTCTTTCTATACCTATCTTTGTGTCTCTGTTTCTGACACGAAGGAATTTCTTTTAGAAAGTCTTAACTCCCAGTAAAGCTAAGTCCAAAGATTTACTCAAGCTAACCAAAGCTGACCTCAGAATTTTAACTACCTATTTCAAAAGCCACTGTTCACTCAGATACCAACTTTAAAAGATGGGTCTATCTGAATCAGATGTCTGCAGACTATGCATGGAAGAGGAAGTCTCCAGAACACATTCTATGCGAATGTCCCAAAATCTGTAGTCTAAGACGTCTCCTCTTTGGAGTTGCAGTAATGCCCCCATCAACAATTTGAAACAACAAGCCCGAAACAGTGCTAAAATTTATCAAACGCCTAAATCTGGATAGTTAAACAAGGGCATGCACAACAGATCCTATGGGTCGCGGTGCACATCGCGGCCCACAACAAACTAGCTAACTTATATGAAACCTTACACGAACAAACGTAGTTGAAAGAAACAAAGGCATAGCCTGATTTAATACACTACACAGTTTCAATTTGGTCATTATTGTGTTGTTGTTTCGTCATCTACAGAGAAATGACGTTCTTTCGACGTTAAACGGATTGAAAAATTGATATTATAAAACTAAATCAATTCCAAACAATATTAATAATATATCTTATATACTACTTGGTAAGATTTTTAAATTCAATGAGTTTGATAATATAAATTTTTCAAATTATTATTATTTATGTTAAAAATATAAAATTTTGTTTGGAGATATCAATAAAACCACACTCATTTTTTTCGTTTGACATGTATTAGCTTAAGGAGACTGATAAAAAAGACCTTCCTTAGCAAAGACGCGGACAACTGCGGCCTACTAGCTTACATTATAAAGTTAGAGCATTTAGTAAAAACAAATTCTACTATTGAACAATTATTTATACTAAAACGGATTTTTTCTAACAATTTAATCTGTTAGTGTGAACAACTTTGTGGTCTAGTTTTAAATATGTATTTAGATGTCACAAACCCTTGTAAGACCGCAACAATTGAAAAATAAAATTTAAATAAAAACGATATAAAATTTTGTAAGGTTTCAATTTAAATTTATTTAAATACAAGAATGCATTTCAACCGGATTTAATGTAATGACTGGTAATTAAAGATGCAACATCGTTCTTAAAAACATCGATGTTTGAAAATATTACCGGTCAGGATGCACGTCAGGAAGATCGAATGGTTTGCTATTTAGGCGTGACTCCAGTAAAGTGGCCCTAGGGTTTCTTCTATTTAAGACTTGTCTTTAAAACACACATTTATTAATTATATAATCTTACATTTGAATCCTTTTATGAGCCACTCTTAATGAAATTCGTAAATAGACATCAATTATTCAGACCAAAATGTTTACCTTTCTAAAAATTTGTTACGATAAAAGACAAAAAAAGTATTTGTTATTCTGATGTCTTTCATAACAGATTTGAAAGTAGATTTTATCATGCAGAATACCAAACAAAAGATTTCGTAAAATATTTTTTGACAGTTTGAAAAATCTGCTATGATTTATAACAGATTTAATAAAAAATTGTAGTGCAGAATACGAATTATGGTCTCGTAACAGATTTTTTGACAGCTCAAAAATTTTTATGGGAAATCATAACAGAATAACAGAATGTTTTCATTACAGATTTTGCAGATTTTGCATAGGCCCAAATACCATGATACAATCACCAGGTAGTATAAATCGCGACTGCGCTGCAGAATAGTCATCGTTGGTTTAATTTTTCGTTCGATATATATTTGGTTAAAAATGAGCGAACGGTATCGATGGTTTTCCTTTTTAGACCGATATATCGACGATGTATCGCTCATAAGAACATCGATGTTGACATCGATGACGATACTATCGATGCATTGTTTGCATCCCTACCGGTAATACGCATGACTGACATTAAAACGAAGAGAAACACATTGTCAAAGCTTAAATTATTAAATGTATATATCTAAAAATAAATAATTGCAAAAACATTTTGGCTACGAGTTTACATAAAATCTTGACTCTTAACAAAGCAACTTAAGTCTCTCTTTGTTAAGAAATAGAAAAAGTACAAAGGACGAAAAACATAAACAAGGAGCTTATACTAAAGTTTAA